>CM053508.1:41278290-41348032 GCA_028627145.1 Eidolon dupreanum | reverse complement strand
CATCAGTTACTGGGGAAAGGGTTATAATACATGACTTTCTTTAATTTTTCTGAAAAACCTTGGAAGTATTTAGTCTTATAAGAATTCTTAGAAGGAGAAACTGAGACTCAGTAAAAGTTAAGTGAATAGTTCTATGATTCTGGTTAACTTACATATGTCTTGTAAGTCATAGTTTCTTTCTAGGGTAATGATAATACCTCCTGAGAACCTTGGTGCGATATGTAAGCAAGGTTGTAGCTGAGAAGTATAGAGCACAACGCCTGGCAGATATTAAGTGCTGAGTGAATTTCTAGTGGTTACTTTTAATAAAGTAATTCCTGATTATTTTCCCTAAAGAACAATATATGTAAATTTCAGGACACATTTAACCTCATGTGAATGATTGAGAGGGAAGCATCATCATTTTCTGCCAACTACGGCCAGAAACTGAGGTGAAATGACAACACCAAGCCCCAGCAGTTGTACACTCTGATTTAGGGAGCTGTGGCCCCAGCACAAGAATCTTGGAAATATTTTAAAGCATAATAATATCTCATTTGATCTGGACAATTTTGAGGTGACTATGCTGGAAGGCAGAGTAGAATCTAATGATTTTCAAGCATAAATTGGTTATCTGACTCAGATCCCACCTGATCATCTTTTGATTATGGATGATTTTGCATATATGACTAAGCAGGGTTTTAAACTTAGTATTCTGTGGTCTTTTTCTACTGGACAAAACACATACTCACTCTTTTCTCCTGTGGATTGTCCTACCTTTTAGTTATACTGTCAAAAATTAGCAATTTGCCAAGCAATTCCTATCACACTGGTACATAAGTGCTAAGTGTGGGTTTACAGTCACTGAGAATTTTCACTACTTTTTAGCAAGACATGAAGTGCTTTAACAAGTTAATATTTAAGCTCTGCAATTCTGTAGACTGTGCTAAAAGGGAAAAATAGTAACACAGCCTGAATGTCTTGCCAGAGCTGTGTTTCCTCACTTCAGTTTCATGCCAAAGTTTGTGAGTCTGAAATAAAGGTAGGTAGGCCAAAACAATGTGAATCTGTGAATACTGAATATAAAAATAGCATCCATTAGGAAGTTTCAAGATATAACTAATTCTGCAATGTTCTAAAACCACAGATAATAGTGGGAGAGAAATTTAATCTTGACCGTTCTGTTAGTTGGGGAATTTGGATGTAAATTGAGAACAGCTCCTCACTGATTCCATATTCCTCCTGAATGGTCACCACCAGGGGTCTTCTCCCTTATTTTTCATGTCTTGAGATCTCATCATGCTGTCATCTCAGGCTATAAAACATCAAATCTGGGGTTAACAGAACCAGCGCTTCTGTTGGAACACAGTACCTTTCAGATCGATTGGTAGTTCTAGAGTCACTAAGTCCCAGAAATCTGCCTTCACCACCGTTGTACGACACCATGACATGAACTCTGGAGGTGACACTCAGTTAACTTGTCTTGATGATGTCAGAAAACAAGGCACTTCTATTCCAGCCAGCCTGTTCGTTAAAATGTCCAGTAAACACTTGATATCATTTGGAATAGAGACTAGATATAATTTCCTCACAATGACAGATCATACTTTTCTACTTGCTGAAAATTACAGTTACAGAGGCTGGAAATCTGAGAGCAGGATCAGAGACCAAAATCTCTGGGGTCTTTTCTTATAAGGACACTGATCCCCTCATGAGGACCCATCCTCATGACCTCATCTAGACCAAAGCACCTCCCAAAGGTCCCATCACCAAATGCCATCACATTGGGGGGGGGGGTAGCACTTCAGCATGTGGATTTTGAGGACACAATTTAGTCCATAGCCATGGCTCATATGGGTCTGTTGGTGTCTTTGCCCCAGATAAGCAAACACTCAGGTCTTGTTTCCCCAGGCAGATGCCAGTCTTTCCCCAGATTGCAGGTTATTTGTTTGTTTTGTAACCCCAGTTTTCTAATAGGCTCAAGAGCAGTCACAAGTTTTCAGTTTGCCATACTTCTCTTCCCGTAAAAGTGAGTGCAACACTTGTTTCAAGTCTCCGGATCTTCAAGTAGAAACCAGATATCCCCCACACATTTGTCTTAAACTTTTCTGATTGTTTTAGTGTCTCCTTTTGCTCCATACAAACTCAGACTTCCAATTCTCCACCCCAGGAAAGGAAAACATATAAAACAATTTTAAAAATTAAAAAGCAAAATGAAAAGAAAGGAAATAAAAAGATCTGTTTTTTTTTTAAAAAAGAAACTACAGCATCTGTAATATAATATAAATGAAATTTTTTGCATAAAAATTCAAAAAAGTTCTTATGTCTATTGTCATCTTTGTTTGCATTGATAAGGAATACATCCCATGTAGTAATGAAAGATATTGATTAACTAAGTGCCCTGTCACAGAGAAATTGCTAATGACTCAGTCTATCCTTCCTTGAAATGGAATAATTTAGCAAATATTTACCTTGAGATTCTGTGCAAAATAATTTTATTACCCTGAATTATATCTTTATATTTTTATCTGAATAAGATGATAATTTTACGTGACATCATATCATAAAATGTGCTCTAATTAGATTTTGTTTTTAATTAACTGCCTTCTCACATGACCCCTTACCATTTTATTCTACAGCTGAAATTTTAGGTCTACATTTTCAAGAGTTTGAATAATAGCTTATGACTTTTTGCATTTACTGAATTTAGCAAAACTTGTTTAGAAAATATAATTAAAAAGTCAAAAAGAGCATTAAAGATTTAGATTGGTCTATTTTAAAATCACACAGAAGTATGTCATCGAAGCAGATTAGTGAGTTTCTGCAGAGCTGTGGCCTAAACCACATGTGCCTAGCAATATTCCAGGCAGAGGGGCCTCAAAGACATTGAGGAGAAACCCACAGCATTCCGCCTTCCACAGCTTACATTTGGAGACCGAGTGCCCTTCATGGTTAATGATCAACTCAGGAATTTTCCTGGGTAGCTTTCAGAGGCTGGGCTAAGGAGACGTGTTCCTGATGTCTGTTCCTTTTTAAAAAGAAGCATTTTCTGCTTATACTTCACCATACATCATTCTCATAAGAATTGTTCCTACAAGAATGATCGCAATCCTCTCTAAGAATTTGTTACATGTTCCAAAGAAATGAAGTCCCATTTCCTGTTTTAGTGACAGTGGGACTGAAAGATAAAGATTCTAGGCTGTAAATAGTTACTTTCATATCAGGTAAGAACAAATTTATGCTAGTTTATTCTATAGGATTACTTAGTGTTAGGGGTTGAATGGTCCCCCCCCCCCCAAATTTCATATGGTAAAGTCCTTACTCCCAGGACCTCAGAATGTGACCTTATTTGGAAATGAGGGTCACTGCAGATGAAGTTAGTTCAGTTAAGATGAGGACACACTGGAGCAAGATGGATTCTTAACCCTATGGTGATTGATGTCCTCATAAAAAGAGAAATTTGAACACAGAAATGCACACTGGGAGAATGCCATGTGAATATGGGGACAGAGATTGAGGTGATGCTTTCACAAGCTAAGGAAAGGCACTAAAGATTTCCAGCAAACTGCCCTAAGCCAGGAGAGGCCTAAAGCAGTTTTTCCCTCATAACCTCAGAAGGAACTGACTCTGATGACACCTTGATCTTCTAGCCTCCATAACTGGGGGACAACAAATTTCTGTTGTCTGAGCTGCCCAGTTTGTAGCATTCGTCATTGCAGCTCTAGCAAGCTAATATATTTGCATACTTTCTTGGAGTTGAATTGAAAGTTTATATAATTTATTGTTATAAGGGACTTGATTAAGTCTCTTCTTGATTAAGGAATATTGAAGACACTATGCCAATCAACCCTACTAACAACTACACCTAACTCTGTCATGACTTTTACATCTTTGGCCTAATCTCTGCTCAGTGTCCGAGCTAGGATGTATGCTCATTTACATTGCTGGACTAAATTTAAACTGGAATGTCATCTGACTATCCCCATCCCAGCCAGTGGTAACACTTCTCAAATACTCACATGCACAAAAGCTCTGGCTGCTGAGCAGCAAAAATCTCCAGTACCCAGAGTTACGCGAGCAATCTTTTTACTGACAAACTACAAGAAATCTTAACGTCTGCACTATAAACATGTATCATCGTCGTTAATTTCCCAATTTTTAGAACTTGAGAATACGTTACTGGATTTAACATATGCCGCCCCCTCTGCATCTTGGCAGTTCCTGGAGGTCGGGGCATTTTTGTCATAACTTTAAAATTATCATCTTAATTCATTTCCCAATATTTTTTAACTTTAGAGTTTTAAATTAGATTCAGTTCACCCCCCTTACCCCCAATCTCTCTAAGCCTTGGAGAAAGAAAAAAAAAAAAGCACATGTCGCTCTTGCTAAAAATATTATCAGGAAGGAGATACCGTGAAAACACTTGCAAACTGAGGGCAATTTCCTTTGAGTTGTGTGTTAACTACTCTCCACCCCCACCCTCACCCCAAACTCTGATATCATGGAGAGGGGTTTGGTGTGCTTATTTGCCATCTTGTTTTTATAACCTTAATGCTTCTGAGAACATCTGAGATTCAAGTACCTTGGGTATTTATGTTTTATGCCTTGACCTGTTTGGACCTTAAATAAGGGTTGTGTCTATAACAGGGTCTTCTCTGCTGTCTGTGGTTGTAGGGTGGATCTCATGACAGCAGGTCAGTCCTAATGTGACTTAGGAAGGGCTGCCTCTTGAAAAATAGTAGTGCAGTCAGCACATGTGTGTGTGTGTGTGTGTGTGTGTGTGTGTGTGTGTGTGATTTGTTGTGGCAGAAGTCTGAGCTATCTTACTTGCTTCCACAGACATTAGATATCAGAGGTCTTTTACTTGTATTTTGCTCATGAAAAGATAAGACTAAAGAGAAAGAAATTTTAAAGAGGAGTAAAGTTAGAGAGATGACTTCAGGGACAGTTTTTATCTGACAGACAGGAAGGAGGTTGGGATGGGGCACCAGAGTGAGGACTTTGGGCACCTAGGAGAAAGGAGGAGCTGTGCGCTTGGGATGGCCTGTTAACAGTGAGGGATGCAGAGGGAATTATGCAGACAAAGGCCAGAGGCACAATTCTGTACTAACAATGGCTCAGTCTGTGTCTAGGAAACATCAGTGTGCCTTTGCTACTACTGCTTGTAGCTCCTGCCGGCTTGCTGGTGGGGTCAGAGGGGACAGGAAAATGAAAACACAAGTATGACCCTCGGAACTAGGAAGGGAGCAGGGGTGCCAGTCCCCAAACGTTGTCTTCCCTGTTTGTAGCCTCATCTCCTGGTTTCCATGCCACTGTCCTGAGTCAGCCTCCTCTCTGCTGCCAGGCCTCCAGGCTCAGAGTCCGCTGATTCCTTGCCTGGTGCTGGATAAAGACAGAAGACTAGTCCCAGGTTCAAGTCCAGCTTGACCTTGAATAGATCACTATTGACCTTGGATAAGTCAATTCTCACCTCTTGGGGCTTCAGTTTCCTATTTTATAAAATGAAACTTGGTGGTTCTTCAACATTTTTTTAAACCATGGAAACTGTTTTTTGAAAAATTTTATATGAAAACCTAATATGCAAAATATACAAACTTCCAGTTATAAGATAAGTAAATCCTGGGGATATAATGTATAGCGTGGGGTCTATAGTCAACAATACTGTGTTGTATATTTGAAAATTGCTAAAAAAGTAGATCGTGAAAGTTCTCGTCACAAGAAAATATTTGTAACTATATGTGGTGATGGATGTTAACTAGACTTACCATGGTGATCATTTCACAATATATTCAAATATCAAATCGTTATGTTGCATAACTGAAACTAATGCAACATTATATGTCAATTATATCTCAATGAAAAAAGAAACGTAATATATAAAAGCAGAAGAAAATAGATTTGCTCTCAGCTGTTGGTATCCCCTCACTTTCCCTCCTGGCCCCATCCTAACCTTTGGCTGTCATTATCTCTCAGCCATCTCCCTCCCATTGTATTCTGGGATGTAGGGGAAAAGGTTTGAAAAGCACTGCTCTATGGGAATTTACACTTAAAAAACCCTGCAGTAAACACTTTCTGAATGTAAATTATCAGCTTCTAGTTTCTGCTGTGTGGACACTGTAAAGTGCTGCCCAGTCCCAGGCGAATGACCACTTGCTGCCCCAGCTGCTGGGGGCACTGGCAGCAGGCAGCCTCAGTTGTCCACTCTTTGCTGCCCTCCTGGGAGGCCCATGTTCACCTGATAACTGATGGGGGCAGGACAGGGGAAAAGGGCTACCTCGACCTGCTCTGAAGGACCTGAGAGCCCCAGGCACCCAGACTGCCACGTGGCCTGCAGGCAGCTCCGCTTCTCCCTGCCTGGCTGGTGCTATTCCCAGGTCTCTCCTTGTCAACGTCTGCAGGCTTCATTCCATGCTGGAGTTGCCTTCTGATTTTTTTTTTCCTGGACGTTAGCTTTTCCTGAGAAAATAAATGTTTGCATTTTAAAAACATCACCATTTTTGGAAAAAAAAAAAAAAAAGAGGAGTTTTCATATACAAATAAGACCCTATTCTGGGAGCCCAAGATTTCCTCTGTGTGTTCCTAAGACAGAGGCTTGGCGGGTGAGACTGTGTGGGGCTGAGTTGGTCTGTGTTTTCCTGGCACAGAGCACAACTGCTGGAGGAAACTCTAGGTGGGAGACCCAGCCTCACAGGCCATCTTCTTCACCATGGAAGAGCCCTGTCACCTCCAAACGCGTGACTTCTGTGTTTAATACATGCCATGGTTTCTTCGTCAGGAGCAAGGCTTCCGACAATAAAGATTTTTAGCCAGCACATCATTTAAGACTCACCATGCTGCTTCTTCCTACTTTTGTTATGAATGGATTTGCTCTGCGATTTATGGGAGGGCTCACTAGCGGAGAGTATAGAGAAGCATCTGCAAAAGACATGCTCTGGGCAGCGTTATATGAAGGAGATTGCATCTGCTTAGGCTCTTAGCCTAAGAAGTTCAGTTACTCAGATTATAATCAAAGGTCTTTAGGTGACAACAAGGCTTGTGTCCACCTGTTACTATTGACAATGGGAATCTAGAGGCCATTAAGGTGTAAAACTCCACAAAAAGTATGTTCTGTTGAATCACACCATCAGATAAAATATAGTCACAAATTATTCAAGCTTTGGTTTGCTGGGCTGCCATATCAAAGTTCTGAAGATGAGGGGTTTTAAACAGGCATTAGTTTTCTCATAGTTCTGGAGGCCAGAAGTCCCAGACCGAGGTGTGGACAGTATTGATTTCTTCTTAGGCCTCTCTCCCTGGCTGGTAGATGACCATCTTCTCCCTGCGTGTCCTCACATCGTCTTCCCTCTGTGCATCTATCTCTGTCCAAATTTCCTCTTCTTATAAGGACATCGGTCATATTGGATTAAGTCCTAATGACTTCATTTTAACTGGACCACCTCTGGAAAGACTCTATATTCAAATGTGGTCACATTCTGAGGTATTGGGGTTCAGATTTTAACATATAAATTTAAAAGGGACACAACTCAATCTATAAAAGTCAACAAGAGTAAAAAAAAAACAAACAAAAAAACACAACAAAACAAAAAAACACTAGCAACCAAAACAGAGAGTGAGAAACATCAGGGAAAGCCTGTGTCCTGTCTTAGGCACTAGGATGCTTGTCCAAGGGCATGTTGAGGTGGCCTTTGAAATCTAGAGTCTTCACCAGGCAAAGCAGTGTATAGCTGCCACCTTTATGTTTCTTAAAAATGCTTCTAGCCTGTAGGGATTCACAAACACAACATGCATTTATAACTACAGATCAACTTATGATCGAGTAAAGTGTAAGGGACCAGGCGTGTCCCCTTATGCTTTGGGGAACCCATGATGGTGTACTTTCCTGGACAGAATGTTGGTCTTAGGTAAACACTGACAGGTCAGTCTATGCCTGAGGGATGTGAACTGTCTTTTGAGGAGCTATGATGGAGACTAGACTGTTGGAAAACAATACTGGCTTAAAGTTTTTAAAGAAAGAAAAAAAGAAGAGTTGGATTGAAATGGAGATATTATTTGGAGGCTCAACAAAGTCTCCGAATCAGGTTCACATGCCAGAAGAGAGAGACTTGCCAAAAAAACCTTGGGACAGACCCTGGGGATCTGCTGAAATGTAATGTAAGGGCTTTGATGTGGGCAGCCAAGCCAAAATAGTGGACTTGGAGCTCAGAAATAATAGAACTGTGCTCGCCCAGAAAGCTAGAGGACAGCAAGGAAAGGAAGAAATCTCAAGGGACTAGAGGAGGACACAGCACCTCAGACTGGACGGGGCCTGGTGTACCCTGAGGAATCCTGTGTGCTTTACCTGTGCGCCAATCTGAGTGCACGAAGTGGCCTGCCTGTACTTTACTCTCTGTGGATTTACTCTTTTATGGGGTGGCCTTGTGTTTTCTCTAGAAGTGAGCATATTATGAGAGGATTCTGGAAGAAAAAAGAAAGGGAGAGTGCAGCAGTAGAAGGATCTTAAACTTACCTAAGAGAGCGTCTGGGCCTCAGCATATAACTGTCTCAACTCTGCAGCTCAGCACCGTTCAGAGTCCTGTCTGGTTTTGGGCACCTGGAAGGGAAGCTGATGACCCTGCAGGGGCCGATGACATTCAACTAGAAAAGTGTTTTTCTTACCCAAGGTGGACACCTTGAGGAGCAATTTTGTCCTCAGTGGCCCAGCAAAGTGGTGGGGGTGGGATGTGGAAACTCCCTATTGCAGCCGAAACGTTGGCATCTCAGGGAGGAGGTAGTGCGTGTACTATTTATATTTGGAAACCAAAACATGTACATACTGTTTTCATAATGCAAAAATAGAAAGCAAAGGGCAATAAAACCTTTGTTTTATGTGGTGTGCATTATGCAAGTATGGTATAGTATATCATACATCACATACATACATCACAACTACTAAGAGTCTTTTCTTTTAAAAAAATATGTTTTTATTTTAAAATAATGCTGATTTTTTTTTTTTACTGCAATGGAAGAAAAGAAAGGTAGGGCACACAAAATTGTAATATTCAACAAAAGGGAAAATGAGTTTTTAAAGTTACAAAAAACACTTATGGTGAAGGAAGTTTTCTGTTTTATATTCTATGGTTCTCTTGTTGGCTCTGAGATGGAAACATTAATCAATGACTCAGATGGAAATATTTAATAACAATGACAAATATGCATAGCATTTCATGGGTTATAAGGCACACTTGCTTTATATAAAGCAAGTTTATTTAATTTATAACAGCTCGAGGGGGGATTAGAACCAAGCTCCTGAAAGATCTTGATGTGTTGAAATGTGGGGCGGTTCTATAACTGGATAAAATTCAATTGTGACAAGTCCATTTGCTAACATAAATCCCAATTGCATTTCAGGTATGGGGAATTCGTGGCTTAACTAAAGCTTGTGTAATACAGAATGTAGAGGTTTTAACAGAGTAAGTGTTAAGTATGTTAACCAAGTGATGCGTTTGCTAAAAGAGCTAATGCCCTCTGAACTGCATTAATAAAGGTATAAACTCTACACCAAGAGAGATGTTCATCTTCAATCTTGACTAGATAGATTTTGTCTAGAGACAGGAGACAGTATATACAACATAGAATTTAAGAGTTTGGGTTCTAGAGTTGGTTTGCCTGGATGCAAATCCCACCAACACTCCTTCCTAGCTGTGTGAAGGTCTTGAGTAAGTTACTCAACCTCTCTGTTCCTGTTTCCCCATCTGTTGTATGGAATTATAATAGTAACTACCTTTTGAGATTGCTTTAAATATTACAGGGTTTGTCTTTGTCTTCCCAGGCTGCCATAACAAAATACAATAGATCTAGTGCCTTTAACAACAGAAACTTATTTTCTTACAGTTTTAGAGATTGAAAGCCCCAGATCAAGGTGCTGGTGAATTTAGTTCCTGATTAGAAATCTTTTCCTAGTGTGCAGAAGGCCACCTTCTCACTGTGTCCCCACATGGCAGAAAGAAAAATAGTTCTGGTGTCTCTTCTTATAAGGAAGGACACTAATCCTATTGATTCAGGACCTCACCCTTATGACTTCACTTACCCTTAACTACCTCCTATAGGCCCCATCTTCAAATACAGTGACATTGGAGCTTACGGTTTATATATATCAATTTTGAGGTAACATGATTCAGTCCACAGCAGGGATTGTAGATTCAAACCAAATTAAAAGTGTTTATTTTACAATATGATTTCACACATGGTCAGTAATCATTAAGTGCTAGTTATTATGATCTAGATTTTGTTATTTGAATCTGGGTGCTACTTTAATGGAGGACATTAACAAACTGGGTTAGGAACCATTCCAGATGAGGAGTGTTTAGAGGATGTGAAATATTTAGACTGAAAAGATAAAACTTTGGGGAGATGTGTTAGCTGTCTTCAGATAGTTGCAGCCTGTCAAATTGACAAGCTATGAGATTTGTTCCAGTTGATTGCGAGTGTTAGAGCAGGAACACTGGGAGAAATTACAGAAAGACATGTAGGCACAATGCAAGGAACACCTTCAGATTAGCTGTCTGCAGTTGAGTGTAAATTGATACCTTTTTTTAAAGAGACAACCTAGTGATAGGAATCCAAAGTCTTAAAAATATATATATCTTTTATTCACCCAGCAATTTTATTTGGAGACCTTTTTCAAAAGAAAATAGTCAAATGCTAATGGACATAGAAGCTATTGCATCCTTATTTGTGATAGCAAAATATCATAGTAACCTAATTTTCCCCAAATAGGGAATTCAGTAAATAAATTATGGTGCACCAAGAAAAGAGAACATTATGCAAGAATTTAAAATTAGTATATGTTCTGAAACATATTTTGAAAAGTGGAAAACTATTTAAAATAATTGCATGCTTCTAAAGGTATTCATGACAAGTTGATATGTAAGAAAAGCAGGACCTAGAAGAGTTCGTTGAGAGTATTTTAATTTTTAGAAAGTTAAGAAAAAAAGGAGATGGTAGCATGAATGTGTAAGCCAGCACATGTGCTGTAGGAAGGTGGCCAGAAGGTATCTTCAATATGTTGACAGAGGTTTAGACAAGATAATGGGATGATGGGTACTTTATCTCTACCTTTTACATATATTCTAATTTAAAAGAAATAATGAACAAGGAGCACTTACAAAAAAGTGAATAGTGAATATATATTTCAAAAATAAAATAGAGATGGTGCTTGGAGATCCAAAGACCTAAGACATTTTAAAAAGTCAAGCGATAACCTGATTGCAGAACAATTATGATCCTGGTTTTGTACAAAGAAGTGGAAGTAGTAGCAGCAACTGTGCTATGGAGTCAGGCATGCCGGCCAGGCCACTCCTAATGCTGGCACCCTACAGCTGTTGCTACAGCTCCTCATCTGACTTTCCTTGCCTTTAAAATTAATACTTGTGAGTAGAATATCTTGGGTCAATAGTCTCCCTCTGCACTGTGCAATAGAGTAGCAAGTAACCACATGTAGCTATTTAAATTAGATTTAAAATGAAATAAAATGAAAAATTTAATTTCTCAGTTGTGCTAGCCCCCTTTTAAGTGCTCAGTAGCCACATGCAGCCAGTGGCTACCATGTTGGACAGTGCAGAATTATAGAACATTTTCATCCCGTCAGAGGGCCGTATATTGGGCAATGCTGCCTTACACGAACATAAGAGGTGGTGATGCATAGTTAAAAGAGCAGGACTTTGTCATCAGACTGCCTAGCAGATTAGATGTTAAACTCACTGAGGACAGGAATCCTGCCTATCTTGTTCCTGGTTCCTGTTAGTTCTCAGCATGGAGTAGATACTGTATGACATTTATTTCTGAATGAATGAAAAAATGTATGTAAAGAATTGACATAGCAGGTCCTCCATTAACATTGCCACCATTTGGTGGGTGTATTTGAAAGAGAAGAGAGCCCCCAGCATTGCTTTTTCCCAATGTAGGTTAGGTGATTGATTATGAAGCTGTCTATAACATGCTCTAATAAATATCTCAAAGACAAGGTTACTCACTAAATACAGACATTCAAAATATTGCTAAATGCTTGCTGCCATGATTGATTTGTCAAGAACCTACCTGTCACTGAGTAGGATAAGTATTCTAATAGGGAAGTAAATTGTCTAATCCTTTCTACATTTCTCGAATGATTAATTCTGTCTGCTCAGTAGGGCGAGATGGGTATGCATGTCTACCAGGTAAATGATTTTCACCAATGGCTTGTCATATCTTCAGAATCCTGATTCTGTATCAGATACGTACAATGGTAGAAGAGAAGAGCATGTGATTAACTAAAATAAGAGGCCTGAATGTCCTGGATGTCTCAGAATCTGCCTGGTGATTTGTAGATTTCCTGGTGGTACAGTAGTGGACAGTTTCAATCACTCTATCTTTTGCTGCTCCTCTTTGCATCTGGTATATCTCTTGTTTTAGATTTGAATCTTCCATTTGAATTCTTCTGGGGCTACTTGTTCTGCATAGACGTATCCCTGCTTTATCGTGTGTTATCTGCCACCTCCTTCCCACATCCATTTTAATTGTCTCATTTCTGCCTTTTTAGATTTTTTAAATTTGCACTAGGGGTTTTTAAAAGAGCCTGGAGAATATTCTATTTCTCCTGATTAAATCTGTTATATGTTTTTTTCCAGGGCCTTATTGGTTTTTAAAAATTTCCTCCTGTTAATTACTTTCATTGTCAATGACATTACTATTGAGTTGCTATTATGTGCATGCATTTGCAATTAATTGCTTGCAAATGAACATATAGGAGGATAAAAGATATCATTTAGGAAAGCAATGCTGACTTTCCACAAACATTATGTCAGTCAGACCTTAGTTCTTGCCATATTGAAGCATAGGATTTCCATTTGGGTTGCATTTTTAGAGCAGCTTTGGAAAAATAGCAATTTTATTTGGGAGTAGAGCTAATCAAAGCAGTAAGATGAAAGTTGGTCGAATCCATCCTTTCATGCCCTCTTGCTACTGGCATTATTTACAGTGCTATTCCATCTAGGCTGTGCAGAAACATACTCTCCTGGCCTCATCTCCCCAAACAAATTGAAGTAAATCTGTTCCTCTCAACTGTAGTACTCTCCTTTTTCTTGGTCACCTATCGTATTCTCATCATCCTAATGCATATTTTTTTCAAGGGAACAGATGTCTTATTGCAGCTAAATTATTCATTTTTTTAAGATAGTACGTAACAGATACTAATCCAGGTAAATTAGATAATATGCTTGTTGGAGGTTATTTGTAGGCAGTGCCTCCAGTTGTATTTAATGGGAAGACATCAACCCTGCCTTCTTGCTAAAGGCAAGATGATTCCAAGATAACAAAAAAATGAGAGTGAGACATCAAGCAGAAACAAGTCAACTACCCACCTGAGATCATCATTGTTTGGGGCCACAGAATAGCACATTATCGCAGGAGTCATGTTTCTAAACTCTGGCCAAATCCTTCAGAGGCAGGCAGAGTTTCTTCTTTAGGATCTGATGGAGGCCCTACAAAGTCTTGGTTTCTTGTCCAACACCCAGTTCTTCACATTCCTTTCTTGTCCTTTTACCTTCCATGGCCCACTTTATAACTGATCCCTTACAAATACCACTGACTTCTGAGACTTTCCTGCTTCTCTTCCATGGCCTCATTCGCCCAGCACATTCCAACTATGGGTGACTCCTGCCATTGTCTAAGCCCACTGTAGTGATCAACATGATTGGAGAAAATGACACAACCAGACACCTGGTCTTACTCTGAATTCACAAAAACAAACCTTCAAATGGGCAGTCATCAGTGGCCTGCTTTATTTCTTTAAAAAGTTTTCTCACTTTCCCTGATGCCTATTTGATGTTTCCTCTATGTCGATCTTCTCACACCCTCTTTTTAAGGTTATTAAATTCTCTTGCTCTGACTTGCGATCTGATCTCACACTTCACCAGGATATCAGAAGCCGTGGGTGAGAACATACCCATCCTCCCAGCTCCACAACAGAGTACCCACAGCAAACCTTTTTCTTTTTCTTTCTTTCTGTTTCTCTGCCTATGAGAAGCCCTTCTCTTTAAGGATGCTCTAGATGCCACACTCCCTCATCCTCTCTAAGAAATGCAGCTGTGGTTTGGTGCTCTTGTCCCATATTAATTTCTTTTTCTTCTTAGAATTGTTCCCATCAGCATTCCCATATGCTCTAGTTTTCTGTCTTTAAATAAATACATACATGGCCCCACTTCTACCCCTTTTCAGACCTGCTCACCTGTGCACACCCCTTATATAGCCAAATTTCTATATCCAAATTCTTAGTGAACTTCTCTAATTTGAGGTCTTACGCACATCTCACATTTATTCAAAACAGACCTTTTAACTCTCGCTCTCTCCCTCAGTCTTTCCTATTTCTATGAATGACATCACTATCCACATGACTGTTCAGGATAGAATTCCATGTTTCTTCTTTGTTTTCTTTGCTTCCTTTTCCTGGTCCCTGTGGCCCCTCTTATCAACAAACTCTTCTAAGTCTCCCCCTAAGTGATGTGTCATCTCAGACCACTTCTCTCTCTCTCATCTCTCACCCGAACCACACTCTTGTCTCATCTATGCCACCCCAAGAGCTTCCTAATGTACCCCTGTTGACCATTCACCTGTCTTCTCTCCTTTCTTTCCTGCCCTACAGCCATTAGTCAGATCCTCAAAGCTCACGAGTTTCTCTCGCTCCCCTTCATAGAACTCTTCTGTTGCCTACCTGGCCCCACGTGATCTGGCCTCCTTTCTACCTTCCTCTGGAGCTGAACTATCACTCAGTGCGCTCACAACCCTTGGCTTCTTCCAGCTCCTGTACACTCTTTCCTGCCTCAGTGTTTTTTACATACTGTTCATCCTCCTAAATGTGTTCTGCTTCCCTCTTTCCATGATGGATCTTAGTACTGCTTCAGTTCTTAGTTTAACTCTCACTTCTTGAAAGGTCATTCCTAGCTGTATCATGAAAAGTACCATCACCGATTAGCCTTTACCATAGTTGTTCTTTGTTTCCTTCATAGCACTTACTACAGTTTCATTTTTCATTCACTTACTTACCTGTTTACTGACTATCTTGCTCGCTAAATTATAAGTTTCTTGAGGACAAGGACCATATTTGACTTGTTCACTTTCATAATCTCAGTGTCAAGTACTGTGTGGAATAGAAAATATACCTAAAAATATTTTTAAAGTAATGAACAGGTTTAGGACTCAGTCACTGTGACTTTTTAGTCACATTCATTGATTAATTTCTATTATGGGGTTAAATTTTTGTAGTTTCTTTTTTTTGTCCATCGCTCTGCTCTCTCTTCATAATTTCTAGACTATTAAGGAAAAAAGATAGAAGATAAAGATTCTATGTAAATGTTAGTCTTATAGTTTCTAACAAGCAAGGCATATTTCATTATTTTCAACTCCAAACATTTGTCTGATCCAGACATGTGCTCTTGCAATTATTTTTGTTGTCATATGATTAATCACCCACACATAATATTTATTGATATTCATTTATAATGTTAATGTTTATTCATCAGTCGTGAGGCCCCATTGAAAGCTGGTTATGGATCTGAGCTGCCAGATGCTCAGATTTCCTCACAGCCATTAGGCTGTCTGGGGTTGGATACTGCCTATTTGCCGAGATTTTATTTAAAGAGTATGTTCTGTGGATGTCTTGGTAATTTAAGAATCTAAGTCTAACTTTACCAGCATTAGATTTCTTTTTCATTTTGAATAAAAGTGAAAAATAAAGGATATTTTTAACATGCCTTTGAAAATAGCAGTTTCCCACGGCTGAAGTGGCTGGACTGCATGGTTTGAGGAAGCTCTGGAGAGACGTTGTTGTAAATGGAGCCGCCCTACTTGCCAGCCTGAAGTCTGTTTCACACTGCTTTTACCCATATCATAGCTGCTAAAACACTCAAATTCCCTAGAGTCATAGAGTCAGCAGTAAAACAAAAAAGACTAGTCATTTGCTGGTCGAAATAATAGCGATAAGAACAAACCAACAAACCAATATAATTTAGAGCTGTCAAGTCAGACATTTTTTTTTAAATGACTTCCTATGAGTTGGATTGGCCACCAATGAGCCTAGAGATGACAATGATTGACGGAGAAGACAAAAAAACTGAGGGTTCATTGGACTTGAGTCTGGATTCTACATCCTGGATTTCCTAGCTGTTTGAAAAGTTATGTTTGTGGTTTCTTGAAGACTGCTGTTCCTCATCTGAAAAAAGGAGATAAATATACTACCCTCTTAAAGAGCCATTGATAGGATTAAATGACACTGTTCAGAAAGAGTGTTGGATGCTCAGTTATTATCCGTGTTTTATCATTAGTGTAAATTCTCTTCAAGACTGGATCACTATAACACTGCTCTCTCAGTGACTGATCATGTCTACAGTTTTGCACTCCCAGTCCTCGATTGAAATGAGATCCTTTTAACTGAAACTGTTTACTTAAGAATCATCACTTCAATTTTTTCTTTAAATGCACCGATTTCTAGATATCCCTTTTGGGAGGACAGTGATTCTTCAACCAGAGGCAATTTTACCCCTTCCTACCAAGGAATACTTACTTGGCAATGTCTGAAGACATTTTTGGTTGTCACACTAGAGGTACAGTGTGCCACTGGCATCTGGCAGGCTGAATCCAGGGGTGCAGCTAAACATCCTGTAATGCACGAGGCAGCCTCTATCACAGTGACTTATTTGGCCCAATATGTCATTATTTTCAGGTAGAGAAACCCTGTTGTAGGGCATTAGGTGTCCAAGGGGCCTCTCCTTTTTATTCTTTCCCACTTGACATGATTAAAAGCAGAAATGGATTATCTTGGAATTTTATCACTTTATAATGTGAAAAAAAAAAAAAAAGGATTGCATGTTAAGTATCTAAGTCACACAGCAGATCCAAGCTTTCAAACTACTTATTTGGGAGTTTTAAAACATATTGACTTTAAAATTATGTACCAGGAAAGCCATTCCTTTTAATTACTTTTCTGAGAAACATAAATAGGAACTTTAAGCCTGGAACACTGTGTAGATTTATGGTGTGGTGGTAACTTCACAGTTATTTCAGATATTGGCAATTAATTTGAGTATCTAAAATGATTACAAATCAAAGCATTTTTAAAAAGAGGTCTCACACATTAAAGAAATAATAAAGTAAGTGTATTTCATAATGAGTCAAGTGGAAACTGTCATTTTCTAATTTTTCCCCCATGCATGTATTTTTTTAATCTACATGCTTGTATCCCTCGATTTTGGATGCTGTATTCCCAATGCATAAATAAAAGGCTTGACCCAAATGATTTCCAAGTTCTTTCCATCACTGCAATCCTAGGGTTATGTAATATTTCGTCACTCTGGAAATGGTACAGTGGATTTGTATAGGCAACACCAGACTTACTTTATTCTCGAATTTTGCTCTTAAACCAAGTGTTTTCCCCTCTTGACTGGTTATGCCTTTCCCCTTGATGTCTGCTAGACTCTGTAGTCTTTAATATGTCCTAGGAATCAGATGTTTTAATGCACTTTCATTTCAAAACTGGCTGCTTTCATCTCTGATCAAATAAAGAATGACATGACTGGGGGGACGCACATTTCTGCAGCTGGTTGACACCGTTGCAGAATGACTTTTAGACTTTTATAGTTCTGTGATTTGAAATGTCAGACATGTCAGCAGGGCCAGCATAAAGCCCTTGGAGTTCTGTTTTAATGGTTCCTCAAATATCTGGTAAGCTGGATGAAATAACTTGTAGCACAGGCCTTAGTTCCTTGGTGAGAAAGCTGCATGAATGCCTTGCTGGGTGCTGTTTTCACTCTTTCTGTGAGAGAATGTCTAGAAAACAAACTTAAGTGGATTTGTAAATCCACTCTCATGTCTGAGTTTTTTTTTCTGCAGTAATATAATGGTCCCCCAAATCCCATTTGGGTATGTGCTCTGCTGCTGACCAGCTCTTCCAGCTGTTTCCTTAGTGCTGGGAACTGGATCCAAATACAGTTGTAAATGAAGCAAAATCAAAAGTCCAGTGGATTTCTTTGTTTACCAGTGTGACCTGTTTTGTGCTTAAGTGTTTAATACTGACATCTCTAACATTTCATTACAGTTTTCAGAATAATTAATTAGTAATTTTAGCAAGGCATCCTAAAAACAGTAGGTTTTTTCCTCTCATTTTAAAGCCATACAAAACACTTAGTAGTTCACACTCAGCTTCTGGTCATTTCCTTTATCTCACCTCATCTCCTTGTAAAGGAGAATTGCAGTGAGTTCCCTCAGGGAGGTGGGGAGGCGGGGAGAGCCACTGTTTTTCCTGGAGTCTGTCCTGAGGGTCCCCATACCACCCCTCCCCATTGCCCACTTCTTATGTGTACCTTTCCTCTCCTGGGGTCAGCCCTGATTGACTTCTGGATATCAAAATAAGTGAGAGCTACTTCTGCACATGGCAGAAATCTCTGTCCCTTTATACCTGGCTTGCCAATGTGATGGACCCCAAGCTTCATCACATGCCCCAAGAATAGCTTTGTTACCCACTTATCACTTAGTGCAGACGAAGAACACATCAGACTAATTGAATCCATGTGACAAACCTGTTGTATGTGATAATCTGGTACCTCAGCTTCTTTCTGATTGAAGAGGCCCGTGAGCCACATTATAAAATCGATTTACAGGCAGACACCTCTTCATATTTTTGTCTAAATCCATATGGTGTGTCTCTGTTCTTAGTATTTTAAGCTACAGTCAGTGATACCATTTTCAATATCCTTTTATGGAAGGTATTATTTATAGCAAGAGTTGTTTGGTTTTAAGGAAAAACAACTCAAATGAGAAAATTAAAACAAACAAAAAAATACTTTTGGGTAGAGTTCTTGGCTGTTTTATGTGAAGGAAACAAAACCTGATCATGGAGAAACGTTTACTATTAACCCACACGTGTAATGTTTTGGAGGGACCATACCGGAAAAGGTAGTAACAGAAATCTACACGTTGATATGAAAGGATTATGGTGCACTTCACAATAATACTTTAAAAAATGGTAAGTGCACACGTGCATCCCTCTGCTTATTGATAAAACAGCAGAGATGGTAGAGTCAAAGCTCTACTCCTTCAATTATTGAACTCTGCTTCCCATCAGCTTTAAAGAAGACAATGTTTTCCTTCATTCCCAGACAGTCCTCTATTAATGTCAATTTGTTCTATTTTAATCCAAGATGAAAAACTGACTGCGGGGGCCCAGTCTCGCCAGATCTTTACTGGCAAATGGGAGAAGGAAATATGTGTCAATTTCCTGGCTATGTCAGACAACACCTTTCTCTTGCTTCTAAATGATTTGGGCAACGTGAAGTAAGGGAGGTTTTTCTTTTCTCTTCTGAATTATCCAGATAAAGGTCTCAGCTCTCTGCTTTCCTGGACATGGGTACCTGGTTTTTTAATATTTGACATAGAACACTGATGACTTGAAAGAAACTACATTTTCAAAAACCTTAAAGTAAAGGTGGCATTCAGGATAGTTCACTCAAAAACTTAGGTTTCTTTAAAGGCAAGAGGATAAAGGCGACTTCCTTCCCGTCAATATTTAAGGTCTTGTCTCTGAAATTTTCTTTCTTCCTCTTTAGTCCTAGGATGAGTGTTATCCAGTGAGGTTGGTGAAATCCTCTTGTCTGTGGCATTCTCAGACCTCAGACACACAAGCCTCTCCAGAGCATTGAGGGGTGGGGAGAAGCACTCTGTTTTTCCCTTCATAGATATTTTCTGCCTGTTTTTGAACCATCAGGTGTGAATAGTGAATGTGAAGGATTTGAAACATTTAGTTGTTTTAGAGCCAGTATGGAGAGCATAGGAAAGTGGCGAAAAGTGGGAAAATACTCCCTAATTTACGACTGCTCCTTCGAGAAGTGGGCTGTTGGAAAGACTACAGGTATTATGGTAATGTTATCCAAGGCTCTTTGTCACTTTTGAAAGTATTTAATACTCTTTTAGGCACCAGATTTCTTACAGTATTACTTAACTTCCTGGTTACTGAATGTATGTGCAAAGACATTCTTCATTTTTAAGGCATGATAGCTGACTGTGAATAAGGTTTCATACAGAAATTACGTTCTGGAAATGCCAGTAGGATATTGTATGTGGAATTAAAGTTAATGTTACAGACTATTCTCTTTCAGGAAATGTGGACAAGAGTAAATTTTTTGAAGTGTTGGAGGCACTAGTGTTTAAGTATCCAGAGCAGATGATAAAAGAGACTGAGTACCTTGTGTTGATATATGATCCTTCTCTGCATTGATCAGGGTTTAGTAACTATCTCAGAAATTAAAAAAAAAAAAAAACTTTATCACTTGTGTATGGATACAAGAAATGGTGACGCTAAAAAAAGAAAAAAAGTATATTTTTTCCTGAGTCCCATCATTTTAAGCAGAAAATAGAGCTACCATATTTCCTTTATTATTGTTAAATATGGTGCCAACCTTTTTAATGACTTGCAGAAGTGAAGAAGTGGATGGTTGTAAAGAATGATAATGATTCGTGTAGAGGCTGAATGGTAGGTGCAGAGTCTGGAGATGGAAAGAGCAGAAGCAACATTTCGAAGGCGATTATTCCTCCTCACACAGTTGTTCTTTCCCTCTCCAACCTTAAAGTCTGTATGTGTTGTTGGAGTTGAGTGTAGGGTCTGAGGGAGGGATGAGATTAGCCCTGGGTCACAATTGGACCTCTCAGAAGACTCTCTTCTCTGACACAAAAGGCATTCATTTATTTATCACAACAGTTTAGTTCTCACCTTTGAGTATAGAATTAGTTTCCTGGAGCTGCTGTAACATAATACCACAAACCGGGAGGCTTAGAACAAAAGGAACATGTTCTCTCACAGTTCTGGAGGCTGGAAGTCCAAAATCAAGGTGTCAGTAGAGCGCTGCTCTCTCTAGATTCTGGATAGAACCGTTCCTTGCCTTTTCTCAGCTTCTGGTGTTTCCAGCAATCCTTGGTGTTCTTAGACTTATTGATGTATCACTCCAGCCTCTGCCTCTGTCATCACAAGCTCTTCTTCTCTCTTGCTCTATGTATTTATTCTTCTTATAGGGATGTCAGTCATATTAAATTAAAGTAACCCTACTCTAGTGTGATTTCATCTTAACTAATTATATCTGCAAGGACTCTATTTCCAAATAGGTCACCTTCCCAGGTACCAGTGGCTAGGACTTCAATAAACATTTTGAGGGGACAGAATTCAACCCACAAGAGTCTTTGTGTAAAGACAGACTAATGTAATTACCGAGACACTATCACCATTTCACTTAGGTCATTTGAAGAACATACTTAGAAAATCTGGGCTCAGGGAGGAACAAAAAAGAAGCTGACAGTGAGAATTAAGAATCAATGTGAACCATGCTGTGAGAGAGATCAGAAATGGCTGGTGGCATTTGGGTCCATGGAAGCCCATTTGGGAAATGCAATGGAGATGAGAAAAATGGGACACACTTTGTGGTTCTCTCAGTGACATTATTGTTCATTCTCCAAAAGGAAATGAGGATTGATGTTCTTCTTGGTGCCAGGAGGTCTGAAAGTATGAAATAGAATCCCTCCCTCCCTCCCCATTCCTCCCTCTACAATCCTCAGAAGTTGACTGGGGAAAGGCATCACATCATGTCAATGTATTCATAGGAAAAATTCCTGAAAGTTTCAGAGGGTATTTGCTTTTATAATTTTGATAGACATTAGCATGTCAGTTTAGGATTGTCCTTATTCACATTGCCACCTGCAGTGTATGAGAGTAGCTGATTCTCCAAGCACACTATGTCATCGAAATTTTAAATATTTGGTAATCTTATAGTTTAAAAAAATATGGTTTCTCAATGTGAATTTAATTTAAATTTTTGTTTCATGCATGGAATTGTGTGTATTTTGATCATTAAATAACCACCTGTTTTATTTTTTCTGTAAACTCTGTTTATTTCTTTTTTTTCCCCATGTCTCTATTGTGCTCTTGATCTTTCTTCCCATTGATTTTTGGGAAATTTTTATATATTTATAAAATTTACCTTTTCTGATACAAATCTCAAATATTTATGTCAAAAGTGTCATTTGTCTTTAAATTGCACATGCATTTTTGTGAAGTATATATGTTTTTTTCCATACGAACTTTTAAAAGTTGTGCTTAGTTCAATTAATTAATTGTTTTCTTGATGTTTGAGTCCCAGTGAGAGAGAATTTCTCACTAAAAAAGTTACAGAAAAAGTCTTTAACTTGTTTTATTCTAATTATTTTTATTGGTATTTTGCTTTTAAATCTTTTATCAATTTGGAAGTTATATTTTTTTATAGTTGTGATGGTTAATTTTATGTGTTAACTTGGATAAGCTATAACTACCAATTCTTTAATCACATACTAACTTAAGTGTTTCTGTGAAAGTAGATGTGGTTAACATTTAACATCAGTTAACTTAAAATAAAAGAGATTATCCTCCATCATTTGGGTGGGCCTTATCCAATCAGTTGAAGGCATTAAGAGAAAAAACTGAGGTGTCCCAGAGAAAATGGAATTTTACCTCAAGATGGCAGCATAAAAATCCTGCCTGAGTTTTTAGTCTGACAACCATCCATACAGATTATGGAGATCTATATTTGCATCTATCTGGGCACAGCCTGGGTCTCTGCTCAGTCTTGCAACTCACAAAGCTAACATCAAAATGTTGGTCAGGGTTAAAATCTCGTGTGAGGTTTGGGGGTCTCTTTTAAGTTCACTGGTTGTTAGCAGAATTTAGTTCCTTTTAGCTATAGGACTGAGAAATCACAATTCCTGTCATGCAGGCCCCTCACAACATGACCACCTACTTCAGCAGCCAGGAAGGAGACCCCTGGTCCCAGTGTGCTATGGGATAGAACCTAAGAAATATAGCACAATCACAGGCGTGACATCCCATAACCTTTGCCATGCTCCGTTAGAATCACATCATGGGTATTGCCCACACTCTTGAGGAGGAGATTATACAAGAGTGTGAACCAGAAGGCAGGGTCATTGGGCATCACCTCGGGGTCTGTCCACCACATCTCAATATCATTAAAATCACATGAAAGAAAAACAATGTTTTTTCTTTCTATGCTGAGGCTGCACATTTTAATTATAAAGTTCACCTATATTTTTGCTCATACAGGAACTAATAACACAAAAATGATTATGTAACAAAAGTCTTTTAATTTCTATTTATGTTGATGTCATAGTCACTTAAATTTTACATATAGTTGTATTGAGTTTGTCTCAATTTCATTGTAAGTTTATGGTGAATAGAAAATAGGTTTAACTGATTCTCATACAATCCATGACACAGGACACATGGACAGCTAATCATGATAGCAGTGATGAGGAATTCATTTCTTTAGAGAGATGTACAGAAGATTTCTATGCTGGAGGACTAACTTTCAAAATCATTGAAATTTATTCTTTGTCATTCAAAAAATATGCATTTTGGAATGAAATTGTATAGTTGAAAGAGGAAAATGGAATTTGCATTTTAAATATGTCTGCAGAAAAGGAAAGAAAGAGGCCCAAGAGCAACAAGAGAAAGAAGATAAATAGGAAGAGGAAGAGGAGAAGTAGCAAATTAAGGATAAGAGTTGAGCTGTGGACACATGGTATGTGACACACCTAGAGCCATCAGCGTCTACATAAGAAGCCAACAGTTATGACTCTTGGAAGAATTTAGAACTAGAAATAGCAATGTGAATGTCATCCATACATAAATGACAGTAAACTCCTACAAGTATATGCAATTGACCATGAAAGGCATAAACAATGTGAAAAAACAGTTGACTGTGGAAAGAATGCTCTGGGGAACTGCACAAATGAATGGATCAGCAGAAGGGGATCCAAAAAGAGCCAGGAAAAGAATAATCATGGAAGAAATGAGAAGAAAAGTGAATTGAGAGGAGATTGGGTTTTTCAAGTACCCAGAATTAAAGGTGTTAGATATGACCAGACAGATAAGAATGGAAAACCATCCCTTGGATTTGGGAATAATGAGGTCATTGGTGACCTTTGCAACAGAAGTTTCAATAATTTGCACCAGAATACAGGGCTTAAAGAGTGATTGGGAAGTGAGCAAGTGGAAAGAAAATGTAGACTAGTTTTTAATGCACTTGGCTGATAGAAGAAAGAAAGAGACAACAATAACTTAGAGAGCAGACTCTGAGTCCATGGGGTTTAATTTGTTTGCTTTATTCTATTTGTTTTTTATTTTTATTTTTAGAATGAGTGGCAGTTCCTAGTTCAGGGGAAAAAGAGAGAAAAGAAGAAATTAATGATAGAGGAGAAAGATGGGATAATTGATAAACCAACTTCTCTGAGGACACAGGAGGCTGAAAGAGTTATCCTTGAATATGAAAAAGTTCTGAGCTGAGAGTGAAGAGGAGTCGGGAAAAGTAGGGTGGGGAGAAGGGACAGAATGGAAAGACATGGGGTAAGAAGGATGGGAAAGAGGGAGGAGGAAATGCTACCAAATTTTGTAAGCAGTGTGTAGGAATTTATAGCAGCTGACAGATTGCCCTACTTTTTATCACCAGCCTAAAAGATGGATGAAGGGGTGATTAGAGGACCGTAGGGTGCTTGCCATGTTGAGTGAAAGCTTTCAGCAATCACTTGAGGCAGGCACGAGATGGACCAACCATGAGTAAAGGGATTATTAAATATGGCTAAGCGTCAAGTTGAATTGGAGACCAACAATAATTAATGGCTCCAATCTGCCCATTTTATGGGCTTTCTTTTCTCCAGGAGGCAGGTTGTCATATCCACCCTGAGCTCAAATTTTTCTGGTTATATGCTGCAGAGGGACAGGAAGAGAGGGAGCTGAGGGTGCAGAGGTTGCCAAGAGACAAGAAGAAAGCTGAGTGGTGTGGCAGCGAGGCCCGTGAAGTCAAGGACATGCACGCTGTGAGTAAGACATGATTTGAGGCATCCTGCAGTTTACTATTTCAGAGTGCCCAGGATGGCATTGTGATGTGCCATGTGTGTCTGACTCTGTGATCTCCACCAGGAAGTCTTCTTTGATACTCAGTTAGGGAGCTCTCTATCTCTCATTCATCTGAGCCTGCACACCACTTTGTTCTTTGCTTAAGCACATCTTCATGCACCAAGTGTGGTAGATTAGAGAAATAGCCCCAATCCTCCATTCCTTCTTATTGCCAATTCATCTGGCATGCCAGGGACATAATGTAAGCTGAGGCCCCAAATTTGAGCAGCTAGAGCTGCTCTTGCTCTGACTATTGTGCTATGGACATGAAAACATGTCTGAGCTGGCCCTTCAGAGGAGTCAGAACATATGGAGAAGAGATGTGTTACCATCATCATCATAGTTGAGGCCATCCTAGGTCAGCCAACACACAGTTGACCCCTAGACATGTGATAAGTACAGCCAAAGTCAGCAGAATCCTCTAGACTGACCACACATCAGACATAAGCATGTGCCCAGCACAGATTAGCCCTGACAAACCCACAAGCTGAACCCCATGGAACTGTGAGCTAAATAAACATTTATTTTTATTTTTCGGTAAGTTTTTGTTACTCAAAACTGAGAGATAACTGATAATGGATACACTAGGTTAGCTCTCTCAGTACACTAGAAACTCATTAAGGGCAGAGCTATATGCATGACACAGGTGACAAATGTTGAAAAATAAATACATTATGGCAACAACTCAGAGTACAGGGGACATACCCAGCTTTCTCTATAGTGCTATTTAGCCTAAACAGAACCATGTTACACAGACTGAAATCTTGATTTATAAATCAGTTAATTAGGTTAGCCCTGTTGACCACCAAACTAGCAAATGTAGGATTTAATAAAGCAAATTTGGAAACTGAAACACCCAGAATGTGAGGTGGAAGTTATTTGGTTAATGGTGAGTCAATCTCCCTTTTGTTACATGAATTCCAAAGTTTGATAATAAATCTCAATTTGATTAAAAACTTATTTTTTCCATGAAGCCAAGAGAATGAGGTATAGAAAGAGGATAGAATTCTAAAAACACAACGGCATGCTTTATGTTACAAATGCACATGTATTTCTGTTTGGCATTATAGAGGTATTTTTGCGTTTGCCAAATTTACTACATGCCTCTCTCTATAAAAGGCCAGAGAAAGGTGGTTTTAATAAAGGTTTTCTAATGTAATAGAACCAGCAGTAATAACATCCTGTTTGAAATCTCTGGGGGAAAAAAGTTTCTTTGTGAAATGTTTTTTCAAGAATTGTTTTCAACTCACTAGAAGAGGAAAGATCCGTGTCAGGGCACTGAAAAGGGTGCCCCACAGAATTTCATAGTTATGCCTTTCATCTTGCTGATTGATGATATTATTAGGGGCTCAGAATTACTCCATAATCAAATAAAATATCCAGAAAGCTAAAAGCAAAAGGAAGCCTTTGAATGTGGTCACAAAGGGAGGTCAGTTTCCCATTTCTGTCATCAATTAAAGTAGCGAATGTGTACATATGAAATCTATATATGTATGTCTGTAGTTCGTGAAACAGCCTTAGTACTTTAGGAGGTAGATGGCTCATTCTTATATGAGTACAAGTAATCCTTTAAGTAAAAGCAGTTACATAACGGCAAAGAAATTTGATGCTGATCTGTTTGCTCTAATGAATGCAGCCCTGGCACACTGTCAGCTGTGACTTAAGTAACACATCATAACACTCTAGGCATACAGTCTGTGCGTCACCCAAGGAATTCATCAGTACCTAGTCAAGGGAGTTAAAGCAGCTGAATTTTATTTTTTATTTGCTTTATGAATTCTGTTGGTTTTTATTCACATCGACCTGGATGTACTGTAATAGGATCTGCTTGGTAGACCTACTTTCCTAGGAAAACACTGCATTTCAGTCAACTGGTTGTTCCTAGAAAGGAATTAGGGTTTAAACAGGACTCTTTCCTGCCAGGCGTATGAGGTAATAACAACAAGGCTGTGTGTGAGAGCTCTGGGAGAGGGGTACGAACAGGGAGAGAAGCCTGCGGCCTTAACTGACTCCTTTGACAGCCACCCTTCTTTTGCAGAGGCTGGCACCCTCGGATCATAATCGGTCACTTGTTTAGTAGCTTGTGGAATTGTGACAAAGTGGGACAGGTCCCAGGGGCAAATCTCAATGGGAGCCCAATCTTCCAAACCGGAAGTCTGTGCTGCCACCACCTTGAGTTATGAGAGAAAATGGTTTCCTCCAGAGCTGGCACACTAGGCTCACGGCGTGTCCATATTTTCATTTCTTCCACCAGCATTTTGCCATCCCCCAGTGGAGTCAATGGGGCAATAACAAAATCTGCCACTTATTGAGCATGTACTTCATTCTATCAATAATTGTTCTAAGTGATTTTTATTACTCTTATTTTTAAGATAAGATAATTGAGGCTTATAGACATGGCCCTTGCCCAGGTTACATAGCTAGGATGCATATGCTTCAGGTCCACCTGGATCTACAGCTACATGACTTCGAGATGGTTAATTGTATGTGTCAACCTGGCTAGGCTATGGTTCCCAGTTGTTTGGTCAAATGCCAGTTTAGATGTTGCTGTAAAGATATTTTGTAGATATGATTAACACTTGCCATATGTTGACTTTATATAAAGCAGAATACCCTCAGTAATGTGGGTAGGTCTCATGCAATTAGCTGAAGGCATCAAGAGCAAACACAGGTTTCCCAAAGAAGAAGGAATTCTGCCATCTCTCTCTCTTTCTCTAAGATAGATAGATAGATAGACAGATAGATAAATAGATAGAAAGATAGATAAATAGATAGATGATATATATCCTAATATTGGTCCGTCTGTCTATCTATCTATCTATCTATCTATCTATCTATCTATCTATCTATCTAATCTACCCATCTATCTCCTATTGGTTTTGTTTTTCTGGAAATCCTAATATAATGTTAAAAAGCCTAATACAGACATTCATCACTCCTTATTTCTCACAGACTTTTCAACATTGTGACTATAATATGAGAAAATAGAGTATAAACCATATAAACCATAAATTTACTTCAGTATAAACCATGAAGTAAATTGTGTATTTCCTCACATAATACTGTGTCTTGTTAGTTCCATTCTGTAAGAGTTAAATAGTAGCTCTTGGTGTGGCCATTGGTGTGTCCCTCTCATCCAAGGACTTGTCCTTAGGTCTGTGCCCTATGACCATCATCTAGCCTAATTAATCCACCTCTTCACAGACCAACCTGAGCTGAGTCTCTCCACTTGGATCCTTACATGTTTGCACATTCTTCTAGTTGATATCTTGGTTCTCAGCCATTGTATCAGTCAGATTCTCCAGAGAAACAGAATCCATAGAAGATAGATGTAGATATAGATGTAGATATACAGACAGATAGATGTAGATAGGTAAATAGATAGATACATGTAGACATGTAGACATGTAGATCTATAGATATAGATATTTATATAAATATATATATAGATATGCAGATAGATATGTAGAGATCTAGATAGATGGATAGTTATAGATGGATAGGTAGATATGAATATACACTTATTTTAAGGAATTGGTTAACGTGATTGTGGGGCTGACAAATTTGAAATCCCCAGGGCAAACAGCAAGCTGAAAATTCAGGCGAATTTGATGCTATAGTTTTGAGGAAGAATTCCTTCTTCTTGGGGAAACCTCGGTGTTTGCTCTTAAGGCCTTCAGCTGATTAGATGAGGCCCACCTACACTATCCACTTTACTTAAAATCAGCTGATTGTAGATGTGAAGCACATCTACAAAGTACATCTCCAATTACACTGAAGACCAGAGGTTGGCCAAGGTGATGCATCAGACTGACCATCACAGCATACATTAAGGATCCCGGCATGCCTGGCGCTCTGGAAACTCCTGTCTGGGAAAAGATTTGAGGAGTCTACCCCTTGTCTCTGGGTACTTAGGCCCTACTTATGTTGCCTGGATTCAGCTATTTATTTCTAGGATGACCATATAATTATTGACCAAACTGAAACGCTTTTGAGAATTAGAAGGATGTTTTTTTTTATACTTCCACAAGGCTTAATTTAGGACACATAATCATGCTATCCACATCTTTCCTGACACAGCCTAAGTGTGCCCTTCTTATCCCCTTTCCCAGAGCTTATTTTAAAGTCTCCTCTACAGAAAGTCTTCCAGAGAAGAAAGTAGACATTTTACATTGCAACATGGTACATATGCCGTGGTGCATACTTCCACACACTCTGTGATCAACTCTGATATTTTCTAGTCTATTCTACTTCAGTTAAAAAAAGTTCTTATGAGCCACTAAACTGTTATCTTAATCCAATAATGAATTACAAACTGCAGTTTGAGAAATCTTGCTCCAATTAACTCTTTACTCCAAGCAGCGCCGCCAGCTGTCCCACATCTTTGATTTTAGCACATATTTCTTCTTTCTTGTCCCTTTTGGTAAACAAAGAAATCTGCATTCGCTCTCAAATTCCCTACCTCCCACCCAGCATTAGATGACGCTGCCCAAGATCAGGTCTGTACTGGAGTCTCTCCTGCAGAGGCAAATACTACTCAAATTTCTCAAATCCATCTTTTTTATTTTAATAACAAAAGATTTCCAAAGCAACATGATAATTGTAGGAAATTTGAAAAATACAGATATGGCCTGATTCTTCACCCCTTTATCCAAAATACCCTTTGCTGTTGGAATTTGAAGGGCACTTCTACTGGGGGATGCTTTGCTCCCCCTTCAACATTGAATTTAAGCAAATGACTTACTGTGGCCAACGGGATGTTCAAAGATGTAATGTTGGCAGGGGCCTGAAAGGAGACTTTATGTTGGTGTTTGGTCTCTTGCTTCTCTGCCATCACTTTGTGAAGCCGGCTGCAGGCCCCAGGAGCAGGAGGAGGGCTGTGAAGCAGAACTCCAGGACCCTGGTGCCTGCACCACTGTGGACACTGAGCTCCAGTCCCAGAGAGCCTAGCCATCATCAGAGGAAACACTGCCCTTCAACATCCCATGCAAGGATCACAAACTAAGTAAAAATTTACGGTTTAAGCCATTGAATTTTGGGGAGATTTGTAACACAGCATTATCATGTCAATGGATGACTGGTTGGTTCAAGATATTAAACAAGCACCCAGGCAATCCTAATGTAACTGATTTCCTGGCTAAATTTGGAGGTCTGAGTGGTGGCACACTATTAGAGAAGTAACCTTCTAATTCCGCTTTCCTAATTTCCCTTTTTTCTTTTTTATTCTTTTTTTCTTTAACCCAAGAACGAATATTGTATTTTTTTCAGAAGCCTTTTTTGATGATAACATAGTTTTTTAAAAATCTATTAATGTGATATATTAAAATATCTTTGTGCTCCTTGAATAATTTTACTTGATCATGAGTTATTGTCATTTTAATATAGACTTGGTCTGAGATTGCTAGTATTTTATTTAGAATCCTAATAAGCCTATTCATAGCTTGTCGTTTTTTGTGTGTGTGTGTGTGTGTGCCACTTTTGTCAGGTTTTGGGATCAGAATTGTGCTGGCTTTGTAAAATGAACTGGGAAGCTTCCTGTAATTTCCTCTGCTCCAGAGCAGTTTACACAGCATGGTAATTATCTGTTCCTTGAAAGTTGGAAAGAACTTAGCCCAAAATGTCTGAGCTTGGCACCTTTTTCAGGAGTAATGCTTTGATAATCCTTCAATTTTTTTTTCCATGATCATTACGCATTTAGATAGTATACTTAGTCTTCAGTAGGCTTTGGAAAATTACCATTCTCTAAAAAGAAAATCATCCATTTCTGCAAGATTTTCAAATTGTTATCATAGACTTAATCATCTTTATTATAACAGGGTTTACCATATTATTAATTTAATTTTCTATCTAGCTATTTTCTTATTCTTTATTTTGCGTAAGTGTATTTTCTCATTTTTTCTTGAAGAGATTGCCAGATGTTTGGCATTTTAATTAGATTTTTTTTGTTTGTTTCTCAGAGTATGAACTATTAAATGTGTATATCAAATTTGATTTTATTCTATTTTTGCCATGGATTTTCTTTTTTAAAAATTTTTTCTCCCGCCTGCTTTATTTTTTTTATATTAACTTCCTGGACTGAATGCTTTCATTTATTTTCATTTCTTTGTATTTAATAATAAAAGCTTTTGTGGATATAAATCTGTCTTTGAACACACATTAATTTTGTTTCACTGTGGTCAGAGTATTTGGCCTGCATGATTTCTACTTTTTGAAATTCAGAAGGGTTTTATATGTAGTCTGATGCGTAATCAATTTTTTAAAATATTCTGCAGACCCACTAAAATGAATATGTTTTTTGTAGAGAACAAAATTAGAAATATATTATTTCAATTACCTTTATAATAAAATCATTCAGGCACCAATGGTTTATTTTATTTTCTCATTTCTGATCTATTAAAGATTTAAGTTTTTTGATAGTAACATTATTTACTTTATTGAATAAAAGTACACTGAAGAAAGTATATATACAGGCATACCTTTGAAACTTTTTTTCTTTCTCCATCCCCCTTAGTCCCCTCACACACACAAAAAATAAAATTAAATAAACTACTATAGGTAGTCATCATTATTAATTTCTGTATATGCATTCAAAAATTTATTTATATAAATCAAGAAAATACAAATAAATATATATTTTCGCACCTTTATTGTTTCACATTTGTACTGAAACATTTTAAAGTAAATTACAGACATCATGACATTATATCATAAAATACTTAAAATCCACCTAAAAATTAGAAAATCTTCCTATTTAGCCAATATAGCATCATCACACTTAAAATTAGTAATAATTTTTAATATCTTTTAGTACCGAGCACAGATGCAGATTTTCCAAATTGTTTCTCCAAACTTGCTTTTCAGCTCTTCTGTCCACATCAGTACATTTACTTTACACCTGGTTATTTCATTTCTTAAATCTTTTGTTTTTCCAACTTTTTATGATAATTTTTCAAATATACAGAAAAGAGAAAGGAAGCACTATTAATTACTGCAGACATAAACCAGGAAGGCCCAGGCAAATAGGGACATGTGGTCTGTGTACAACAACTAAACCTCTCTCTCTCTCTCTCTCTCTCTCTCTCTCTCTCTCTCTCTCTCTCTCTCTCTCCCTCTCAATCTCTCCCCTTTTCCACAATGATTTCATTCATATTTATTAAATCAGGGTTTTCCAAACAGTTTCAGTCCGTATGATTCCCAATGGTCTAACTGCTCCACATGTGGTCAGTGGTCATCCCTTCAGTCTGGCTCCTGCATCCTCAGCACCCCTCCATTAATCCTGTAATACTCTCTTGCTTTCTGGTGTAAGTTGTTGGGAGGTGATTGGATTGTTGGCCCCAGGCCTGGAAGCAACCAGTCTCCATGGGCCCTGGGACCTGTTTTTTGGGAATACGACTTAGAAACCATGATCTATGCTCTGTAGTGTTCATTATAGAAGCCAGTGCTTTTAGGCTCCTTTGGTGAACAGTTTAAATGTTATTGGTATGGACCACTTTTCAAAGTTTAGGTGGAACTCCCCCGTGTAACCGCCTAAGCCCAATTTTTTAAGAATGAAATTTTTCTTTATTTCATCTGTGGAAATTGCTCAGTAAATTGTCAAACTTTTCTAACTTTTAAAATATGTTTGTACAAAGCAATAAATAGTTTCTTTTGATTTAATATGTCTCCTGTCTTGAGGATTATTTCTTCTCAGTCATTTAGAATTTTGTTTTTATACTTTCATCACCTTTTCTTTTTTTTCTTCTCTTGATTGGGATAGAAAGAGGTTCATCAGTATTACTGAAATTGCAGGGAACTCTTTTTAATTTTTTTTCATTAGTTCTATTCTTATTCTATGTTATGCTTTTATCTGGGTTCTTTGAATACATTTTAATCTTTGCTAATTCCTTGACTTGGATACTTAATTCATTTATTTTAGTATTTTATTTCTATTGACATGATTTTTGAGACTATTAGTATTTCCTACTTTGGTTGCATATCAAAATTGTGATATATTTTTTCCTGCATATAATAAAATTTGTTTTAATGTATAGTCCTGTGAGTTCTGATGAGTGCATGGAGTCACATATCCACCACTATGGTGACACACTGAAGAATTCCATCACCAAAAGTTCCTTTGTGCTACTCACTCAAGTCCTTTCTCAATCCTCAAACTCTGGCAACAACTGACCTATTTTCCATCCCCATAGTTTTCATTTTCCAGAATGTTTTATAAATGAAAACTTAGTATTTCGCTTTTGCATCTGCCTTCTTTCACTTAACAAAATCAGTTTAAGATTTATCCATATTGTCATATGCATCTAGAGTTTATTCTGTTTTATGCCGAGTAGCATTCTGTTGTATGGATATACCACAGTTTAGCCACTTACTGTTTGAAGAATATTTGGGTTGTTTCCAATTTTTGCCAATTACAAATAAAGCTGCTATAAACGTTTGTGTACTAGGTTTTATGTAAACATAAGTTCTTTTTTTTTAAATAGCCTATTATCCCTGGTTGTAATTCACCCGGTTAAAGTGTGCATTTCAATGATTTTAGTGTACTTACAGAGTTGCATCATCCCTTTTATATGTTGCTGCATTTGATTTGTAAATATTTTACTAAAGATTTTTGCACTTACATTCATGAGAAATATTTGTCTGTGATTTTCTTTGCTTATAATGTCCTTGATTCCTTTTGGTATTAGAGTAATGCTTGCCTCATGAAATGAGCTAAGGAATGTTCTCTTACATTTTCCAAAGGGATTGTATAAAATTGGCATTACTTCATCCTTAAATATTTGGTAGAATTCACCATTGAAACTATCTTGGCCTGGGATATTCTTTATTAAAAGGTTTTAACTATACATGCAATTTCTTTAATAGATATAAGACTAACCAAGTTATTTATTTCTTTTTTGAGTGAGCTTTTGGAATCTTTAAAGGAGTTGTTCTATTACATGTGACTTGCTGAATCTATGGGTAGAGTTGCTGTAGCATTCCCTTATTATCTATTTAATGCCTGTAAGGTCTGTAGTAATCCAGTCTCTTTCCTTTGTGATATTGATAATTTTTATCTTCTTTCTTTTACCTTGATTGCTCTGTCTAGAGGTTGATCAATTTAACTGACCTTTTAAAAGAACCATCTTTTGTATTCAGTAGTTTTCTTTAATTATTTTTATATTTTTTAGTTCAATGATTTCTACTCTTTGTTTTACAGTATTATTATTTTTTTCTTCTACTAACTTTGGGTTTAACTTGGTTTCCTTTTTTATTTCTTAAGGCGGAAGAATAGATATTGATTAGGCATTTTTCTTTTCTAGTATGGACATTCATTCTATATATTTCTTCCTAAGCTATAATTTAGCTGCATCCCACAAATTCGATATATAGTATTGTTCTTTAAATTTATTTCAAAATATTTTCTAATTTCCCCCATGTTTCCTCCAAGACCAAGTGTTTAAATGTGTGATGCTAAATTCACTAATATTTGGACGTTTTCTGCTATTTCTGTTATCTTTCTGTTATTGATTTATATGTATGGCCAGAAAAATTACTTTGTATAATTTAAATTCTTTTAATTTGTTTAAGTTTGTTTTACGGCCCCAAATATGTTCTATTTTGATGAATGTTCTATGTGCACTTGAAAAGAATATGCATTTTGCTTGTTTAATATCAATGAAGTAGTCATTCACTGGTGTTGTGCAGGTCTTTGATTTCCTTGATAATTTTCTGTCTACTTGTTCGATAAACTACTGCAAAAGAAGTGTTGACATCTTAAAATACAACTGTAAATTTATTCAGTATTTTCAGTTTTTGCTTTATATCTTCTGGAGCTTTGTTTTTAGATTAATATATACTTAAGTTTATTATTTCTTTTTGATTAGTTGAATTTTTAAGTTTATCTATATCACTTTTTAAGATAGGTTTCTCGTAGATGAAAATAATTAGTTTTTTAAAAAATAATTCAATCCATCAATTGCTTTTAATTAGTGCTATTTTAGGCTATTTACATTAAATGTAATTATTGAAGTGATTAGATCTAGGTCTCCAATTTAATTGCTCAAATCGTCCCAGATTTGACCTTTGGGAATCTTTTTAAATTGGCTACTGTGTTCGACACATCTCTATCATTTTGTGGACATCTTCTTACTTTCTGGCACCACGAAATGTTCCAGGGTCATCATATACTTTTCTTGCCCCCAAATTGGAATATTTATTTCTCTAAAGAGCTCTAGTTATCACTGGAAAAAGATATATAGGAACCAAGATATGTGTATCCTCATTGCTACTTTAGCATTATTCATTGTTTCTAAGCCTGCTTCATGGACAGATTAAGGAAATATTTATATGTACTTATATGCGCATACACATAGTTATATCTATTTCAGCATCTATCTATTTATCCATCCTTCTGTCTGTCCATCATATCTATCTATCTATCTATCTATCTATCTATCTATCTATCTATCTATCTATTATTTGTCAGTTTATGCCAATTCAACATGCTGGGGTTCATTTTACCATTTTCCCTTTCTTCATTTGTAACTTGATACTCTGACAATGAGAGTCCTGGCTGTCATTACCTAAATATATTTACTTAGTTTTTTAGTCTTAGAACACACAAAAACTCATTTCAGAATTCTATCTCACATCTATGTGAAAAACAAACTTACTAACTATAGTAAAATATTTGTATACTGCTTTGTTTATCTTAAAGACCCTAACCTTTTTTTATTAATATATTTGCCCTGCTTGTGGACAGCTCTCTGGTGTTTATCAGTTATCCATCTACTATGGATCTGCTTCACTGAGGTGTGGTTTTATATTACTGCAGCCCAGTCATCTTAATTGGAAGGAGATTTATTTTTGGATAATGTGAAATAGACCTTTGCTAGAAATAATAAATTAATATGATGCAAGTTCCAGAAAGCATTGCTCCAATGACCCTTCCAAACTCAGCACCTTTCTCTGCCAGCTTTACGTTCCACATGGAAAGTGCTGTCCAAAGCCATTTTTGCCTGAATGAAAGCAATAAAATAAATATAAATATAGTGGGAAGGAAGAAATCAAAATGGTCCTAGATGCCTTAAAAGAAGCTGTGTGTGGTGGGGATGAGATTTTTCCCTACCAAGTATGCAAGGGAGAGAGGTAATGAGTAGAAATTTCTAGAGTTCTTTGGGCATGATCAAGTTCTTATAATTTGTTCTCATTTAACTTTTGATTCTTAGAAATTACACCTCTGGTCTGACAGAGCATAACATTTCTGTGTCTCATTTCCTTTGAAATCTTTTGTTTGTTTGTTTGTTTGTTTGTATTTAACAGAATTTGAAAAAAAATTTGAGGGAAGTTTCTCATAAAAACTAGCTTTGAAGCCATTTTATTTATAAAGAGATACCACTTTACATTGTTGTCAGAAAAATTACTATTTCGTTTCTAAGTTATGATCTTCTGAATAGTCTAGAATATTCACACCCTTACATTTTCAATCTCTTTTTAGAAGAGGAAGTTATTTTGCTACTGTATATTGGGGACTTTTAGAGCTATGCCATTTAACATGAAAGTGGAGCCCCCCCCCCGCATTATCAAAGTCATCTACCACTTATTAGTGTTCTTGTTAAATTTTAGTAACTACTTAAATATCCAATAATGAAGGCATTTAACACTTCTAAGCATTTAATACTAAAAACTTTGTGTCATTCATTTTATAGGGATTTTTCATGAATTAGAATATATTTCTACCCAGAGCACAGATAATGAGTAGTTTCATAGTCTTGAAATCTTCGTATCATTCATAGATATTTTTAACTGAAAGAGACATTAACTTGCCTTTTAATTTAATACTGTCTTAAACAGAACCAAATATTAAATTAGTTTAAATTAGATAACTTTAAATTAGTTTGATGAATGATAACTGTATGAAATAAGATTTAAATAAACACCAATGCAAATTTCATGAACTTTAGTAATTATTTTAAAGAATTATTATTTATGACTTGTTCCAACCTAAAAGCTGTTTCTAAATGTGAGAAGAATAAATTTTTCATGTTTTATTTTAATGTGTCCTTAGAACATTTCATTATGAAGACCTTCAAACATATAGAAAAGTTGAAAATTTTACAGTAAATGTCTGTGTACTCAATACTTAGATTCAACAATTAACATTTTACTGTACATGTCTTATCTCACAGCTATTGATCTATTTATCTAACAATATTTATTCTTTTTAATAAAGTCTTAACTGGAGTCAGATTCTAACTTTAATGATCCTTGACCTTTGGGTAAATTTAATATCACTATCCTTAGAATAACATTTGTCTTCAGCTTCCAACCACTTTTATCTGCCGCTGTTTACTCTGAGCTGTTAACATCAATTGAAAAATAGCTACACCATTTATGTCTTGGTCTTTTACCTCTTTTTTTGTAAGAGGGGCCTTCCCAACCAGCACTTCTCAGGGAGCACTCCTGTCTCTCTGCCCCTTTGTTTTATCTTTCATTTTAGCACTTAGCATCTTATGACATTGTTATACAACTTTGTGTACTCATAATAGAAAGATGCAGGTGAAAATTTTCGTTTTTGTTCCATACATAATGAAAACTTAGAACTGTGCCCAGTACTGAATGTTCATATTCATGAACATGGAGAACTCTTTATCTGACTTCTAGTTTCTGCTCTAAACCACTGTTCTATAAACATAAAGTTTAAATGTCTTTTTTGTCCCCTTTTTGAAGGTGTCAACATCTATTGCAGAAAAAAGCCACAATTGTTAATCATTGAAACACTCATTCTCTTTTCAGAAAGGTGATGTATAGTATATTTTTATCAAAACACTAAAAGGCATAGACCTGTCTACAAAATTTCCCTGGACAACAGCTTCTTCGGCTTAAAATGACCAAAGTTAAATCTTTTCTCACTTTATATTTTATTAGTTGGCTTTCTAGTAGAATTTCTCCTTGTACTTTAGAGATTGTTTTATTACAAATAAACTTCCAAATAATATGTATGTGTATGTTTGTTCTCTTTCTGAATATAGTCTTTGCCTGTCTCAGGTGTCCCATTATACCTCAAATGTCTTTTTCCTTGTGAATTAAATAGCAGAAAATTAAATTAAATTAAAGGAATAAATTACTTCAGTGAAAATCTTACTCAAATAATTAAGAACCATCATCCTTTAGGGGAGAATGAAACCTACTTCCTGATGTTAAATTCCATGGGGCTCACAGATATTCTCTGCACAAGGATGCAGTCACATTCAGAGCAGTTCTAGATATTGGGGAGGAAGAAGGCAAGGAAGGCCTCACAGGATGGGTCAGACACAGTACAAAATTCTGAGACTCACAGTCAAGACTACATCTCAATAAGAAGAGATGAAAGTCTTCTCAGGGAATCTCTTTGAAAGAAAATAAATATTCTCTGGCTTTGTTCCTCCAAGGGGTTGAGCTATAAGGTCATACTTCATTCTTAGCTAAATATGGTGCATCAGACAGAGAAGGACATAGAGTATGACCTAGCAAACTTTTAATTTCTTACTTTTTACAATATTTCAAAGCAGCAGTCTTAAAATTTCTTGGGCAGTCATAAAAGAAGTTTGAAAAACTCAGTACTACTTACTCTTTTTAAAGGTGATAGCTAAATATTTTATTCAAAAGTTTTAATTGTTTTAAAAATTATAGTTTCTGGTATACAGTGAACATTAACTTTTTAAAACAAAAGTGGTACATCATTCAAAAAATTTAAACTCTGTGGAATCTAAATATCTCAGTACTTTGATACCCACCATTATCCATTCAAAAGACATATGAACAACTTTAATAATAAAATATTTTTCCCATTATTCTCTTTTCTTTATCTCAATTGAAATTTCCCACAGAATGTTATGTTCATGTAATATATTTTACTGATCAACCTATATACTTTTTTTCAAAAACCGTATATAGAAATTTTAAAAACTCTCTATTCCCTAGTCATTTCTAATGACCACAGGGCTCTACATTTTTCTTTTGAATCAAATTAATTACAATTATTAACCATAGAGACAACAAATATTATAAACAATAAATATTATAAAATCTCTTCTCTTTCCTTGGCATGGGAGGAGGAAGGGTTTATGACCTGGATAAATGGACCATAATGAGGTTCGGAAAGTGAGAAGAGGAAAACTTCCTTCTATGAAGTGGAAGAAGTTCAGTTATGAAATGGGAATGAAAAGGAAAAGCAGGATACACAGGTACGAGGTTTTGAGAAAGAACTCCTATAAAAAGTGATGTCTGGAGATTGACCGACTTTAAGTAATTCGTGCTCCATACACTTTGGGAAACGTCTGTGGAAATGCTTTTGCCAGTGTGAAGACCACTATTTTAAAGGACTGGGTAAGCTCTAAAGAGAAAAGGAGAATAATTAACATTTTTCTTGAACATTAATTCAAGAATGTGAGCACTGCAGAGGGAGTAATTAACAACTATTATCATATAGCCGAAGACTGTTTATCAACAAGAGTCTGAAACAGAGAATCAGCCAAACAATAGAAGTGTTTTGAAAAATTTAAAAATACAGATATTTTTAAAAGTGAAATTACTGTAATAAATAATGGGAGACTTATTTGCTATCACTCATGGTCCATGAGCAGGTGTGCTCTCCTGGCTGCACACACCTGAGTGTGATGTATGGTTTTATGAGCCAGCTGATTTGGGTGGAAGTTGAGTTCTTAATGAAACCTTGCAGTGATGCTGGGAGTCTTCCTGACACTGAGTTGCTGTAGTTTTCTTTCCTTCTGTATTTTGATGAATAACAACTGTTTAAATGTATTGATCGCAATGCTTTTGGTTTAAATTATATATACCTATTTATTAATCCAAGAGAATATATCTAAGTGTTGGAGTTAGGTCATATCTTTTTCCAAGCATAGTACTCATTTAAAGATATAAACTTTAGAAATAGCAATAATATGGAATATGGCACATTCCAGAAATTTGCAGTATTTACTTTCTATTGTATTTTGTTCTCAATAGAAGTTATTCTTCACATTAAACAAACACACACACTGAGAATGAAAAAATCTAAGATTTGGCAAGGTAGGTGAACTGTTTAAAGTCTTAGAGCCAGTAAGACGCCAAGCTGAAAATCCTAGTCCTGTCTGCGTGATGCCAAAGCCTGGATTCTTTTTCCATTACGCCACAGGCTGTAAACACAGGAAGAGCTACATGAGCACAACAGTCTTAACTTAGATATTTTCACACCAAGTCAATTAAAACAGTTTTTGTCCTTTTCAGTAAATATATGAATGGCCACGAGGCCAGGTGCCCTAGGACCTGATGGAGTAAAAGCCTTACCAGAGATCCAACTCTGGGGTGTCAATATCATGTCCATATCAATATCAGTCAAATGTGGTTCCAGGTTGTTATCATTCCAATCACCAGAAACATTTCGGAAATCTTTCTTAGATAATCTAGAAGGTATAAAAATTATAAGTGAGGGAAATTTACATGAATGAATTGAAAATTCACACTGTTTTTGCCATTTTGTCAAAAAAAATTACCGTCGAACTCACAGAATTATTTATTTGTCTCCTTAGAAGTTGAGCACACTGATGTAAATGTTGGACTTCACATCACAGTCTATAATCACATCCTCAGTCAGTTTTCCTGCTTTCTGAGTGAGACTGATTGTCCTTTAATTCCCGATATATCTCTTTGGTTGCCTTTAAAAAATAGAAATATAATAGGCTACATGTAACTCCCTTTCCAGCTGTCCTTTTTTGAGGCTCAGTTGTAGAGATCCGAGATTCTTAAGTTTTGGTTGTTAAGAGTCAATAAAAACTAACTTCTAAAAGGAGTGGACTGAGTGTACAATCAATGAATCCGTTTCTAGGTACAAATATATCAATAAGAAGAGATCAACCTTCAGGTCTGTGCTTGCTTTCTTTTTGTAACCACGCATCAACAGACTGTTCTTCTGATTCCTTCCAGACCGTCAGAGAACCATTTAGTGACCCAAATCCTGATTCATTTTTGGTTAGTACACAAAGCATCTTATTTAGTTAACTTTTTCTAATCCTTCCAAATAATGTCCTAGTTATTGAAAAATTTTGAATTAAAATAAGAGCATTATTTACTGATCTCTTGGTTAAACAATATTACATGTTTTCCTATAATTGGGGATAGATCAAGCTTCCAATTAGGAGCAGTGGGCACCTGACCATAAGGCATGAGTTAAATGTGCTAAGACTGTCCCTTTACCTAAAAGTATCTCCTTCATTCACCTAAAACTTTTCCCCAGAGATGTATTCCTCTGAGTTAAAAAGAGGATTTTATTAAAGGGCATGTTTAATAGGAAGGCTAGCACTGTAACTCATAGTAATTAATACCTTTTTAGATTTTAGTTGAATATTCTCTGAAGGCAAGATCGCCTTGCTGGAGGTGGGCCATGTGGAGTGAGGCGAACACCTGTCGGGGTCAGGTAGAAAAACCTGGAAACTAAAAAATGAAAAAAAGATCTGACATCTTTGGAAACAAGGATATGAAATCTGAAACATCACATTCTGCAGGTGTGCAAATCCAGTATCTGAGAACCCATGGAAAAAGTATGTCTTTACTGAATGTCTCAGAAGGGCAAATAGGGTGACACACATGGGCACATCTGAAAGCTCCTCAGACCCGTCTCTCCAAAGGCCCGTTGATCATGGCATCATGACATCTGTTTCTGACATGATGAGCCCAGCACAAGAGGGGGTGAGAAAACACATGCTATCATCTTTTTCAAGATTTTCCACACCAAATATTATGTTAATTATCTAATTAACTGATACACTCATTAAGCACACCATGGACCAGCCCCCGTGCCACAACTAAGGGAAAGAGTCTTTGTTTTCTCCTTCCTTAGGTCAACCTGAAGGCAAGAAGCAAACTTAAATCAATTCATTTCATTCATTTTTATCACATTATGTCACACAAAAATTCTGGTAAAATATGAAAATGATATGTCTGTGATCTCAGTTGATCTGAATGTGATGAACTTGGATAAAATAAAGCTCAAAGTAACTTATGGTTGAAAAGTAGAATGATGTGTCTGTTCACTAAAGGTGCATTCTTTCCATTTGAAATAGAAAGCATGAATTTTTACTCTCAAAGGAAAAATAAATGAGAGATTACATTATTCCTGTTGATTCAGTGCTGATATTGGAAAGAAGGTCAAGGCAATAATCTCAGACAGTGTAAGCCCCTTTGATGTGATTCTAAGAGGGCAGGGTGGTGTTACCAGCCCACACAAAGATGGTAACACTAGTGCCTTATCCCACTGGGGTATCTCTCCTCAAGTACAGCTTCTGTCTGAGAGAATGGTTGGTGTCACAGTCTTTTGAGAAACTTTATTGAGAGAAATATTGGTTGATTCAAGGGTTTAGCCTAAGTGATGCTGACTTTAAGTTTCTTTCTCCACTTTGTGTTCGCTGTCTTCGTGAGCTAAGTATTTGTGCACACGAAACAACAATTGTCTCTTATCATCTAAATCTGGGGCTTAATATAGAAGTCTTTTCTTTCCTTGGTACTGACTAGTTGGCAGAAAAACAAAGCAGTGCCACATACAATTATGTTTCTCTTCTCCACCATGTGTCATGTTCTTTATGTAGTAGACATATTACTGAAAGTGTAGGCAAATACGTTCTTATAAAATTGACTTATATTTCAAGTACAAGTGAGAAACTCACACTTTAAATGATGGAGCCTTTGGAATTCATATTTACCTTTCTCTGTTTTTTTTGTGTTTTGAGATAAGATGTTTAATATAGCTAGTTCTCTGACTTTGGGTATAACCTAAAACAAATCCAAATTTAGGATGTTTAGGGGAACAATATGGGAAAATGATTAACATAACTTGAAAATTTCCCATTGTTATGTTATAGGGAGCAACATGAACCCTCTAACTTAGCAATTCCCAAGTTCCCCAAATTAGAGATAAAAATACTGCCTGATCGAGGTCCAGTTTTTCCATGAGCTAGGTAATGAGCAAAACCTGAGGCATCTCAAGTAATAGAAAAGTTTATCCTTAGAGCTTTCTTGGAGCGATTGTGTACATGCCGGCAGTGAGGTAATTGTGAACCTCTCTAGTTTATATCAGAAGTGCTGGTAGCTTTGCCCCTGAGAAATTAGACCTAGCCACATTGATAGTCCCAATCCATACCAGGAAAGCAAATTCTATTTCTCCTGAGATATTTTAAAGATCACACTTCTAAATCATAAAGCCATCTGTACCAGTGCCTTTTGAATAATTGGGTTGATATAGAATCTACTACAAATGACTGAAGCCATGATGCAGCCACCACCACAAATATTGTGATATGAAATTCAGGGAGAATCATCCCTTTCCTGGGACTCAGCCTGGCTTCCTGGGTGTCGCTAGCTCTAAGTTACATAGAGATGTGGGCTTCTGATCTCTTCAGTGCATAAATATGCTAATTATGAACATCAAGTGACCAGGGAACACACATCTAAAAAAGATTTACAGGGATATAAAAATAAAATTAATGGCACCCTCAACACTAGCAGAATGTGTTAAACTTGAGGTTAGCACATGATGTCTGCAGGCGGCCCATGAGACAGAGACTCTGAAGAGCATGATTTGTGATTTTGAGCCTGGTGGAAAGGGTGCACTTTGGGGGAGAATGCAGACTCAGAAGATGGGCACCACTGGGAAGCATCTCATGCCAGCTGCAATGCTGGAGGCAGCTGCAAGAGTGATGAAAAGCTGTGGCTTTGGGGATTATGTGTGAGGTAACTCCTAGCAGAGATATTAGCCCAGCTTCACTGAAGTTCTGGGGGAGGCTTCCTTCTTGGCATGGCTGGTGGAGCTGCTGGACAGAGCCAGGCCTAGCCCTTGGATGTGCCAGTGGGCAGCGCTGGCCCTGAAGGGGCTGGGCACTCAGATGAGGCCACTCTTGGCCATGGTTACTCCTGATTTCTCTTTTCTGTGCACTGCTTTTCAGAGTGGAGACACTTCTTCTCTTTGGCCTTTTATTACACTTGCCTTTGCCATTGCATAATAAAAAAAACCTTTTATAGAATAGCCACAAAGAGACTAGGAATTCCCACTAAACAGAGATGTTGAAAGCCACAAAGTTTACTAATTATTAGCAGTGGACAGAACAAAGATTAAACATAGATTGTACAATGTGATAGTTATTTATTTGACTGTATTTTTACATATCTAAGAAATAGACATTAGAAAAACAAAATGAAAAGATCACATTAGAAAAACAAAATCAAAAGATCACAAGCCCTTAAGAGGAAATCAAGTGTCCTACAGTCAGTCATAAAGTACCTATGCCATATTTATTTGCAACATAGTTGAGTTAGTTTTATCAGATGCAGCAAAGAGCCTCATCTTGCTAACTGAGAGGGGCATTACGTTGCCATGGAGGCTGAGCGGGATGTTGCTCTCGCGATTGCGCTTGTCTCACTGGCCCTTGCAGAACCTGAGCCATGAAGCCATCAAGAATTATTCAATGCTAGTGAGGGGTCGTGTCCTGGGTCTCCCTTTCATCATCTGCCTGATTTTGTTTCTTAGCCTTTCTGAGTCTGCATTTGTTTCTCTTGAGTACCAACACTTTTATCATCATCAAAACTAGTACTCGTTATGCTCCTAAATAGCTGTTATGGTTGATACCAGTTCCAGTAAGATTGAGTAGCAGATGAGTAGCAGACCCCAGCCTGTCTCTAACACCATGAAACAGCTATCAGAGACTCTGAAAGCAAATAGTAGCAGTAGACTGGAGAAGAAAATCAGACTTAGATGTACCATCAAACCAGTGAGGAGTTTACCATTATTATTATTATTATTGTTGTTGTTGTTGTTGTTGTTGTTATTGTTATTATAATTATAATTATTACTACTACTACTACTACTACTCCTGTCCTTTGCCATTCAGCCCCGGCCTAGCTATAGTTACAAGGAGTATATGTAGAGTGAGGTGAATAAAGATCCAATATTTTGGACAAAAGAACAAAAAGAAGAATATCAGGAAACTAGAAAGTAGTAGGAAAATTATAATGATGATAGACTTTGAGAACGTCATCTTATAAAGTTGTTTATGAACTCCTGGACTCACATCTATGCAAGCAAAGCTCTAACTCTAAAGAGCATGTCAATGACTTTTGAACTGACCATGCTACCCACACCCTAAACAGGCCACAGGGTGGTGGCGTTCATGAGGGACAGATCCAAGTTGTACTACAAGATCTGATCTGACATTGGAACCACAAAGCATGGACAGTGAATTAGAACTTGGAACCTGGAACCTACCTATATTAATGACCTGCCAAAAATATGAACACATTTTATAGGAGAAAGACATTAATGTATAGATTCAAGAAGCTCAGAGAACCCAACCCACACCTAGATATGTCATAATCGGTCATCTGAAAATTAAAGACAATGAGAAATCTTAAAAATAGCCAGAGAACAACACTTTAGAGGAACGATAATTTGAGCGACTGAGAATTTATCATTAGGAACTATGGAGTCCAGAAGAAAAGAAGTGAATAACAGTTTTAAATAGGTGAAAGAGAAGAACTGTCAGACTTCCATAGCCAGTGAAAAAATCCTTCAGGAAAGATGAATAAAGACATTTTCTGATGAACCAAAGCTCAAAGAACTTGTTGCCAGCAGACTTACTTTGAAATAATTGCTAAAGAAATTTCTTCAGAGAAGAGAGAAATGACACAAGAAGATTTGGAACATCAGGAATAAAGGAAGAAAAATAGAAATGAAAAGTATCTGGGTAAATATAATAGACTATTCCCTTCTTGAGTTTTAAAAAATATGTCAATATAGTAAACAACACAATAGACAATTTAAAATAGCATGCTAGCAAATGTTTAAATAACTAAAAAAAGAAAAGGCAGAAAAGAAGAAATTTTAAAAGGTAGCAAACAGAAAACAAATAATAAAAAGCTAGACCTAAAACCAAACATCTGGTCTTTCTATAAAACACAAACAGAATATAAACATACCAGTTAAAAAACAGAGATTGTCAAAATGATTTTTAAAAACATGACCCAACTATATGTTGTCTGCAAGAATCTCACTTCAAGTAGAATAAGATAGATAAAAAGTAAAAAATAAACAAACAAAAGCAGAAAGGATATATTATGCAAATTCTAATTCAGAAGAAAGATGAAGTGGCAATGTTAATATCAGACAAAGTAGATTTCAGACCAAAAAAATAATTATAATAAATCAAGAGTCACAGAGCATAAAGATAAAAGGGTCAGCTCAACAGGAAGACAAAATAATACTAAATGTATATATACCTAATAACAGAGAATTAGAAGTGTTTTTGTTTCCTTTGGATGTGTTTCCAGAAGTGGAATTGCTGGATCGTATGGTGGTTTTATTTTTGATTTGTTCAGGATCCTCTATACTGTTTTTTGTAGTGGCTGAACCAATTTACAATTCCACCAACAGTGCACAGGGGTTCCCTTTTCTCTACATTCATGCCAGCACTTGTTATCTCTTATCTTTTGATGATGACCATTCTAACAGGCAGGTGGTGGTATCTTGTTGTGGTTGTAATTTGCATTTCCTTAATTACTAGTGCTTTTGACCACCTTCTCATGTACCTGTTGGTCTTTCATATGTCTTCTTTGGAAAAATATCTATTTAGGTTTTTTGTCCATTTTTATTTTTTTCTTTTTCTTTTTTTTGCTTTTGAGTTGTATGAGTTCTTTATATATTTTGGATATTAAACCCTTATCAAATATGTGGTTTGCAAATATTTTTTTCCCATTCTATAGATTGTCTTTCACTTCATTGATGGTTTCTTTTGCTGTACATTTGGACTTGTGTATTTAAAATCTTAACCTTGTACTCTAGATATAAATAATTTAGTAACCAGGTTAGACACTCTTAGGCAAAGCAAGGTTAGAAGTACCATTTTCTCCTTCCTAACTCATTTATGAAGATGTTCTCTGAACTCTAGGCAATTAATGGGACAGCAAAGAACTCTGGGTGACTCTGTTCCTATTATCCTTTCAACCCACTTGTCATAATTCCATCTTTTTTCACTATAAAATACTCATACAGGGCTGTTGCACCTGTGAATGGATGAGCCTGCACAGAAAAGAGGAGAAGAAACCTTAAGGGAAATTTTTAACTTGAAAAGTTAAAAGGCTTCAGAGCTCAGCACACATATGCTAATGACATACAAATTACATACAAATCATATGCAAATCTTTCTCTCATCTATCCAACTCTCCTGGTTTGATGTGGCCCTTGGGAAAAGTTCTCCTGGAGATCATTAATCTAAAGAGTTGATTTAACAGCTTTCTCATTCTTTAACCTTTTGTTACCTAATTGCCTTCATTAGCTGGAATAATGCAAAAGCACATTTCCTAGAATTTCATAAATAAGAGCCCATAATTTGCACAAAGGGATTTTTATTTGGTAAATAGTCATATATATGTCATACATATATTATATGTATGCACATGCGTGTATACAAACACAAAAGCTCCATTTAGAAAGATGTTATAGCAATTTGAATGCAAATAAAAGATATATTTATAATAGTTACCACTTTCAAATTAAGCGCATTGAAAGGAATGTCATGTTTATGCCATTCTTAAGAATTGTCTTTTGGTAAAGCAAAGCAGTCATATTTAGGTACCAGATATGTCTGACAAAAGCTGTACCAATAGATATTAAAATCATACTAATTAAAAAAAATCTCTCTTATGTATATTGTTGGATGTCAGGCAAGTCGTCCATAAATATCTCCTAAATATTTCTAAGGTCACCATGGGAAGAAACAATGCTGAAATCTTAGACTGAGGAGGAGACTCATTGCTCTCACCTTGTGTGTTCATAGGATGGTGCACCAAATGCACTCAGTAAATGTTTGAGGATGGAAGACAAACTTACAGACCTGTTTACGTAAGGCTCATAGCTTCAGGGGACAGTGTAGCAGAAACCTCCAACAGCAAGTTAAACTAACAAAAATTCCTGTTTTGACAAAGTCACTGGGAAGCTGAGTGCGCAGAAAGAATAACCAAGATTTAACCAGCTGGCATCCTCCCCCACTTGGCAGCTTCATTTTGACCTCAGCAAATCAGCAAATACCAACTGAGCACCTCCTGTGGTGAGACTCCATAGTTTGCACTGAGGGAAAAACAAAGACTTGAAAATATACACTGGCCACTATCCATGAAAATCATCTTATAAACCAACATCTTATTTAGCTAGCATACACATACAGAGATCTCACCCCTGAGCTTTTCTCCTCCTGCAGCCAAGAGCAGAAATATGGAAATCTGAAAAAGTATTTGATGGGAGATGGTGAACTTCTTTTTGTCATTCTGTGGGTCATGGTCCTGGCCACTTAATATAGATTGCAATAGGTAGAAAAATAGCTAACTCTATTCAGAAATGTGACAGTCTGAACAGTCTTATTAACACTGTATTGCATTAAAAGGAGATTAAGAGGAAAACTTTATTATGAATTGACACATACTTGTGAATGTATCTGTAAATATTGTACTTCCCTTTACATGTTATTTATTAATTTATTTTTTCACTCACAGGTTTACCTAAAAGCTGGACATTTCATGAGTATAAAAGAGAATAGATTCAAAGCAAGAATGACCTTTTAAAGAGAGCTACCATCCCAGGCACTACATTAATCTTCAGACAGAGCTAACCTGTTAAAAAAACAAAACAAAACAAAAAAACAAAACTGACTTGTTTTGATTAGGTTCACACTATGCAGATTCAAATTCAAGACAATCTAGTTCCAGAGTCTAAGCTTTTAATCACTACATTATACTTCCTTGTTTTGTTTTTTTTTTTCAGTAGACTCACATGATTTCCTAAAAACTTCTGTAATTTGGTAGTCAAATATAAGAATGAATGACTCCAAGGATTAGGTACTGGAGGTGATCCAAAGCAAATTAGTAACCTTCCAAATTGGGAGGAAAACCTGCAACCAAAAGCCCATTTAGAAAGAGAAAAAATCCTTGCTTATAATCTCAGTGCAGGAAGTGATGGACCAATCTGGTTATCATCTGAGCTATATGATAGTTGAGTTCTGTTCTGCCAGAGATATGAGTATGCGTTGCAAATGAAGTGAAGGGCCAATTATTCCCAGGGACCAGACTAAAGATTTCAGCTGAAGCAGAACAGAAAATGCCTTAGGTTTAGAAAACTACAGCCAGAGAGGAAGATAAAGTAGAAAGCAGCCAGACAAAAATCAAAGAATTCCAAAGCAGCCCTCTGGCGCTTCCCTGTGATCTGTGATGCTGCTGAAAGAAAGGGTTTGAAAGGAAAATTAGAGACATTTGTCAATGGGCAGGCATTCTGGATCTAGTTTTCAAAATGGCTACGTGCTTCTCCTTGGAGAAGAGCATTTGGGGAAGTCATGAAAACATGTCTTGTCAAGCCCACCCTTGATTATCTGCCATGCCCGCGGAGGGGATGGGGGCTCCTTCTAAGTAAGGGGAAAGCTTTGAAGACTCCCAGTCATGTGGTACCTTCTCCAACCTGGCTTCCACTTTCTCCACCACTCACCTTTTGGCTATACTTCAGTCTCGGATGTGTACTTAATTTTTATTAGTTATTCTCTGGCAGATGAGATATTTTAGGAATGAATCAATCTTTTTAAGAGCACTCATATTTAACCCGTTTTGTGTCTAGGCAAGCAGAAATTATTACAGGAAGTGGTACCAATTTAAAGTATATCAGATTTGGTCCTGAAGGGTAAACTGGCATTGGTTGAGAATCTCAGTCAATTCCACTGAAGCAAACTGGAATACATGGGTGTTATATGAGAACTCAATGCTTATTGAGCATGCAGCATATGCTCATGTCATGTTGGGGTGCAATCAGGGCTTCTGAAGGGAGAGGCCAGATTGCAGGTGGGCAACCTCAGCTGGGCAGTCCTGGGAGTGTCCAGGCCAGAAGCAATGGCACATCACACATTACTAATGATACTGGTTGATGAATACTGACCTTCTCACTCTGGCTAGGCTAGGTCTTGATTAGAGTATCAGTGCTCTTCCAAGTAAACCCAGTCAGTCCCTAAGGGACCACTCAACCTTCCCTGTCAGAAGTCTTCATCTGCAGGACTTTACCATTCAAGATAGTGATGAAAGTTTGGGGCCACAAGGAGTGTGCCTTTATCTTTACCCACAGTATAATTTCATATTAGCCTTCTCCCATTAACATCACACCCATGGTAAAGATTGAGTTTGCTCTTAATAAAGATTCTTAGGTGTAAATCTAGAGCTCAAATCTATTTATGTGATTATAACTTTTCATTTCAGTGTGGGAATCTATAGACACCTTTAAAGGAAGGTGCTATGTCATTTTTTTATCACCATAAGACAGAGTCTGCTGCTATCAATCAATGAGTTCATTGTATTCTCCAGTTAATTTCATTCTGTAGTTTCGCCCACCCTCCACCTTTAACTTTCCTTTTAAAAATTATATTTTGGAAGAATTTTAGATTTACAGAAAAGTTGCAAGAATAGTACCGAGTTCTCCTATATTCCTGACCCTGTCCCCACATTGCAAATATGCTACATTGCCATGGTATGCTGGTCTAAGAAATTGATATTGTCACATTAGTTTAACTAAACTCCTAGCTTTATTTTAATACCATGAGTGTTGCTATAATGTACTTTTTATGTTCTAGGATCCCATCCAGTGTACCTCACTGCATTTAGTCATCATGTCTCCCCAGTCTCCTCTGGTCTGTGACAGTTTCTTAGTCTTTCCTTGTCTTCTAAGACCTTGAAAGTTTGGGAGAGTGCTGGCCAGGTAGCCTACAGAATTCCCTAAATTGATTGCATAATGTTTTTTGTAGTGGATAGACTGACATTTTGAGGTTTAAAATGTTTTTTATAAGACATACAATTAATTTTGTCTCTTCTGGCTTTGCATTATTTGCAGATATTTGAGCCTTTTTTATATGTCATTATCTAAGTTGCTAATAAAGCTGGAGGTGTGGATAAGGATGAAAGTCTCTACCAGCCAAAATTTTATTTTGCAAATGAGATGGAGTTGATATGTATCCTTACTGGTGTCTGGTTACCACAGTTTTCCTTTTAATGGTCCATTCTAAAGTTGTTTTGTTTATTTTTATTCTGGGATAGGCATCAAATTTATCTGCTTGAACCATGCTCTCCTGTCTTTGAAAATGTGTAATGGTGTTGTATGTTTTATGGCATGTACGTGTGGTTAGGTTCACACACACACACACACACACACACACACACACACACACACACGTACATATGTTAAGTGATGTTATCTGAGTTACTGAATCAGCACATGGTGAAAATTCCATTGATAGAGTTTTTCTGGGTTTCAGCCAAGCATTTAATGAGATTTCTCAATATGCTATGGACAAAATAGAGTGACATGGACCATCTAAGAGTGGAATGAGGTGACTTTATTTCTAGTTGAGTGACAATTCTCAAGTGTTGGTGAATGATTTTGTGATTACCTGAAATATTTTCTAGCAGGGATTTGTCATAGGTTCCATTCTGAGTTACACTTGTAGTCACAACTTGTAAAAACACAAAAGGTGGGGTAAAAAAAAAAAAGTGTAGATGAACCAACCTGGCAGTTACTTATTAATCTAACTCCTTAGGTAAAAATAATAACATGTCAAAATGATCTTGATGAAAGGGCATTTTCTTAGTCCAAACTAATCAAAAATGTTAATGTAACATTATTTAATTTTTCATGAGTGTATTAGTTTCCTGTGGTTACCATAACAAAATATCACAAACCGAGTGGCTTAAAGGATAGAAATTTATTGCCAGAAAGCTAATATCAAGGTGTTGGCAGGGCTGGTTCCACCTGAGAATTTTGAGGGAGAATCTGTTTCACACCCCTTTTCCAGCTTCTGAGGGTTTGCTGGCGATCTTTGGCATTTGTTGGCTTGTTGAAGCATCACCTCATCTTTGCCTCCATCTTCACATGACATTCTTCCTGTGTGTTGTCTGTGTCCAATTTCCCCCTTTTATCAGGACACCAGTCATATTGGATTAAATACACACTCTACTCCAGGACAACCTCATCTTAACTAATTACATGCAGTAACCAAGTAAGGTTACATTCTGAGGTAGGATTTCAATATATGAATTTTGAGGGTACACAATTCTACCTACAAGAGTTCTGGTTACAGCAAATCTTAGTGGCTAAATCACATAGTTGGTAGTGCTCACAAATCATATAGGTCTGAAATTCAAACAGGGTCTGGTGGAAATGGTCTATCTCTGTTCCATGAGGTCTGGAGCCTTAGTTGGGAAAATTCATAGGTGATCCCATAGCTAGAAATCATCTAAAGGCTTGATCACTCACAAGTCTTATGCCTAGGCTGAGATGATTCAAAGACTAGGACTGCTGACTAGATCGCCTACGCATGGCCTCCCCAGATGGTTGGGAGTCCTCCCAATATGGTCACCTCTGGGTAGACAGACTTTTTATCAGACAGCTCTGGGTTCTAAGTGTGAGTGTTCCAATAATTAAGGCAGGATATGTGTTGCCTTTCATGATCCAGCCTTGGAAGTTATGGAGCATTAATTAATTCTACCATACTCTATTGAATGAAGCAGTCACAAGTTTCCAGATTCAGAAGAAGAAGAATTAGAAAAGTCATATTGTGGAAGGACATGTGGGACAGGAAGATATTTTAGTGGCAATTTCAGGAATATACAAATTGCCACAAGTAGTCCTCCTCTTAGACAGGGTTAGGGCTAGTTGATTATAAAACTATCTTGTATAGACCATTGTGAAAACCTACCTGTGAGCCCTTTGTCTGATTTTCTTTCTTTCTTTCTTTCTTTCTTTCTTTCTTTCTTTCTTTCTTTCTTTCTTTCTTTCTTTCTTTCTTTCTTTCTTTCTTTTTTTCCTTTCTGTTAAAGAACTCCTTTGGTATATTCCTCATTCTCTGTTGATTTAATTTTTCCACAGGGGGAAAATCAATTTAAAAATTAATTCTATTGAATACAAGACTACTAATTCAAAGTTCTGTTCCACAGGACAATGAATAAATCATGCCAGTCTCTGGCAAGATTTATAAGAATATTTAAAAAAATAAGAACGAGCCAAAGCAAAAGTGAAGTCCTTGAATGAATGAATATGGTAAATTCACTTTTCATGTTCAAAGAAAATCATTGTAAGTAATTTTTGTTTTAAAGAAAATCACACAAATTCTCATGTAAGAATTGGTGCAAAGTATTTTCATCCCAGGGAGAGAAAATACAAGGCATATTATTCTTTAGAATAGAAACTGCAGACAAGCCTTTTCTGCCTTGTAATTATGGGACTAGTGCTCACTAACAATAATTAAAATTCTTCCCAGGCTTCAAGGAGCCCTATATCTTTCTCCTCACTGTCTTGACACCACAGGAAATTTCAGGTACCATTTCATCATAAATGAAACAGGTTTCGGGCTTTCCCCATGCTACTCATGACAGGTTTTCACCTTCTGATTTTTCTGTCTCAATCATAAAAATCACTCTCCATATTTACCTGTAGATTTTCCATAGTGGCTACCAGAAACTTTCCAGGAAAATTAGCCACTATGATAGCACAGGAATGCTCTCTGCTCACTGACCCCATTCCTTACCTATACATAGAAAGGTGACCTAGAGGTCATTTGGAGTTCAGTTCAGAATTGTTTTCTCAGCATGTTTCTCTGTCTCACCATTATTCCATGAGAATCCAGGAAACAATGTGTCCCCAAAGAAGGATGTGCACATGTTATAATATCATGACTAACACTTGTAGCCCATCCATGTGAAGCTTAGGGAGTTCATGGAGAAGTTAGAATCAGTCTTAATGTTTATATAAAGATACATCTATTGATTTCTTTAGGTTTGTTTCTCTATCTTCTTGAATTAAATGATAAGTTTATTTTTATTTCTTTAATTCTTAATAATGAAAATATTTAAGGATGAACTGTTTTCCTCTGAATACAGCTTTTTCTCCAATGACTAAATTTTGCTACTTGATGGTCTCAATGTTTTATTCTAAAAACAGTCTGTAACTCTAGCTTTTATTTCCTTTTGACCTAAGTATTATTTATTAGAATTTTATTGCTACATTCTATGTTTTAATAAAACAAGAAAATTACAAAAAGAAAATGCAAAGCATAATAAAGCTGTCATGCACATTTCCATCATGCAGAATGAAAAATTCTTACTGTTATTTAGTATTTCTTCCAGTAATATTTGCAATTGTGCATGTAATCAATGTACATATTCTTCATAAGAAGTAGAAAAAGAAATGAATATTATGGGCAAAGCTAAATTCTCCTTTGATGACTATGACAGTTCATTTCAGTCCCAGAGTTCACTAGCATGAGTTAGGTATATACCATTTTTTTCATGTATATATTTTAAAATTTATTTATAGGAGTCCATCACAGTCTACATTTTATCTATGCACTCCCCAGTTGAAGCCTGATTCTGTTATTATCCCCTTTTTTTCTATTATAAGCATTGCTGTAATGAACTTCTCGCACTTATGTCTCATTGTGATCATGTAAGAGTGTTTCCTTAAGGTGTGCTCAGAGAAGGACAGAGCAGAACTGTTGAGTATGCACATTTTTAAGTTCAATAAATATTGCCTAGTTGCTCTTCAGAGTCTCTATAGCAATTCATGCTCAAAGGTTGGAGTTTTAAATGTAATCTTTTATTAATAATATCTAGTTTGCAAATGTTCAGAACATGTGGCTTATGTTTGTGGAAGTCATTCAGAAATAATAAATATCATTATGTTACATTTTCCTTGAATATAACAGGTCTTTAAGTTTTTGACAGTATATTTTTGAAACATTAAGATTTTTAGATTTTTAATTTTCAGTTTAGATTATCCCCTTTATCAGTTAAATAACCTCAGTCCTATTTGATTTTTTCTTGTGTATCCTAAAATTATGTTAGATTATACTCTTTGTATAATGAGTCTTTTTGTATTTGTTTAATCTTTCAGCCATTTTTTTATTTCTCCTACCCTCAATATTATCCATTTTATTATATACTCTATTGTCTTCTAATGATCAATTGACAAAAGAGAAATCTAAGGGCAATTTCATATTCATTCCTTTTAAGATAACTTTTTTATGGCCTGCATGCTTGTGGCCATTTTCTCTATGATTGCAATAAAAATTCAATTTTTTCAGATGTTTATTTTCTTTAATTTTTTCTAATTGTGTATTTCATCTGAATTTCCAAGTCTTCTTCTTCAATCATATTTTTATTCTCTGCATTAAAAAATTTAGCTATTCTTCAAGGTGCTACCCCTTTCTTCTGCATTCTGGAGGAGCTTTTCAAGTTTGCCTCTCATTACTGATTTATTTTCTATGGTATCAGTTCCACGATTTACTTTTCCTCATGCCTATTTACTTGCTTTATTGCATTTCTTGAATTATTTTAATTTTTCATTTTCCCATCTACATCTTCTTTCTTGTAAGTCTTATGGATTTTTGCTTTGTTTCCCTGGAGACCTTTCTCACACCCACTATGGTCATTAAATAATCTAGAAAGCATTATTTTAGGTGTTCTGTTTAATTTTAAGAAGTTTCTCCTGCCTCTGACAGTTAAGGAGATGAATTTCATACCCTGTACTTGTTGGGTTTTCCCCACAATTTCTGTGCGGCTGCATGTGTGTGCATATACTCAACCTGAAGAGAGATTTATTCAGACCGAATATTTGTCAAAGGTCAGTGTAGGCAAGTGCTAACAGCCAGGCATCTCTGTGCCTTGTGTAGTGAGAGGTGCCCTTTCATGCCAACAATGGAAGTTGATGGAGACTTCTTAGAGTTCTTCATCAATGTCAGCTAAGTTTCCTTTTAGGGTGCTTCAGCTGACCCTTTGATAAGTTGAACTGATAGGATACACATAAGTCCCATCAGGCTTGGCCACCATGCATCTCTTCTTCTCCACAAATACTGTACTTACCAGAACAACACTGTCCAGAATTTCCTATGTCTCCCACACCTCCATGTTCCTTCTCAACTTAGGGTGTTTCTTCATTTTTCTTATTTTTATATAGACATGATAAGAATATGAAAAATGGTGATCATGGTATTGTGTTGGTGTAGAGGAAGTTGTACTGTACACTCATTTTAAAACAACATCCATTTATAGAAGAAAATTAGTTGCCAAATTTTCTGCTCCCCAAACAGGGAGTAGGGAGTAAAGGAGGGAGATATGTCTCCTCATCGCTGTCTGTCTGGCAATTTGCTATGTTTGGGGCAGGAAAGAAAACATGTGTTAGATGCTCATTTCAGTATCTCAGATTAGCACTCTGTGAATACATTTTTTTCTAAATTCTGTATATGCTTTGCCATCTTTTGCTTTGTCGTGAAGGCTGTTTCAGAGACTCCTGGCTAGGATTTCTATTTAATAACATGCAGCCTAGTACATTTTCTGAAAATCCCATTTCTCTATTACAAATGCTTTTCATTATATATACACTTAAGTATTGTTGAATATCAGATAGTTATCTAGCATCAGTTCCATGGAACAGTTAAGTGAAATCATTGTGAGACAACTCTTTGTATAAAGAGTCCCTGAAAATTAGGGAACCACTAAGTCATGGTTGGTGCTCAATAATGTGGGTGGGCTGACTGCCTAGATTTACAGAAGGAAGGAGGGAAGGAAGGAAAGAAGGAAGGAAGGAAGGAAGGAAGGAAGGACGGAGGGAAGAAAGAAGGAAGGCCTGCAAAATAGATTCCAAAATTGGCAAAATAATTAGAAACATGCATGAAATGAAATAGCATAGCATTTTCTACCTGTAGGTCAGTGTAAAAATCCTAATTAAAAAAATATGCAATATTAAAATAAACTAAGTACATTTTGTTTTATGTGCGTATATGCTAATATTTTATAGTTAAGAGTCATAGCCAGAATACAAATTCTATCCAGACGGTTTTGTTGATATTTTTGTTATGAATTTAGAAGCATAGGAAATACTATGAGTTTTATAAACGTCACAGCTTGTAAAGTCACTGGAAAGCTAGTGAAAATCTACAGCTTTTTCATATTTCAGTAATAATTCCCAGGCTGTTCTTTTGTGTATCCCCTTCTTCTGCCAAGTGCCTCCACCAAACAATTCATTTATTTCGTATTAACTTCAGTTATGCTCTTCAGTTACTTCATCCATAGCCTTAAAAGTATGCAGTTAGGTTTGCCAAGCATATTTGCATGTTTCTGCCTTGCTTATGGTTTATATACTTGTTTCTATAGCTTTAGATTCCAGACTTATTAAGTGACACAAGAAAGGATGCATTGAAAATAACCTTCACCCATTTACTATTTATAGATGTTTTCCGAATACTGTCTCTTTGGGGGGATGTCCTGTCCATACAGAATTTTTCTCTGAAAGGTTTATTGAAAAGTCTTCTTGACATTGAAATTTTCTTGTAATTTTCTCTTCAGGAAAATTGTTTTACCAGATAAAGTGTGACTCTGTGCCAATGAATCAGACAAACAGTCTGTAGTATCTCTGTGTGTGATTCAAGACTTACATTGATTTTTATGAAAGTGGCTCAATTTGGCCATAAGCCTGCCATGTCCTCAAATTGTTATCAACATGGCGTATTACTAAAGATAATGTCTCAGTAGGAAATCCTGTAATTTTTCACAAGAAACACACTAAAATCACAGTACTTTTGCTTGCCAAAAAAATAATTATCTTCAAAATTACAATGTATAAAGTTTTGTCAGAAATTCTGCTTACAAAGGAATGTGAGTTGGTAGCTTTTTATGTCAACCTGGGGATATATTAGTTAAGTCATGGCCTTAAGAGTGTTTAGAAGACATAGGCCTAAATACCATCCTAATTAACACCCTTAGACAAAAATTAATTATTTTTCCATGGATTCGCAGGGCACCTGGAACATGATTGTTCATTATAATGGGAAAAATTCCACTACACTGAGATGAAATGCTAATTCTGGGGTTTATAAGACCTGACAAAGCTTAAACAAGTTAATAATACTTTAAAAACGGTTTTAATAACACATTGATAAATAGGACCAATAGGAAAGCATTTTCAATTATACAATAACATGCTCCTGTCCCTTGTAGTATAAATCAGAGTCATGGACAGTCACTCATATCGTTACACATGGAATTATTTGCTGTTTGAACTCACTAAAACTTATTCTGGATCACATGTTAATGACACAATGTTTTTTTCTAGAAGGAATGAGGGGTGTGTGTGTGTGTGTGTGTGTGTGTGTGTGTGTGAGAGAGAGAGAGAGAGAGAGAGAGAGAGAGAGAGAGAGAGGAGAGAATTATGTCAGTTGCTAATTCAGTTCCTCTATTCATTAGGTCTGGGTTTATTTTCAGCAAATGATATCAATAAAGTTGAAAGAGAAGCACACTGCGTTGCCCATAATACCCACATGTGAGCAAGCTGCTTATAGTTTTTTTATGTCAAGCAAAGGAGTTTGGCTTTAGTAATGAGAAATGCTAAATGACAAAAATGTAATGACAAAAAGTAAGGGAAGGGAACCCAAACATTAGGTACCAATAACCTAGAGAGAAGCAAAGAAAGGATAATGTGAGAGAAGAAGCCTTAGGGAATTACTAGATTCAGAAAAATATAGCTATATTATGGAAGTCACAAAAAGTAAATTGGATATAATTTAATTTTATATTCTGTTTGAGGCTAGTGATGGATAGAACCTCTGCTTGAAGACAGAAAAATGTAACAAAGGGGAATTGTCCATTCTGGAATTTCCCAATAAATTCCTTCCCATTCTTAAAATATTTTAAGGAACATAAAAACTTTTAGAATGGTGTAATAACTAGTGACATGACACTCTTCTAAACCTCCTTTCTTTCCAAATTATTTGCAAGCCAAATGTAGCTCTTAGAATGGGAAACTCTTCTGAAATTGTAACACATTGAAAATGACATTCACTTTGAGTCTCTTAAGTGTCATAAGCTTTACTGGCACTATCTCATCATTTAAACCTTCTAGCAACATACAAGTGTCATTATTGTCTCAATGAAACCTGCTATCCCTTGAAAAAAGTGCCAGGTCTAAATAGTTTCACTGTTGAATGCCTTCCAAACTCCAAAGATAGTGCCAGCTCTATTTAAACCATTACAGATCTTTTATATAAAGTCAACAAAGCTACAATATCAAAATGTGATAAAGAGATCACTCTGATATCTACACATGCACACTCATACACACATATCCCCACCCACACATAACTCAGGTGAATCTAAATTTATAAATTTAGGTTGATTTATAAATATCAACATAAAAATCCTACTTAAAATAATAGCCAATAGAATTAAGGAGCATCTAAAATATAATTCTCCATGACCAAATGTGATATGCCAGGGATATAAAGAAAATTTTCAATTATATATATACATATATATATATATATATATATACACACACACACACACATATATATGACTTTATTGATTTGGGAACACTCTCCAATACTGTAGCATTTAATTACTTGGCAAGAACCCTGGAAGATGGAGCTAATGTTGCGAGTTTAGATCATGAAATCCTTTTTTTTTAAGTTTTTTTTTGTGTGTGTGTGTGTATATTTATATTATATACATATATAATGTAATGTTTCCATCTCAACATTAAGAAGATGAGCAACCCAATAAAAAATACCAGAAGACTTGGAGAGACTCATTGCAAAAGAAATTATACAGATGGGCAATAAGCACATGAAAAGATGCTCAACTTCACTGGTCATCAGGGAAACACAAATTAAAACCACAATGGGATGCCAATACACACAAACCCATTAGGATGTCTGAAATTCTAGTTTCCTCATGTTTCTGCAATCTATCCCTTCTTTTACCCCAGATAATCACTGATCTTATCTCTACTACTAGACATTTTATAGAATTTTTATATAAATATACATTTTTAATCCTTTGTTGACTGGTTTCTTTTGCTCAGCAAAATAATTTTGAGGTTAATCCATGCTGCTGCATTTATCAGTAATTTATTCCTGTTTATTAGTGGGTAGTATTCCATTGTATGGATACATCAAAATTTGTCTCTCCTGCTTATTAGGTATTTGGGTTGTTTCTAGTTTGGACTTACTACAAATAAAGTTGCTGCAAACAGTTTTCCAAAGTGTCAGATTGAATTGAACTGAAATGTTTTCTACCCAACAATACTCAACCTCTTTTGAACTTACCCAGTAAGGCTTTTATCCTGGACACACTGTTGAAAATTTCTTACTAAAGACACCAAAGTTCTCTAGTCTGCTGAGTTTAAAGGTTGGTCCTCACACGTTATCTTACTCTACCCATTAGCTGTCTTTGGTGTAATTGATCACTTATTCTTGGAATGCTTTCTTTGCTTCCTTCCAAGACAGCTTACTTTCCTGAGTTTCCTCTTATCATTCTGTTCATTCCTTTCCAGGCTGCCCTGTAGGATCCTCCTTCTCTTCCAAAGGTCTAAATGTAGAAGGATCCTAGGATTCAATGTTTGCTGCTCAGCTATTCCATGTCTGTGCACATTGTAGGTATCCCATTTATGCCTGTGGCTTTACATGCCACAGGTTGTCTGATCTGCCTGTCTATTCCTCCATCTATCGCCCCTCTATCTCTCCCCATCTTCCTTCCTCTTTCTCTTCCTTTTTTTAAAAAAATCTTTTCTATCTCCACCCTTGACCTCTTAATTTGAGCTTCAGAATCTTATGTCTAAGTATCTATTCATTTGATATCCAACTTGTTTACCTAAAAGTAGACATGTATATATTTAAGAAAGAACTTTTGATTTCTCTTTGTCCCCAAATCTAGCCCCCAAACCTAGATCTTTGCAATCTTTAAAAACACCCACAGCTAAGTCATCAGCAAGTCTTTCGGCTTTAATTCCAGAATACAATCTGAATTTGAACATTCTCACAGTCTCACTGCTGTTCCCCTAATTCAGGACACTGTCAACATCTAAAAGGATCTCTTGAAAGCTCTCTTGTTCCCCCATTATCTGTACTTCACACAACAGTCAGATTGAAGTCTTTGTAGTATAAATAGGGTCACAACGCTTCCTGCACAGCAACTTGCCATGGCTTTCACTGAACATGAAATTGCATAAAATCACAACCATAACTGAACAACAAGGTCTTGCATGATCTGGATCTGCCTGCCTCTGACTCTATGTCAGTTCATATGTGCCCCTGGATTTACTTTGCTCCATATGGGCTGTTAGTTTGTTCCTCAAATCAGCCAAGTTCATCTGGCTCCTGGAAATTTGCACCTGCTCTTCTCCTTTCCTGGCATTTTTTTTTTTTCAATCTTCTCATGAACCACCTTCTTTGCCTTTTTTCAGATATCTGATTTCTTCAATAAAAATATTTCCCTAAACATCTGATCTTCATAGCCTGCTCAGTCTCTCTTTACTCCAATTTCCTTCAAGGCACTCTCTCCACACAAAATGATTAGGATATAGACTCAGTGTGACCAGGGACTTAATCTGTAGTTTCAATCAGATGGACTAGAAAATGCTGTACTTGCAAATTACCTAAAGATCTCTGTGTTTAATGCCATAAACATTTGTTTTTCACTCATGACAAGTCCACCATGGGTCTGGGTCTCTTTAGAGCCACAGTCCTGTGTGCTTGGATGTAGCTATTAGACTGAGAGATGCTCTACCATCATTTGGCTGCACTATCTGGAACACATAGGCAAGACACTGGAAGAAATCAAATGGAGAGATATGTGCTAGATCTTAAATACTTTTGCCTAGAAGGACACAAGTTAATTCTATTTAGACTTTATTTACAAAACATGTCACTTGACCACACCCAACTTTCAAGGGTATGTGGGCCCAGGGAAAGAGGAGAAGCAATTGAGAGAGGAAACAGTAGTTGACATGCCTACTCCACTTGCCTTACTAATCTTTCTATCCACAGCACCTAGAGCTTGGTAACTAGGGCTTGGGTTAGAGTAGATTCTTAATAGATATTTGTTGACTAAGATTAAATATGTCAGATCTTGGTTTTTCTTGACTTATATAATGGTCCTGAGAAAACCAAAAGATTTCTGATTGTGTTTTTAGGCTGCCCTACCTCCCTACTTCTGGCACAGGTTGTTAGACATACAATTTGCTTGTACTTCACCTTCTGTACCATTAAAAATCATATACTTGGTAATGAATTAACACAGTAATGTGAGTTAGTTAAACATGTTATCCTGCCAAGAAGAATTGGTATTACAGATAGTGATTCCAGTCTGGGAAACATATATTTTGTAAAGGATATCTTTCTGGGTCCTTCAAACTACAAGACAGAGGCAACTGCCTACTTCTAAAAGCATTGTTTCCTCTGATACTTTTTATCCTGTTAGTTTTAATCACGAATCATATTACCTACTGATATTGTGCAATTCATCCTAAGCCTAGTGCAGTGGACTAAAGTTAGAAAAAAAAGCAACCTTTTTTTTGATACCGATTTTTGTTGGCATCAAACAGGTCTTGTTTATGTGTGGAATGATGTACTCAGCATGTTGGAGGTCTGAGAGATTGTCTGTTCTGATTTACATATGAGCAAAGTAGAAGCTTGAGATGTTAAAGGGGTTACCCAAAGTTATTTAGCTAACTAAATGAGAATTAATAATAAGAACTTGAAGTTCCCACTGCTAGCCAAGAGCCAAATTATACAAAAAAACCCCAAAACATATAATTTTATTTTTTTCTAGGGAGTTGGTTCTTTAAAAATTCTTGAAGATGAGAATTTAAAATCTACCTTAATTCAAATACGGCAAAATGAGAAGTACTGTCTTCTCATCAGAGAGACTATATTAAATTCTCACTGTATCCTTAGATCATTATAATTGAGTCTATTTATTTATTGTTTTTAAAAGCCCTTGAGGTTTCCCTGAAATTTTATCCTGTAAGTCTGAGGAAATAACACAGAAATCTTTAGTCTTTGGGAGAAACTAAGTGGGATGTGAATTAAACTGTTTCCAGCAATTTTGTGTACTCTATCGATGTTAAACCCTCAGGACCTATGTCATTTTTACTGTAGAAGAATAAAATCCTTGTCAGCTCTTTTTCAGGAAGAATCATGGAGGCTACATATTTTTGGAATAATTTAAGAAAGACTTAAAAAATGAGAAAGAAAATCTGGTTTCTTTTAATTTTCCCCTGGATGAGGCTTTTTGCCTCTGACCCTGTCATGACTGACACACCCACTTCCCTTTGCATATACTCCCTTTCTGCTGCCTGGATACCCTATTTCAGTCAGCCCTGAAATTCCTCTTCACACTACAAAGCCTAGAGAAATGTACACCTCTTCTCTTCAGTCATCCACCATACCCTGTAAGGTTGCCTCTAGAAGCCCCGCAGCTTTTATGGCACAGACCACACTGTTTTCTAATTGTTTTTACCGTTCCCAGTAAACTATGAGCTGCTCAAGAGAAGTGACCGCGTCTTCTTCATTGTATCCCCAGGGTCAAACCTGACACACCATAAATTCTCAATCAACATTGTTAAAACAAAAACAAAAACAAAAACAAAAACATAAATCATTGAGGCAGGCCAGAAAGCAACCCTCACTCCAAAATGTCCATTCATCGAATTGCCCCGAAGTGGCCACAGCCTCGTCAATCCTTTGTTTTAGGCATTTGTCATTCCCAAGTGCAGCAGAAAGTGCATGGCCTTTGATGTCAGGCTGGCAAACTGCACTTCTTATCGACTCCATGACCTCAAGGGAAATTCCTGCTCCGGGAGAAGGAAGTACGTTGAAAACACCAGGGCAGTGCCTGGACTACAGTGAACGCTTCCATTAGGTTCCTAAGCTGCTCTGTGCATTGCAATCAACTGTGAGGCTCCAGCAACTACTGGGGGTCTTGGCCCCTGTGATTATGATTTAATTGGTCTAGGCTATGGCCTAGATCCACCAGTGGTTCTGACCTGCACGTGTTAGGAACTGCTGGCTTAGTAGAGAGTATTGTTGCCACTGCTGTCATTATGCTTACATTCAACATAAAAATAGTGGTATATTTTAATATATCATAAAATATCTTTAATATCCATGACATAATTTAATCATGTCCAGAGACCTAGGAAGAATTTAATGCAGATTTTACTTAGGGAGATAAATGTATTAAGGTAATTATATTACATTCGTGAGTCTAAGTTAGTTTATCAGATTATTTCTATTTTCTCTGAAGGAGAAAGATCTAGACTGCATAAATAAGCCTGAGAGAAGGAAAGGGGCCGAGAGATGACAGCACAGGGAGGCACCGGAAGGCTATCTCCTCTGGGCTCATCTCCCATGGCTCAGCTGGCCTTAAGGTCTGCAAAGGAAAAACGAACTGGGCTGAGGGAGAACATGAATCCCCAGAGGGTCACTTCAATCCTGCTTATCTCTCAGTTCTTCAAAACGAGATGGCAGCAGTGGTTATGTTGAATGTGCCAGTCCTTGCTCAAGTGACTTGCTAAAAAGGGGGTTTATAGCCAACATGTATATGATAAACCATACAGTTCATTCTAACTGAGGGTGAGACCAGACTTAACTCCCATGTCTTGTATCACAATGACTTCCCTTTCTTTCCTATCATCCTCTTAATATGGATTTTATAGGTCTTTTTATGAGCAGAAAATTTCCACTTTTTGTCATCATGCTAGTTTTGTGTGTTGAATCACTTTTATTAGAAAAGAACTCACGCTATGTATTTTTTTTAAAAAGGAGCATACTTTTATAATTGTTAGAAGAAATACTTGTTTCTTTTACACAATTATATTTTCCAGATACAAAACAACACCATATATAAGGTTGATTGAATTATTTAGCTATAGTTTTTTCATCATCAGTATTTAATATATTTATTGTCCATTTTTCAACTTAAATTAGATAGGCAAGGAAGCTATTGCTATTTTAAAATTCTAATGATAGTAATTATAAAATTATAAAGAAACTGATAGTCATTCAAAAATCAGTTGATAAAATGTTTATGTTTGAAAATTGATACATAGAAACGAGATGTGGTGATACTATTAAATCCACAAACTTCTGATACTACTGGGAGGAAACTACGTTTTCATGTATTTTATCGAAGGAGACACAGAGGTCAAGGAGGACGGGTCCAGAAGTGAGGTGTCTCTGCTTCATGAAATACAACCTGTAGGAGAAACCACGCATCATCTTGTGCACGTGAAGATGTCCCCACGTCCTTTTTTACAAGACCCAGATAAGTATGAGGGTGTGCAAGCTGGAATCCTTTATGAAAAAATTAAATATCTATTTGGAAGAACATAAACTAGAAATACTGATGGGAGGACATGCTCTATAAATAGCACTTCTATTCTAGCTCCTCAGCACATTGTATCAGTGACATTTGAAAGCTTCTTAAGGGACGTAGCACTGGCCTTTGTTGCCTTCAGTGAGTTTCTGTCCACACACAGAGCTGAGGGGAACACCTGGGGCAGCCCAGTGGTGCCTTCACATATAACCACTATAAAGTAAGGCCCCCCCTTCCCTTTCCTGCTGTATCTGAACTTGCAGCTGGGAAACTTCTTCAGAGTGCAGGCACAAACCTCAGTCCAGTTGCTCCTATGCTCCCACAGCCACCTCCGTGGGCCGTCATTACAACATTAAACTCATGATTTAAAACTGTCCTTTTTCTCTGCAGGAACTGAGTCTTGTTTATCTCCATGCTTCTGGATCTGACTGTGTACCTGGTGCATAATGAGTGGATGATCTGTGTCTCTTGAGCACAGGGCCATAAATCCTCCCAAAGTACTGCTCCTCAGTGTGTGGTCCATGGGCAAGGGCATTGGTGTCACTAGGAAACTCAGAGGTGTAGAATCTCAAGCCCCACCCAGACCTATAGGATGAATCTGCATTTTAACCAGTCTCCCAGAAGCATGTGCCTACTCTGAAGTTTGAGAAGTGCTGTTCCAAACCCATGGAGAGTTAACTGGATTATACTAGCTGAACCTCTGTTCGGTACAGTCTTTGCTTCCTGAATGCATCCTAGGTAATAGGAGGCATGGAGAGAAACAGTAAATCCGTGAATCTCTTATTCCTACATTTGATGCCACCCTACCATTAGCTAAGCAATGAGGGCTCCTGATATTAAAGCAGCTATTTCTATAACTTTGCTGAACTTTCTTTTCTTTCAAAAAAAAAAAAAAAGAAAGAAAGAAAGAAAAGAAAAGATCTACCACTTGCATGTTTGTTCCATTTTCAGCTGAATATGGAACAAAAAGAATTAAATACTAAACCTGAGCATCACAAAATACAGCCTATTACTTCCTCTGAAGAGAAAGTAAAAACAAACAAAACAAAATACCTCTGCTACCAAACTAATTTTGCTGATTCATGACCTATAAATATGCTTATTTGTTCTTTTACACTCTCCATCATTCCAAACTGCTTTGGGTTGCCTTACACAAATGCACGTGTGTGCAAACACACACACACGCATACATAAACACACACTAAAATAAAACTAAGGACATGCTACTTTCTGCAGGGCTTGACTATGAATGGTCTCTAATCATATGATGTTTCTTTAGAATTATTCAATTATTTTGTTACAACTTTTTTTTTTTAATTTTGAGATGGATTTAAAGCTGAAGTCCTAGGCACCCTTGAGCTGTGTGTTTGTAATCTGTTTTCCCTAGAGAAACTCACATTCTGTGACCAGAGGGGTCTTGCCGGCATTCTAGTGTGGAATTCTCTGTGCGCCCCTGCCCTGCCTAAATGTAACACCTGGAATGTTCGGCTGACATTTCCTCTCACCCAGGCCTTCACTGAGAGCGGAGGAGAGGTCACTGATGTTGAAACACAGAGTCAAGTCCTCAAGATTCTTGGTCCTTACTCATTCTAAAGCACAAACTGCCTCTAGCACGGTGGACCCATGAGGAACTGGGGTCTGATCCCTTGCAGGCATAGCCCAGCGCAGTGACCTGAGCACTCAGAGCTACGTCCGCCCCAAGAGCAGCAGCTCAGAGGACCGTGTCTGGGGCAGAGCGTGGAGCTGATTGATGACACTGTGATCTGTTGTCACTGGAAGCAATATCAAGAAAAAGAACATCAATGCCTTTGAAACAGTACCACATGCGGTCCTGGGTGTATGTGTCTTAACTTCCTCCTGAGACTGTGAGCCTGGCTTCCTTCCCCACTCTGTCTTTGCGGTGTTCTGCACAATATCATCAATATAAGAAATGTTTAATACATGTCTTTTTGGATTGAAATTCTCTAAAATATTTTATTTGATGGTAGCATTTTTAACCTTATGCCTGGCATCCCTAATTGTGTGACATTGAGTAATGATTAAAAAAGTTTATTGTACACATCATTTTGAACCTTGACTTCAAAGGTGAGTGTGGGTGAAAAGGAGATGCCTGGTTTAATCTAGAAGGCAAGAAAGAACAGATCTTAAAACACTAAAAATATCAAACTGAAGATTTAAAAAAAAAAAAAGGAATCAACACTTAAAAAAAAGGATAATGAAGATATACCGTAAATTGAATTTTATTTAAACATACCTAAAATTACATGCTTAGTAAGCATGGCAGATGCTTCTGCCTTGGTGGGTAGACACCATATGTGCTGCTCTGCTTAACCTGACACAGCCTGTTGGTCATGGGAACTGGCACACCTGGTACTCTTTCTTGGGGAGAACAATGTGACATAACCACCTAACTAATTGCACTTGAAAGCTAAGTCATATTTTTAACCTCAAACCTTCTGACCTCTGACAGAGGTGGAAAGTAATACTTCTCTCTTACAGAGGCTTTTCTTTGGTCTCTTCGCTCATCTACCTTCTTCGGTGCTTTTCTTTGAAAAGTTTCTCAGGGCTATGACTTTTTCCTCGGAGCTCTGAGCTCTCGTGAAGTTTATTCACATGACTTAAACTATGGCTGTGAGAGAAGCTGAAGAGATGTCTGAGCTGAGCTATGTGAGGGCAAAGCTTTCTTCAAGGCACCACCAAACGCTGGCTGCAGCGGGAACAGGATTGTGAACACACATGATCAAATAAATAAATGAGAGCCTGTTTTAAAGCCTTATGGGAAAGGGAAAGTGGCACTAAGTTACACGCTTCATTCTGTTCCCTGTGAACTGTGTTAGAATCCATGAAATACTCAGCTCCAGGGAGGGCTTTTTCCCACCATTTGCAGCCTTGGCTGCTGATTTTGACTTTTTCCAACTCCTTCCGTCCCCACCCGTGACATCCTTGATTGCCATTCTATGAAGTAATAGTTCATGCGAGCTTCCACGGCTAAAGCGGCCCTCATGACCCAAGGTCACGAAACGCAGGTGTGACACATGACCATGAACATGTTGGGTCGAGGGGGTGATTTTAATATTAAAAGTATTGTTTGACTGTACATTGTCTTGACATGACTTTTTTACATGAACATATAGTCACTCTCTGCTGCACACAACAAATCAGCAATGAGATCGCCCCACAGCTGGCTGTCTTGCTGTTGTTGCTTCTCCAGGTGAACATTTTAGGCATCACCGGGTCTATTTTAGCATCTGTGCTGTGAAAGAGATCTCTAGTATGAGCTCATAGAACTGAGACCTGGAAGGAAGCTTAATCTAACTGATCCTCCCTTCCACAGACAAGGAAGATGACCCCTACACAGGCCTTGAGTCACTACGCATATTATTTTCAGAGACCAATTTTAACTGCAACATTCTTTTTTTTTATCCAAAGCGTTTGGATATGAAATAAATACTGAATTTTAAATATGTCACACCATAACTAATGAAATGGTAGTAAAATATACTAGAAGGAAGCATATCTTTGTTATTGATCTTATTTTATAATTTAGTTTTTGTGTAAATTTTTAGCAAATCTCTTCAAGCTTCCTAACACACAGTTGCTTCATTGGGAAAATTAATTTAATAGCCCCTTACCTATCTATGAAGGTAGGACCAGATACATTGTTGTATTGATGTCACTTCTGAGTCTTAGACTAATGATTTATAATATAGGAGGCTCTCTGCTGTATCCAGACAGGATTCCTGTCTAGTGGGTATATGCCTGTGTAACATGCTGGCTGACATCCTTACTAAATGCTCAGGATTTATGCTAAAGAGATTGTTATATATTTTTAAAATTACTCTATATACAAGATGTCTTTTCTTAAGTTCCTTAAGTTTCCTTTACATTCCTTTAAAGGTGTGCAAATTTGAGATAAAGATTTTTCCTCCTGTTTGAAATCACATGACATTAATTTGATTTTGAATTCCTAACAGGTTTCTTTTCCAATAACTTCTGGACTTTTTTGAATAATGTCCCCTGTACACAATCATCAACCTGCTACATCTACTTTACTTCTAATTAGAAAATTTCCCATCTCTCCAGCAATATCTTAGACCTCTCTCCAGATTTTTCCAAGAGGCATCTTAAAGCTTCCCAGATCCACTTGTATTGAATTCTCATAGCACTATAATTTCTTTTTACTTTCCTTTGGAAAAGAAATTATGCTAAATTCAGTCTGTATATATACTTATTTGGCTTTCTAGATTTTCAAAACCTTCTTGAATTATCTGTGGCAAGAACTTCATTTTTAACTTGAACAAAAAGAGTTTATTAACCTTTACAGAAACAAATTATTGCAGAATAAGAAATGTCATAAATTTTAGTTGGTTTAATAATAGAAATACATTGACAAAAAAGAAAAATTTCAAATTCTAATTATTTTAAATAAAGGTAAAAAGTAGCTTATTAAGTATTTTAAATACAGTTATGTATGTGCTAAAGCAAGTGAGTAGCCAGGCAGACTTGGTGACACTTCATATTTTTCAAAGATGGCCCCATCAATATATACCTCAC
>CM053508.1:41220790-41273290 GCA_028627145.1 Eidolon dupreanum | reverse complement strand
GGTGGAGGGAGAGGAGTATGGGCTGCTCGCTTAGGAATTTCTAACACTCCCCACAAAAACACCAATGGGAGACTAATATGAAAAGATACTAGGGGAAGTATATGTAAAGAAAAGTGTTTGGGAACATTATTGAAAAATTGAGTCTTTGAATAACTGTTTCTTGGAAAATTTTTAAGAAACACAACAGTTTATTAATTCCAGGTAAGTTTACCTTGGCCAGCTGCCTGCTCTTTCTCCACTGGGAAGAAACTCAATGTTTTCTAAAAACACAATGATTGATGCTGACATACCATGAGAAATGGAGAGTGTATCTAAATAGAGACCCGCTTCTACCATTTCTGTGTCCCTTTTAAAAGGATGTGGGTGATTCAATTAGTAGATTCAATTAAAATTGATTGAGAGCCCCCAGACACCACAGGATCAGGTGTCCTTTTCAGCCTTCTCACCTTTCATTGTCTGGAAATTAACCTCCTTGGGGTTGTCACACCAGAAACATTAGCAGAGTCTTTATGAGATTACTTGAGAGAACAAGTATTTTCCATAAGCATTTAAAAAATAACCTCTCCTCTCAACGGCGCCCTCCCCAAACCAATAGACAACCCCTCCCTCACTTTAAATTTCTTCTTTCTTTGTGCTCACTGAGGGTGACTGAGCGGTGCACATTCATTTAGAGAGGAAAGTTAACTCACTAGTCAAGGTGCTAGATTTCTACCCTTCTCTGAGGAGGTCATGTATGCTGGTTGAGTCTTCTGGTTCAGAAGACTTTTATATGGAGCAGAAGTAGAAGACAAAAAGAGGATGAGGGGGTTGTAAGATAAGTTGTAACCCTCTCTGGATACTGTTTAGACAGATACACGTATTAAGTATATGTCAGTGTTCATCTACATAGTTTTCTAATTTACATGTATAACTAATAGGAATTAACTTACATTGCTGACCTCAGAATTAAATTTGAGAAAGAAATATGTGTATATATTTATGATATCCTGTATTTTGCCAGTTTTGAATACAACCACAAGAATTAAAACTGCAAGATATTTTATCATTTAAAACATGTATCACGTATAAGATCATTGTCTTCATACTTTATAGTACTAACCAGAAAAAACACCTGGTAGGTTGTTTTTACTTTTTTCCCACCTATTTTGAGAGGCAGGAAATAGAAAGAATATAGAATTATATCTTCTTTCCGATGTCTCAGGCTGAGGTTGCATATGTCCTCATTGTATTGTGATCAGTATTCTCTGCTTTTTTTTTTACAGGAAGAAACTTTGAGTTTGAGCTATGAAATTAAAAAGAAAAAAGTCATTTCTCTCTGGATGCCCTCTAAACTATATTATATGTATATCCCAGCCGCTATGCCAATTGTTTATTTAACCATTTATTGAGCACTCACCAGGAGCTGAGAAGACAGGCTAGCTACACTATGGTTGGTTCTCTTGAGGGGCTTAGGGGCCATTGGAGGACACACCAGATTGTTTTGGCCTCTTCCCTGGAAGCTCCTCCTCTACCTTCTCCTGGTTAAGTCCTCCTGAACCCATAGATCTCAGCTGACACATCATTTCCTGGCTCTTCAAAGTGAGAATCATGTATCTTTCCTCATTGTTCTCATGACACACATGCCTCGTTGTATTCTTGTGATTTCCCTTAACTAGTCTGAAGTCCCATCCCACTACTTTCACAGAAGTGGAAACTGTTCTGTCCTGTGTTTGAGCACATAGCAGAAAACCCATACCTATTATATGACAGAATGAATGAAATCAGCAAAGTACATAGCAATGGGCTACTTGATGGGGTGATGTGATAGAGATTTCCAAGTCCAAAGCATCACAGAGAGTTATGACAATAAATGAATTTGTGCCACAAAGAGCAGAGAACAGCCTCACAGGCAGAAAACCAATACATACAGAGGCAACACTGTGTGAAACAGTGTCACTGGGACTTCCAACAGTTCTCCACTGTGTGCCGTAGGTCTCCTGAGTGAGAGGAAGGTGATTCCGGAAGGGCAGGCAAGAGGCAAAGCAGAAAGGACATCGAAGAGATAAGTGGTGGGATGATGGGAGGATATTCCTAGTTCACTGATGAATTGAGAGACTTTGGGTGGGTTACATAATCCAAAGGTTCTAAAATGATGCTCTACAGAGTAGCTTCACTCAGAGTGTCCTAGAGGAACTTTCTAAGGTGGACTTTCCTGAGTCTCAGCCCCAGAGTTTCTGTTCCGTAGGCGTGGGATGGGCCTTCTTCTTACTCGGCAAACACTGACATAGCAGTTCCAGTACATACGTGCTGTCCTAAGAATTTATACTAACATTAACTCGTTTAACCATCACAATAATCCCGTGAAGTGGTTCTGTGTGATTCAGTGTACAATTGAGAAGATTGGGGCCAAGATGCTAAGTGACTTTTACAAGGTTGAGGAGATGTTGACTGATGGTCTGGCATCTGCCGGGGGGCATCTTAAGGTCATTCTGACAGGTAGCCAGATTCTGAGAGGAGAAACCTGTGCTTCTTCCTCCAGATCATAAGCACCTTCTGTGTGGCCTCGCTCTGTGGTGAGGGATACAGATGGAAAGATCATCACATTACCCCGAGAAGCGCCACACTGTTTTCATGATAGACAGATGCTGTTATTGTATCATTTTTATTAATTATGGCAGTTACAAAATTACTAATAATTCTGTCAGGGAGGATGGAATTAATCATTTCATCTTTCATGTGAAGACTTCATGAGAAAAGGGAGTCATTGCTTCTACACTCAGCCCCACCCCTTCCCTTTAGAATCGGTGGGATTCCTTTTGGATTCCCAGTCTGTTTCTAGTCTGGTCTTTGCTTGGTGCAGTTTTTCAGAGTTCCTAATTTATTCTCGGTGAGCACAAGAAGAGCCTTCTGGGGATCAGTGAGAGAATGGCGGTCTCCCCCTTTGTAAACTGGAGGCAGCCAGAGTTTCTGAAGTGTTCCTGAGGCCTCCTCCCAGGCCAGCAGCATCTGCTCTCTTTTGTATGCGAGCGAGCAGAGGATCAGCCCTGCCGCCTTTTGTCTGAGCTCCCAGTCTGTGCTCATTGCCTGGCAACATGCTGGTGCCTCCAACTTCAGAAACCACTTTCTCTTCTCCTCGTGTCATGTGTGTACTCACCCAGAAAGATGACAAAATGACTCCTGGGTCGATCGTCTCCTTCTCCATGGCTTTTCTTCGCCTAGCGGTCCGTGTGCTACAGACAGTTTATTTGCAGCTGATGCCTGATTATTTTTCAAGTGACTGTTCTGTGTTGTTCCCCAAAATGGGTCCTTTTTCTTTCCGAATGAAGGGAGGCTGCGATGCCTGCCTCCGAGGATGAATGGAGGGAGAGTTCTGAAATGAATGGCATTTTCCTCAGCTTCTTGGTAATGGGTGAGGTTGAGCCAGGTCTATTTTGCCTCCTGCCACGAACCTCCCTGACAAATGGGGACCTATGTTAGCCGGGACTTATTTCTGTATTTCTCTTGCGTAGCTACCCCCAGCCGGGATTTTCTTAGAAATTATAACAACTAGTTTTTTTTTTTTTTTCTCATATAATTTAAACAGGCACTCACATAACAGTGGGTCCCAATGGTCGACAGAAATCGGCATAAGGCCAGTACTTTGTTTATCTAAATCCTGTGATTACTCAGAATTCTTAATCCTTTGCTTTGGTCTCACTGTTTTTAATATTTTGAGGCAATAGGAGGAATTTTTGAAGTCAGATGACCTAGGGTCAAGATCTTTCTCAGAATTTTATGAGCCATATAATCTTGGGAAGGTAATAACAATAAAAATCACTGTAATAACTAAAGCTGGATGTGTTGAGCCCTTTCCATGTGCCAAGTATTGTGCTAAGTACTTAACAGAAATTAAATCTCCCAGGCACCCTAGGAGGCAGGTGAGTCACTCACCTTATCTGTTTAATGTAGTTTAATGTGGGGATAATTAAGTTGCCTTACTAAACCCAGAGAATATCCCGAGGATCAAAATAAATGGCCTATGTGAAAGCACTTCTTTCCCTTCCCAGTACCATGCATATGGATGTGAAATGCTGTTGGTCTGGTTCCTATTTGAAAACATTATTGACTCACCATTTACAGTACAAGCATGCAAAGACATTTTTCCAAGACGAGGGTCAAGTTTATACTATTCAGCTCAGCATATGCTTTTTAGTGGGACTACGTGCAGCCCCTGTGACTACAAGCAAAGCAGCCAGCACAGGGGGAGAACTTAACTCTTATCACACTACAGCCCTGCATTGAAATGACCTGCAGACATGAATCAGAAATTCCATTGTTCATGACTCTTCAATGGTATTAATTCTAACAAAGTTTTCTTAATTTTTAGTAAAAAGTTGACATTTTTCTGTGTAACTAAATCAAAAACAGTCATTAAATATAATTGTAATTTCTACTAGTGACACCATTTCCTCCACTAAATAATTTTTGATTAAAGACCAATAATTCTACTTTAAAATGATGTTGGACTCCTTTCAATATTTTAGTCATACATCTTGAGCTAAGTTATTGTGGCTGCATTTTTTATTGTCCCAGGTTATGTGTTAAATAACACACACACACACACACACACACACACACACGTGTATATAGAACTTAGCTATAAAAATGTACCACTAGGTATTGGAATAAAATTGTATTTTCTAAGAACAAGCTTTGATCAAAAGTCAGGATTTTATTAAAGGACTATAAATATTTTATGGCTCTTCTTATGTGGTGTGTGTGTGTGTGTGTGTGTGTGTGTTGTACATGTAGGCTTAAACAGATGGTGTTATTGGATGAATTACGTTTTCCTCAAATTCCTATGTTAAAATTCTAACCCCTAGTACCTCAGAATGTGACTTTATTTGGAAGTTGGGTGTTTGCAGATGTAACTAATTAAATGAGGTCATTAGGGTGGGTTCTAATTTAATATAACTATGTCCTTATGAAAAGGAGAAATTTGAACGTAGAAGCACATACGCTCAGAATGTCAGGTAAAGATGAAGGCAGTGACCACGGTGATGTGTCTACAAACCAAAGAATGACAAAGATTGCCAGTAAGCTACCAAAAACTGGGTGAGAGGAACAAATTCTCCCTCACTGCCTCAGAGGGAACCAACTCTGATCTTGAACTTCTGGCCTCCAGAACCGTGAGACAATAAGTTTCTAATGTTTAAGCCACCTGGTCTGTGGTATTTTGTTATGGCAGCTCTAGGAAACAGATATAAATTTATAGATGGATAGATAGATGGTAAATAGATGATGTAGATAGATGATAGTTAGATGATAGATTCAGCAACTCATTTTGTATCCACAATTTTTTCTTGTCTGTTTTCATACCTATACACATTTTTATTGAAGTAAAATACACATTCAGACAAGTGCACATATAATAATTAGACAGATTGATAACTTTTCCAAAGTGAACACACCTCTTAGCCTCCATCCAGATTAAGAAACAAAATGTGACCAGCAGTCCAAGAGTCCACTCTCATGTCCCCTCACAGTCACCAATTTACCACCTTCCCGAAGGCTACTGCTCCACTTATTTCTATCAACACAGATTAGTTTACTGATTTTGAAATTTATAAATATCGAGTCATATAATACATAATATTTTGTATCTGACATTTTTTCCCCTTAATATTGCATTATAAAATTTATCCATGGTATTGGGTATAGCTACACATCATTTGTTTTTATTTCTAGATAGCATGCCACTGTATGAATATATCATAATTTACCTGTCATTTTACTATCAAAGGACATAATGATTGTTTAAAGTTTAGGACAATTGCAAGTGATATTGTTGGGAATATGTTCATTTATGTCTTTGGTGCACATTCGTATGTATTTTGGGTGAACGTATACTAAGGATTGTTGAGTATGTGTATGTTGAGTTTTAGAAAATACTACCAGTTTTATAAAAAGGGTTCCCGTCATTCGGCATGTTCACCAACATTCTGGATTTCTGAGGTTTTTTTTTCTTTTTTTCTTTCTATCTATTTTTCCTTCATCTTTCTTACTTGCTTTTCTCTCTGTCTCTCTCTTTCCTTCTTTCTTTTCTATTTTTTATAACTATAGCCACTCTGGTGAATATGTACTATATTTTATTCGATTTTATTTTTATTTCCCAGTTGACTGCCTTTGAGCATCTTCTCATATGCTTATTGGCTTCTCAGATAGACTCTTTTGTTAAGTACCATTCCAAGTCAAAGCTTTTTTTCTCTTAAGTTCCTATCTTTTTTTTTTTTTATAGATATACAGGAATTCTTCATATAGTCTGACAAGTCTCTTGTTAGATATATGTAGTGCAAAATTTTTACCCTTTGTAATTTGCATTTTCAAGTTCTTTTTTGTCACTTAATTGTGTCTTTTTTTTTAAGTTTTATTAAATTTATTGGGATGACATTGGTTAATAAGATTATATGGTTTTTGTCTATGGCGATGCTACCCTGAACAAGTCCAATCTTGTTTGTTCTTGGGAGCTAAGCAGGGTCGGGCCTGGTTAGTACTTGAATGGGAGACTATCCAGGAAGATAAGGTGCTGTAGGCGTAAAAAACAAAAAATAAGGGATTGTAAACTGACAAGGTCCTTGCAATCTGTGAGGTCAACCAACGGTTGCCTCACCTAATAAATAAATAAATAAATAAATAAATAAATAAATAAATAAATAAATAGTTTTGAATGTACAATTCTATAATACATCATCTATACATTGCATTGTGTTTACCACCCAAAGTCAAGTTCTTAATGGTGTCTTTTCATGAACAGAAGTTCTGAATTTTAATAAAGAAAGGTTTATATTGTTCCTTTTTCTGAGTAGTACATATTGCATTCTGTTTAACAATTTTTTGTCTTCTCCTAGGTCATAAGATACTTTACATTTCATTTTCAGATCTATGATCCATCTGGAATATATTTTTGTATATGGTGTGTGGTAGGAGTCAAAACATATTTGGAAAACACAGGCACTCCATTGATTCTGTAGCATTTATTGAAAAGATCATCCTTTCTCACGGCACTACTAAATCACCTTAATTCTTGTATTAAATGAATGCAAATAAATGGGTCTTTTTCTAGGTTTTCTTTTATTCTATTTGTTTATCCTTGTGACAGTAACATACTGTTTTAATAACTGTAGCCGCAAGTAAGACTTCAGATCTTTTAGTACAAGTTCTCCATTTTGCTATTTTTCAAGATTTTCTTAGCTATTCATATTTTCAAAACTTGATGGTGTTATATAAATTTAAAACATAAAATACTATGTAATATATAAATTTAAAGCTATAAATTTTCTTCTAAGTATAGTTTTCATTTCAACCTACAAGTTTTATTATATTTTCATTATAATTTAGTGAAAAATATTTTTTAATTCCCTTTGATACTGCTTCTTTAACTCGTAGGTTTTCTATAAACATATTACTTAATTCCTCATATTTGGCAGTTCCTGGTTATATTTTTTATCGATTTCTAGCTTATTTCCACTATGGCTACATAAGATAATCTTTATAATTTCAATGTTTTGCAGTTTGTTGAGATGTATTTTCAGCTTAGGAAAATATTTATGTATGCTTACAAAAAAATCATATTTCTCATGTGTTGGTTGGTGACTACTAACTTATTTTGGGGTATAATTAAAGAACACTTGTGTCTCTTTTCCACTTCATTGGCTTCCTGTAGAAGAAAAAAAAGCTTTAAAGTTCTGGAAGCATATGTAGCCATCAGCAAAAAGATATGCTGTGTTAATGGGACATGATATCAGTCAAGCAAAATGGCAGCCCAACTATGAATAGATTTTCTCTTCATTTGATGTCTTACACATCTCTGAGGAGTATATGCTTTGAGATATGCTTGCTCTTCTTGATGGAGATGTGCAGATATATTAGAGGATGTGGTAAAAATGTGCTTTTCTTCCTGTGGTCCTAAGACTTCCCTTTTATATCTATTCACTCTTTCTCTTGTATTTTTACTTTTTTTTTTTGCTTAGGCTCTCATCAATCCTTTTGAAAGAACTGCAAATGTCAATGCCAACATACTCTTAACTGGTCTTGTTGCCTCTAATCTCTCACCTTTGCAAATATGATTGTTCTTAAAATCTATTTAGGGCCACATCACTCACATCCTTAAACTCCTTCAGGGGGCATCATGCAACCTATATAATAAAGTCCAAACATACTATCGTGGCATTTGAGGCCCTATGACCAAGCCCTATCCTTGTATCCTATCTCATCACCTCATGCACTGTGTGGCCCAGTTCTGCCTGGCCACCAAATGTTTAGCATAGTCCATTCACTCTTATGATTTTATGCTATTCCATAGGCATGGAATGCCTGCCCCTTCTCATCAAAGCCCATTTTCTTTATGCTTCAACTCCATCTCATCACCCTCTCTGAAATTTTTCTAAAACCCATCATAATCCCATATTTTGTTTTTTCTCTGAGATCTTATTCCATTTTGTTCCTACTGCTCCAGTGGTTTTTCTTTTGTTGTTGTTGTTTTCTTTTCATGCATAGTGTCTTATGTCTTTCTCTACCTGACTCACTAGAGCACAAGTTCCTAAAACACAGATTGCCCCCTCCCAACACCTCATTTAAAACATTTTTGGTATTCCTACCGGTATTTTACATGGATCTTTGCAAACTCACTCAATAAATGAATGTGGAATTGAAATCCTCTGGAGTCTGTTATTGCTCATAGTAACTTGTAAAGTATATGCACTTCTTAGAAATGGTTTTTCAAATGAAGTGAGTCATCTGAAGGTCAGGCGATATCAATGTGATATTTTGTAAGTAAGCTAAAGCAGGAAGCATTAAGAAAGCAGACACTCAGAGTTGGGGTAAACAAGATTAAGGAGAAAGGGAAGTATGGGTTGCCTTCCAACTCAGAAGATTAGAATTTCCACTTTCCATGTATTAAAAATAAAACTACTATCTGAAATCAAAGGTTGTGGTCAAGAAGTATTCCCTTTCTCTACTCCCTGGAGAGCTGTGCTTCTTGATGGTCAGTGTTTCAGAATTTGCCTCTACAGACCTGAGTTCAAATACGTCAGCTGAAGCTTGAGATGCTTGCAGTGCTTGAAATGAGAATTATTGAATTGGTGGAGAAATACTATTATCAAGAAGAAGTTCGTGTACTAATCTTTGTCTGGGAAATAAGGGAAAAAAACTTTTCTATCATATACTATAATTTAGTGGGCCTCTCATCAGCTTAGTACCCAGGCTAGAAACCTTGACTCAAGTTTTGATTCTATGTCTTTCATCCTCTTCTTTCTCTTCCGACAAATGCTGCTATTTCTTCCTCTGAAAATGATCTCAAATATTTCTTTTCCATTCTCACCACTCTAATTACTCTCATTTGCATTTTTTCCTGCTGTTTCTCTTACCATCAGTGCCTCAGTTCTTCAAGGGACTCTGCATATGTCCACAGATTTACCTTCCTTAATCAAAGTTTAATCAGGTTATCCTGTTCTGAAAAGCACATAATGAATCCATATAGCTTGTGCAACCATATTCTATTTCTTCTGCTAATTGTCAAGTACATTCATAACTTGGGCCCACCGTATTTATCTAATTCTGTTTCCTTCTTCTTTCCAAAATACAAAATCTAGTTCAGAGGTTGTATGATGTAATGGTTAGAAGTATGAATCTGGCTTCACCACTTATAGACCATGATAACTAAGTAATCTCTGTGTGCCTCAGTTTCCTCATAGGTAAAGTGAATATAATCATATCACCCTAGAATGTCATGGTGAAAATTATGAACACCAAAAATGCTTATAAATATATATAAAGTGATTAGAATGGTACCATATCTAATCAATATTGTAATTATGAAGAAGATAATTTCTACAACCAAGTAGATCTGCTTATTTTTATTAGTAAAAGTAATTCACTAAATTTTCTCCTGTCTCTTTTTCTATGGAATTATCCAAACTGTAGCCTTTCAAGACTGTGACCCCATTGCACATCACTCACAAAAATTTAGCTCTTCTCTTTGCTATACGCTTTCATCTCGTTAGCATTAGCTCTTCGCAGACAAACATGCTACCAGATTCTTTTGTGATGCTTCATTTTATATGTCATCTTGACTGGACCTGGGGTGCCCAGATTAAACATTGTTCCAGATGAGATTAACATTTGAATCAGTGGACTCAGTAAAGCAGATCTCCTCCCCAATGTGTGTGGGCATTATTCAACCTATTGAGGACCTGAATAGAACAAAAGGTGGAAGAAGGAGGAATTTGCTCCTTTTTCTTTCTGCCTGCCTGCTGAGTTGGGATATTGGTCTTCTCCTGCCATCAGACTGGGATTTATCTGCCCCCCCCCCTCACCCCCGCCTCCGGTTCTCAAGCCTTTGGAATACTTGAACTAAATGACACCATTAGTTTTCCTGGGTCTCCAGCATGCAGATGGCAGACCATGAGACTTCTTAATCATGTGAGCCAATTTCTTTTAATAAAGAAATAAAGAAATCTCTCTATCTATTTATCTATCTATAATCTATCTATCATCTATCTATTTATCATGCTGGTTCTATTTCTCTTGAGAACCCTGGTTAACACATCTTTCAAGTAGGTTATATTAATCTCCTTAGATAATTTTAATCTTCATTAATTCACTTATTAATCCGTTTCTTCAACAAATATTTATTGAGACCATGTGCCTGGCTTTACAACATTTTGCTTGATAAATGCATCCTCAGTTTACCTGTAATCTGTATCAATATAACATAACATAACAACCTACTTTTAAAAGTATATTGCTATTTTTATTTCAACAAATATTTGCAGGCATTATATGTGCAAATATAAGATGGAGTGCTGCCTTCAAAGAGTCTACAGTCTAGCAGGAGATACATTATCTGAACTTACCATTGTAGTATCATATTGTCAGAACTTACATTTAATTATGTTCTGGAAATATTTGCATTTGCATTTTTCCCTTCTTGTAAAATTTCATGTATATTCCTTTATATATATATATGTATATATGTATATATATTTCATATGTATAAATTCCATTCATATGTAAACTCCATACATATATCAACATCATACATTTCAGGTGGCCCCACATATTCTTACCTGTGAAAAATGTTGATTGGTTAATGCCTTGTAATTTTCAATATGCAAGAAAGGGTTCCTGTTCAAAAAAGTTTTAGAAATGATGACTCTTAGAGGTTCCTCTTTGATATTTTCAGTGAACATCAGTATGTGAAAGGTTCTAAGCAAGCCTTCAGTAAAGAAAATAATTAACTTTGTTTAAATTAGCATTTTCTACCCTTTTGTGACCCTGATTTGTTTAAATCAGCACTTTCTACCCTTTTGTGACCCATTTTCCTGGGAAATGCAGTGCTAGAATAATTATAACTAAAATGCTATCTCCTAACAAGGACTCATCATGAGATTTTGTAGAACTGAATGTACCCACAGTAGATCTGAAAAGATCAAATATTAAATGAATAACCATGCTACCATGGCAATTATACTATTTGTATAAACATATATATGCATGTAACAAAGTTAATTGTCTGAATGAGCTTGTTATGTAAATTCCTAATATTCTGTTTATTTATTACTTAGCTGATATAAGTTAAACAGCACAATGACATGTTAAGTTCTATTCCTATATTATTCAAGTTGAACTTTTTTATTAGATTGTTTTTCTTGAAAATGTTCTGATCCTATCTGATTTTGCTGTAATTAAATTTGATTAGTTAATAATCCAACCCCAAATTATGCATCATTTCCATATTTTAGTGATAGTTTGATTTCACTCTGACTTCTCATTCTAAGTATCTATTCTTTGATTTTTAGCCTGTCAAAAGAATCTATAGGCTTTTACCATAGATTACTAGTACACCAAAATGGCCTTTGAGATGTGTGGAAGTTTGAAAACACTAACTTATTTCTAAGAAAAAATATATCTTTTGTGGTGGACAGAATGGACCCCAAAGATGTCTCTCTTCATCTCCAGAATACATCAATAAGTTATCACATGGCAAGGAGAATCAAGGTTATAGATGGAATTAACATTGCTAATCAGTTGACCTTGAGATGGGGAGAGTATCCTGGATTATTCAGGTGGGCCTAATGTAATCTTTATAAGTGAAAGGAGTACTCAAGATTCAGAGTCAAGGTGATGCCATTTGAGAAAATCTCAACTAGCCATTTCCAGCTTTGAAGATGGCAGGCAGCCATGAGCCAAAAAATGTAGCCCTGCCAACATCTTGATTTTAGCGCAATGAGACCCATTTTGGACTTTTAACTTGCAGAACAGTAAGATAAAAAAAAAAATGTATATTTAATACTACAGGTTTTCAATCATTTGTTATAGCAGCCATAAGAAATGAATATGCCCTTAAGTGATTTGTGCTCGTTAGAGTGAGGAAAAAAAATACCACCATACAAGAGGCAGAGAAGTGGCATTTAGGCAGTTACAGTGGTTTATCTAGGTTTCTAGCCCTATAACCCCCCTCTCCTCACCTGAGCTCTCAGGCATGAACTATGGATTCTGTTCCCACAGGCTCAGGCCCAAATTCCCACATTAGCCTGGGAAGTGGAAAGGAATCATCTTTAGTGGAAATTCAGGTGATCCTCCAAAAGCCCACTATTCTCTCCTCCTGCTCAGAACAACCCTCCCAATTGTAGTTAAAAAACTGAGAAATTATTTTTGTGAGCATACCTCACATATACATGTAAAACCTTGTAATTTCCTTGATTAAAAACATGCAATATCTCTCTAAGGCTATGGTCAAATTCCTAAGAAAGACATTCATGGCCATTCACAATCTGTTTAAAAGCCTATTGTTTTTCTTAGCCTCTTCCTGTAGGTCTATGTTCTAGATCAGTGATTCTCAACATGAGCTGTATGTTAGGATCACTTGTGGTAATTTAAAAGACCAAAGCATCGGTGCCCAAGACTGGCTATAAATCAGAAACTCTGAGAGTGAGGCCTCAGCACTGGTGGTATAAAAATGAGGAGTAGACAAGGGTTCCTGAAATTCAAGGGCATGCCACTTCCTACGGCCTTCAGAAGGTAGCATCTTAAATCCCGCTTTATAGCAAAGAACAGTCCCTATTTGTAGGAAAAATGAAAGAGAAAAAAAGAAAATATTTTTCTCTTTGCAAAGACAGCTCTTCTTGTAATATCCATGATGGATTTCATTTTTATTCCAGTTTGGTAAAGATGAAAGCAAATGTAAAAAGTCCAGTAAAATATGACCTACCAGGTATTAAGATACGCCAAGAGATGCATTAACTTAATTGGTCTATATTAAACAGCATAAAGGAAAGTAACATAGTGATCTTCATGATGTATCATAAAAGCATATTTGTTGTTTAGATTTTAAGAGAAAATCATAAAGTGGTATGTGTGCATATATGTGTGAGTGTGCCAGAGCCAGTGTGTGAATTCTTGTGTGGGTGTATGTGTACATGTGTGGGTATGTGGTCTTGAAATCTCTTTTTAAAACTTACTTTGTCTCTGAAGCCTGACTTCATTGATTTGCCTACCTGGAAGTTTTCAAATCTTTAGCGTGAATAAGACCTAACTAATATTCTCAATGGCGATAAAGACAGTTTAAAAAATTCCAAACAAGTTAAAAGGAGGAAAAACATGTTTGCCGAATATTTAGGCTTATCTTTAATTTGCTAAGATACCATATTGATTTTCCATTATTTTCTCTACATGACTGTCTGATTTGACTCTTCAAATAGTAAAATATATTACATGTAGTATCATCATTTGATAGATTACCATGTCCCCCAATAAACCAGCAGCTGGTTAAAAGAAATATTGTTCTTAGACTTTTATGTCAAAGGTATAGTAAAATACATATGTATTTCAAAACTTTTAAAAACTATTCTATTGGAAGATGGTGGTGGCAGTGTAGTCTGTGAATCACCTCGAATTTCTACTCACTCCCTAATAAAAACTCACAATACAACTAGGATAGCACAGCAGAGATTACATAAACAACATTAGCAACAAAACTAGATAAAAAGATATTCCCATGACCCTCAAAATGCCAGAGAGAGACCAACGACAGCTGCAAGACTTAAGTGGCATCGTAATCTGTTCGGGCAGGTAGAGGGAGGCAGCGGGACAACAGATGCAGATGAGAACAGGAGAACCAAGAGCAGTCTAGCGACTCTTACTGAGAAGCACAGGGGCCAGTCTGAGAACAGCGGTGGAAACAGGAGAGGCTTTGCAAATTCAGCTTGTGGGTGAATGGGTCCACTCTCAACCTGACCAGCCAAACTTCCTTCCAGGACAAAGTTCAACATAGAGCAGAAGCAGCCAGTGATAGAATACAAAATTAGCAGGACAGAGACAATCAGAGAGAGGTGAGGAGCAGAGGGTGGTGGTGGAGTCTCGACAAGGATTGGCCACACTCTGATCACTGGAATTTTCTTATTTTGTTCACGAAAATAAGAAAAGAGGGAGCTCCAGAGCCAGGAAGCTGGAAAAGCTTTGAATCCATCTCTCCTAAAAACTCAGAAAATTCATCTCAGGTGAAAATGAGCGACAGAAAAAGATCATAGTATAATTCCCTACAAAGTTATTCTCAAGAAAAGGGAATAAGGAACAGAATAATGTTCCTACAGATAATGAGACCACATCCAAAAGACGAGTCCACAAAACTGACAAAAAATGAAACTCACAATCATTGAACATTATGTCTTCTGATTAGAGAATGTGATGTTTTGTTTATACATTACCATTGAACTATGATCTTAGCCTTGTATACTTAAAATAATTTATAAGTGGCTATTAGGAATTATTCTTTTCTTTCATATATTTTCATAATTCCCCAAATTTTCCATCCTCAGCACTTGTTAGTTTTATATATCCCCAAATTATTAAAAATGATAAATAAAAAAATTATTTAAAATGAACAGTCACTTTAAGTAAAGAGTCAATTTATTTGACTTCTTAATTCTGTCAGTGAAATAGCTAGCCAAGGAAACAGATAAGCTTGAAAAAGTCTAATTTAGCCAACTGTAGTATTAGAAATAAGAAAGGCAGCCTCTTTAAGGAGAATATTGTCAATATTATCATCCCTTTATTAGACAGATCTAGTCTTTAGTGTGGATTATTCACAGGGATATTCCCTACAGCTTTTTCTCTTGTTCCATATTGGATATGTGCAAGAGACTCAAGCAGAAGGAAACCAAGGCTTGAGTAAAATCATTTCTATAGTGAATTTTTAAAAAACTGCAATTAACGCAATGATTTTTGATCAAGAAACCCCTTAGCTTTGAGCAGGTCTTCTCAAGTCTTTTGCTGGCAACTCCATCTATATTTCAAAAACAGTTTTCTCATATAATTTATAACTTTTATTCCATCTCAAAAATACTTAATGACAACTCTTCCCCACTGTCTTTTTGAGGCTAGCAGTCTATCCAGCAGTCATCTTGCTTTATCTAGTGGTCACCCTAGTTCAGTCTTATTCCCCTCCTGGCAACTTCTGCTATGGCTTTTCTGCAACCTTCCAGGGGCTATCACATGCATGTGGCAGTCATATGTGTCAATATCCTTTTTTAAAAACATAAAATATGCTTAAGGGTTTTTTTTTTATATCTTAAGTGACCTCAAATATAGTTTGGTGTGCCCATTTATCTGTAAGATAAATTAAAAAAAAATGAAAATGTAAGTGTTTGTGCTTCCACTACACATATTTTTATGATAGGTAATCTGAAATTGACCTCCTAAGACAATATAGTAATTTCATCATCTGCTCTTCAACAGAATGTGTTTTCACACTTCAATCTTTGCCAATTTGCTAAGTGACAATAGGATCATCTTGTGGTTTTAATTCTCATTTCTTTTCTTATGACAATGGTTGGATAACCTTTTATGTTTAAAATCTACTTTTTTTTAAATTGCAAATTGCCTATTCATATTACTTCCCTTTTTCTGTTAGGTAGCAGATATCTTCCTCTCATTAATTTGTAAAATATATTTTGGTATGTTAAGGAAATTAAGATTTAGTCTATCAGATGTATTGTAACTCTCTCAGGTTTTGCTTATCTTTCAACTTTGTAGTTGTTATTTTTAGGAAGAAATAGTATTCAAATTTAACAGCCTTTTTTATAGCTTTTGAGTTTTGTATCTTCCCTATATTGGGAGACTTCTCCCATTTTTAACTACCTATAGGGCATCTCAAGAGGATCGTCTGTTTTCTCTCCCAAATCATATATAGGCTTTAGTCCATCCTTGCTCCTAAACCTGCTCTTATGTGGTCTTCTGCATTCTTGCCGATGTCTATCGTTCTACTAGACTCTCAGGGTTTAAAGCCTTTTCTACGTAAGAATACTCCATTTTTTTTTTTTCGCAAAAAAAACAGTCAGTCTATGAGTTGTGACAAAAGTTGCATGGAAATATTTACTTCGTTTCTAAGTCCCCTTGAATTTCCATAGTCAGCAAAGTAGCATGACTCTCTCCTTACAATCCAAGACCACTGGCCCAGGGACAATCTCTCCACCCACAACCCCAGCCCTTGCTCATCAATTTGAAGGCAAGGCTGGTACCTTACAAATTTTATGTAAATGTATGCATGTTATAGTTCAACATCTAGAAAAATTATGTAATCTTATATAAAATGTCTGCTCTGTTTTTAATTGTTACAATTGGCAAACTGAGTGAGTTGGGTGTAAATAGATGTTTATTCTGCTATCTCTATACTGCATAATTTCAGAGTTTTCACAGTATGACAACAAATATATAATATGATTATAAGATGTTCATCTGTGTATTCTCACCTTCAGTGACAGAACTACTGAGTGACAGAACTACCTATTTGAGAAGAAATAAAGAGTTCTAAAATAACTTTTCTTCCTAATGTCGTTGTATTGCTGAAACAGTGTCTGCCACATGCAGCTCTCCTAAGACATTAAATCAAATAAATAGAACTTCTTAGAGGTTTTTCTTTTGAGAGGTTTCAACCAGCACTTATGGGTACGTGAAAGAGAGTGTGCATATATATGTGTTCAGTTCATGTTTACGAGAAGAATATTAGAATTTGACTACATCAACATGAAAAAGAAACCAGTGAGGAGAATTATTTCAAAACTCTTTACTTTGTTTTGAAATATGAAACCATAAAATTATCATGGTTTCTATACTTAGGAAAACTCATTTTCTTTTTCTAATTAATTTATCCAGAAAAGGAACCAGTGCAATAAATGGATATTGCCCACTTGGCACATTCTCTTTCTGAAAGCATTACCTAAAGATCCATCAGGTGCAGAAACAGTCCAGTGCAGTAAGTTGAGCTGGCTCCCACAGGAGTAAATGAAGAAGCTCCTAGGGCAACCCCAGCTCAGTGTGAGGTCATTTCCCCCACTTAATTAAAAGAAAACAAAACTATGTGGGCTGAAGTGTTTACTTATACTATTGGCTTTTATTTTCTGTTTGGAAGTGTCATCAATTTGGGGAATTGATAATGTTCTCATGTGATAGGTATTTTGATATTTCAGTAATGAATAATATCATTTCATGGTTATGGACACTTTCACTATGGCATTTTTGGACATTCCCTCATCCTTTTAAAATAAGAAATTAGTAGAACCACAGGACCCAACAGGTTGCAGAACTGCAAATTTTCTTCAGTTGTGCAAAAGAATGAGAATGTTTTGAGAAGTTCATTCGAGGTATCATTAAAAACAGCTAAATACTGTGGCACCAAAGATAGTCACTTAGTAAGCTCTCTCTGGGTGAAACTAAACAATAAATATATTGATAAGGATAATTTGATAGATTCTCTTAAAGGTAATCAAAACTGAAAAATAAAAGCTTTCCATCTTTTAGTCAGAAAATAGATATGTTTAAGTGTGAGATTCCCCAAGAAAAGAGCTTAGCAAAAGAAATAAATGATTTTTCATACTAGAAATAAAATGGGGGAAAAATAACCAAGGATTATTTACTCTATTTTTAAATAAAAAAATAATAATTTTAAATTTACTTTATTACCTAATTGGAGAGTAAACTTTAAAGTACTGTATGTAATTTTCCACAAAGGGTATTATAAGTAAGAGGATTACCAGAGAGAGTATTACAACTAAACCAGATGAGGAAATCTTTGGTAAAGAAGATGTGTAAAATATCCTCACACTTTAGAGTTCCACAGAATATAAATGGTTTCTTAAGAAATAATAAAATGTACTACACTAAATTCATATGCTAATTTTAATTTTTAAATATTAAAATTTAACTTTTGAACTTCGTTGGTAAGTGTAAAAGTATAGCAGTATCTTAACAACATATTTTACTTTTATGGAAATTGAAGAACAATAGGAAATTAAGGAAATCTTTTTTTATCACTAGCCATTGAAAGGAATAGTGTGATGTCTGACCACCATCCATCTGGTTTAGGGATTGTAAGCCCCAAGAACAACCCTGCTGGTCTTCTCATCAGCCCGCATTCATACAGCCCTCTGTTTCCGCTTCCTCCACACACCACCTCCATACTCCACGATGTCATATTGAATAAAGTCAAAACTGTCCCCCTAGCATGAGAGACCCTCCAAAATATAAGCCTAATCGACCAGCTCAGTTGTTAATAAGGGCACTCACCGTTCCTACTCCCTGTCTTCTAGTCAAGCCATTCTTTCCCTCAGAAATGTCCAATTTTGCCTAAAGAAAACAAATGCCCATACATTTGGCCTTCATTTTTAACTTTTACTCTTCTAAATATTGTCTAAATTTCTATAAACCATATAAATTTATAATTAAAACATTTAAAGGGAAACAGCTCCCGCCCAATTTTCCCAGGTCCTCCTGCTGGGTCTCATCTCTTTGATACCTCCAAATAGTTCAGGGAGAGCTTCTCTCTCCTTCCCCTGACCCCTAAGGAAGTTTCTGTATGCTCCATGATCCTCCTATGACAACTGCCATGTGGTATTTTGTAGTGTGGATGACTGTTCATTCAGGAGTCTTGAGGATCCACATTTGATTTAGGTTTTTATCCATCAGGGTAAATCAGACACTTTAGTCTTTTTTTAAAGATTCTTGTGACAACATAGATGAACCTTGAGGCCATTATGCTGTGTGAATGCAGGCTAAATGACATAAGTCAGACAGAGAAAGACAAATAAACACTGTATAACCTCACTTACATGTGGAATCTAAAAAAAAAGAAAGCTAAACTCATAAAAACAGAGAGTACAATGATGCTTATCAGGGCCTGGGGGCAGGGGTGTGTGGCAGGAACTGGAGATTTGTTTTTTAAAGGTACAAACCTGCAACTAGTAGATAAACAAGTCTTAAAGATCTAATGCATAGCACAGTGATTATAGTAGGCAATTCTGCATCGTAAACTTCAAAGTTGCTAAGAGACTAGATCTTAATTGTTGTCACTATACACACACCAAAAAATAATAATTATGTGATACGATAGAGGTGAAGCTAACATTAAGGCAGCAATCATATTGTAATATATAAATGTATCTAACTGACATGTTGTACACCTTAAACTCACACAATGTCATATGTCAAATTTATCTCCAAAAAATAAAGACAGTGAGTAACCTTTGTCCTGGAAGTTGCATCCAGGTTCATACTTCTGTTACTTCCCAAGAGAAAAAATGACATTTCAGTAAAAATAGGCAATTTTTACTAAAGAACAAGGAGCCATGTATTGGCATCTGGTAGTACGCTGAAGCAAGCTCCTGCTTGGCAAGACTACTAATAGAAGCCTCGTCTATACCTGGTTAACACAGTAAAATAGAGTGGGATGTTACCTTCTGTCTTCTAACTTCTCTTAAAAGCCCCAAGTACTTTCAGATGCACTAAGTATCAATGGCAATAAACTAAGAGATTTTTGTTTCAACAGTAAAGTCAACCCCTAACTTCAATTAGGGAGTGTTCTCTACCATCTCATGCCCACCAGGAAACAAGGTCTTATAAGAGGAAAGAACAGGTGCTAAGAAATGTGTTCTCAGCTGGTGTGCTGGAGAAGAGATTAGATCATACAGAATTCTTGGTATTTTATGAAGCACTTGTGCAGTTTTTAAATTTTGCTTGGTTTTCTTTTGCTGCCTAATTTTGCTATCCCTTAGATTTTTTTGTCCTTTCATCAACCAGTCAGAACAAAAGAAAAAAATTGTTCTGGCTTATTCTTTCTTTCTTTCTTTTTTTTTAAAAACATATTTGTTATAAGTTAGATCCATTAAATAATGGGTTTTATCATGAAGCCATCTGATTCACTGAAAAGAGTATATCAGTTGTGGGCTGACAAACCTGGGTTTGAATGACAACTTTGGCATTTATTAACTGTGCAACTTTAAGTGGCTTAATTGCCTTCTCTGAGCTGCAACTTCATTATCTGTAAAAATATACATGACTACAACCTATTGCTGACTTGTAGAAGAGAATCAAAAGAAATGAAGAGTGCCTAGTAAACATTCTGGAAGTCTTAATTTCCTTCTTTTTCCGTGTCTTTCATGCAACCTTGTCACCTCATTACCGTGGAAAACTGACAGTGGGCTGTAGTTTTATTTATTTTTTAAAAAATACTTTAATGATCCAGTATAAATCTCTGGTCAAATATCAACTGACTCAAAATCTTCCTGCTCAGGAACATGCGGCCCCAGCAGCCTTGTGATGGGGGGAAGGGGACAGAAGAACACTGTAGCCTTCACCCACAGGCCCAGCTGGACCAGCTGACTCAGAGCAAGCAGGGGGAGCTGCTTTCCTTTCTGTTGTGCCACAGGGTTTCTGAGCCCCACCGCCTGCCAGCCTTGGTCTCCAGCATGGGTTTCCCTTTTCTTGATTTGGGTTTCATGTCTGTCAGCTGGGGCGGGCACTCTCATGGCACCACATGTAATTCACGTCCTTTCCCAATATGAGAAAGGCTCTGGCCCCTCTGAGGCATTGGTATAGACTCCCTTTTGCTATTGCTTGAACATGTTTTGAGATCTATTTTTATTCTCCTATGAGTTAGCTGAGTAATACTCACTAAATGAATTTCATTTAAATGGCTTTTACAAAACAAAGTACTGGGTACTTTTAAATTATCCTAATTGTAAGACTTAAAACAAGATAGAGAGTAGCTAAGTGCTGGTTAATCATAGAAGCTTGATGTTATTCAACAAGTATCTGGGTGATCTACCTTCTCTAGGACTCAGGCTGGACCTCTTGATGCTTAAGATTTCTTGAAGGACTAAGTCTATGTCTGCCTATCATTAGGTCTAGTGTTATTGGGAAGATGAGTGGTGAATAAAATAACTCTAATGATTCATATCCTGAAGTATGTTTGCAAAATGAAATGCAGCTATTAGATTTAGTGTTCCAAGCTGTCACTCTGTGAGAACAGTTGGAACCTAGCTTACCACTCTATTTTTAATAAATGAGGTCATAGAGTATTTATATGTACAATGGGGCAGGCCCCCGATTGGAACAGGAACCAATCAACTTATACTTTGGTGACCTCCAGCACCCATCAGATTCTAGTTTCATTACATTGAAAACATTATATTATTTTAATACAAGGAAGATGAGAAGCAAAACAAAAGAAAGAAAATTAATAGATGAAGAAAGCATTTTCTTTTTACCCTCCTCCAAAAATTGTCATTTTCTTTATCTAAAAAGAGAAGACAGATAAATAGACTGTGGCACATCCTTATAATGAAATATTATTCAGTGATAAAAAGAAATGAACTATCAAACCACAAAAAGACATGGAGGAAATTTAAATGCATATTGCTAAGTGAAAGAAACCATTCTAAAAAGGCTACACACTATATGACATTCAGGAAGAGGTAAAACTATGGCGACAGTAAAAAATCAGTGGTTGTCAGGGATGAGGGAGAAGGAGTGATAAACAGAATTTTTAGAGTGGTGAAACTATCCTGTATGATACCATATAATGGATACATGCCATTATGCATTTGCCTAAATTCACAGAATATGTAACAGCAAGAGTGAACCTTAAAGTAAACTATGGATGTTAGTTAATAATAAAGTATCAACATTGGCTCATCAATTGTCACAAATGCACTACATTAATCCAAGATGTTAATAATAGGGGAAATGCTGGGGGTGTAAGGTGGTTAAGGAATACAGCCTCTCCCCCTTTATCTGTGGGGGATAATTTCCAAGACCCCCAGTGGATGCCTGAAACTGTGAATAGTACCAATACTGCCATAGTACCCTACATATACTATGTTTTTTCCTATACATACATGCCTATGATAAAGTTTAATTCATAAATTAGACACAGTAAAGAGACTAACAATTTTTAATAGAATGGAACAATTATAACAATATACTGTAATTAAAGTATGCTAATATGGTTTCTCTCTCTCAAAATATCTTATTGTACTATACTCGCCTTTTCAATTAAAGAAAGCACTTTGTAGCATCTCTTTGGCTTACCTGAATTACCAGCATTACTGCTCTTGAGTTTTTGGGTCATTATTAAATAAAATGGGGTTTACTTGAACACCAACACTGTGATGCTGCAACAGTAGATCTGATAACTGAGATGGCTACGTAACTGCAGTGGGGGAGCATATACAGTGTGGATACGCTGGACAGAGGGATGGAGCAGGATGATGTGAGATTTCACCAAACTAGTCAGAAGAATGATGCACAATTTAAAACTTAGGAATTTTTTATTTCTGGAACTTTCTGTTTAATATCTTCAGACGGCTGTTGACCACAAGTAACTGAAATAGTCAAAGCGAAACTGCAGATAAAGGAGACTGCTGTATATGGGAACATTGTATTTTCCACTCAACTTTTCTGTAAACCTAAAACTGCACTGAAATATAGTTTATTAATTTTTTTAAGTGAAGACATAACTTGGAATTTCTTAGAGTCTTTGCACTGCGCTCTAAAGGGAAACTTTAAGCATCCAGAGGTGGCCTTACGGAAGCTTTCCCAGTGGTCCTCAAGGCACCAGGTTGCTGTCTCCTGTTCCATCTGTTCCCCAGATTCACTCAGCTTGGACATCCCAGCAGCATCTGGCAGGGGTGGGGTGGGGGTACAGTCTGCAGCAGGCAAAGACCTGGCTTCCTTCTCCAGGAGTACTTACCTCACTCCAAGGATCTTTCAAGGATTATTCTTCAAGGGAACATTTCCAAAGTCTTTTAGGACAGTTCCATGACAGAGCAAGCCCCTGAATAACTGTAACATCTACCATGTCTAACTTATCTCATTATATAGTATCAAAGCTAGAAGGAATCTGAAAGTCTCATGCAAGCTAAAGCTTAGGAACTGAAGCCCTGAGAGGTAAAGTCTGGTTAGGAGTTTTCCCTACACTGCAGAGATATTTCTCAGAAACAAAGCAAGAAGAACAAAAAAAATTCTTGCAAAGCTATCCCCTCATTGGAGCACATCAGACTTGAGCAATTGTATATTTATCACACCAAGGGCACAAATCCTCTATTTTGAGATAAACCATAAATTACCACGTGTGTACGTGACACCCACCTTTCTTAGGATGCTGCCTGTACTTCCTCATTCCTGGTTCACTTGGGCAATGAGTACAGGTGTGGGAACATTTTGTAGCATACACATTCCCTGACTCCCCAGAGAGTGACTCTAATTAAGTTGCCACCACTACCTCACCGCAGTAAGACATAGGTCAGAATTCCCAGTGCAGATTCCCAGTCACCTAGCAATGATTGCGAGCAATATCCACTGAATGGAGTACCTTTGTTTTACCTTTAGGCATTATTTGTTGCTTTCTGTTTGTTTTACTAGTTTCCAGTTTTCTTAAAAGAAGATCAATGCAGTGCAGCTCTAAATATTTAGTCAGTAGCTTTGCCATGTGGCCTTAGTGAAAGCAAAACTGAGAAAAAAATACTGGCTTTGACATTATGGGTGAATGGCATGGTTGATGACATCTTCAAGCAAAAATATCTAAAAAGGGTAGATTTAACTGGTTTCTCCAAGACAACACCAGCAATGAAAATAAAATTGTAATATTAAAATGTAAGTTTTACAATTCCAAACTTTTTAATTAGTTTTATAATTGTGAAGAAGGGAACTTCTATTTTGCTGTGTGTGTGTATGTGTGTGCACTTGTGTGCAATCTTGATATCACTAATATAATATTTTGGCTATAAACTTCATGGGTTGTTGATGCTGAAAGTATTTTGTCTTTACTGGTTCTAGTAACATTCAGAAAGAAATCCCACTGCATAGGGAGAAATAGGGCCTGGGTGGTCGTGCTGGGCAGGCCCGTGTACACACTCTTAAGGACTCCTGAGCCACAGAGTGCCCCTGCCAGCTGCACTTCTCAAGTTACAGCTGTAAAGTGCCTGTGGTGTAAACGTCACCACCCGAAGTAAGCAGGGACTTTTCTCAGAGTAGAGTGAGGTGAAATAAAATAACGTGCAATTGTTCCAAGCGAATCCTACACACCAGAGAGAAGGTTTAGAACAGATTTGCAAACAGATGTGTATGTAGCCAAGATTGGCTCTCAAAGTTTAGCTGACTCCTGTCCTTCAATCTCAATAAGTCCTTCCAAAATGGTGACTGTAAACATATTTAGAAGGAAGTAGGGTAACGGGATGTCTAAGCCATAGGGAATGTGGCTTGGTAATCCTCGGGATGCAGCTCAAGATTGTACTTGTCTTCCATCTTTCCTTGAAACTCTGAGTGCTGGGCACTGCATACCATGTGTGACTTCTCCGTGCTTGCTTTAGTTTAACTTTTCAAAAGCTGGCCATTATTCTACTTTCCCAGCTGTGAAGCAACTCATTCTGTGAATCAGTTTAGGTAATACCTCTGAGGAAACATTCCTAGCCCTAAGACACTCTGTACTATTTCTTCTGTGCACCCAAAAACCTTCACACAGGACAGCAATGTCACTATGTGTGTTTACACCCTGCCTGGCTCACTGTACCTGAGTCCTGAAAAATAGAGGTAAAGTCCTACGTCTGTGTCCCCAGCACTGGCAAGAAGCCTTCCACAGTTTAGGTGTTTAACAAATGCTCTTCTTCGAGTTATTTGAGATGAACAAAAGCCTGGGGATCATTAGCAGGATGTGGAAACTGACAGCCAATGTGCAGCTCCACACTTGCCTTTGTCTGGCCCCACAGTTAAGCTCCTGATTCGTAGACCACAGGAAGTAGTAGATCCCACACTTAATAGAGGCTTCATTGTCTCTACTCTTAGGCTAATCATTCCTAAACACTCTTCCTGTTTTCTCTTAAATGCTTCTTGTCTTCTATAATTATATATTTTAAAATGTTTCCTGTGCTTTTTTTCTTTTGATATTGGTTGTCTTAATTATAAAAAGAGAGTGCCTTTTTTAGATTAATTTATACATTAGTCTATGATACCATTTAAGTTATGTAAGATACATCATTTGAAAATTAATACTAATGGAAATTTTGCCTGTCATACTCCCCACAATTTTATGTTGTACCAAAGGCTGGTTGCTCAGGTTAATTTAGCTACAATACACTTAATCCATTCAAGACAAGTACAATAATTTTTATTTTGATCTCTCATGATTTCAGTAAAATGTCTTTTATTTTAGTATATGCTCTACCCAAAATGAATGTATTATTCTCCAGCCACTAACGAAAGCTATTGTAGAAGAATACCTAATGGCATAAGAAAAAGCTGGCCATACATTGTATATTAAATAGAAAAGTGTGTTAGAACCTTTATTACATTACAATCCCAAATATTAAAAAAATTAGTGATTATCTCAGTTTGGTAGGCTTATGAAATGATTTTAATTTTCTTCTTTATGTTTTTCTGGATTGGGGAGTTTTCTTTGAATAGAAATTATATTGTAGCAAGGAGAAAAAGCTGTTTAAAAAGTCTTTGGCCTTTTGAAAAGCTTAATCTCTCCTTTTTTTTTCTCAAATATGTAGAGAATGAAGGGCTCTGAATTCACAGAAAGACCAGTAGTTTCCCATTGCTCTTCAGGAGTGAGGAAAATCACTTCCACAGTAGGTTTATGGCAAGCAGGACATCATCAGGGTTAGAAGGTTGTGAACCTGGATTTAGGAAAGACAAGAGCTTTCTATAACTAGATAAGTCATTGGTGAACAGAAAAACCCATACACATGTTCAAGCCATGGCCCATGAAGGGAAATTGTCATTTGGGCAACTCACATATTTAGATAAATCTAGGAGATCAGACCTCCAGGAATAATCGCTGGGTCTTATAATGGAAGATCACCTTACTCATATGGTATACACAGTTACCTCATTTGTTACCTTCTGAGGTGACTACACATAATAGCATCTAGAGCTGTCAAAGGAGGGATAACACCAGATGATGATACGGCTGACTAGTACAACAGGATGACTCAAGACTGAAGTCAGGCGGGCTGTTCTATCACATCCGCCAGTTCAGGATGCTTTTGGAAAGAGAGAAAACAGCATTTCCAAGTATCTACGCTATAAACCAGGTATTTTATACATGGCATTCCATTTAATGTCTGTAGAATAGATAGTATCCTCATTATATAGATGAGGAAACTGAGGCCCGGAGAAGTAATATCTCCAGAGCTAAAAGAGGCAGAGTTATAATTCACACCTGAGCCTCAGAGTCCATCCAAGTTCCATGCTTTCCCACTGTCTCATGCCCCATTCACAACAATAAGAGATGGCTGTTTGGCCTTGAATATGCCGACGTCTGCCATGAAATGAGGAGACTGAGTTAGGTGGATTTCGAGGTCCTCTTCCACTCTCATATTTTTATGATTCTTTAATGATTTTGCTCCATATACTGGAGTCATGGCTTAATACAATTTTTAATTGAATGCTATATCTTTTGCCATTAATTTCACCCTCCCAAGAGCAAAGCACAGCAAAGCAAATAAATGTTTATGGGTTCAAATGACAGAAGTTTCCAGAAAAGCCATAATTAGATCTGCTTTCTCATAGGTCTGTGCCTTTCTCCACTGAATAAGACAAAAATGTTGGTGAAATTGAAGCATTGCTTATAGTGTTTAAAAGAGAGTTTCCGAGTAGTACATTTAATTATGCATTTATATCCCTATATGCACCCCCTTTCTAACTTTCACATGATATATACAATTTGAGATACACAAATTAACTTTTCATTTTGTCGCAATTTTAATTTCCTCAAAATCCTTGAAATAAGACTTCAAAATGGCAAATGGAATCACTACCACCTTCACTTTGATACTAAACTATGATTGAAATAAAAGTATCAATCTCAAAAGCACACAATAACAAATATTTTTAGTATGTTGAGGGTCTGAGTTAGCGAGATGGTTACAAACCAAGGAAGTTAACAAATGCAGCACTTCAGACAATTCACCAATTATGCTCCTGTCTGGACTCTTGTTGTTCATGTGATGCATTCTTTGAACTAAAGTTTTTCTGCTTATAATCATTATTAATGTCCACAAAGAAGAATATGTCTAAATGCAAAAATGTCAGAACTTTGTGTGTTTTCTATCCGATGGTAGAAATATGAAATTCAATCTATAATATTATATGAATATATGTTTATAAAGGCATACAAATTATTTTAACTAATTCTTGAGAATTGTTGAGAAACAGAGATTGTTTGGGTTTTTGGATAAAGATTGTGAAGAAGAGTATTCAGACTTCATTTATGTTCAAGGGTGTGTAGAAAGTACCTGGTTGGCTCGAGTTTCTGATACAGCTGATGTTCAGTAGTTTCGGCCTGTTGTCCCAGGAAGCCTTGGGAACTGACCTCATAAGATAGTGGCAGAGAGGCAGTCTGGGGATGGTTTGGAACCCAGCTCTGGATTCAAGGAAGGCTGTGCTGTTCAGAGGTCGACTGAGGTATGCGGGAGTCATGGATTGGCATTAGCCACCAATGCCACTTCTATCTTCTTGAGCTTTGCTGGTAACATGGCTTTTTCTTTCTTTTTTCTTTTCTTAAAGCATCGATCTTTGATGGTTCTTGCCAATTGCTCATTCTCAGCTCAAGAAATAACTCTCAATTTCATTTTCTCATTGCAACTATTTCTTGTGTTTGCAGAAAATCTGAGTTAATAAATGCTTATCTCCACCTGCCACAGGTTCAAGGTGCTGTCTCTGTGTTGGTCTGCATAAGAGACGTATGCAAACTAGAAAACCTTAATTGACAGGCTGAGGTTATCAGCCAGAAAGCCCTGGTTAGGTGATTAACGCAGCTTTCATGATTGTGAGGAATCCTGAGAAGCTGGTTGACCAAAAGGCCATGCAGCAGAACAGGGCATAAGGCAGACAGAAGGGAGCAGTGTGCTCCACGATAAGGTAGAGGGCATGGCGAGTCACATGATCACCTTTTGCCAAATTACAATTTGAATTCTTTTTCTCCAAATTTGGTCATGATTCTTCCCTGGTTATATGGTTAATCTTTGATAAACACCGTGCAACTCTTTGAGTAATTTTGTCATTTTTAAATATGAAATAACGCTATATATCAAAGTTCTTTTATAATCTGGGAGGGGAAAAGAATAAATATAGTTTTTAAAAATCTTTTAATATCCTCAAAATAGATCAGAGTGCAAGGCCCACCATTCATACAACAATTTTGTCATTAGCTTGGAAAGCGGGTGGGAAAAATTTGGTAAAAGTTCTGGTCTCGCAATGTTAATAAAGTAGGCCCTTTCGCAAAACTCTACTTTTCCAGGTATTGATTAATATACAGGCAGTCATAAAATAAAAACTTCTTAGTTTAAAAAGTTAATCACTTTAGAGCATCCAAAAGATGTTGCCCTTTTACCTATTTCTTACTGAAGACCAGCAAAAACACAGATCAACAATTTGTTTTTCTGACTCATTATTCAGAGCATGTCAGAATCAAAAGCTTACCTAGGAAAATTAAAGCTATCTTTAGGTATTTCCTTTGGATGGGTCCATTACTGATTTTCCTGACTGATAGCATTCCCCATTGGTTTAGTCTATGGATGAGGGTATCCTTTAGAATCTAAAATATTACAGAAGTGTTTTTATAAAAAATATCATCATATAATCTATTATCCACTGAGTGTACCAGATATTTAATCTCATCATAACATCAGAGATACAATTTTTAATATTATATATGTCTGGATGTTAAAAATATAACATCCAGAACAATTTGGATTAAACTGTGCTGTAGTGTTTTAATCTCAGGAAGTATGGTGCACTTTTTATGACAATGGGAAAATATGTGGGTTTTGGAGTAAATTGCCCAAAGAGCTTAGTTTAAAAAAAAATCTTTAAATGGTTAGGCATATGACTCGTTTCCATTGCATCAACTAACAAGGAAATCAAGCTGTACGAGAAGACATAGTTATTTCATTTGAGACTTCAAAGAAAGAAAGAAAGAAACAGATGATGATGTGAACAATATTGGTGGCGTCAAAAGGCCAGATGACAACAGGGTACAGCTCTGTCTTGGAGAATGAGAGGATCGATTGAAAGAGTGTTCTGTCAATTCTGACTTATTAATTAATTTTACAGGTAGACAGTTATGTTTCCTCACACTGATCAGCAATGACATGTCCTCATTCTACTGTGTCATAGGGGATTTTTCAAAAAAGCAAATCATAGATACTTCCTGATTGTTCATTCAAACTTTTCATTTTTGTCTCAGTTGATTTGAACCATGGCTATGTGTTTATCAACAGATCTCTACCCTCCTGTGAGAGGGAACTGTGCCCTTCACCCCATGGTATGGTGTTCATAGTAAAATCTATAATCTGGGAAAAGGAAGTGGGGCTGGGCCACTATTACTGAATAAAACTCTTTTTCCACCAGAAGTCAGGGCAACACATGGGAGAGTTGAAAAACGATGAGCAGCTGGAATATCTACTGGGAAAATCTTTAAAAGCCTAGGAATCTCAATAACCTGGTTGTGAATGCTATCATATGGCAAAATAACTTCACATGATCATAAAGAGATCATCTGATTCATCGGTTGCCAAAATATTTTTTATCAGTAGGTCCCATTCTCAGACAAACTCTTAGGCAGGTCTCTAGTATTACAAAATAAATAGTAAAGATAAAGGAGGAGCTGGTCTAGTGAAAGCAGGGGTTGGGTGCTAACCCAGAAAGGCTAATTCTAGATGGTTCTAAAATAATTCTAGATCAAAACAGCAACCCTAAAGAGCAAGAAGATTGCTAAAGCGCTATTTTGTTATTCAGTGATCCAGCTCATTGGAAGCAAAAGTACTGCTTGGAACTCAATTCCTTTTAAAAACTAAAAACACGTGTGCAATGTTCTTTCTAGTGTATGTATCAATAAGAAATGTTCAGTTAAGTGTGGGGTATATTATTTAATAAGCTGAGAGGTATACATTTTAGTTTAGAAAACATTCCATTTAGTCAAATTAATACATCAGATATTAAAGGATTCACCTGTAGTTAGTTATCTAGACAAGTTAGTCTCATGAGGGGAAAACTTCATTTATATGATACTGGATAACAGGTGATTTGGTATATATGTTGATAATAATACAAATATTTTGCTTCTGCTTTTTACATTAGTACTCACACATTTCAGGGCCTGGGAATCCCAAACAACATTATTCATCATTCCAGTCTTCTCCTTCTCATTACCACCACCAGCTCTCTTGGTCTTACCTTAGAATCTTCTCATAATCAAGGTACCACACCCCATGTCAACATGCTTCCCATTTGTCTCTCAGGGTAACATAATATGTGTGAATCAAAGAAAAGACTCTTGCTTTTACAGTACTATAAGACAAAGTACTCTGGACATGTTGAGTCATGAGTCCATGGGTTGTCAGAAGCGGGATGATACTACGGCTATATAAAGTACTATTATATCCATGGACAGGCACAGTTTTAGAGACCTCTCTGTATGATTTTTGCAACTTCTTTTAACTCTATAATGTCAAAAAAAAAGTTTTATAAAAAGCTGTGAAATCTGTCTTTTAGTTGGGACCTGTCTCTTCTCCCAACCTTTCTCTGGAGCCTGGAGAAGCTGAGGGACTCCTGTTCCTTTTCCTGCTCCTCCTCTAAGTCACTGGATCTAGGCGTACCATGCACATCACCCCTGTGACCAACATGTCCATAATTTGCAATGCATCTTTTACTGTTTTGCATTCAGTATCTACAGCCAAGTCTATGTGTGACAGACCTCTTAAAATGTATTTTTTAAAAACTCAGGGTTTTTCAAATTTAAAACACATGGCTTTCTAGGTACTTTTCAGTATTGCACAAAATCCCTGTTACGATAACAGAGCTAATCAGAGGGTGTTCTATGGGTTCACTGTGGGGCTAGGGCCAGGAACTCTTCTTCCATTGATTTGATCAGAGGTTTCGGAAATCTAGGTACTTTTTTCCACCAACAGTAAAGTTCTGTATAAAATAGTATCATCAGACAATGGGAAAACCCAGCAAGAAATTTTCAAGTGTTTTCCCAAATATTACTCCTTTGAAAATCATTTGTTTACAGTGGTCACATTTGTGATAAGACATGCCTATGGCACAAAATATATGTATGAAGCTTTTTCCTCCTAGAAATGTAATCATAAACCAAAAGCAGTGAAGCAGAATTAAAACAATTTCAATAATGTAATGAAGACATTGTATTTCTGACATGTTGGCATAGCCACTGTTACTTCTAACTAAATCATACTTATAATGATTGTCAGATTTGCTATTTTAAAAAGTTCAATTGTAAAAAATATTTTTGAGAAACAGTGTTTTATAATTCTCAAAACTTAACTGCAAATAAAGTACATTTAAAATTTTCTCAGGGATTTGAGCAAATTATTAAAGACCTGAAAGTAAAGGGAAATAACTAATCCTGGTCTTTGAAGTTCATTTGAAATTTAATTGACCATTAGGCCACCAACTATCTTGGCACACGACCATTTAATAATGAGAAACTCAACCTTACATTAGGAATGAGAGTGGCATAATTCATCAAAAGCTACACACCATTTACAATGCTTTCCGTGGAGATTTCTTGGGGAAAGTGCGGAACACACAGTTTTAATTAATTTATGAGCTTTTTAGTAGTGCTATAGCAATTGAGTTCTGGCAATAATAAAATGTTTGTCGACAACTATGCTCAAATTTTATTTGACTTGGCCCATGAGTGCACCTCATCTCCTGTCTCAGAAGCTCAGGCTGCAATTAATGAAGTCATGGGGGGAAATTTTTGAAAAACTTTAGTAATAATGATAAACATAAACATCTTAAGTGTTCAAACCACAATAAAACAATAATACCACTTCATATCCAAACAAAATCTCTTTGTAAAATTGCATTGCTATTCTGACAAATCTCATTTGATCCATATGGATCCAACTATTAAAATGTCAATTTAACAATTTTCAGACTTGGAAAAACATTACTCTCATGTTAACCCTATGATATGCTTTTAACAAAGAAATATGACCAATGTCATTTTTTTTTTAAGTTTTGATCTAAAAATTAACATAAAACCCTGCTCCCTGGTAGATCTCCAGGGTAAGGACACTGAATTGATCTCTACCAGCTTCTCTCTTTTGGGAGGTCCGGCAAGATATAGCCCAAAAGGGCTTCTGCATGCTGTATGCTGACTTTTCCTCTGATACACTCCATGACCTTGCATTCAGCATTCAGTCTCTCTGAACTGCAGATTCCAGGGTGTGATTAAAAATGCCATGTAGAATTGTGATTTTCAAGCTTTATGAATTTGAGGATCATTGTTATAACATCAATAACTATATAGACCATCATACAATAATAGATTTACCTTCATTTTCCACTGATATAAAAAAAAATCTGCATCTGTCTATCTCTATCTCCATCTATCTATGTCTATATATTAATATCATCAGGACTTCTGCTAAGTGAATATGTAATGTATTAATCACAATAACTGTTCAAAATCCTAAAATTAGTAACATGTATGTGTGAGAAATGGAATTTATTTGGTTTATAAAATCATCAGAGCTGTGCTTTACCGAGTACTTATGTGGTAAGCATAGTGCTAATTATGCACTTGATATTGTAAGTGTACATTATTAGTATACTTATTTTACAGATGAAGGAGCTGAAGCCTTGAGAGATTAATTAACTTGCTCAAGGTCACAGAGCTAGAAAGACGTGGACATACTGAACCCTTGTAAATTACTGCAGACTCCTAAACTCCCACGTTCTCAGACCACATGTTGGATACTGCCTCAAATGACTACTCTAAGCTTCATCATCCCATTATAATGCTTGATTCTAAGTAAATTCTTCTTCACCAATCACAACATCCGATGAAAAGACCATACCCTATTTTATTTATTCTACAAACATTTATTTACACACATGGGGTAGTGGTAATTTCTGGATATATGCATGATGTAAATAAATAATTTATTAAATGTGTAGATGAAACTGTCATTGGCTAATAATATGTTTCTACTTTGATTCCATATGACTTACAGAATGCCCCAGATAAGAAATATAGAAAGCAATGTATTTTTGGAGAAGCTGGCTTCAGATGAATAAACAAAATAATAACTTAAAACTTCTATTCATAGATACTACTCTATCATTTATCAAATGATGTAAAGGCCTACATTTAAAGAGGTTTCCAAGGTAAGCAATGGCTAAGTCTTTCCACATGCCCTAACACTCAAGGAGAAATTTTCTGCCTAGATTTTAAGATATGGCATACTGTCTACCAATATTTCTGTGAGGATACTCACTGTTATACAATTTAGCACCTCTGAAATAATTTTAAATGTCTCTGCTTGAAGAGCTTTATTTTCCACTGTAAACATTGGACAGATATATGACACTGCTTTTAAATATATACCAAACAGAAACCAACTTAGCTCTGATAACGTTTGTGTCATAAATACAGCTCTATTCCCTCCATTTGAATCAAACTCCTTAAACAGCTTTGTACTTGATTAATCCCACCTGTCACTCAAGAAGACTGTTTAGCTATAGGACTCAAGTGTTGGGAGAGGGTCGGGGTAGGAGGTAGGGGGTGGGGATAACCCAGCAACTACAGGTATAAGTGAATCAAGTACATATATTTGATCTCACTGTTATTTTAAGTTGACATTTTGTCTAATGAAGCAATATCTTCCTAACATTGTACTTTATACATATACATTAACATGGTTTTCTAGACTAAAATATGTCTATATCAATACATACATTATCATCACTGTAAATAATATTAAATCATTCCAAATTGACATATTTTAGTATATTGATATAAATCCTGCTATGAAAATTATTTTCATATGGAATGTTATTTTAAAAAGTTGTCATTCCTTTTAGTAAAAAATACTTTTTAACTATGTTCTTTATTTATTAAATTGAATATTGACTTCAAATAGTCTACAAGAGACAAAATTTCCTTATAAAAATTTACTTATTCTGGAAATATTTTTATGTCACATAATTTTACAGATGCCAAGGGTTCTCCTTCTTCCAAGTTTTGTTTGTTATTTGAAATTTGCCCAACAATTTACTTATTGATATTTCATATAATTTATCAAGCTGCAGAAATTTCCTTAATAGTGCTTTTAATAAGTAAGAATATTGTCTCAGTGATACTTAAACTGAAAAATAAATAAATGTTTCAAGAAAGTGTCTTAAGATGCATGAATATTGGATGCATACTAAGTACCAAGAGAATAACATATCAATTTCACTAATTGAAATTACGACAAAAACCCCTCAGCTCAATGTGTTGTCTCTCTCTAGTCACAAAAAAGATAATATGCACTTTTTAAACTTTCCAATAGCCCCACATTTTTCCAACAAATTATATTAATAAAATCTATCAACTCTTTTACTTTTGAGCAAAATAATATATCCCAGGTTGGCCTCTCAACATTTGTTTTATATTAAAGTTTTTTTTCTGAAGTATTTAGTTGCTAGACCTAATTTGTGGCTCATTACATTATTTTAAACCAGTAATTCTTTCAAGGGGGTATGTCTTCCAAAATATTTAACAGATTCTAAAAAATGTTTGGAAAGAATTGTTGCATGCACTGATAAATTAAACAGTTATTGAAGAACTACCAGGTCTCTTACAATTAGCGAATGAGTGAATACAATATAGAGATGTTGAATAGCTATCCAGCCATTCTGGGCTCACTCAATGTTTGTGTTTGTGAATTTCATGAAAAGCCAGTCAATGTGGTCTGTGTTTCTCTTGCTGTACTTAGCTGTCTGATATAGCTGCCCCATGATAGACAATTGCCCTTATGTGCAAGTGGGTGTGTTACAGGTGAGTGAGGAGAAAGGCAGCAGAGGGTATTTCCAAGGGAGTGATATTAATAATAACATGACCTGGGAATTAAAAGTGGGTGTAAAAGGAAGTAATGGCTTGAAGGAGGGGTGAGAAGCCTTGTAAAAGTGGAAGAAGCAATGAATTCTGGGTTCTACTAAAGTTAGTTTTTATTTTCCAATTCCTGGCATAGTACCTCACATATAATTGTGTCCAAAAAATTGGCTAATTGAAATAATAAAACCCCAAAGTTGTATTGCTTACAAAATTAGATCTCTGGGTTTAAACACTGTAGAAGAATGTCACTTTGTAGACCAAGAAGTAGCCTCAGTGAGCATCTAGCCAGATACCTAGATGTTTTTAAATGAGGAAATACCTAGGGTAAGTGCATTGCCTATTACATAGCGATTAAATTGAAGAAGCAGAAACAAAATTTAGGTTGTTCGTTGCTGTCTGGCGATGCTGCTACATCTATAACTTACTTGACTTAAACATCCATCAACTTTCCCATGCTGGAAACAACTTTGAAATGCAGTTCTTGTATTGTCTCTAATAATGTGTCTATTAATGATTATTTAGAACAGTTTGCTTTACAGAACACATTTTAAGAGTCAAATAATATTAGAATAAAGAATAACCATATCATTATATGTATGTTCTATTTTAACCTACTGTCTTTTCCACTGTTACACTATTAAAGGAAAGCAAAACAATTATTTGTGTGTCTTTTAATACTGTAAGCAAATACAGTTACTAGGTGATTGCTGAGAGGAAGATGCGTATGGTGAAAAGGATTTGCATTCTCATGTAGTCATTTGCATTAAAATATATGCCAGATGCTTGGTGATAATTTTTTGACAATGCCTTCACTTGCATTCCCTTGGTTGTCACACACTGAAAGAAAAATATTAGTCATATGTGGGAAAATCTGCACTATTGGCCAAATCTAATGCACAATTTTGTGTTTCAATAAACTACTTTAGAGTGGTCTGGCATTTCCAGCACTGCTGAACGTATTTGTTGTTGGCCTTCAATATGCTGTTCTTTTGAGCAATTTATCTATTTCAAAAAATGTTAATATAACCTCAGTGCTTTCATTTACCTCCACTCAGCATCTCACAGCTATCGACACTAAGAAATGAAGACTGGAAAGGAGAAACCACATCTCTGTTCCATTGAAGATGGCAGCAAAGTGGATGCTAAAATGTAAAAGTACCTTCATCTTTTCTGAAGTTGAATCAAGAGCCCGTTTAGATAGGTGCTCCCGCAGACTACTCCTGTGATACCTCTGCTTATGCCTGACTCTCTGCGTCATTATCTGGTCTCTTAACAGTGGACAAATGTTATTTTATTGACCCCACACATCTACCTGCACAGAACATTCCCTCACTCATCCCATATGACTCTGACTAGATGGTTAACTAGGGGACTTCCTGCCCTCACCACAGAGAGGGGGCATGGCTTAGTCTGGCAAATCCTGGTACCCCATGTAATTTCTGTAGGGCCCTTTCAGGAATAGTCAGAGTCCTTCTGTGACAAGCAAGAAAAAGAGGCTCTTTCTGCCTTCAAATCACTAGCTGTGAAGACATAGGAGGAGGTTGCTGATAGCCATCCTTCCCACCACATGGCGACAATAGAGCCAACAAAGAAAATAAAACAGATTAAAACAAACAAACAAACAAACAAACAAACAGAAATAAGTTGAGAAGGCAGCGTGGAGAGAGAGAGAAAGAAGATATTATACTATTTAAACTCCAAATGTGCATTCATTCACATGCTGAATTTAGTGTTGTAGGTCAGTAAGGCTTTTCTTCTAATTAAGCCGGTGCAACCAGTGGGCACCACTGATATCAAATACCTTCAACATCTTTTCCCCTCTCTGCCTTCTGAAGGTTCCTTAAACCAGTCCCATTACAGTCTCATTAAGTTTTCTGGTCGCTCTTGCTTATTGGAACACTCACATCCCCACTCCAATCTAAATAAAGCCTTACTCTGTCTTCCAGTTTAAACATCTCTGCCTCCCAGCTCAGGGATTCCCTAAAATTCCGGGAACCAGCAATGAGAAAAGGGCTGGCATTTGTTCCTCCACTCCTGGTGTTCTGGCTCTCCCCTCACTATTCTGGCTTCTCTAGAAGAGAAGAGAGAAAGTCCTACTTGAACATATTTCGTAATCTGGTTGTTTATTCCTTCTGTTTGCAAATGTTGACACTCTGGGTGTTTCTATATTCTGGATTCAGAAGCCCCACCCTCAGATGAGGACTGTTCCCTGGTACTTCCTTTTTCCTACAGCCCTCTTGAGAGATATCTTTGAGCCTGGTTCCAGCTCTGCGACCTTTCGTGGTATCCATCTGGTCAATGGAAAAACTTGGCAGCCTTGCCCTCTTCCTCCCCAATTTGGAAAAAGTGCATTTCTCCCACTGCTGCCCTGTCTTTTGCTCTTGTCATGTTGGCTACTCCAGCCATCCTGCCTTCATATTTCTCCAAACAACAGTCAGTCAACAATCTCTTTGTTCGAATATGCCCACCAATCCCAGGGGCTACTTTTTTTAGCCTCGTGGAGCTCCTGGCTGTGCATTTCTTGATCCAACATAGGTCTTGTGACATTTCACTTGTCAGGAAGTTTCCTCTTCTTAAAATACATCCTTGTTGTTCAAAGATCCTTATGGGCATCCATCAGTTGACTCGGGAGCACAAATGCCATAAAATCCAAACTAGACCATTTGCTTTCAAGAAAAATGAGTTCAATAATCAGTCCCCTTGAATTCTCCTCTTCTTTTACTTTGGCTGGCAGTGGGTAATGGGTGAAAAATCTCAGAAAAGACTTTATGCAAGTCTTGTGATTTTTTTTTTCCCATTAGCAATGAGAGCAATCATGCCCCCATTGTCTTAAATCTCTGAGGCACTAGAGAAGTTCAATTTAATATTCCACTACAATGATTTCAGCTTAAGTTGTGTCAGTTACAAGTGAAGGAGTCCTGACATGTATACCTCCTGTTTCTCATTCATTCCTGAGGCTTTGGGGTACTGTTTATAGAAACTCTCTTCTCCCCTGGAAGGTCCCTATAAATGCCAGGTTTATTACCGCTGTGTTTCAATTCCCTGCCATCCACTTGGCATCCCCTAGGAATTCCCCTCTGCTTACATAGAGGTCCTCAATATTCTCTTTCCCACTCCTTGGCAACAAGTGCTTGATGAATTCATAAATAGACAAGTCAGCACAGGAATCAATGCACTGTTATCCTCCTGATGTACTCAGGCTAGTAATTTTCCACGTATGAGTTCATGACCAATTTTCACTACTACCAATAGTTAGATCATTTTCCCTACCCACACAGAATAGTGTACATCCATCTTTATAAAGACATATCTAGTATAGAGAGGTAATCTCTATCAAATTACCAAAAAGACAACAAGAACTTTTAAAGAAAGGGCAATGAGTTGCTACCAGCTTGAAAACAATGAAAAGAAAATAGGAGCATTTTTTTTTTAGACAAACTCATCATAAAACACAAACACCATGGCACACTGAACAAATGTAGAATTTAGTGAATTGTTACAAAGCCAGTATGTTAGTAACAGCTATCAGGTCAGTAAATTGAACTATGCCAGTCTTTCCAGACACCCTACGTGTGTCCTTATCCCAACCACAGGCTCTTGTCCCCTCCAAAGTCACTACTATCCTGAATATTATACTAATCATTTTCTTGTGTTTTTTTATTGTTGAACTGAAACTTGATATGTTCTTAAGTCCACACTTGCCTCTTCACATCTCAGCCCTTTTTTAAAAAATGTGGGCCATTTCTTTTTTCTCACAGTTCATCTGTTAAAGCATGTGGGTCATTTGTCCTGTAGCGTTTCCCACAGACTAGATCTTGCTGACTGCTGGTTATGTACAGCAGTTATCTTGTGTCCTCTGCATGCAGCTGGATTCGGACGTTTGATCAGATCTGGGTCTGATTCCTTTGATAAGACCACCAATGGCATTGTGCTCCATCATCAGGAGGCACTTCACATCTGGCTTTTCTCCTTTTTGATAATAATAGCCATTGGTGCTCGATGCCTCAATCCACAGATTCACTAGAGATTAGAAAATAGTTATATTCTAATTCTATCATTTTGTTTTCATTTATTAACTGGCATAAATCTATAAGACCTTTCCCCTCATCTAATCTTTAATTAGATGTATACAGTTGATGTAGGATAAGTATAAGTGCTTGATTCTTTCCTTTTATTTACTGGGATTTCCAGATAATGGACTCATTACTTGTCCTCTTCAAATGTGACCAATTTGGTTTTTTAAAATATTGTTATAAAGAATTTAAGCTGATGTAATATATGCTAATCTATGTCATTTCTACCCTTATTGAATTTCAAATTGCACCCTTTTGGCCAGTGGGAACTTTGTCAAGCTAGCTCCTTAGTACTTTTGAAATAAGTCTAGTATTCTTTTATTGCTTCTTAGTTATGTGACATTGCAAAAATTTTTAAGTTAATTATATTAGTTTTCTAGGGCTTCAGTAGCAAAGTACCATAAACTAATCATTTAACGTAACAGAAATTTATTCACTAAGTTCTAAAGACCAGAAGTCTGAAATCAAGATATCAGTAGGGCCATATTCTCTCTGAAGGCTCTAGAGGAGAATCTGTTTCACTATTTTGACTTAGCTTCTGGTATCATTGGCAATCCTTGGTGTTCCTTGACTTGGTTTTAGATCACTCCAATCTTGGCCTCCTTTGCCATGTGGCTTCTTCCTGTGTATCTTCACATCTGTCTCTATGTCTCTTTTTCTCTTCCATCAGAACACAGTCATATTAGATTAGCCCACATAATATACTACCACCTAGGTTATGGGTGGAGAGATGGGATAGGAAAGGAAGATAAAAGGGAAACACACTTGTCTATCTGCTCTCCACCTCCATTTTTTGAGAGCTGCCAAATGGTGAATGGTATTCTAAGTCCCCTGTATTTCCAGGTAGTATATGCATGAGTGCTGAGAAGACATTTCTTTGCATCTTCTGTGTCAGAAAAGCCCAGGGAAAAGCAGAGAGGAGTGGCATGCCTTTAAGTTAAGGTGCTGTCAGTATGAAACAAGCTGCAACCTCACTGAACTACTAGCTACCCTTGTAACTAGAATCCAAGATGAGGCTGAGAGGATGGGAGATATTACACAAACATGTCCAAAACTTAGGCCTTGGATTGGGCTCAGCATCAATCCAGATACAGGTGGTGCAGAATTGGTAGGAATGCTCTGCCATCCTCAACACAAATCTTTTACTTCTGCATTCAGAGTAGTTCGGAGTTCATACACACTCCCTGGAAGGGCCCATCCCAAAAGTGACACCCACCACATTTCATCAGCCAGAACTCAGCAACTTACGACCATCAGAGTGCAAAGGAGTTTGGAGAGCCCTTAGCACGCTCAGCCAGGTGGGTTTGCGCTTCCCAAAAAGTCACCATGAAAGGAAGTAGAATGGGAGGACGGATATTGGTGGACATGGATGTCCGGACCTACGGTGGATGAAATGATGCCAGCAAACAGGAGCAACCCAGCACCCAGCACCCAGCAGAGGAGTGCTCTTGGAGTTCTTGAAAAGGGCAGCAGCGACACTGAGGCTAAGGCTGGGAGGACCCAGGGGGTGCCAAGGACTTAAAGCTTATGGAATCCTTTCCTTTTCATTAGTTAGATGTGTGAAGGTATTCTTTCTTTTCAATATTCAACTCAAATGGCTTCTGGTTGGTGCCCCCTCTCCCCTCTTGGCATTCTTTTTGGGCTGTACTAGGGCCTTACAGTAACTTTTTTCCATTCTGCTGTAAGGCCTGATGAAATATATATGAGAATTGTTCCAAAGATTTACAGGCAAAAAACAATAACTTAAAAACATTTACACCTTGTCCGATCTTTCACATAAATTTACAGCCAGGTACTTCTAGAAACCGTCTTAGCCCGTCTCAGCGCCACACTGAGCCCAGTGCTCAGTGCCAGGGTATATTTAGTGATATACTGAGGGGTCGTTCAAGTCTACATTTGCAATCAGACTCAAGATACAGGACAGGTGTCCCCAGAGCACCTCTCCCCAGGGGCTAATTGGAAGGATCCGGACAATAAACAACCATCGGTGGTTGGAGGTTCTGAGAAGCAGGCTAAGTTCTGGAGTCCTCTGGGGATTCTGGTTGTCACTCTGCTGGCTGAAGAGTGTTTTGGTCATTCTCTGAAACTGGGGACACTTTGCAAACCAAACTTAGCTCCTTAAAGAATGTTAGGGCCCAAAGTGTCCTTAGTAACTGCTCATTCCTATTCCATCTTCCTTCCTGACCTTCTTCACCCAGAGCTTCTTCACAGGGAAGAAAGAAAGAGGCGTAAACCCAGGATGTTAGCCTGGGTACCTGGTATATAATAAAAACTTAATTAATGTAGCCACTACTGTTTCATCTGTTTCCTTATCAATTGTATGATAAGATTCCTGGGTCAGAACCTATTTGTCATGCTTCATTGCCTCGACCCTCCCCAACACATAGCACAGTGAATTGTACACAGTAGGTCTAATGTGGTACTGTTTGCTTAGTTAATGATGGGAATGTAGAAAAGCACGTTATTGGTAATATTCATTGAATATTGGGTCTGAATCTGCCCCTTTGGCTGTGTGCATACATAGCTTTAGGAGGATGTGCCCGGTGCTGGCGGCAGAGCTCAACCTCCTGGTCCTGAATCTTCACTCTGCTAGTAACCAGCCTTCTGATTTCAGGTTAAATATCTCTGTGTGCCTCAGTTTCATCACCTATAAAATAGGAATAATGATCATGTAAAGTATTGATAATAATCCCTAGTATACCTTCTATTTCCCTTACTCAATTTTTCTGTCCTAGAGGGAAAGGACCCTGCCTCATTTCTCTTTGAGTCCTAAGTAGCCAGGGTTTATGAATGCAGAAGTTTAACAAATGCTTAGTAAACCAAACAAAGCTGCACTCCGCATGGGAGGTATTAGTAACGAACTTCCCAGCATCAGCTGAAGCTGCAGCATCATGAGAGTAGCTACTAGAACTGCAGTAGAGATGGCTGTGCTCACGAGTATCTGGCTCTTCTTTCCTTATAATACACAGAGGACAGCACTTCCCAAATACACCAGGGTTGACAGGGCTGTGGGACAAGTTCCAGCCCAAAGGGAGTGAGTGCAAGCGGCATGTGATGCCACTGTGTAACTGTAGGTGAAGGGCCCTCCATGTTCTCTTCTGCTAGATGGGGAAAAGGAGGCTACAAGTTTCAGGTGGCAGAACCTCCACCAGCCTAATTCACAAATTTTACAGAGCCGAGCCCACACCAACCTGCAAGGATACATACCGTGAACTATAAAGCTTGTTATGTTCAGCCATTATGATTTAATAGTTTTACCATAGCATAGCCTGGTTTATTCCAATTAATTCATCTAGAAAGGAACATACACACACACGCGCGTGCGCACGCACATATGTGCGCATGTAATTTATGGATGAGAACATTGAAATTTGGAAAACAAATAATTTTGACTTACTCAACAGAATTGATCTCATGGTAAGAATTTAGATTCTGTCAATCCCAAACCAGCATGCTCCTTCTCCCTCCCCCAAGGCTGCCCCCATCAGATAGATGTCTTTTGTGTCTCCCCACCCATACTACACTCTTTCTCATGTTAAGACTTTGTACCACATTTTTCTTTCTGCCTAAAATGCAATCCTTTACCTCTCTAGCTTATATCAATTCAGGGTGTTCACATATTTGTCTTTATGATCTTTGCATAGATAGAAGTTCAATCTGGGAAACATATTTAATTCCCTAATCCATAGGCTTCTCCTGTGCTTCCCAATAACTACCCATATCCTCCCTCCTAAAATAGAAAAGTTAACACTGATGTTTATTTACACATTAACTTCTCTAAAATCTCCAACTATACGGAAAACATCACCAAGTCAGAAGTCATACCTGCCATTTCTCACTGTGGCATCCTGTGGTCCCGACACTGCACCTATATGTGGTAGATGCTCCATGGATGTTTGTCGAATGAATATATGAAATGTTATAGCTACAATTTAGTAGGTGCTTATCAAGTGCTAAGTTCTGTGCCTGCTTCTTTGTATAAAGGATCTCAATTTATAAAACAATGTTGTGACGTAGATATTACCATTTTATATTTAAAGAGCAGAAAAACATCTTAAATCCAGGGATTTAAAATCTAAGGTTTAAGATTTAAAATTTAAAAACATCTTGAAGCTCAGAGAAATGAAAAAAAAAAACTTACTGAAAATTACACAGCCAAGAGAGGTAGAGACGACGTAGACCTGGTCTTACTCCTTCCTACTTGGCCGCACTGCAGAGAGCATGCAGAGCAGCTGGCCCAGGTTGCTTTGTGAGAGACAGGCTGAGATAACCTATGTGTCTGGCAGTCCACACCGATGTTCCCAAAACAATGGAGATACAGTTCAAAAAGGCAGAGCTCAAATCTTATTTCACTGTGAAGCCTCTCGCCCATCATAAAGCATGTTGTTTCTCCTCCTTTGAATATTCATAACTTATCTTTCTCAGCTCATGATTTTTAAATTGACTATTCCTTTTTTAATATGGTGCACACTCATTTCTAATTCACAGAGAACACATGCTTGTGAGTGCTTACATGAATGAGCCTGTGCTTCTCCTGTCCCCACATGACACTCTAGGTGCTCATACATATCGCTGACAGAGGAGGGTAGGCTGAGTGTGGGATGACCAGACAGAGCCACGGGGCAGTGAAGGCAGGTTTCCTACCTCTCTCTCTTGTGACAATCCTGACATATCATTTAAATGCTTCGATCCAAACAATAAGCTATTCTATTTGCCTTCCTCTTCAGACTACAAAATATACTTTGGGATCAAAGAAGCAAGCCCCGTAGGGTAGCTCCGCCAGAAATGAGCTAATGCACTTGGGCTGGTTGAGGTCAGATAATGAGGAGCTGCTGGCTGCAGCATGATTCTCTCCCTTGGGGGGACACTTGGTCAAGGCCATCTCAGGACATCTGAACTCTTATAATGAGGAGCCTGAGGCCACTGCCAATGCCAAGGTGTGCTGACTGACACCTGCCCGTGGTGGCTCCCTGGGGGTCTCTGGAAATCCCAGTGAGAAACATTAGGCACTATGCAGTCAAAGTTCTGCACTGCAGTTAGCAATATATTGTCTCCTTGAGAGCATCAAGTGCGTCTACCCATGGGGGCTTCTGAATGACCCTCTGAGGTCAGTAAATGTCACTAAAAATGGATTTCAAAGATTTAAACTTTCACGTATCCTATTTAAGATATATCTACTTTAACACTAAACAGCAAAAGGCACTGAGATTGCACACGCCTTACCAAGGTGTGACATTCTAGCATTAGCTCTGGGTATGTCCTCTGGCCCTGAAGATAGTGGTTACGCTGGCCTTCAGCATAGTGACGACACACATGGTAGGCATCAGGGGAGCAGGAGGGGGCTCTGCATGTCTGTGTGCTAATGCTCTCCAGCCCGTTGCTAGGAGCTCCACATAGATTCTATTTGGCTCAAACTGCAGATAAAAGGCTGGATGGTAAATATTCTAGGCTTTGTGAACCATATGATTTCTGACACAATCATCAACAAATGGGTTGGAGGTAGGATTCTAACTCAAGTTTGTCTGGATCTAAAGCCCCTGAGTTTTCTGCCATGGTTATCCCCCAAATATAGTGATTCTTACCCTTACTTCCCTATATATGCCAGACACTGTTTTAGCACTCTTCAAAAATTAGTTTATGTGATCCTCGCATGTTAAGAACATAACTTATTTGGTTCTACTTGTAAGGCAGGAATGACCTTTGTCTCCATTTTAGAAATGAGGAAACTGAGGCACAGTAAGTGCTAGTAACTTGCCTGGGGTCACAGGCAACTGTGATGGTGCTAGAACGAACTTGGACAGGCTGCCTGGATAGCCTGACCTCCTAACCACTATGCTAAAACACAGGTGAACCAAACATCCATAATAAAAGACATAATTTAATGTTAAATTGGGTGATAAAGACTCCAAGTGAGCTCAGAGTTTAGAGAAAAGTTTACTTGGAACAGAGCTGTCAAGCAGTCTTCTGAGTGAGGGGAGAACAGGTGAGAGAGGTGAAAGGAACTCCAATCCACGACAGCCGCGTCTCAATGGAGTTATTTGTTCTTTGTTCAGACACGTTATATCTATCTATAACTAAAACTTATCGAGCACTTACAATGTACCTTACCCCATTAAGCACTAACATTTCCTTAAAAGACAAATTAATCTGTTTTATTACATAGATAATCAGAGATATGAAAATTAAATGTGGCTTTAAAAACCATCTAGAGAGTTCCAGCTGCCTTCCTGAAGGAAAGACTGGCACTGACACCTGAAAAATGGCGTTGTATGTTGTACTACCATTTTTGGAAAGGCTTATCAGGTAGGGCTTTTCCTTGTTTGGGTGGCAGACCATCCATTCATACTGGCCTAAACCAAAAATGGGGAATTTACTGGTTGCTTACCAAAGATCCAGAGCCATTTCCTCAAAGCAAAGGTTGTCCTCATGAAGTGGTAGTGAGAGCCAGTGTCCTGAAAGGAACAACATGTCTGTTCCATCCAATATCTTGGGTGGGTGTCTCATCATCTTTACTCTAAATGCCTAAAGTATTTATGTATTGAATGTAAAGTATGAGCTGTCATTTTGTCCCCCACCTGAACATTCTGTGATTCCTACTATCTCCTTTGCCACCACAACCTCTGGCACCAGCAGCAATACTGCAGTAGAGTTCTTCTTGACCTGGCCAGAACATTGGAAGGACCCCAGGTTAGGAGTCCATGGGGCTGAGAGGATGTGCCTATGAGAACCTACACTATGCCCTTTTAGAACGTGTTCCAAAGACCCTGTACTTGTCTGCCAAACATGGTAAGGGACTAGACATTCTTATTTGGCAGGTGGGAGAATCTGAAGCAAAACGAAGGATATTTACTATTCCTGCATTTCTATCTTTAACTTTGTGTTGCGTCCAGCTAAGGAAATACTATAGGTACCGAAGAAATAAAGAGAGAATGGAAAGAATAATGCTACCTAACTTGCTGTGATATTAAAAGAGAGTGGAACAGTGGGAAACTAGGATGAGTGGATTTCTTTTGCTGGTGCCATTGGCTTGAACCAGGTTGCCTGTATAACTTTATTATGCAATTTTAAGTTCTTTATGAAGTTGAATGAGTGGCGAAAATACAACAGAATTTATACCAACTTTGTAGGCTCTTTCAAAGGTGCACGAAGAGTTAATAACCTTTCTAGAGTGATTTCATGCATATTACCTTGTTTATTCATTGCATGAAGCTTACCGTCATGATTCTCATTTCATAGGTGTGTAACTTAATGCTCAAGAATGTCATCTCCCGTAAGACCAGGGCCACCATTCTGCACATATCATGGGACCGCCATTCATAGTGTACGACAACCTCAAAGTTGTGTGTGGCTTTGTGTGACAGTCATGACCAACAAGAGTAAATGGTAAAAGGTGACTCTCAAAACTAGGTTCTTTGTCAGCTCTTTCCAGGGTACATGTTACTTAAATCTGTCAGTAAGCAAAGAAAGATTTTAGCTTTATCCTATGCTGCAAAATATAATTTATATTGCAAATAAGTTTCCATTCATATATAATTTATTGAGGAAATTAGTTATCTCTTTAGGGCTCAATATTTAAAATTTTAAGCAATTGTTCATATAGTATGATATAGTATTCACATCAAATGTTTAAAAAATATGTATAAAAATAGTTATAAGTTTTTCTAAGTATAAGAAAAAAGGAACAAACCAGTAATAAGATAGGTTTCTAGATTGAATTTAGAAATTTAAAAATCTCTGGTTTTCTCTTTCCAGTAAATTTATAGAATTGATTTCCTGAGATTTTTCTGCTATAAAACACTTCAGTAATAAAAAAAAAAATCCACATCTTTTTAAGTACATACAAGCTTGAAAGATAGTAAGAGAAATTCTCAGGAGACAAAACCAAATGGGGCAGGAGTCTAGCGGTGAGCCAGTGCTTTGACTAATGGTTCATGGTAGATAACTACCGATGTTATAGAACTTTGTGCTTTGGGTTTGAAGTCCACAAAAAAGCAGAAGAAAAGGATCTTGGAAGGGGAGAGTCTAGCTGGACCTTCTTATGCAGCCAGAAACTCCAAGACTCAGTGAGAAGATGAACGCGAAAACATATTTGCCCCTCAGAGAGAAGGTAACTTAAACATCTAGGCACAAAGGTTGACAGTCAACCAACAAATCAACATAATGATTCAGACACACAGATACAAAGTCAGATGTTGGACTTATCAGACACAGAGAACTTATCTCAAGATCTGTTTTTATGGGAACCCAAAGTTAAGAATGACCAGTTTAGATTTATTCCAGAAATGCAAATTTGATTTAACAGTTGAAAATCGATCAATGTAGTTTGCCATACTAATAAATTAAACCAGAAAATTCTAAGGTCATCTCAGTAGGTGTTGAAAATATTTCATAAATGTTCAAATCCCTTCAGCTTAAAACCATCAACACACTGGAATAGAAGAGAACTCCTCAAGTTTGAAAAATGGAATTTACCAAACATTTAGAGCAAACATTGTGACAAACAGTAGAATTTAAGACATTCCCTTTAAAAAATCATTAAGACAGATTCCTCAAAACACAAACTGTTAGCTCTAGACAATACAATAAAATGAGAAAAATAAGGAAATAAGAGTTCGAAAGGAAGATACAAAAATCTCATTTTTTGTACACTATCTACAAAGATACTTCCTCCAAACACCTTTAAATTATTCAAATCAATAACAGGGTTTACAAAATTGCTAGATATAAGATAAATTAAAAGTCAAGTTGATTTCTATAACCAAGCAACAAAGAGAAAATGTTGTAATCTTTGGTATAGGTGCTATTTACAATAGCAACAAAATATATAAGGTCCTGGGAATAAATCTAACAAAATACATTTAATAAAACTTTGTTAAAAGATATTTTTTAAATCCCCTGAATAGATTGGAGGGTGTGCTGTATTCATGGATAGAGGAACTCAAGGTCTTAAAGATATCTAATCTTGCCAAATTTATCTAAATTTCAACAAGGTGTTTATTAAACTTGTCAAGATGATTCTAAAATTTATAAGAAACAGGATTATGAAGGAGAAGAAAATGTCTTACGAGACAGTGAGACTGTTAATAAAATAGAGTAATTAAGATAGTGTGATATTGGCATAGGAATAAGCAAATAGAACAGTGAAAGAGAGAGCACATTATTTACCCATGCAAACAAGGAGACTTGCTGTATCAGAGGGATGCTAATTCAGACCTCTGGGGAAAAGCCAAATATCTAATACAAAATTCAGAAATAATAAGAAAAAAAAATAAAATTGAGACCCTATCATTCACCACATACAAACGTATAATGCAGGTGATTTAAAGCCAAAAAGAAAAAGGAAAAGGAAAGAAGGAAGAAAGGAAGAAATATAGGAGTAAAAATTTTTTTAACAACAACAGTAACAAAAAATGTACAAAACCCAAATGGGAAGTTTGAGAAATTTGAATCTATTAAAACTTAGAATTGCTACTCATTCAAAAGACCATATGAAGAAAATGAGGAGATAATAACAAATTAGGAAAATACATTTTTATAAAGTATCTGTATGCGGAGAAAATAAACAACTCCTACAAGTCAGTGAGAAAAGACCAATGACCCTGTAGTAAAATGGGCAAAAACTTGATATTTCACTACATAGAAGAGGAACTACAAATGGCCAATCAACTTATGAAAAGATGCTCACCTATCAGTAATCATAGAAAATAAAAATGAAAACCACAGTGAGGTACTATTTTACATACATAGTAACAGGAAACTTTTAAAGTCAATAATACCCTTCTGGAGGAATTGTCAATATGTATACTCACTTTAAAAAATAATTTTAAATATGCATTAAAATTGAATATAGGCAGAATTAAGACCAACTATTCCATATGTGTCCTCTTGTGTACATAATAATATATATGTGTGTATATGTAATTGTTAAACAGTACTTTAAATGTTGAAAATTACTTAATTGTTAAACTTACATCTTATAACAAGTGATGTTAAATAAAAATTAAAAAATAAAGTACAAATAACCTAAATTTGTATTGGTGGAAGTGAAAAATTATTATATATTTATTATGGTTGAAATGAATGAACTAAAGCTACATTGATCAAAATAGATGACTGAAAAACATAATGTTGACTAGAGACAGAAAGAAGGTTAGTGGTGGATAGGGAGGGGAGAAAGGGGGAATTAGGAGTGAGTTACTAATAGATACAAAGTTTCTTTTTGGAGTGATGAAAATATTCCAGACTTAGATAGTGGTGATGATTTCAAAACTTTATGAATGTGCTAAAAACCATTGAATGGTTCCTTCTTATGCTATGTGAATTATATCTCGATCAAAATATATAATTTGGGATATAAAAAGTAAGTTGCAGAACAATAGTGTGATAATGCTTGTATAGTGTTTACATATAAGCATAATACAGAATACATTATTTAGGTGTACATATATGTGGCAAAATCATAAAGACAATCAAAGAATAATAAAACAAAATTTAGGGTAGTGGTAAGTCCAATCAATGGATTTCAAAATATCAGTAATATTCTATTTTTTAACCTTGGAAATGAGTATACTGATTCCAAATTCTTATTTATAATTTACACAAATGTTAAATATCCTTTTGTACGTGTGCTATGTTGCATAATGTAAAAAAAAATTTCTTAAGCTAAACAAAACAAAACACCATTAAATTTGTGAGAGAAAAGTTGGAATAGGAGAAATGATAACTGCCTCTTAGAGTGTGACAAATAAAAGAGATAATAAGTACCTCATATATTACTTGAACAGCAAGGAACTAAAAAATATTAAGACAAGGTACTGACACAGGGGTGGGTGGTGGTGGAAAGAAGCAAATAGGTTTCTGAGACACTTTGGATGAAAAATTAACAGGACTTGGTAATAGAGTTTGGTTAGGAGTAAGAGCCATAGCAAGAATGACTTGTAGATTTTTAGTCTGAATAATTTAATGTATGGTGATCTACTTATCAAAATAAATAACACCACAAAATAATGTTTAGCCCAGTGCTGTTTATTAAGAAATTAGCAACAACAAAAACGGACAAGTTTAAGACAGGGGTTAAATAAATCACAGTACAACTGCATGGAAAAATGGTGTGTAGCCATACAAAATCACATTTTAAGAAATAGATGACATATAAAAATGTAAAAACAGACTAATATTTGCATATGCAGTGTAGTTTCCATTTTGCAAAACAATATGTATGCCAAAAAATCCTTAAAGTGCTAACAATAGTTGCCTCTGGATGGTACAATTATAATTTTAATTTTTTTCTATTCACTTTCCTATAGTGTAAAATTTTTCTAAAATAAGCAATTATTTCTTCAACAGTCAGAAAATATATGACATTTTACATTGCGACTGAAATCATTGCCAATCTCTTCAGGTGTATGTTAAGATATTGAAGTTGTTTGTATAGGAGGTTGAGAAGTCACACATGAAACCATGCATGTTCTGTGAGATAGTGTGGGAAATCAATAAGGAAGAGAAATGTACGTTTGTTATGGCATGATTATGTGGTTGGGGTTTAAAAGCCTCTTTGGGCAATCAAATTACAGCTTTCACTCAGACACTTTTAATGGATGATCATAACGCTTTCTTTTCGAGCGCATCCCAAGTGATTCAAAGTGAGTGCTCAGTGTAACTTCTTGAACAAAAACACCATAAAAAAGGAAGCTTGTTAATTTATCAGAAACATTTTTTTTTTTTTAAATCTGGTGGGATTTTAGGCACTATGTGTTTTTTCTCTTCTTAATTTTGGAGAATCAGGGTTTTGAATGTTCATCCTGGCCTTGCTCTTTTTTCTTAATTTTCTCTATCCTTCTCTTCTACTCTCTTCTTTCTTCTTTTTGAAATAAGAATATATTTGGGGATGAAAAAATACATTTCGGTTTGTCTATTCATTACAGTAGGAAAACCATGGTGTTACTTGAAACTCCCTCTGTAGAAGTGAAGTGCTTTATAAATGGCAGATTTTTTTTTAGTAAAATTCACATTATGTAAAATAACCATGTTAAAATATACAAGTCAGTAACATTTAGTACTTTCTCATGGTAGATCTTAAGTAAATTTTAAGACTTCATTTTTTAGGGCAGCTTTAGGTTTACGACAAAACTGAGAGGAAGGTAGGTATAGAGATTTCCCCCTGCCCCCACACATGCAGAGCCTCCTGCATTATCAACATCACTCATCAGAATAGTACCTTTTATTTATTTATTTTTTTAACCAAAGATGAACCTACATTGACATGTCATAATCATCCAAAGTCCATATTTTACCTTAGGATTCACTCTTTTTGGTGTTGTACATTCTGTAGGTTTGGATAAACATATAATGACATAGACTCATCATTATAATATCATATGAAGTATTTTTACTGCCTTAAAAATGCTCTGTGCTCTGCCTAGTTGTCTCTCCCCTCATCCAGCACCACTGGTTTTTTTTGTTTCTATAGTTTTGCCTTTTCCAGAATGCCATATATTTGAAATCATACAGTGTGTAGCCTTTTCAGATCGGCTTTTTTCACTTAGTGATATGTGTTTAAAGTTCAATTATATCTTTTCATGGCTTGATATATTAATTTGAGTTTTTCTATAACCACAAAAAATGTTTAGTTATAGGAAAAAATATACAAATATAATCCCAAAACACAGAAGAACAGTTCTGACAAGAATGTATTGAGCATCTACTATGTGGTAAGTTCTTTAAGAAACTATGTCAAGAGTAAAGAAGAATCAACAAATTTCCAGGGCTGGTTCAAGGGGCCATTAGGAGAAGTTCTTTGTGAAAGTACAGTGAAGAAAGGGCAGTCTGTAGAACTGAAGACAGGAAGAAAGGTCAGGCGTTAGTTTTCATGTCTATTGCTAATAATGTCGACATTAGGTCCCACATGCTTGGTGGCATCTCACAGTCTTCTAATGGAGGAATCTCTGAGAATTCTTGACCTGAAGGCATTTAAAGGGAGTTTCTGGACACAAACAAGTTGCATTCACTCCCAGGTATAATATGAAGAAGTTTTAACAAACTGTCAGCTTGAGAGTCAAGGGAAGGGAGATTTTGATCTATATTCCAAAACTGTGGAAGCTGAAAAGAAAGGGCAAGATGATATTTACTTTGGGAGGACAGTCAGTAAGAGGTTCTAAACTTTACAAGGAAACCATGAGATCGAGGAGGATGGGGACTCACTGTTCACATATGACAGAGGGCCCA
>CM053508.1:40888290-41215790 GCA_028627145.1 Eidolon dupreanum | reverse complement strand
TTGATGTTTGCTAATTTTTATATTTTGAATTGAGAAAGATATAAATTCACCTGCATAATAAATTACAACTCTCTTTTAAAATTATTCTATAACTGAAAACTAATGATTTTAAACAATGAGGCTCAATAACAATCGGCATATTAATTTCTTTTTAATTTATACTGTGATGGAGATGGGTATTATTTTGAAATTGTAATACAGTTTTAGTGTATAGTGTAATACAGTTTAGTGTATAGTGAAGTTTTAAAATCAGATACACATTTACCAAAATAAAAATAGAAAAAATATCGTGATTCAAAATATCAATATATTTTATTTTCTGCATGCTTTTTAATAGCAATAGAAAACATGGCTTTTTAAGTCTTACTATTTACTATCTAAAAGACATTCCTAACAAACAGAGACTCATGGACATAGACAATAGACTAGCGGTTACCAGATGGGAGGTGGGAAGGGGAAGGTAGATGGGGTAAAAGGAGTCAAATATGTGGTGACATTAAAAACTTAAAAATAAATAAATTTTAAAAAATACTTTCTTGCAGTATAAAATGTAATTTAAAATAATTTTAATATAATTCTTATTTTTTTCTCTTTTAGCAAGAGAACTAGCAAACATGAAAATGCAGGCTGATGTTTACGCTTTCAATAGTAATTCTTAGAATGTGTTTATCTAAACTGAAATCTCCATTTAACATTTAACAGTCCACGGGAAATGGCAGTAAGTGGCATGTGCTTTAATTTCACAAGTTGGTGCTTTATTTTCTTACAAACTTCACTAATCCATATTTCTTCAAAGTACATTAGTTTAGTTAATATCTTTTGTGTTATAAGTGTTCTAAACAAGGCAAAAAGTATAATGCATATGTAAATACCTAATCATTCTTCTTAAACATTGTATGTGGGCTCATAAGACAGGTTAGTAAAGATTACCCAGAAGGGGAATTAAAAGATCTGGGCTTTATTCTCAGTTGTGTTAGAATTACATATTTATAATATCGGCATTCTGGGAAACTAATATGTTTATTTATCCCACAGACTGGTAAGCATCAAATCCCTTAACATATATAAATATACCGATAAACTATTCTTGCTAATTATTATTATTGCTATTTTATATATCACTTTTCTTTTTTCACCCACAGATAAACATAACTGAAGGACATGTTTGGTAGCAAATAAATCAAGTCTTCTAATCCCCTCACTCTAATTGGATAACTTAGCTCTGAATACTGTCACTAACTTGAATATATCCATCATTGCCTAAAGATTTAGACTAAAGCAATTAAGAAAGAAGATCTAATTTCTACATTTGGAGTTGATAAATAAGTCATAAGTACAAAAATTCAAAATATTTTAATCAAAAAGGTAATCATGTTTGACACTTATTAACTGACATTTATTCTTTATAGTTAAAAAAATATTTTTTTCCATCCATACTTTTTTAAATTTTGCTTTTCAATATCTTTCAAGTGGACTTTGGTTTGTTCTAAAAAATCATGAGACTGATAGGCCAATTTAGTGGAGAAATATAATAAAAAATTTACCTGCAAGACAAGAAAATCTTGATTATAACTTTTACATTTCCCTAGTAAACATTCCAAAACATCCCTGAGTTTAGATTTTTGTTGGTTTTATTTTGTTAGTCTTAAACAGACATTGATATAATTTTTTATACAATAGTTGTTCTTGGTAAGTAAATATGAAAATTGAAATATAAAGTGTATTACAATGTGAATATATTAGTTTGATACTTACCCAATCGTAAAAAAAGGTCTTAAATTTATTAATATATCTATTCCACATTTGTCATCTGATATTGCCCTTAGTCACTCATTGTCAATGTTTTTTTGTTTTATCTCAAATTGTTACTATAAACTTATGTAAAGATTTGTGCAAAGCAAATGTATGTTGAGTTGTAACCAAATTTCTACAAAAGCAGCCACCATGCTGGCTGTGGCAACTCACGGGAGAGCCTGGTTTTGCCTTGGGAAAAAAACATTGCCAGTTGGTGGCAGCATTCACAAGAGCGGGTCACATTTCCTCTGTTATCTTTGGGTTGGATTTCAAAACAACTTAGAAACAGACTCAAAAGCAAGCCTAGAAATAGCACGTGAACTACAGGAAAGTGGAAGATGCCCGACTATAATCCAGTTCTACAAAACGCTAGAGCATCTGGTGAAAAGAAGAGTAGCCCGTGTCCTATTTACCTCCTGAGCAGTTTACAAAAACTGAGTGAAAGCTTGCTCTTTGAATAAACAATGAGATCAATGAACACCGGCGGATCTTTCTCCTTCCTAACATTTGCTTTCTGTTCAAGGACACTCCCAGCCATCCTCACTGCTCATCCCCCCTCCCTCTCCTAGAAAATATAGCTGTGTCATTTGAGACTTTTTCTTATGTCATTTTCTCATGAGCTACAGATTGAGAAGCAGGCAATTGTGCTCTACTCTAACAGAAAACAACAACAAACAAACATTTTATTTAACCCAGCAGCTAAGACACTAACCATAAGCCCTACAAAAGGCATCGATTTAGTCATGTGAAACGTGAGTATATTAGATTACAGGGACAGCATTCCAAGGAAGAGGGATGTTTTAAGAAGGAATCTTTTTGGTTTTGTTTTTTAAGATTCGGAATGTTATATAGTTAGTAACGTAAAATTTTTATTTCCTCATCATGAAAAGTGCTTGGAAAATATATATTTTTTTAAATCTAGAAATACTTTCTCAAAATTCAAACGCAACAAATCCAGAGGTATATCAATAGGAATTTTAGGTTACTAACTGCAGTCATTTTGTAATTGTTTATATGTTTAAATTTCTTCAACATAATTATATTTAAAATGAAAATGTTTTGCATATTGAGTTAGGTGTTCTTGTGCCTAATGAATAAATGATGATTTTTGTAAAAAGTATTATTTCCATGCATACACTTAACAGATTTCTTATTTTAAAAGTTATAGTTTGTTCTACCATATATACACATGAAATAGTCATTTATTTTAGAAAAACCCTTCCTCTCTAAATGAATATTTAAGAGTGACTATTTAAAATATATCAGTATTTCTAATGAGAAAATAAAGTGGAATGTCTTTACAATTTCCGAGGAACTGATCCAATCTATTAATAATTCCTGATTCTTTAGACATTTGGAATGCCATACATAGATAATAAGTGATCCAAACAGCAGTTGCATTCTCTCATGTAAATCATTCTATTGCACAGAATTAACATGTTACAAAATTCTTGTGAAATTTCAGTTGAAACATATTAGCAAATATATTTGTGAAAAAAAAAAAACTAGCTGCTAAAGTGCAAGAAGTCGCCTTATGAATCCTAGATGAGGAAGTCTGTCTTTGTATGGTTCATTCGTCAAAGAAAGGGAAATTTATTAAATGAGCTATTTAAATACATTATTTAATAAAGCAAAATGTGATGAAATGCTGCCATTCTTTTAAAAGACCAAATATATCCTCTAATATAAACCTCTGAAGTTACAATCTATACCTCCTAAAATACATTTTAAATTAAAGCTATTTTATCTGATTATATAGTATTCCACTTAATGATCTGTCTAATCAGTTTTTAGATAGAGTTCATCTAGATAGAAAATAGTGTCAAATAGCTAGAGTTAAGAATTAAAACAAAAAACAAAAAAACTAACAAGCACCAAAATGTTACTTATTTTTCTCCTCCTATACATGCTTTTCTTATATGAAACAGAGAAGAGTATAAATAATGCTTACTATTATTATTATTAATATTAGTACAGATTTGTGATGCATTTTTAAGATTTACATTTTTATAAAATTGACTATTTTATGAAAGATATTTAAATTATCCCTGAAAGGACTTTTTGTTTCAATAAATCATTGCATAATATTTCATGCAAAAACAAACAAAAAAAACACTCCTTGCTAAAATATATGGCCATTTGCTATCCATGAAAGGAAAGAGAACTTCCAACGAAAGATCTTGGACTATGAGAAAAAATTTCATCCAGGCTGCTTGCTGGCAATAGGCCATGCAAGCAGCACCCGGCCCTGCGTGGAGAGCAGGTTGGCAGATGTTGTTAGCTGACTTTTGCTGAAAAAGTGTGGAAGAACAGTTGGAAAATCACAAGGTGTGGAACAAGCTTTAAATAAATAAGTAGCTTATTTGGTAATAGAAAGGGAGAAAGACAACGAGTTCCTTCATTGAGGAAGAAGACTGGGATACTTCTAATTACAGAGTTCCTTATTGTTGGTTTCATGGACTGACTTCTTAATGAGAATGGAAATTGTATTTAGATGTTCCAAGACTGCAGAATAGCAATTATTTGCAGTTTAGATGTAGATTTGTGATCTTCTTGTACGAGAACACCACAGATACAGGTGATAATTCTTCACCCTTCCCTCTTCTGCTACTAACCGGTAACTGAGGCAGTACATGGGGAAAGTACCAACTGCCAACTTGGAGCTTCTGATACCTTAACCTGAATACTGACATTTAACACTAGAATAGTCCTAAGGGAAAAACAAACCCAAGAGGACACTCTGAATACCTCATGGGCACAGCAGGTAGTCAATGAATATGTAAAAGTCTAATTTTGTATTAAAGTCAAAATCAATAAGAAACGAATAGCACAATTGTAAAAGATACTTTTCAGAAGACATCATTATCATTATCACATGATGCTGAAAAGAGATTGCTCCATGATCACTGTCTGCTAGTTAGCATTACTGAACATATAGGCAGGCTCATTTACAACCTTTATAAAGTGGGATGTAAATCATCACAAAACCAATAAAATTGGACCACGTTTTCTTGAAGCTCCAAGATTAGAATCCCTTTATCTCTCTTTTCTGAGAATATATATTGCTAGGCAACATTTGTTAACCTAGAAAGAGCAACAAGAATTAAAAAAAAAAATAGAAAACCAGAGTACAATGAACATGTGGTTACTCCAATACACAAGATCATATCCGTATACACACACATGTACACACACACCTATAGATACATATACTTACACAAGTGTACACACATACACACAAACATACACACGTGTATACATACATACATTCACATACACAGTTAAAAACGGCATTCCAAGTGGTATTTTTTTTAAAGCATGGTTTAAAATGGAGGTTCAACGTCAAATATACCTCTGAGCAAATTCTATTATGATATTCGCCTCATTAATTATTCTTCCCAAATTTATGCTATTCATAATAACTGCCTACATGCTAAAAAATAAAAGCGCTGTGATTTTTGTGTAAGTAGGGATCTCTTGGCACATAATGTTAACTAGCGGAACCTTTAAGCTACATTCTTACAAATAAGTTAAAAATAAAATAAAAAGTTACATTATTTTCCTTAGATTTAAGATTTCATTACGTTTAATAAAAGACTTTCATATACTATAGAGGACAAAGGCAAACTTTAAGGACTTAATAAAAATAGCCAACATTATTGTTTCAAATTATTTCATTGAGACACACAAATTAAAAAAAAAAAAGACAAGGGTTTGTTTTGTTAGCCGTTTTAGTTTCTGCAAGATCCGGAGCCTGCTAGGATCTGAACTCAGGAACTCCCACCCTCACCAGTAGCCCTCACTTTGTCATTTTAGGAGAAGCGATTGTATGGGTCTTTATATGTAATCGACTTCGAAAGTCACAAAGCCAGGCAGATGTACAAATTGGAAGCACTTCTTCAAGGGCATCTTCAACGCAGCAGTCGCTGCATGGTAAGGACCCACAGGTCTGGAGCCGCCCATCTCCTACGCCTCGGTGCTCGGTGACGAGGGTCTGGTGGGAGGGGGCACACCGCCGCGGAGACCCGGCTCCCGGGGCTGTTTTCTCTCTGGAGCCCGCCCTCTTCCCAGCACTATGGAAACTGCATTTTTCTACGCCTGCTCGTCCTTTCTCTTTCTCCTATTACATCCTAAACAGACGATTTCAACTTCCCGAGAACCTGCCAAGTGAATGGCGCTGATGAATCCGAGAGAGCCAACGACCCTAGGTGCAGGGGAAGGGTGCCCCGGGGAGGGTAGGACCCCGTCAGCTATCCGCGACCAGCACGGCTCAGGCTTAAGCGCCCCCTCCCGCACCTCGACTATCTTTCCTGGAAGGGGAACGAAGCTGCTATCGATTCAGACCTCACCGGTGACTAATGTGATGCTCGTAAACAAGCCGCCGGCAGGGCACCAAAGAACCACCCAGGCGCAAACCCGCAGCGGCGGGCAGGCGCGCGCCCACCCTGAGCATGGGCGCGGGATCCGCTCGCCCAAGTGTGTGTTGGTGGGAGGGGATTACGAGAGGGCAGCCAAGTTCATTGCCCCTTCTTGCCGCCCGCGAGTGGGGCGGCGGCGGGGCGATGCGAGGCCTGAATGGGGTGCTATCACCCCATCTCCTGCACCCACCCCTCGCGGGTGTTCTGGGTCCTAGATCGCCGCCGACTCCCGACCCCTGTGGTGTTCTCTCTCCCCCCACTCCGGATCCCATCCCGAGCGGAAGCTCCGAGCCCAATTAATTGAGTCAAAGGCGGGAGGGAAAGGGCCTCCGGCCCCCGCCCCTTTTGCGCGCCCCTTTTCCCGCCCTGGGTGGCATCTCCTTCGCCGGCATCCACAACAAGCCTCTGATTAATGAGGCTAGGGCCGGCCCCCACCCCACCCGGGTCCCAGCCTCAGCCTCGGCCTCCGCGGGAGGGGGAGGGGACGGCGGGAAACACAGCCCCGGGAGAAAGGTGGGCGGGGCGGGGGTGCGCAGCCCGCCCCCCCCCCGCGCCCCACTCCCATTGGTCGTGTGCGCCGTCCGTCGGGGGGTGCGGCGCCAATGCAGGCGGCGGGGCGGGGCGGCCGCGCCGTGTGTGCCTGCGTAACGCCGAGTCACATGTTGTTTTGCTCTTCTTAGTTCAGTCACTCGGTGCGCGATGTGTTACTCACTGTGCGGCGGGGACCGCGACGAGCCTAGGTCGCGGTTGGCGGCAGCAGCAGCAGCAGCCCCGGTGGCGGTGCGGACCCCGAGTGCCCAGGCGCACCCCGGGACCCCAGAACTCTGTGCGGCGGCGGGACCGGTGCGGCCGCGAGAGCCCTAGGCTCAGGCCCGCGGCTCCGGGACCCCGACTCTCGGCCCAGCCAGCGAGTCCCCAGGCGCCGCCCGAGAGCCCGGGAGGCAGCGGCTGCGGGCAGCCGAGCCAAGGGGCTGCCACCCTCGGTGTTGGGCATCCTCTTGGGCTCCGGAGAGCGGAGGGCGCTGCGCTGCCGCGCGGTGCCGGCCCCAGCGGGCCTCCCCGAACCTTCCCCACCTCCTGGGCCCAAGGGACACGGGCTCCGGCAAGCGAGCAGGGGTGGTGGGAGCCGCCCCTGCCCGCACCCTCTCTACTCCCCGGAGTCCCTCCACTCCGGGCCGGGCGGCGCGGCCTGAAGTGCCCGCGATGGCGAGCCCGCCGCTGCAGGGGCCCCCCGGGTTGGCGGGCGGCGACGGCCCCAACCTCAACAACAACAACAACAACAACAACCACAGCGTGCGCAAGTGCGGCTACCTGCGCAAGCAGAAGCACGGCCACAAACGCTTCTTCGTGTTGCGTGGCCCCGGCGCGGTTGGCGACGAGGCAACTGCCACAGCGGGCGGGGGTCCGGCGCCGCAGCCGCCGCGGCTCGAGTACTACGAGAGCGAGAAGAAGTGGCGGAGCAAGGCGGGCGCCCCGAAGCGGGTCATCTCGCTTGACTGCTGCTTGAACATCAACAAGCGCGCCGACGCCAAGCACAAGTACCTGATCGCCCTCTACACCAAGGACGAGTACTTCGCCGTGGCGGCCGAGAATGAGCAGGAGCAGGAGGGCTGGTACCGCGCGCTCACTGACCTGGTCAGCGAGGGCCGCGCGGTTGCCGGCGACGCGCCCTCCTCCGCCGCCACCGCTGGGTCCTGCAGCGCCTCTTTGCCTGGCGCCCTGGGCGGCTCGGCCGGCGCTGATGACAGCTACGGGCTGGTGGCGCCCGCCACAGCCGCCTACCGCGAGGTGTGGCAGGTGAACCTGAAGCCCAAGGGCCTGGGTCAGAGCAAAAACCTGACGGGCGTGTACCGCCTTTGCCTGTCGGCGCGCACCATCGGCTTCGTTAAACTCAACTGCGAACAGCCGTCGGTGACGCTGCAACTCATGAACATTCGCCGCTGCGGCCACTCGGACAGTTTCTTCTTCATCGAGGTTGGCCGCTCAGCTGTCACCGGCCCCGGCGAGCTGTGGATGCAGGCCGACGACTCGGTGGTGGCGCAGAACATCCATGAGACCATCCTAGAGGCCATGAAGGCGCTCAAGGAGCTCTTTGAGTTCCGGCCGCGCAGCAAGAGCCAGTCGTCAGGATCATCATCCACGCACCCCATTAGCGTCCCCGGCGCGCGCCGTCATCACCACCTGGTCAACTTGCCCCCCAGCCAGACGGGCTTGGTGCGGCGCTCGCGCACCGACAGCCTAGCTGCCACCCCGCCAGCCGCCAAATGCAGCTCCTGCCGGGTGCGCACGGCCAGTGAGGGCGACGGCGGCGCAGCGGCGGGGACTGGGGCGGCGGGCGGCAGACCGGTGTCGGTGGCGGGGAGCCCCCTGAGCCCGGGGCCGGTGCGCGCGCCGCTTAGTCGCTCGCACACCCTGAGCGGCGGCTGCGGCAGCCGCGCGAGCAAAGTAACGCTGACGCCGGCAGGGGGCGTCCTGCAGCACAGCCGCTCGATGTCCATGCCGGTGGCTCACTCGCCCCCTGCCGCCACCAGCCCCGGAAGCCTGTCTTCCAGCAGTGGGCACGGCTCGGGCTCCTACCCGCCGCCTCCGGGCCCGCACCCACACCTACAGCACCCCTTGCAGCACCACACGGGCCAGCGGCCTTCCAGCGGCAGCGCCTCAGCTTCCGGCTCCCCCAGCGATCCCGGCTTTATGTCTCTGGATGAGTACGGCTCCAGTCCTGGGGACCTGAGAGCCTTCTGTAGCCACAGGAGCAATACTCCTGAGTCCATCGCCGAGACACCCCCGGCCCGGGACGGCATCGGGAGTGAGTTGTACGGCTACATGACCATGGACAGGCCCCTGAGCCACTGTGGCCGCCCCTACCGTCGTGTCTCAGGGGACGGAGCTCAGGACTTGGACAGAGGGCTAAGGAAGAGGACTTACTCCCTGACCACACCTGCCCGGCAGCGACCGGTGCCCCAGCCCTCCTCTGCATCCCTGGATGAATACACCCTGATGCGGGCCACCTTCTCCGGCAGCTCGGGCCGTCTCTGCCCGTCCTGCCCTGCATCTTCTCCCAAAGTGGCCTACCACCCCTATCCCGAGGACTACGGCGACATTGAGATTGGGTCCCATAGGAGCTCCAGCAGCAACCTGGGCACGGACGATGGTTACATGCCCATGACCCCTGGCGTGGCCCTCATGGGCAGTGGCAGCTGCAAGAGTGATGACTACATGCCCATGAGTCCCACCAGCGTATCTGCCCCAAAGCAGATCTTGCAGCCACGAGCTGCTGCAGCAGCCTTGCCCCCCACAGGAGCTGCAGTGCCAGCGCCGGCCTCTGTAGCCAGCAGGGCCTTTCCAGTGAACGGGGCCAGCTACAAGGCCAGCTCTCCCGCCGAAAGCTCTCCCGAAGACAGTGGATACATGCGCATGTGGTGTGGTTCCAAACTGACCATGGAGAATACAGACAGCAAGCTGCTTCCCAACGGGGACTACCTCAACATGTCCCCCAGCGATGCAGGTGCCTCGGAAACCCCACCAGAGTTCTTCTCAGCAGCCTTGCATGGCAGTGGGGAGATGCTCAGGGGTGTTCCTGGCTACTGCTACAGCTCTTTGCCCCGCTCCTATAAGGCTCCTTACACCTGTAGTGGGGACAATGACCAGTACGTACTCATGAGCTCTCCGGTGGGGCGCATCCTGGAAGAGGAGAGGCCGGAGCCGCAGGCCAGCGCAGGGACCACGAAGTCGGCCAGCGTCTTGGTGGCTGGAGCGGGCGGGGGCAGCCACACCCAACCTCCTCACTCCGTAGTGCCTTCGCCTGGGAGGCTGAGTGGCAGCGGCTGTGGCCGCCCGGAGGGTTTCCTGAACCAACGTTGTCGGGCAGTGCGACCCACGCGCCTGTCCCTGGAGGGGCTTCAGACCCTACCCAGAATGCACGAGTATCCTCTGCCGCCGGAGCCCAAGAGCCCGGGCGAATACATCAACATTGACTTTAGCGAAACCGGAGCACGCTTGTCACCGCCTGCCCCTCCGCTGCTGGCTTCCGCTGCCTCGTCCTCCTCGCTGCTGTCTGCCAGCAGCCCAGCCTCATCCCTGGGCTCTGGTACTCCGGGTACAAGCAGCGACAGCCGGCAGCGCTCCCCGCTCTCCGACTACATGAACCTCGACTTCAGCTCGCCCAAGTCACCCAAGCCGAGTACCCAGAGCGGGGACCCGGTGGGGTCCTTGGATGCCCTCCTGTCTCCTGAGGCCTCCTCTCAGTACCCGCCACTGCCTCCTCGCCCTGCTGCCCCCTCCTCCTCCTTGCAGCCTCAGCTGCCCCCGCCACCTCCTCCAGGGGAGCTGTACCGCCTGCCTCCAGCATCCACATCCCAGGGCCCCAGCGCTGCCTCCTCTTCGTCCTCGGAGACTGGGGACAATGGTGACTACACCGAGATGGCCTTTGGCGTAGCTGCCACCCCGCCACAACCCATCGTGGCACCCCCGAAGCCGGAAGGTGCCCGCGTGACCAGCCCCACGTCCGGCCTGAAGAGGCTGAGTCTCATGGATCAGGTGTCTGGAGTGGAGGCCTTTTTGCAGGCTGGCCAGCCCCCAGACCCACACCGGGGGGCCAAGGTCATCCGAGCAGACCCGCAGGGGGGTCGCCGCCGCCACAGCTCCGAGACCTTCTCCTCGACCACCACTGTGACCCCCGTGTCCCCGTCCTTCGCCCACAACCCGAAGCGCCACAACTCGGCCTCCGTGGAAAACGTCTCTCTCAGGAAAAGCAGTGAAGGAGGTGGCAGTGGCATCCTTGGTGGGGGCGACGAACCTTCCTCTTCCTCCCACCAGTTGCAACCACCCCTCTCCCAGCAGGCCCGACCATGGACACCAAGTCAGCATGGGAGTCTGGTTGGCTGCCCTGGGAGCAGTGGCTCTCCTATGCGCAGGGAGACCTCTGCTGGCTTCCAGAATGGCCTCAACTACATCGCCATCGATGTGAGAGATGAGCCAGGGCTGTCGTCTCCCCCACAACAACACCCGCATTCGCAGCAACATCCACATTCGCAGTCAGGCGACAAGAGCACCTGGGGCCGGACCCGTAGCCTCGGGGGTCTCATCAGTGCTGTGGGGGCCAACAGCACCGGTGGAGTGTGTGGGGGGCCCGGCCCTGGCGCCCTGCCCTCAGCCAACACTTATGCCAGCATTGACTTCTTGTCCCATCACCTGAAGGAGGCCACCATTGTGAAAGGTGAGGCCCTTCGACTTCGTGGCCGGTGGGAGGATGGGTGGGAAAGTGGGTGAGTGTCTGTGGGTTCATTCCTCTTCTCTTCTTTGGTACCTTGACCTAAATGCCAAAATATTGGCTCAACCTTTTTGTTTTGTTTTACTTTTGGCTCCCATGTCCTCCATTTTCCCCAAAGACCTTGCCAAGAGCAGCCAAGTCATCTTGGAGTTGAATGTGAAACTTCACATTCAACTCAGGAGACTACAATATTTTTTTTTTTTTTTTTTTGTCCTAACCCCTTTCTTCTTTCCGACAGCTCTTTTTTTTTTTTCTCATCTGTTAACACTGGATATGCTCCCCAGGTCAGCCATCCCAAATAAGTGGCAAACACTGTCTTCTTGATATGAGAGGTGGAAAGTTTTGCTAGGAAGAACCCTGAGCTTATAACTGTTCCCAGGCTGCAGCTTTCACCTTTCCCTTTGTTTTCCTGGAGCCAGGCCCCAGCTGATTCTTGCTGAGCCTCAAATTTTATAAAAACAGGCCCGAAAGTCGCTTAGGAGATGAGCATCCATTTTGGTGGCTGCTAAACGGAACAGTTAACCATTTGTAGTTTACACATAAACTGTAGGAGCTGTTCCATCCGACATTCTTTTTCTCCTAAGGGACTGAAATAGAAGCATTGCTTAAACACGGCTTAAAAGCAGTGGTTCTCAAACTTGAGCATAGCTAAGAGTCACCTAGGGATTCTGCTGAAACCTGGGTGGCTGGGCCGAGTAAAAAGATTCTGATGCAGTAGGTCTGGGATATGGCCCAGAATGTGCATTTCTAAGAAGTCTCGAGGTTATGCTCATGCTGCTGGTTGGGGAACCCTGAGAACCCTGCCCCAGGTTAGATGTACTGAGGAGGTTTGAGAAATTACCCATTGGGCCTCCCCCTGAAGTAAAGCATCCTATGGGCAGAGCCCAGGCACGAGCATTTTTAAGTTGCCCAGGAGATGTTAATGTGCAGCCAGGATTTAGAATCAGTGCTTTAGAGAAAACAAATGAAAGACAACAACCCGGGGCTTTTCAAGAACAATTGGATAGGATGGTGCCCCATATTGTTCTTCACATTCTCATCAAATATCCATGAGGAGAGACAGACTGCTTGCTTTGCAGCTGGTGCTGCATTCTGACTATTTCAAACTCTGAATGATGAGGGGAGAGAGAGGCTTAAAGGGGGGGGGCAAGGGATGTTCAAGAGAGTTTCTTCTTTAATTTTGTAGCCATTTCTTTGCATGGTTGTTAGTAAGATATAGAGGCTCTGTGGGAACCACAGAACCACATAGTAGTGGATAGTGTTACGTGGGTGCTGGCCTAAGGTCAATAGTCTGCCGGGGTTACAAGGTGATGATCAGGGTGGCTTGGGGATCCTTATGCCTTTTGTTCTTAAACAGACCAGTTTAATGCTGTCTAAATGTAGCATATGTTTGATAATATCCATGGGATTTAAAATTATAGCTGTAGGGTAAGTACCTTTTTTTATCTAATAGAGGAAAAGCTATTTATGTTTTTATTGAAACCATAGAATAGGAGATGAAAAGAATCAGAATTATCAGGAGTGTGGTACTTCGACATCTAATTAAATCAACTGGAAGTTGTCAGAATGTGTCCCATAAGCGATGACTCTCAGCTGAAGGTCACTTTGCCCGAAGTTACAGTAAGCACTACAGGTATGTCTGAAACATTGCTAGCGTGTCAGGGAGTTGAGGATTAGTCGTTGTCCAAGACACAGACCATATAAACATACCAACATAACTAAAATTGAGTGGGGAAAAAATATGTACACATACACATTCATTCGGTATGCTCAAATAGGTATTTGCTATAGAGAACATGAAAGTACATTTTGCTGAAATCTGATTCCAATCAGAAAAACAGTCTGAGAACATAACACCTTTTACAGCTTTTGGTGCAGTAGGCAGTAAAAACCTGGACTGGATTCAGGAGGGCCCCAGGAGTGGGTTCTTGCAGTAACAGGAGGAGTGAGCTGGGATTTGTGCCTAGAGGCCTAAAAGGATTCAAGGCCTTTCTGATAACGTAGATACATTCAGAAACGTGATTCATGTATGATATAATGCCTAGGGAAAATTTTAAACTGTAAGAGATAAGTTTAGTTAGAGACCCAATTTAGCTTGTTTTGTTTAAGATTTCCCACCAGTATAAAATTCCTTTCAACCTATAGGATTCAGGATTCTGAAATCAAAACAGCAGTTTGTATGTTTCATGGTGGCTGAACAAAGATGAGACATCGTTTTTGGTTACTATTTTTCCAAAGTCTGTGTAAGGCATGATGGCAAACACTTTTAAGAAGAAAAAGGGCTCTTTTTAAGCAAAATAGATAACTGCAATTGACCGATAGTGCTAAACCACATTTTTAGAAAAGCACTACATGCTAAATGGGTTTCTAGTAAACTCATGTGAACACAGAGAATAACAGTAGACTAAGAAAGACAAGGGTGTCATCTTAATTAATGTAGAAGCTAAACTGTGGTCTGTGAAGCTGGAAAGGGAATGTTTAGAAACTCGGAATGAACATCCACTTTTATTTAACTCACATATGCCCATAGACATTTGTTTGGGGTGTTCATAAATAAAAAGTCCACAGTAAGTAAATGTCCTTTGAGAAAATGATTTCTAGTAGGAAAACTTGCAAAGCATTTTTTTGAAGATGAAATAGAAAAAGAACTTCCTGGATCATTGCATGCACTGCCCTGGCTCTCAGAAGTGGCAAGTGTTTCTATATCGAGCTTCTCGGGTTCTGCATGGAAGAGCTTCATTGGTTATGCTGAAGCAGAATAATTTGGGGTCACTTGGGTAGTGTTTGATATTTGCATAAGTAGTGACAAAGACTAAGGTTCCAGCAATGTTCGATGGTTGTTTACAAGAGAATTGGTAATGAGGGTGGGGTTTCAACATTCACTAAAGCCAATTAAAAAGTTAGTACACCTTAGGGTGTGTGTGTGTGTGTGTGTGTGTGTGTGTGTGTGTGTGTGTGTGTGTGTGTGTGAGAGCCCAGAGTAAATAAATAAAAATTTAACTCTAAATTATGCCTCATTTGGGAGTATGGGAAGATTACTTACAGTGTGTGTTTTGTGTGTGTATATAGAAAAAGTCTAACCAATCTGTTAGCATGTTATTGTTGGGGAACGAGAAGTATGTTACTGAATTTACTATGCTTTAAAATACTTTTTAAAGTTAACTTTATATGTTTTTGTGTAATGAATATAGATTGGCACATACCATAAAATATGCTATTTTAGTATTCTTTTTTAGTGGAGTTTTTATTCTAAAATTGTTTTTTTATGTGTGTACAAGCAGATTAGATAAGAATGGCCACTGAAAGCATCTGTATTTAAATTATGTTTGATAAAAGGACTATTCGTATCCTATGGTAAAAGAATTATGGAATAAGAGAAATGTTTCCGCAGGAACAATACAGTCATGATTTTTGTTTAAAAATATTGCCTGTTGAAGTCTTAGAGCAAAGAACTCGAACATTTTTAGAGCTCCAGTGAGATTGTTTGATAAACCAGTCCCCTTTATTTTTTCTGTTGTGCATGCTTTTCTGCTGTAGGTGGCTAGCTTTTGTCATAATAAGATAATAATGTACACTGCTTCTACCCTCTTCCCAGGAAAAGACAACTAAGGTGCTAACGAAAACACACAGAGGCTTTCATGAATGAAAGTCACATGACTTGTTCTATTTCCTTTATTGAAAGAGAAACCTTTACAAAAATAGTACTTCGCAGAAGGAAGCATAGTATGTGGAACACTAAACCTGGAATCAGGAAACAAGGTTTCTAGTTGCTGAGCTTAATGAGTCATTGTGTGACTAGAGGGAAGCCATTTAATCCCACTTTCTCACTTTCTCTATCTGTAAAATGGGGCAATTATAAGCTTCTTCCTTCTGTGCCACTGGGAGGTCCAGGAGACAGTAAACTGGAGAGTTGTTAAGCTCTTCTAAAGGAGCGTGCTAATAAATCCAGTGACACTATTGATACTTATTACCTTGAAGCCATGAACATATATATGAAGACACTTTCATGAATGGATGTTCTTAAAAAAAAAAAAAAAAGACTCATAGTTGTCTGAAAATGGAGCCACTACCTTATTAAGAAATGTGTGCCTTTTCTGTTTGATTGCTAGTTCCACTCCAGTCTCCATTGTTTTTTCTTTTTTTAACTTGAGATTTTTTTCATAGATAATTATCAATTGTAACAAGTAGTGTTTTAAATTACATAGTAAAATAACAATTAAGGAAAATAGCATCCCAATCCTGAAACTATGCTTTTGATTACCTTTTTTGATTTGTTTATACATTAAGAGATATTGTCAAGATGAAAATGTATAATTAGAATATACATTTATTTAAATCGGCAGTGTTGTCTTGATGCGGGATGCATTAAAAGAAAAACAGAACCCTTAAACTTTCAGTAATTGAATCATCCATTGTTCATCCTTGTAGTTTCACTCTTTGTGGTTGGTTTAATTAGGGTGGTCACTCTGCGCTGTTTTGTTATGTTTGGTTGACATGGTATTCTTTTGTTCTTCCACAGGCCCACTCCCCTAAAAAAGGATTTTATATAGATAATTAATGTTTTATATTCTTTAGAACTATTAGTATTAACATGAATGTCTTTTTCTGGAAGAGAGGAACTTGCAGAAATTTTAATAACACCATGGATATAATGGGTTTTCTGTTAAGATTCTCACTAATTCATTTTCTTTAGAAGCATAGTTCCAAGAACTAGTTAACTTTTGGTATCAGATTTGGCAAGTGGAGAGGTTTTTTGTTTTGTTTTTTTTTGGGTAGCATAGAATCAAGTGTTCCCATTTCACCTCAGAAACTTAAGGGAACATGTAACTTTACTCTTTTATGTGCATTGCCAAGTCGAGTGGGGGGAACACTCAGGGAAGCCAAGCACTGTGCCCTGCTCTAAAGCCAGCTCTTCACTGAGGCCACTCTAATGGGTGAATTCTCTGTGGACTTTACTACAGACATGAGCAGAATGCATGTTTCTATACAAGGTGGGCAAGGCATTTTCACGTTGGCATTTTAATAAACAAATGAAAAAAAATTTTGAACCTCCATAATTATTGGTTCATGCTATTTATCAGGTGGCAGGTTTTGTGAAAACAGTGCTATCAAAATTAAAATGAGGATGCTTTCCTGTGTTAATTTGATTAATTTGAATGTGTTCTTCAAGATTGCAATGGTTATTTTGAATTAAGGTTGGTTATTGTAGACATAATTCAGTAGTAGATTTTTTGTGAAGAGAACTGATGAAATCATCACTCAGGACAGAGGAAATGCTGAAGTTGATAATTGCTACTGATTATTCGATTTCTTTCTAGATAGCTACAGAGATATATTAACTGTGCACTAAAATAAAAGACACATAAGTTTGACTAGAGAGATTTTCTTTGTGGGTGCGACCAATGCTAGATACTTCTCTGCATTGTATTAGAATTGAATTCATTGAATTCTGTTGAAGTTGAATTTAGTTAAAATGTAAATTCTACTTCCATTGAAGTAGAATTTAGTTACAACAAATGATAACATAGTCAATTTAAGGATTCTGATTTATTTTCTATTGGACTAGCAAAATATTAAATTTGCAGAAGGTCACTTTCACGTGCCAAGAGACTTTATAAAACTTGATTAGGCAAATGTACCTTCGAACTTGGCCCAGTTTTCTTATTCTGTATGCAATATTTATGCACACAGACAGGATTTATAAAATATTCCTTAGTTATTGTGCCATTAGTGAAATTTGGACTATTTGGTCAAATACTATGATATCCATAATATACCTTAAAGATAAATGATCACATGCATAGCATTTTGTAAATAGTGGGTACTTTAGTATTAATTTTAAAGAGTATTAGATCTTCTAGAAATAAATATTTTAGGGTAGTGTGTGTGTGTGTGTGTGTGTGTGTGTGTGTGTGTGTGTGTTATCCTATAACATCTAAGCCAGTCTTGCTCCAAGAGGCTTGATGTGGATTTTTTCATAATTGAAACTCAAATACTAAATAATGATGTGTTCTTTAATAATTGTAGCCTCTCTGTCACTTCAGTCTATCCATATGTTATTGGTAAAAATAATTCAGTGAATTGTTATGATGTAATATTAATTTTCAATTTTTTTCAGTGTGTAAAAATAGATATTTTGATGGAGTTCATTATATTATGTGATTTTAATAGTTACCTTGAAATCCATCTATTTATCTTAAGAGTGACTTATGCTTTTGCATAGCATTAATGCATAATTTTAATATTTACGAATGTAACATAGTGCTTTTTCTGTGCAAATTTGGTAGTGACATAGCACCTTCTCCATTATGCAAATCTAAAAGTAGTTACTTAAATAAGTTTACCTTTTGCCTGCACATTATAAGTGTAACTAACAAACAACCCCAAAGCTTGATAGGCAGTGAATGATTTTGAAAGAATAGTACTGAAGTTGGAGATGAGAAAAATATAACCATTATTCTGATCAATATTGAAAGATAATTGCAAGCCCCTCTCCCCTTTGGATCAAAAGAATTGTTTAAAATTCAAAAGGTGTTTTTTCTTCACTTTATAGTGTCGAGACATTTTCATACATAAAGTATCACAAAATACTCCAAAAACCCTATGATAGGCAAGGCCAACTGAATCCCCATTTTTTGGAACAAGGAACCTGCACCTTAGAGAGGCCCAGTGACTTGCCCAGGATTCCCGGTTCAAAGAAAGTAGTGTTGGGCTGAACCATAATGAGATGCCATTTTACCAGCATTTACTTATGGTTCCATCTGGTATCATCCTCTCATCCCCATTCAGTGTTCTTTATGTTGTATCACCTTGTCTCCAAGTCATATCAATTGTGTCTGCTTTGGAAGCTCATATACAATAGTTACATTAAGTTACCTCACGCAACTTTCAAGTTAACCTTTTGGTTTTTATTTCACTTAGGTGATAGTTACTTAATTTCTCTTTTCTTCCATGTATTATTTATTTAGAGTAAAAGGGGCACATTTAATTAGGAAGACTGGACACTGAAGGAAAGCCCATAATTTTTGTGAACAAGTTTTTACACCTGCCAGTTTGAAAGGAGTTGGCATTACTTTCAAGGCTCTTATTTTGTCAGTGAAGTTTAGGGTTGAATCAAGTTGTTGGTTGGTCATGTTTTGGGGGTTTCCAGTCTCACTTCCTGGACTTCTAGTGGTCTTCCCCTGTTTTTGTTTCAGGAAAGCAAACTATATATGTTACTTGATAACTGTCTCTTTGAGTCTTTTGTGTACTGATGAATAACTTTCTCCCAGAATATGGCTTGTTTTCTCTAGAACAGTTTAGTATTTGGAGAAGTAATATCTTTATTTTTACTTTGGAACATGTTAGTAAATTGCTTCATGCATAGACCAGGTATGCTAGTGAACAGATATAAAGAGTACAGAGGCACATAAATAAGGAGCTTGTACATCTGGAAATAAGGCTCAGCATGATGTGGGCAGTGTTACTGATGAAGCAGAACAGTGAGGGTTTGGTAAACATTCAAGGTCATGTGCTTACTTATAAAAAAATTAAGAAGAAAAAGAAGAAAGGAAATTCTTGGGATAATTCAGATAGAAAGGCCCTTATTTGGAAAATGTAATTCCTTCCTCTTTGTAGATTAGTTTACCCTGGACCACTGATCTGGTACCTAAGGGGTCAACTTTTGTTTCAGTCACTGCTTGAGGTATCTTCAAGGTACATTTTCTTCTATAAGTGGAGTATCATATACTTTTAATTATGAATAAGTCCGAAGAAATGAGTCGTTAACCTATTTAATAAGTTTATTTGAAAACTAACCAATTTAGAGTTTGCCTGAAGAATGACGCATAACTAATCAGTTGTGGCTAGGTGGTAATCTTCTGGGGAGTGGATTATTTCATCAGTGCCCTTGTTTTTAAGATCCTCTTTTTTTTTCCTGAGGAAAACATTTAACTGAATTTTTATATGAAGAAAAATGGTTTTTCAGAAGGTGTACCTTTCTACTGGTGTGACTATAACCCCATGTTCATAAGAATGAAGAAGATGTAAGCAAGCCTAAAAATTCACGAGCTATCCATATTTTTCAAAAATGTGATTGGGAATCTATAGACGTGTGCTTGTGTGGGTGACTCAGGGTTTTGTTTACATTAGCTGTCATTCTCTCCAGCATCCTAGGAGAGAGTACTTCCCTCCTAGCAGATGGCAGCCTCAGGGCCTTGTGCCTGCCATTATAAGCGATGTGCAGGAGTAATCTACCCAGCATCTTTGTTGACATCAGGCACGGGATTGGAGAATGTCTGCCGCACAGGATAAACAAAATAGAGGAAGGCCTTTTCTTCCTATCAGGGATTAATGGAGTGATGAAACTGCTTTTCAGGTTAAGAAGAAAGCAAAATTCAGACTACTCTGTCTTATAGCTTTGGGTCTGTTGATCACTTACCAAGTTAGATAGAAAACCTAACTGGGTAAAGATTCTGATGTACTGTGTAGGGAGTCTTCATAAATAAACTCAGCAGGCTTTCCCCTGGGTGAAGTTTGGATCCCTTCTATGAAATCTTGGACCTGGGAATTGAGCACTGGCTGCATTGCCCAGTGCTGGTGGTAGGAAGTCATTGAAAATAGACACTGAAATCAGTGACTATCTGATGCCTGAGATTCTCAGTTTGTTATAGAGGCCACCCCCAAACCCATCATGTGATTTACACCATCCAGGCCACTGCCCTGCCACAGCCCAGCTCATGTCCATGTGGGCCTCTCGCTTCCCTTTCCTTGTTCAGGGCTTCGAGAGCCTGTTGGTAGTTGCATGAATTGGGGGAAAATTATGAGGTGGGGGAGAAATTTGGAAATAGGCCAGGATGTTCTTACTAAATTTAAAAATGATGCAAATAATACTTTAGGACCTCCAGACTATAAGCAGGATTAAACATGCCATGGATTAGAATGTGATGAGCAGCTTGATTTTGTTAGAAGATCAGAAGTGGAGGTACTAGCACTCTAGTATGCTGTGGATACAGCAGAGCTCCTGAGCTTCTAAAACAGAAATTTCTAGAAAGGGAGATTTTAGTGATCAGTTTCTTATACCACAGTCTGGATACATTAAAAACAAACAAACAAACAAACAAACAAATAAATAAATAAATAAACTACTAAAGTGATTTGTGGTGATGTTACACTTCTATTTTATTTTTATATGACAGTTGGTATTTTTAAATTGTTTTCCAGCATAAAAGTGACCTAAAATAACACTTTTCATATGCAAAAGAAACAGAATACTAATCTATGAACTACTCATACGCTCTTCCAGTTAACATATATCAAATAAGTTTGGTGAAGTTTCTACAAAGAACTTTTGTTACTGCGCCAAGTAGACTTCTAATAAATGTACAGTTCAGCTGAAAATATTCAGGTGTGCTTTAGCAAAAATATATTAGTTGTGAAACTGAAAAATCTGTATTTTTTTCTTCTTATGAATATTATAAATCTAAGAGTGTAAATTTATTTATAGTCAGTCTCAGAAAAATATCTTGAACTGGTTGAGCAAATAAACAAACAGAAAAACTAAAACCAATAATAAATGGTATGGAAATATTAAATATGAAAACCTGACAAATTTATAAATATAAACATTAATGAATTTTTAAACAGTGTTTAGATTTTATTTATTTTGGAAAATATTTTAAATGAACATTTTCTTTTAAAGTTTAAAGTTTATGTAGCTTCCAAATAACATTTTGGTATTTAGGGTCATAGCAGAATTTTAAAAATGCAGTAGAACTGACTCACCTTAATTCTGTTTTACTTATCATTATTTGCAGTTCAGCTTATCAGTAGTGTTGGCTTATTAGTAGTCTTCGTTCCAAATGAAATAACCACTGCTGTAAAATATCCAAGTTTCCCTGGATGGAGCATTTAATTAAGTTCCTAGAATAACTCTGGGTGATAAGCATTCATCTTCACAACTCGAGTCCCTGCAGTTCAGCTGGAATGTTCAGAATTCATGGGGTCTTCAGCCATTTCCTAAAGCTGGAAGACAGTTGACATTTAAGCCGATCAATTTATTGAGAGTTCATTGTGTACAAACACAGGAGTAGATGTTCTGTGAGATACAAGGGAAATCTGAAACAAGCCTCTGTCCACTTGGCGCCTTTATAGTCATCTTGGACAGCACCCCACACAAGCTGTTTTCTGGGCAGCCACTTTGAGTCCTTCAGTAGGTACTCACTCTTCAGGCATTCTTGGTTGAAGGCAGAGAATGGGATGTCCCTGCTGAGACCTTGGAGTCCTTGCTGGAAAATTCTGATGGAACCACTCAAAAGTTTAGCCCTCTGTCCACACACACATGGGGTACATCTGATGTACCCTAAGCATTAGTTTTCTTCTCTGAGAAGCCATAAGTTTGATTTTGCTGGGGTCCTAGCTCCTGGATGTCGGCCTGCTCTAAGCTCTTGGCAGCCTTGCCTCATAACTATCCCAGTGTTTCTCTTTATGTCCAGTCTTTGTTGGCAGTGGTAGTATTCCAGAAACTTCTCAATGCTAGGTTATTGGTCTCCTTTCTGATTCTTACTTGCTCACTCTTAACTATTGCTTTAAAAAGACACTTCCTCTTTAATCTGTGTGATATGGATTCCTGTGAACTCATCACTTCTTTCATAACCTTCCCCTATGCATTCATAGCTGCACATATGAGAAAGGTCAGATTTAAAATATGTTTATACTGCTGCTTGTGCATAACTGTACCCTTCCATAAAAAGTAAACATTCATATTTTAGTTAATATTTTTCTCATAAATAATCCACAAACATTTAATATAATCATAGTTTTTTAAAAAGTTTTATGCTTCAAAATTGCTTAAGTTTTTAGTCATCCTAATAATTTCCAAATAGGATTGTGTTTTCTTAAGATGTACCTATAATGAATGACGTGGAGGTAGCTCCGAAGTCTTTTTAAAAGTGTGTGTCCCATCCTTTTTACAGACACCCATGATCTACCCAGGAAAGCTCCCCTCTCCTGTGCAGAGGAGGCCTCCTGGCCACCAGCAGCCCCCTCCACCCATAATGCCTCCTGCTCTGAGAACCTGCCTCTGCTGGACCCCCTGCCCTCCGCCACAGTGGCTGCTGTTGTCGGGGGAGGGCAGTCCCACTTGGCTGGGCAGCTCTGTGTTTCCAACCCATCAGGCTGATGAAGTCAGTTCCAGGTGAGTTTCCTGTCGTTCTTACCTTTTACCACTTTTTATCTATTCTTTCAAGGAAAAAAAAAAAACGACAGGAACTTCACTTAAAGGCTGCTTGAGAGAGTAGAAGGGTGGGTTGTAGGGCAGGAGGGACAGAGGCGGAAGGGGTTAGATCTCCCTTCAACTTTCAGATTTCACCAAATTGTTAAATTTTTATATTTTTTCATTACAAACATTTCAAATATTAAATGTTAAATACTTTAAAAAATATTTCACACATTTTAAAAATATTAAAGTACTAGCTAGAAAGAAAAAGGATTCGGTTTCCAAACTAAAAAGAAAAAAACAGAAGGTACTGAGTCTTTAAGTCTACCTTTGAAACCTAGGAACTAAGCTTAATTTTGCAGTGTGTTCGGAACATGAAATATTATAGTTAGTAATAATTGCTCTAGAAAACAGAGCAGGGAAGGGAGAGAGGGAGAAGGTAACAACTTAAAGATGGTGAGGAATCAAGTCTTGTAGATATTTAGAGGGAGAAGCCATATAGGCAAAGGGAATGAATACCCGTGCAAAGGCCCTGAGGCAGAAGATTGCTAGTAAGTTCCAGGATAAGACTATAAACCCTTGTGGCTAACAGGGAGAAGGGAAAGAGTTATAAGGAAGTGAAGGAGGTAACAAGGAAGGGGGCCTTAAAGTGTGGAACCTGGTCAGCCATTGTAAAGACTTAGTTCTTATTAACAGTGTAAAAGGGAACTTTTTGAACAGCACATAGAGCATTTTAAAACTTTTCTATTGGAATTGCGTACTTCTGTTAATATCTTTTTTTTTTACTTAGTGAGGTCTACGTCAACTCTTGAACTTCTCAAAAATAGTACATAAACTTTTTTTGTTGGAATGAAGACACTGAGATATAATTGAAGTGAGGAAGGCAGCCAGAAATTTTCACCAAACAGCAAAATCAAAGTGCAAGTGTTTAGTCGTAGAGTTGCATACTGGATTACACAAACATACTTGTAATGTACCTGATAATTTGTAAAACATCTTAAATTGTATTTAATCCTCAGAATCTTCTTAGAGAGAAGATTCTTTTTATTATTCTTATTTTTTAGCAGAAAAACCTAAGGGTTTGGAGAGCTTCCCCTGGCCTACAGAGAAAGGCCATCTCCTGGGACAAACCCTGGACAAATCCCTTGGAGCCAGTTTCGTGACATGTGTGGTCCCTTACTCCTAACTTTCCCTGTCCCAGGGCATTCCGAATAGTCTGCTTTCCTGTAAGGGGAGCTAAATTCTGGCTATACAGAATTGATTTGTTCTTCAGCTGATTCAGAAACTGTAATGTTTGGTCACTTATTAGTCTATATATTCCATAGAGATTCCACCTTACCGAGAAAGTGTTAATGGAGTTTGGAGCTAAGGGTGTAAAACTTGAGAAACTAATGCATGGCATGTAAAAGACCCTACTCTTCTTTCCACCTGTCTGTGAAGAAAATGCAGACTTAATAATGGACTTGGGCCTGTTATGTCTGTCATCTGCAGAGGAATTTAAATGGTTATCTCCATTTGGTGTACCTTTCTGCATAAACCAGAGAGAACAGACTAGCCTGTGACCCCAACTAACCTGAGCCCAGCTAGCTGATGACACATCATGCTTGCTGGGTACATGCGACGTGAAGAGGGATTTGTGCATTCTCTGATGGTGCAGCTGCCTTCACAGGGACGCATGTGACCCCTGTTCGGGAGTCTGTTCCATCAACATAGAGGGGAGAAAGCAGCTAGTCAAGGTGCTCTGTGCAGCGTTTGAGAACTATTAGCTTTAAATGGCCTAGAGTTACTCCCAGAAAAACAATTCTACTTCTATTCTGCTTCTGTCTAATTAAAATAAGTTTATTCATTTGATTTTGAGAGCTATTTGCCATTGTTTTTGTGTATTCATCAGTTGTTTATTTGCTGCTGAATTTGCAGTTCTTCATGATGTCATTCACGGATATAATTTTGAATGAAGAAAAAGCTGTGGTGGCACATGTGCTCAGAGACACTATGGCTGTGGCTCCACAAATTAGCCCAAAGAGCAGGGTGGGAAGAGCAGGCTTTCCTTGGCAGCAAAGGGCTGCTTGCGATTAAGAAGTCTGTAGTTCAAAACAGAACAGAGGGTTATATGTGTACATCATTTAAAGGTGTGCGAGGAAAGCAAAGGGGTCCAACCACAAGACACAAATCATGCCAGTAGCATGTGCTTGTCGGCATATGACAAAATATATATGTATGGTTTGTATTCTTTATTTATGAATTTTATATCTAAAATCTCATTTGGTAGTTCCACAGTAACCCAGTGAGGAATTCAGGGCAGGAGGATTATGTCCCCATTTTCATAAGAGAAAAGAGGCTGGTAAGTGGTACCCCAGGACCCTAACTCTGGTGGAGCCAATAACTTTGCACACCCATGTCTTCTTGAGCCATGGGAATGGCATGTGGTTTTAAGGTGTAGGGACAGCTTGCGCTGAGTTATTCCTAAGTGCCCAGGAATGCTTTTGAGATGGCCAGTGGTAGTGATTGAGTACTCCGACCTGTGCTGGGGCAAAGAGAGTGGGCACTTCAATTCCTAAGTAGAGTTTGACCTTCAGCCTTGACCTTACTGGTGGATCCTACACTGAAAAGCTGGGTGACCATTTGCACAGGGCCTTTTAAATTACATACATTCTTCCTCCAAAAACACGAAGCTGACATTCTGTATTATGCAAATGTTACAGACCAGCAGGGAATTTACCTACAGTTTAGAATTTACCTACAGTCTAGGCTGCTCAGGCCACAGTGTGCTGGTGTCCAGCTAAACACAGTATTTCGAAGAAAGATGGCCCTGTCACTGGCTCAGGGAGTGGGGGATAGGGAGTGGCAATGGATTACACAATTTTTCCCTTTTTCTTTAACCTTTTATTTTTTTCCTATAATGAAAGAAAGCACTTCAGTACACCTATTTTTAATACATTTTCAAATTTCTGCATTCTTGTTAAATGTGAAAAACAGTATATTTTAGAATCCCAAAGGTATTTTAACTATACTCATGAGCGTGTTTCTTATTCAGTGATAGAATCATAGAACTAAAACAGAACAAAGAAAGCAATAGCAACTCTTAAATATTTAATATTTGAAGGAAAGAAAGGTCTGCTTGTAATGATATATAACAAGAGGCTCCTGAGGATGGGTATAGTTTGAATAAATTGTTATTCTCCATTACCTTAATTTCAAAGGAAAAACATAATACTTAGGTTTGAGAACTTCAGATATAAGCAACATAAACATTTTTATAGTTAGATAAAATATAGATTTTTTTATATGAGCATACAATAATAAGTATAATGTGTTAAATCTGAGGAAAGAATTACACTGTGCATAGAATATTTGTGATTTTAAGGCAAGTTGTTATCACTTTTAAATATTCTTATTGTTTTGTAAAACAGAAACATCATGCTTATATTCACATTGTCAAATGACCTAAGAAAAAGATTTGCATCCTTTTGAATTGCAGATCGCATATCTATAACTTTGTCTCTGTTAAAGTTGAAAGAGGAGTAGTATGCCGTGTGTTTAGTAATAGAGTTATTCAGTACTTTTGTGTTATTAATGAAAAATCACATAAAGAGCCATAGGTAAGGGAAATTAATTCCAAAAGTGTGCTGGCTTCAAAAATGATTCCATGACTAGCTTCCTTATTTTCAGTAGGGTTTGTAACCGGATAGCATGGTTTTTAGTACACAGTATTGCATTTCTAAAGTACGTACATAAGCTTACAGATAATTTTCAAAGGTGGTATCATTAGTCTCCAGGTGTAACATGCAGATGGAAATATAAAGTGTTATTTTGACAAATTTGTCCTTTCCACTCATTGTCTTACTTATGGCTTGGGGCATACAGTCTCTGTAACAACCACTCAACTCTGCTATTAAAGTGTGAAAGCAGTCATGTGCAAATGAATGAGCGTTACTGTATCCCAATAAAACTTTATTTACAGAAACAGGCAATGGGCCAGATGTGACCAAACTTTGCTGACCTCTGTCTTAGAATGCACTCTCAGTGAGGTCTTTTCTCTTGGACCTCAGACAGTTCTAAAATGTTGTTCGCCTTTAGGAGATTTTATTTAGCTTTCTGCCTATGAGAAATGACGTAAATCACATGGGTTTTTATTTCAGTTTAATTCAACAAAGCTTTATAAGGACCGGACAAGCATTGTGCCAGATGCTGGGGACAGGCATGGTCCAGCTAACTCCTTGACTAGCCGGGGAGACAAGATACACAAAACAGAAATTCATTGTCAGTGGGGAGAGTTTTATGAGGAGCCATTGATACCGTGTAAAAGTTTAAACTCTAGTCCTCAAGTGGAAGTTCTAAACCTCTTCCCCACTCCTCCCCCAGTCCCACGCCTCTTTTGTTATTTGCAAAAATTAACAGTGATGACAGTAAGGAAAATTCTGGAAGAAGTTACTGACTCTCCTTTTTCTGACCAGCTGCTAGGCTTTGGGCAAATCACTGATGCTCCCCCATCTGGATTTTACTTAGAAAATTCTAACATTTCATAATTGGAGAGAAGGCCCCACCAGCAATTCAGGAGGCATTTTGCCTCTTGAGTGTTTGTGCTGAAGAATAATCAGTAATATTTCTCCTGTGATGTTGGACGCTGCTGCTGCAGCTATGGTGGCAAACCCTTGCTGTAGAAGAATAGCTTATAGGATGCACATGTCAGGTTTTTTAATAACAAGCCCGGAAAAGAAAGAGATATGTAAGTATTATGATATAAAGTCAGCCAAGGCTATACACTATAAAATTAATATGGGTGGTCCTAGGTGAAACTATGTGGAAAAAATTTGAAATGCAGTAGCTGACAGTCCAGGAGGCCTGGTTGCTCTAGTCTTTGGTGATTAAGACAGTCTTTTGTGAAGTCTTAAACGGGAACCAAAAGAAGGAGAGATGCCTTTTACTAACCCAAGCCTTATATGAAAACTAAATTGTGTCATTCTGTTTCATGTTGTGTCATTAACATCAAGTTACAACTTGATGCTAGGGAATTTGTTTAATAACCAGCATTCAGAATGAAATGATTTTAATTGTCAGTGGAAGTGATGAGTTCATATAAAAGAAAGTTTTAAATCTTTCACATAGAGGGTTGGTAAAGTAATTTACTGCCCCCATTTGTCCCAGGGAACTTGTTCTCCCATATTGTCCTTTTAAGTGATTTTTTTTTTCTAATTTAAAAGAAAAGTTCAAGTAACTGTTTTTTCTTATTTTCTTAGAATCTCTGGCTTGTTTGTTATCACACCCGACCTTACCTTTTTTTTTTTTTTTGGTGTATTCTGAGAACATTTTGCTTTTAGTAAAAGAGATCTTGCTTATCAGGTTCATTTTTCTAGGAATTTCTTATGTAACTGAAAAGTTTATTTTCTCCCGTAATTCTTTGTTTAACACGAAAGGTCTAAATGGGGCTGAAGGACATGTTTGGGCTCACAAGAGAGTTTTTTTCTTAATCATAGTTGCTACTAGAAACAGAAACTTTAATTTTAAGTAATATATTTTCTTTTTGTCATGTAAATAGTATCTGCAGCACTTTTAATTCAGATGTGCGTAAAAATGTTAAGTCATTTTTACCTACTAAATGGATTTTCACTCTCTTTGGTCCAGTGATGCTCACTGAAGGCTTGTGAGGCCCTGTTCCCTTCAATTGTGCTGTGGAGTCCTCCATGGGACTCTGTCTACATGGGGCTGCACATGAAACTGCGCTGGGCTCCACAGGGGGCCCACGTGGGGCCCTGTGAAGAGCTGTGTGAATATGGAGCCCTACGTGGAGCCCTACATTCTAGACCTGATGCTCACTGTATTTTCCACCAATGTTATTGGAATCATAGAGTCCACCTCACGGGTAGCATGACAAGTGAGCGTTTTGACATTTGTGTTGTCCAGGGCAAGGGAGCTTTCCAAACGCTTGTTTAAATGGCAGAGTTTTTCACTGATCTGTTTTCTTTTTCTTTTGTTTTTGGTAAAGCAGAGCAGATTGAAGACCAGTCTTTAATGGACCTCACCTTTACTCCTGCTCATTTGCATTCTGATTGCGCTTTTAAATGGAAAAGGCATAGAATTATTACTCGTCCCCAGGGAATTATGATAACTGGCACATGGGACTGTACCCCTCAAATGAACATCATTTGTCATATATGACAGCAAATAAAAAGTGGGGAATAGCTAGCCTGCATGACCTGTCATATGGAACAACTTTAATCTTTTTGCTGAAATTTTTTTTAATCAAGTAAGTCTAGATCGATGCCTTTGTGAACAGGTTTTTTTATAAAGCAATGTCTAAGCTACAGAATAGTACAGTGTATAATTAAGTGACAGATTCAATGAGTATCAATAAGTTTAAATTATTTTTAGATGCATTACCTCTGGGAAAAGAATCAGGGTAGATTTCTCAGTAATTGCATTCATGAGCAACACATGGTTCTTGCTATATTTCTTTTTTGTTTTGTTGCTGCATCTAACATGTTCAAGGAATGTGTCCCATCTTAATGAGTACCCAGTGTGGAGTGATCCTAAAATTAATCATTTGTTCTTTGCTTCTACTAGAATTAGCATAGATAATAAAATAAATAAAACTTTTACTGGAATCTCATTGTTAGGAAGCAAGAATATTTAAAGGTTGAGGATATCAGGTTATTGGTGTTAGAAGACTTTTTTTCTAGTCTGTATGAACTGGATTAATTTTCAGGGGGAGGGATAATTTAACTTACATTAAAAGTAAGTCAATAAAAAGGCAAACATTCCTAGGTTCCAGCTCCCGCCTGCTTGTCCCTTCTTTCTGGAAATGGGGGAGTGACACCCAGGGAATGGTTCCCATGTGTCCTTGAGACCTGGGTTTAATGTCTGGATGCCATGCCTGTCTACTGAGAATCTGCCTGAGTGACAGCACACGTGAATGCTTTTAGCCCAGGCATCTTCCCCGAGTGGTTTTCACGCCATCTTTTCCTTCAGCCAGTTGCCTCTTTGTGGTCCTAGTTCAGAACGCTTGCTGGCATGTGCACCAGAAATTTACAGCTGGCTGTTGGAAAGGGTGTTTTAGGCCTCAGTTGAGGCAGACAGCTTCTGTCTCAGGCCGTCTTTTCATAACACATTAAAAATTATAGGTAGGTTTCTTAAACAGACTCTTTTTTTCTCTCTGTGCATTCTTAGTGAGTATTTACATTCCACAGATTTTTGTCGGAATTTTTTTGCTCAGCAAGTCATAGTCCTCTCAGTCTGATTTGGGGGTATTCAAAGCCTTTTCTCCTTCTTCTTCTTCTTTTGTATGTCAACAAGGATTATTTCTGATGGCTAGCTCTGTTTGTTTGGTGTGGGTACTTCCAAGACTTCGAACTGATTTCCTGAACTAGCTACAGCATGTCGGGAAGGGCGTCGAAAGAGTTTATGGTAAAACTCAGGTGTTTTAGTGGCAGGCTGCTGGATGGCATGGATTGAAGTTACATAGGCCATGAGAAGGCCCACAGGTCTCTACTCTTTCCCTGTGCTGTGACTGGAGACAATCATGAAAAGCAGTTGTTTTTTAACTTAACTGGAGACAGATTGCATCCACATTGTGTATTTGCTCTGTTGCACATCTGTACATTTAAAAATGTGTTTGAAGCAATGCACATCTCATGCCTAGATAGCTGTCTCTGAGCTGGTGGCCATCCTCTCACTGGTCCCCCTGGCCTAAGCCTGCTCAATGCTCCCGTCCCATGTGCCATAAACAGGTTCCTCTCCCTGTGATAGCACTTTGTGTGTGTCTCTGTGTGTGTGTGTGTGTACATGTGCATGTGCGTGTATGCACACACGTGTGCTCAGTCTCCTTCCCTCAGTCATCAGTGGCTCTCCCTGGCCCATGTGTAGGATCATGTTCCTGCCCTGTTACATAGAGTCTGGGGGCTGCTTAGCCTCCTGGAGAATTTGGTTCCTCACTGTCCTGACATTAAATTGCGTCACTGGGTTGCTGACAGCCATTGTGTCTGTTGCGCCTTTGATATAACTTTCTTGGTAACTGCAGCCTAGCAGTCCTTCACAATCCAGGTGGTTTCAGAGTGCTGCCCACATTTGAAAGGGCTACTTTCACTGCCTCCCAAGAGAATAGCTGTCACATGACTCTTGTTATGGTGGGAACTATCTCTCACTTATCAGTATCCCATATGCCTCAGTGAGGCCCTGCACCAGAGTAAAAAAATCTTGAAAGGTCATTCTATGAACAAATGCATGAATGAAGTGTTTCCTTGCCTTCTATCAACTCTTTTTACCCTAATGTTATGCATAGAAATTAAGGTTTTTATAATTGTATTACATTTCAAAAAATAAAATTACATGTTCAACTTGATTAGAGCACACAGACATCTAATGATAGGACTCGGTTCATAGCGATAAAGCATCTTTGAAATTGGAAGGAAAATAACTGTGGCCCTATGAATTTGGAAATGGAAAGTAAAATTTTCAGCAATAATTAACACTTCTCCTCTCATTTATATGACTATATGTTTAAGTTTGAGGAATTAAAGAACTTGTTTAGCTGTTTTCAAGATAATAGGTTTAGAGTTAATAGGAGACAATTTAGCCACATTTAGCTAATCATTAGTGCAAAAATAAAATAAACTGTGACTAGAAATCATTATGTAAGTAGATCCACAGTGGGATTTTTTCTCACAATCAAGTCCTGAATGACAAAATGCAAATTCACTTTAGGGTTGGAGTCAAATCCAGGTGGATTTTAGCAAATGCCTACTTTTTAAGGGATGCATTTTTAAGGGATGTTCTGGTTCTCACTGCAGTGTCTTAGAACTGGAAATCACAATGATAATGAATGAAATAGCCAGAGGATACATCATTCCTTCAGAGGAATTTTTGGGCCATGTTTTCTGTTAGATTTCCTTTGCAGAACAGTTTACTTATTAAAATTTTTGAAGGACCTAAATAAGGCTTTTTAACAATAATGAGATAAAGTTATCACTGCCTTAAAATGTTACATTGTAGGGACCTTTCAAAAACAGTCATGAAAAGATGCGATGTTTACATTGTACGTTGACAGTACCCTGTCTGTACAGGCTTTTCTTTTTCCTGCTTGGCCCACAGGGCAGAGTGGTTTCATGTGCTCACTCATAGTTGTGGGACATGTTGGAAATCTCTCACTGGGATCAGTCCTCTGAGCTCAAGATGAACAGAAAAGAATTAGATTCACAAAAAAATAAACCTAAGAGTGTGGTGAGCATCTAGGATCAGAATTCTAAATGATCAGAAATGCAGAGTATGTAAATACAACTGCAAAGAAGAAAATTTTGACCTGTTTAAGACAGGGCGTGACCAGCAGTGCCCACATATGATCGAGTAGCTATGATTGTGGTGAGTGATGAAAATGAACAACTTGGCATTTTTGTTAAAAAGCTTACAAGCTTTTTTTTTTTTTTAAGGGTAATGTGCTATGAAATGGCATCTCTCAAGTTGCTGTTGTCCCTTAAAGAGGGTACACATCAACTGCCGAAATGTTGGAAACTAGGGAAAGGTTAGAGAAGCTGAGTCTTCACTCTGGAAGAAGAGTTTTCTGAGGGCAGTAGTGAAGTGGACTCCTGCTTTCTTATTATATACACATTTGCACAATTGGCATAGTTTACAATGCACTTTACTATGCTGTGCTTTTTCATCTTAGCAGCAGCTCCAATAAGGAAGGCTGTGGTCCCCACCCTCTCCACAGTGAACATGAAGGAACACACCAAGACCTAGACAGTTAGAGGGGCCATTGTTAGTTTGCACAGTTCCTCTCTTTAAAGGGTAGAATTATGCCTCTACCTCTCCTTCAGTGGAATGTCTCACAAAAGCACGTGTGAATTATTTTCTTAAATTGAAAATATGAACCTCACTATATGGACCTCACAACTCACTCTAAACCTAATACTTCTGCCTCCAGGGAAACTGAATAATTTACCCATCAAACTTGTTTCTGGAAAACAAAATGAATAAATGTTTGCTTCCCAAAGTGCATCATTTTATGAAAGTGACACGTATCGGAAAAGCAGGTTAAAAAGGACCTCTTCTCTAACTCTATAGATTGCTCTGTTCGCCTGACAACCACGACTATCTTCTTTCTTTTTCAGAGTGAAGATCTGTCTGGCTTTATCACCATGACATCACACACCAGAGAATCACATTAAAAGAAGATGCTCAACATTTTTTTAAAACTATGAAGCTGCTTACAATTTTTATTTTGGATCTGAGCAATTAGTACGTTTTGAAACATCTATGACTTTATTAGACATGGAAGCAACAAGGCAAGAACACCTGCCTCGCTCACTTGTTCCCATAGGGGGCATTCCTCCTCGTGTTGTTTGTGTTGTGTTTTATTTTGTTTTGTTTTTTTTTAACACAATTTGCCGAAGAAGTTACTCTCAAGAAAATTGGATGTCTTCATTGGCCCTTTAAATTGTGGCCAGTGTCTTAATTTCTTCTTACTTTCATTTTGGCAAAGCAGATTTGTCCCTCAGCATGCTAGGAGATTCTACCAATACCCATTAAAGTGGTAAAATCTGGTATTTACTGGCATACACTCAAAACTACCACAGTCCTACCTCAGTTCCAGGTAAAGCCGGATTTGCGTGGTTGGGGGCTTGCAGGACCTCCTGTGTATCTGCTGAATGTGTCGCAAGTGTGGTCATCAGCCTTATTAAACTGGTTCCAGTACACAGCTGCTTGTTGGACTCCAATCCAGGTACCTGCGTGTTTACTCACAGACAGAGCCCAGTGTGGGACTGACATTTCTCAATGAAAATGAAATTTGAGATTGGACTTTGAAAATAAATTAATAAATAATAATTATATGTAACTGAAGCAACCTACTTTTGAAAATCATCAACTGTATTGGGTAGTGGGGGTGGCAGGGGAGGGGTTGGGGAAGGGGGTGAATATCTCTTTTTACCTTTAACAGACTTGTTTAATCTTCTCTATGTAGATGTTTATGTAGGTACTTCAAATTGCAAAAGCCTTTGATCCTATTTACAAGCTCAAATGTCTCTGCTATCCTTAATCTTGAGCTTGCATTTCTTTAACCAAAAATTCACGTAGGCATGCTAGCAATTCAAGGGTGGTCACCAGTTTAGCAGATTTGTTAAAAAGTGTATTTATTATCTTTACTATAATGCTATCGTGTGGGCCACTGAGGCTGCCCTGAACAACAATAAAAAGAAGAAAAAGAAAGAAAGAAACCGATAAAAGAGGCATTCTGGCCCCTATGTTATTAATGGAAAAAGAAAAAGAAGAGAAACAATCTCATAGAACATGTCACTTGTGGAAAAAATTCCTGACAAGACTACCCTTGTTTTACATTTTCAGTATTCTGAAAATATCAGTGTTGTGGCGATTATCATAGGTGTCACCTAAAACTGCTGCCCTTGACCAGCAGAATGTCATGTCATCTCGCTGCTCCCTTGACACGTGATGGAGGGCTGTAGACCTTTTTCTCCCATGGGTGCATCCCCAGTGCCTATCTTCTTTGATAGTCTTGTAGAGGTTACAGTAGTTTGTTGGAGGTATGAGCTTTTTTTTTTTTTGAGAAAAATATATATAAATATATAGATATATATCACTATAGAATAATGCATTAATAAAAATGAGGCTTTTTAAAGAGGAAGACCAAAAAATTCAATGTCTTAAAAATATATTTAATGGCAATGCAAAAGTCTTCCTGCTTCCATGCTGAACTTTTAGAACAGAGGATTGTATTGCAAGACAAAGTTGAATGTAAAGTGATCCCCTGAACATTTTTAAAATTTTACTTTTCTAAAGTTACACGTCACAACAGTGCATAGACCATACGATTTTAGTTTAAAGGTCAGTTTCAGTGTATAATATATATACTTTATAAAAATGTATAAAATGTCCTAAAGTTTTGATTTAGTTTTGGGACTAGGAATTGATGGGTGGTATTTGCTATGTAACTCCTCCCAGGTACAATAGAATTGAATATGGACCCTGCCGAATGCAGTGTATGATGCGTATTTAAGCAGTTCTCTATACTTAGAGTAGTCATGCCACTATACAAATGGTTCATGTTCATACTGCAACTTAAAACAAGCAAATAAACAATTGATAATATACTAAATTTTCCTCTATCCTGTACATTTCAAAAAAGGCATATGCAATATTTACATTTTTAATTTAGTTTACAGAATGGAACCAAAATGTATAAATGTTATGTTTGCTAAAACTTCACAATGTATATTGGGTCTTTGTACATTTTGCCTGACTTACCTTAAATTTAAAATATTTTTTGCTATATAAACTTTAACAGTTATTAAACAGTGTTTTCTTTTTGGGTACGTATTGTTTCTGGATATCAAGATGTTAAATATATTTCTTGCTATTGTGATATGACAAAAGACTTATCTTGCTCTGTCTTCCACTGTACACGCTGTATATAAGGGTCAATGTGACGCTGCTGGAGACAAGAATAAATGGAACTAGAATAGTGCATTGTATTTAGTCTGTATTGATCATGGATGCTCTCCTTAATAGCCATATGCAATAAAATAAAATACATTATTTATGAAATGAATAAAGCCTTGAAGATATTCTTTCTACGTGGATTCTTAGTTTAACATAAAGCCACTCTACTGGTGTTTTGGAGTAAATAAGTAAATATTCAGCCCCTAAAAATAAAAATACTTTGATATCTCTTAATTTTAAAATGTTTATTTTGCGAACCAGAAAATACTCCCCAAATCACAAAATGTATGAAAAGTAAATGTGTTAAGAAAACAAAAAAGACTGTTTATAAAACAGAATTCTTGCAAGCTGCTGGGTGCTGTCCTAAATGCTGTACGAATATTAAATCCTTTACAGCTTACAATGACTACAGGTGGTGGGAATCACCATCCCCACTTTATAGATGAAGCGACTGAGGCACAGAGAGGTTAAATGACTGGTTGGAGGGCACAGCTCATGAGAGGCAGAACCAGAAGTCAAAAAGTGCAGCCTCAGAATCCATGCACTTGTGTATTCTGCCATGCAACCTCCCAGAGATGCACACATAAGAAGGATTATACCAATGCATATGGCAAGAAGACCGAGAAAGACATCAGAGCCAAGAGGTATAATTTAGTAGGTAGAAATATAAAAATGAAGCCTATTGATTTTTATCAAGGACAATTCTGCCTTCTAGTTAGAAATAAGTTTTTATCCCTCTGTTTTACCCTATAATTACAGTAATGCAATACTATGGGTGTCATCTCTTTTGAACAAATAAAAGCAGAGGAATTTTGAGGATGATTTTAAAATGACAGCTCTTGACTCACACAACTGGCATGCACTGCACGGTATTTGGGAACATGGAGGTGACAGTGCGGCCTATTTGTCCCTAGATGGATTGTTCTGAGAGCTCTTGTTAGGCATAGACGGCAGCATGATCTGCAGATAAGAGAATCCCAGAAATCTGCTAACCATTTTAATGGTGAAAGGGCAGGTGATGGATGTCATTCTAAAGAAGTTGTTTATGGCAAAAATTGGCAAATGTATTTACCCCAAAGAGCTGATTGTAAATGAAGAGTAAAGAGTTGTTTCAAAGGGCCATAAATCTTGCAATACTCACTCAAAACCAATTTATAAACTTTTAGGAGAATGCTAAGTGTTACACAACATATGGAGATGAAAGATAAAGATCACGCTGCATTGATTTTGGAAGAGTTTGATTCTGACCCATTGATGGTCTCTGCAGTCAGCTTGGAAGATGCAAATTGGCTTATGGTGCTGTCATATTCTCATGGTGCTATCATCATATTCAAGAGTCCAATATCTTTGAGCTGACTTTCAGGATCATAGTTTCTCTTAAAGCCATAGTCTCAGGTTAAGTATCATTTAGTGAGTTTCCAGATGGACTTGGTCAGACCGTTCATTCACTTATGCTTCTAATGCTAAGTTCACTAAGGTATACTAGTATTTGAGTGAAGTCAGAGCAACTCTTAGATACCACCAGTTGAAAGACGGCATAATTGCTTCTTTTAAAATCTGCAATGTCTTCATTATTTCCCCAATAGGGCAGTTCTTCCACATTCCTGTAATTTATAAAACTAAGGGAAATATGTTTACAATATAATCTCATGTGGTTGACATTTTGAAATCTCAGAACATCCTTCAGTATCTCCTGTTAAATTTTGACACTTGCAGCTGTGCCTCTGTTTTTGTCTCTTCAGCCTGTTTTCACCTCACAGCTCCAAAAGACCCTCTGTAGCTGTTTGGTGGTTCCCTTAGCACCTCCTTGATTTGATGCCAAAATTACTTTCCTTTAACCCACCCGAGCCCTCAAGTTACTCATGGTTTTTGTCACTGTGTGTAGAAAAAATCCTGCTCTCCTTTGGGCGTTGGTTCCTCAGATCTGAGCTGTACCTCCTAAATTTTTTTTCACCTCTATTTCAGAATTCCCTCCTTTCACCGTGGAACTCTAAAAGCTCTAAATTTTTACCAAAATTCCTTAAACCTCAAGAAACCTACCTCAGCTCTTGACCAACGTACTTGGGTGGCCCCTAGTTTTTATCAGAGAATGTACAACATGTTCTCATCTCTACCCATCCATGACATTGTAAATTCTCAGAGGACGTCAGTATTAAACAAAAATATCAAATCAATTGATAGCATTTCCCAGAAAAGGTACAATACAATACAATACAATACAATACAATACAATACAATACAAGTAGTTGTATTAATTAGGATGCGTTTACCAGCAAATAATAGAAAACTCAATTCGATGGCTCAAACCAATGGTTCTCAAATGTTGGGGCTTTTCAGAATCCCCTGGAGTGCTTGTTAGACCAGTTCACTGGGCCCACTCCCAGACTTTCTTTTCAGTAGGTCTGGGTGGTGCCCAAGAATTTGCGTTTCTAACAATTTCCCAGGTAATGTTGATGCTGCTGGCCTGGGACCACAATTTGAGAACCACTAAACAGTAAAGGAATTTATTATCTCACAAAACAAGAAGTTCAGGGTTGGATTAATAAGGGAGCTAAATGACATCATCAGAAGCCCAGGATCTTTTATTTTTCTGCTCACTCAGCCATCCTCAGGATCTTGGCTTTTATCTCTAAGACTCACCCCTTGCATTTATAAGATGGTTATAGTAGTTCCAGACAGCATATCTTCCCATAATAATATCTAATAAAGACAGTTTCTCTTTCTTGCATACATTTTTAGAATAATGCAAATAGTCCCAGAACCACCTGTCCCTACCCAGCTCTGCTTTACTTCCATTGACCAGACCTGGGTCCCATGCCCAGGCATTGGTCCCTAGGAAAGAAGACTGTGCTGTGGCTGATCGACCCTAAAAGAAATTCACCCTCTAGGCTGGGAAGCAGTCAGCATACCATGAAGCCCCAGGCAGTGAGATATTGAACAAAAGTTGGGTGTTGACAACAAGCACTGAGAAGGTAGGGAGCCCCTTAGAGTGGCAGCTAACAATGTCTGTTATGGCAGCGGAAAATGAACATGTGATCAAAACCCTTTCCAAATGCAATTATTACCTCAAGTGTGTTCTCACCATTCATGGTAAACACACTCCCTCTCTCCAGTGGTTTTGAAGAGTAGTATTTCGAATAAAGCACAAGTAGAATAAAATGATTAATTTAACATTATCAAACACATAATAGTGATCCTGGCCTATATTTACAGAATTGTTGTTTTCAAGACTCTGGACGTAATTCTACTACTTTTTTTTCACATATGTTTGTTTTTGTTATTGAATTCTGTGCAACATTGGAAGCAATTTATGGAAGATCAAGAATACAAAGGATGGAAAATTAGACCTTTGAAGGTGCATTAAAGAGCAAGGATTATTTAGGTTTGAAAAGAGAAAACTATGGTGATTTATGAGCATCAGTTATGTTAGAGGCTATGATAAGGAAATGATTTATCTGCCGACCTTCTAAAAAGAAGATATAACCAGAAAAAGGAACAAAAGACAGTGAGAAAAATGTGTTAATTTTTCATAAAAATAATTTGATAATAATGAAGGTTTTTTAAATACAAATACTGATGTCAAAAGAATTTTAGATTTTAGATTGCATTCCTTGGAGGCCTTAAAAAATAGGACTTTGTAGCCATCTTTCTTTGAAGGAATGGGAGAGTGTCAGGTCAGCCAAACGAATTCTACTAGCCCTTTCCACTGGGGCCTCCACATTTCACAACTCTAAAGGTAGGGGTGCTGCTCTCCTTGGTGCTTGTGTCAACAGCATCCTGGCTTTGTGCAGAGCACAGTCTGAAGGCCCATAGATCCTCATCCTGTTTCTGGTTCTGGCATCTCTGAGGATTAGCATACTTAGCATTAGATTTAAGCAGCAAAAAGAGAATTATTATACTGTGTCTTATACTTAGTTTACTTTGTAATAAAAGGATGTATCAAAGTAGTGTTTAAAAATCCAAATAAAAGATCTAAAAACTCGAAGGAAAGATCAGGATTTTAGGCTAATCCCAACTATCAACTAGCTTTGTAAAATCATGCTGATAGAGCATCTCTAATTCATGTTGCTTCAAGAGATTATAAACACAGTGCAGCCAAAGTGACAGAATGATCTTTATAAATGTGTGAACATGTCTCCATCTGGGTTAAAAATCCCATGGCTAAAAATTTTTCACCCCTCCCCACACCCATTATCTTATAGGAAAAGTCAAAATTCCTTTGCCTGGTAGACACAAAGTGCCGTATGATATGGTTTCTGCCTACTTCCTTAGGCTCATCTCTATCCACTCTCCCCAACGTTCCACCCTTTCCATGAGGCCACGACCAAGTCTTACTAAATTACATGAATTGTACTCAGCTCATGTACGAAAGAAAACATATAATGAAGCCAAAGAATCACTGAACTTGAAGTAAATTTTTATTAACCAATAGATATTATTTCGTAAAAGATTCCTCAAGTTAAGTTAATGCAAAATATTAGAAATTGGAAGCATTTTTAAAAATATACATGTAAAGGCTACACAATATTCTTTTACTTCTTTCTTGTTCAAGATTCCCTATGCCATTCACATTCTCAATTCCTTTCATTGCCTCTTTCCTCTTTTACCCTCCTTATATTTGTTTGTTACATTATTGTTTTTGCATTTTTAAGGTAAAAAAAATTACATTTTTTTCTGAAATATAATTAACACAATTTTAAACTATTCAGCCTCAACTTAAAGTGATTCACATCCTGCCACTGGTCCTTTTTACATGCTTTTTTCTTGGTCCATCTATTTGTCTGGATTTTGTTATTAAATCCAAAGAAACAAAAAACTCAAAACTTTTTTCAAAGAAACTTTATATATGCCATATTGTCTCAGTTGTCTCATATATGAGAATATTTGCCTGTTGTCTTTATAGATGAGCAACAAATTGGTTGGGTAGAGTATCTCTAGGTCACATATTCATTTTTCAAGAACTGATATACATTTTCCCATTGTCTTATGGCATTTAATGTTTGTGCATAGAAATTTCACCTAACTTGATTTCTTAGTCTCTTGTGATTTTTCCTTTTTATTTAGATGCCTGAAAGTTTTAACTTTATCCTTTGAAGTTCAGTAGCCTATCCTGGGTATGTCTCAGTGTTGAGTATTTTATTTCAAATACTCTTGGCAGTACTGTGAAGTCTGCATTTGCACTTACAGAGCTTTCTTTATGTCAAGAAAATGTTCTTGTTTTATACCTTTGAATACTTTTTATGTTTAATTTATTGAGTTCTCTGCTTTAGAGGCAACAATTATTTATGTGGGCTTTATCTGTGATGCATCTTCATATCTATATTTTTAGCTTCTCTCTAAATGTCTTAATACCTTTTTCCTTTTTCATCTGTCTGTATTCATTATGATTAGTTGAAGTTTTCTCTGTCAGTGATTCAAATTTCAGCCATGTCTACCCTGTTCCTTACATTGCTAATGTATGTGTTAGTACTGTGGCAATGTTGTAGTGATTCTCAATTCATTGACTTTAGGACTACATCCACCCCCTTTCATCTTATTCTGATTTTTGTTTACTGATTTATTTTTGATCTATTAATTTATTAAATGCAGAGGTTCTGATGAATGGTTTCTGAGTTTGAATCATTTTGGGAGAATCGGCTTTGTTCAAGATTCCCTATGCACGCTGTTCCCTGTCTACCTAACTCCAAGCTTATCTTCTGCCTCTGCCCCAAGCTTCCAGTGTTGGTTGCAGTTGTACCTTTGCACAAAAAATTCCCTTCACCCTAGAGTGTTTGAAAGCTTCTTCTTTACCTGGAAACTGGTACTCAATAATTGCTCCTTCTGCCTTCCGCCGTGGCAGCCATTGAGGAGCAGCAACCATGACTCTGTGCTACGTAATGTCTGGGGACCTCAACAAGGGCCACAAGGTGACTGAGAACGTGAGCAAGCCGAGGCACGGCCACCGCCGCAGCAAGTTCCTGCGGAGCATGATCCGAGAGGTGTGCGGCTTTATCACCTGTGAGGGACATACCATGGAGCTGCTCAAGGTCTCTAAGGACTAGCAGGCCCTGAGGTTCATCAAGAAAAAGGTGGTGACACACATCCCCGCCAAGAGGAAGCGGGAAGAGCTGAGCAATGTCCTTGCGGCCATGAGGAAGGCAGCAGCCAAGGACTGAGCCCGTGTAAAGCCTTTTCAGAAACAGGTCCCTGTGCTGGCACTGGGGGAAGGTCACATCTGGCCCATCGTCTACTTGGGACTCCGCTCCTGGGGCTCAGTGGTGAGGGACACAGCGGGGGACACAGGAGGAAGCAACAAGCAGTACTGGAAATGGTATTTAATCATAATTAAATAGTTCCTAAGTGCCAGAAAAAAAGGAAGGAAAGAAAGAAAGAAGAGAGAGAGAGAGAGAGAGAGAGAGAGAGAGAGAGAGAGAGAGAAAGAAAGAAAGAAAGAAAGAAAGAAAGAAAGAAAGAAAGAAAGAAAGAAAGAGAAAGAAAGAAAGAAAAAAGGAAGAAAAAAGAAAGAAAGAAAGAAAAAGAAAAGGTGCCCCTCCTGGCTTGGTGAGGTATTTTATAAGTGAACCTTCTGCTTGAGTCTTATAGGCTAGACTTTAGACACATGCAAAAGCTACAAGAGAAGTTGGAAAACAGACTTTGAATTGGGAACATTGCACTGCAGTACACAAGGCGGTTGAGAATGATAATTGGATAGACAAAAGCAACCTCTGACACATTATATATCTAGATCTGACTTCAAAAGCAGCTGCTTCTTTTGTGTTAACTTGATTATGTGTTTTGATTTTTTAAAAATATGTATTTTATTAAGTTTCCTTTTCTTTCAAGGGTTTTTAAAATAACATGGCTCTGAACCTAATGAAGGACTTAGTCTAAAGGTGGGGTACTTGTGGATGAATGTTAAAAGCATTACGCATAACAGAATAATGGTTTAACTAACATGTGCTTACTTAGACCTAGGCAATGTTGTTAAAAATTGAATAATCTTATGTTGTGAGAATGCCTCAGCTTTCCCAGGGGAAAATATACAAATTCAAAGTTACTAAGATTACATGTGGACCTCAGTTGTGGTAGGACAGTCTTAGCTCAGGTCCTTCACTCAGTTGTGCAGAGGAAGCAGGGAAATTTGTTTAACATTAATTCATGGCAGGAACTGCAAGGCCTTGCAGAAAATTCACTCAGCCTTTCCCTCTCAGAAGACATAGAAAAGCACAGTCCTCCCTGTCCAACTGTGATGATGGCTGCCTTCAGGTAATCAGGAAGGCAAGTCACAATATATGCCTGCATGTCTGAAACACTTCACTAAAAACATTTCTTCTCCATTTTTCGCTTCTTCAACAAATGTTTATCGTGTACCTCCTCCACGTCTGGTTTTCTTCTAGGTACAGGAGATAGGATGGTGAAAAAACTTGAGTTCCTGCACTCACTGAACTTCCTTCTAGTGATAAATAAATGAATATAAAACATGAGGACAAATAATACAGGAAATAAATGAGGAAAGGGCCAGAGTTGAGGTTAATGATAGAACTATTTTCCCAAAGGATAATAGGAGAAGACCTCTCTGAGAGGTGATGCTTGAGCAGAGCCTTGAGGCGACCCTATGGCTATTCAGGGGAAGAGCATCAAAGGCCTAGGAACCAGCATGTAGAAAGGCCTGGGGGTGGAAACATACTTGACCAAGTAGGAAGACAAGATAGATGCCAAAGGCTAAGTTCCTGTTCTACCATTGCACTCCTTATTGTTTACTATTTAACTCTATGTTTAAATGAAAATAAATTATGCAAATAATCTATCAAAATATTGCCACTTAACTGTGACTGTTAACAGTTTTGCTTTATTGCCTAATACAGAGAATGGGTGAAATAAGAGGAAGGACAGCATTAAGAAAACAAACAAACTTCCCTTTGAAGGGTTATTCATTTGGGGGACAAATATATTCCATGAGAAAGGGTAGGGCATAGGTAAGCTGGACATTAATGTAGACAGTGAGTCTTTCAGCAGAGAGAACATGTGATGTTTACACACACCAGAAGGGATATTAGTGAAGTATCAGGCAACAGCGAAGTGCTCAGAACCAAGTTTCTGCCGGGGAAACTGCCTCAGCTCTGCCGTTTTAACAAAGTACTAGATTTCTTTGGTGACTCAGAGCTGCCACAGAAACAACAGCTGACAGTGCAATGATCCTCTTCATACTGACATGCAGAAGGACAGTATGTGGAAGCCAAGGTTCGCAGGGCCAATGAGCATGGTCATTGCATGTGAACATGTGCTGCTAAGCTATTGTTTTGGCCTAAGAGCCCTGCCGTGACCAGGTTGGTCCCTGCTGCAGGATAACACATGTGCCGTCTTATCGCTGGCTATTCACAGAGGCCTTCCAATGAAATCCACGGCTGAAATGAGTTGCGCCCCATGCTAACAAGATCTTGATGCCAATGAATCCACCACCCCACATTTAAGATAATTTTATGAGTCAGCATAATCAAAAATTACCAGGCTCTGTATTTTCTTTATTCACTGACATAATTATTGTTATCTCATATTATGGTTATTGTCATCATTAGTGACATCTGCTAAAAATGTCCATGCTCTGCAAAAAAAAAAGCAAAACACTCAAAAGTCATGGTCTCCGTTCTCATACAGTGATGAGTATTTAGTGACACTCTGAGGTGGGGGAGACTGGCACGTTCTGTTGAAATAACCATAGATAAGTTTTTTAAAAGGTGCCATCTCTCCTACTGTGTTTCTACACGACATCTTACCGCACTATCCAGTAAGGCCAGAGGATACCCAGAAGATATCACGCCCACATTGATTTTGTAAGATTAGAGATTTGGTTTATAGCTGTGTTGTGCTGGGTGTGGGTGTAATGGTTTTCCCTAAAAAACAACAGAGGCCCAGATTTTGTGATGGCAATATACGACGAACACCAAGGTCTACCTTTACGAAGCTCCTTTATCCTTGCAGATGTGTTCCTGCACCTCTCAGACTCTTTGCGATAGAGGAAGGGAAGCCTCTGGCGACAATAAAGCCAGGCCCTTCATGAAGAACCCCATAGCCATCACCTGAGTGGCAACAGAAACCTTGTGAACAAGATCTCTGCTAGCAAGAGCTCAGGATGATGCTCCCTGGCTCTGATCCTTCATCCCATCGTTCTTAAAGAGGCTGAACCTGGGTTGGATTTATCCCCAAACACCAAACCCATCCTGGGCTCTTCCTTTTGTCATGGACCCACTTACAGAGACCTGAGAAGAGGAGAAATGCCCAGCGCCCCAGGACCAGCAACCCTTGCCCTGCTGCCACATTTGCAGCCCTAAGGAGGCCCCATCGTGGCCTGAGCTTTCGAGGATCTGTTGGAGATGTCAGGCTCTCCTCCCTGGCAGGCAGCCAAGATTTTGTTTATTGCTCTCAAAGCAAACCCGTACTCCTTCCTTCCATCCGGTCCATTTTTAAAAACATTAAGCTCTTGGCTCATGGTCACCACTTCCTGCTTTCATCTGCTGGGCTTGAACCAGCGGTGTCCGGCCAGTGGCCAGGGCCAGCCCTCCAAGGGCAGCACCGCTGCCCCCGCAAATGCGCAGAGACCTACACAACAAGGTCAGTGCTTGGGGCTTCAGAGAGCTCTGTGTGTTCCCTTTTCTTATCACCTCCCCCTAGAGTTATTAAAAGTTAGTTGACTTTCGAAGACTCTGTATGAAGGGAAGTGTGTCTAATTTCGGCCATGGTGATATAAAAGTAAAATAACACAGTAGTCCCCTTTACTCTTGGGGAATACAGTTTAAGACTCAAACTGCAAATAGTACTGAACCCTACGTATACTATGTTTTTTCCTATACATACATACCTATCAATTAGACACAGTAAGAGATTAATAGTAGTGGCTAATAATAAAATTGAACAGTTATAACAATATGCTGTAATAAAAGTTACATGAATGTGGTCTTTTTCTCACTCAAAACATCTTATACTGCACTCACCTTTTACTTAAGGGAAGCGGCTTATGATTCTCTTTGGCATACCTGAATTGCCAGCATCACTGCTCTTGCACTTTTCAGTCATTATTAAGCAAATAACAGTTACCTGAACACAAGTACTGCAATACCATTACAGTCCATATGTTAGCCAAGAGGGCTAAATGATTAAGGGACAAGTAGTGTATACGGCATGGAGATGCTGGACGAATGAGTGATTCACGTCCTGGGCAGGGCAGAGTGTGAGGGTGCAAGATTTCAGCACACTCCTCAGAAAGGCATGTAATTTAAAACTTAGAAATTGTTTAAATCTGGAATTTTCCTTTTAATTTTCCTGTGGTTGACCACAGGGAATTGAAACTACAGTAAAGGAAACCATGGATAATGCAGACTACTGCACCTCTGCATCTAGTGTAATCATGCCTTCACCCCACCTTGGTTTAATACCATGTTTGCAAGATGGCAGCCCCCTGGGTTTGTCTTACAGTGTTCTCCTAACTCCTGGAGTTGCTCTGGTAATGGAGCCCCTTCTGACAGCCTCTAGAATAATAACTGAATATAGTAAGAAGCAGTCATGAGAGCCTTCTAGCATGTCTACTTCTGCATACTTTTCTAATAGGAATCAAAACTTCTCCATTCCGAAGAGAGTAAGTAATCCCTTCCCTTCGCTTAAGCTTTCCCTGCATACACATTCCCACATTCCAGTTATTCAAAACTATGTTGTTTCCCTTCCACTAAAAGTTTTCTCCTAGTTACCTGCAGGCATCCAGTGTGGCTGAAAATATGTTCAACCCTGGGAATAAATACGCCTAAGGGCAGTGAACAGTAAAGCAAGACAGCCTGTACAGAGTGCCTAGTGCTTACAGCAACCTATAGCTATTTACTTGGTGACTCAGGCAGGATACAGAGGCCAGCTGGTTCACATATTGCAAAGGCTGACTGGTACTTTCATTAGATTGCTTAAGAATAAGTATGCTAGAAAGGGAGTTTCACACATTCTCATCCTTTCTGTAGTCCCAGAGTTTTGTTACGCTGCTCTCTAAGCTATTATCTTGGGAAGAAAATAAAACTTAAGGTTTGTTTGCATTCAAGGTCAGGTAGAAAGGTGACACTTTTAATTCTAGAATTGCACCAAGATGCACATGTAAGTAAATATTAGAATATATATTGAAATAGTTTTTGCAATTTTCTATAATTTCTAATCCTTATTTGTTGCTTAGACTGAATGTTCTTCTCCCCCAGATTCATCTGTTGAACGAACCCCCAAGGTGACGGTATTGGGAGGTAGAACATTTGAGAGGTGATTAGGTCATGAATGGGATTAGTGCCTTTACCAAAGAGCCCTGAGAAAGCACCTACGCCCCTTCACCATCTGAGGATCTGACGAGAAGTCGGCAGTCTGCATCCCATAAGGGCACTCTCACCGTGCTGGCACCCTGACGTTGGACTTCGAGCCTTCAGAACTGTGAGCAATACATTTCTGCGGTTTTGAAGCCACTTGGTTTATGGTAATTTTGTCATAGCAGCCCAAACAGGCTAGAACATTGTAAAGTACCCGCTGTGACTACTAGTATGTGGAAGTGTCTGAAGTGACACATATAAGAAAAACTCAAAACTAGTAGATGGCAAAAATGGATAGAGTTTACTCCTCTGTCTCTGGCACATGAAGAATGTAAGTAATTACAGTATCAAAGGGCTTGGGATATAGACCCAGTGCCCAGGTCCGAGTCCTGCATGGCAGGGGGCAAGTGGCCAACATCTCTCAGCTTCGCGCTCAGCAGAAGCTGGTAGAGGGGCGATCCCTTCGGTTTCTGCTGTACCAAGTAGGTATTAAGGCCACGCCAGCCCCTAAGAAGAACATCAGCAATCTGCATTGTTTTACTGTTCTGCTTTGGCACATACCTGAAATAATTCAAGTGAGTTCTTTACTGAAAGGTGAGGTGGCTGTGTAGTTTCTTTGAAAGTTTTTCTTTGGAAAAATGATGAGAAGTGTCACTTAGTAATATATAATAGTGCTCTTCAAATGTTACTGTGCATATAGATGTTAAATGAAGATTCTTATTGAGTAGGTCTGAGATGGAACCTGAGACTGCATTTCTAAGGCTTTCAGCTGATGCCGATGCTGCAGGTCTGGGGACCATACTTTGGGGAGCAAAGGTGTATAATCCCACTGGAATGAGTGGGAAATGCACACTGAGAAGAGGAGCTAAGTCTTAAAAGTTAGTGTTCTCCACCTCATTCCAGTCTTCTTCAAAATCTGCCTACCCCAACTGGCAAAATAATAGGGCTAATGAACTAGAGTGGAGTTGGGAGGTCAATTTAGGACGTAGTGCTAGGGTAACCGGTTATCTGAGCGTCTCTTCTCTGAGACTGAAGTGCTGAGGACTTGGCCCTCATGGGGAGCCTCTAAGTCAGGATGGCCTGCATCCTCCTGGCATAAATCATTCAATCATCCTACAAATAACACCACACAGTAGAAAGTATCTCTGCAAAACCACTCCGAAACAGGAAGGAACCTCTGCAATGAGTAATGGCTTTTTCCCTAAGCATCTTCTATGTTATTCACATGTCACAGAGGTCCATGCAAAAGTTGTTTTCTGGAGTTTGGGGAGAAATGATGAGAAGCTACGCAAAGTCATGATAAAAGCTTTTTTCCTCTTCCTGCTGATCCCTGGGCTCCTACTCAATTGTGATCAGGGTATGACTTTCCTTCTCCCTTTCTGCCTACTTACCCCAATGTACATTAGGAGCGATTACTAAATCAAACCCCTTTATTTCTTATTTTTGTACTGCTTGGTGGCCAGAATTTCCAGGCTTGATAAGAAAGGACAGTGATGCTGAAACAAATGTGAGCACACAAACTCCTCTTGATTAGAGTGTGTGTAATGCAGCTTCTTTTGTTAGAGCATTTCTCTCCCCCTCTCCTATCAGTCAGTGCTCTTATCTGTCCCACTGCTCCCCTCACTCAAAATCCTTCTCTGGATGTCCTCATGCACATATCCTGTCTTATATCCAACTCTATGTCCAGTCCCCAACTCTCACTTCCATGAGTCTCAACTTCACTTAACTCCCAGCTGGACAACTTATGAGGAGCACCTCATGCTCAACAGTTCAAAAAAGCAAATCATATTCTTATCTAGATATACTCTTCCTACTAAATCCCCAGTTCAGCTATTCTTGCCAAATATTCTCTCCATCCTCTTCATTACCGCCTTCCTCCAAAACATGAAATCTGGATGGAGATCTCACAAAAATATATGGCCCCAAATATCATCTATATGTCAATGACTCAAATCTACTAAATATCTCTACCTGCATGTCTAATACATGCCTCAAAGTCAACATGATAAAAAAAGACCTCTTTATTTAACACACCCCACCTACCCATCTTCCCCACTCCAGTAATAGCACCACTATCCACTAAACACACGGGCCAAGAAGCTGAGAACCATCTTGATGTCTTCTCTCCATCTCATATCCCACATTTAACCCTTCAGAAAATCATGGTGTTGTCACCTTAAAAGTATGTCCTGCCACTAGTCCAACCCCTTCTCACCACCTCGCTTTGCAGTTCAAGTCCCCATCATTTCTTGCTTGGGCTTACACAACAGCCTCCTACGTGGCCTCCCCTGTTGCGCTCTTCACCGCATTCCATTTTATTCTCCATACAACCGAGTGAGAGGTATGCAGAATAAATCAGATCAGATTACTCCCCAGAGGCTTTCCAGCACATTGGAAGCAGAATCCACACTCCTTTCCATGGTTAACAAATGGCTGACCATTTGTTACACCCATCCATACCAGTATAGGTCTATATAATCAATACATTAATTTGCCTTTAAATGTTTTGGAGCTATGGGAGCAATTCAAAATGGGAAAAGTGAAAAGAATGATCTAATTATCATTAGATAATTAATATTTACCCTTTCATTTGAATTAAAAATATACGCATACATAGATACATATCTGAATATTTACACAGACACCAAAGCTTTAAATACAATCTACATATGAATTTATATAATCAACGATTAAGAATAGAGTCCATCAATTTGGTGATGGACAGAGGAGATGGGTGTTGGGGCACTGGGAGAATGGGGTAAAGGGTTAAACAAATTAGTAGTTAGTAGTTGGTAGTTGATCATGGGGGTGGGGGGCATGGCATAGGGAATGTAGTTAGCATTAATATGACGGCTAGGTGAAGGGCCAAGGGAGGGAGGGAGCAATCGAGGGATTGTTTTATGACCTATATAGATGTCTAACCAATGTACTGTATACTTGAAATTAATTTTAAAAAATAAATTATAAAAGAAAAAGAATAGAATCCATTATAAGATAAATAGGATCCTATGTTTTCCTTTATAATGTCATGCCTACAAATTCAATTCTAGCACCCTCAGCTATCACATGCTGATCACTTCTGCTGCTACAGATGTTTTTAGTCAAATCACTGTCTTCCAGTTACTTCTGGTGGTGCATGCTCATTGTTTTTGAGCTACTTCCTCTTTTTGTGACTATGGTCTATAGCACCATTCCTCCGTGGTCTGGGGCTGTTATTAGCTAAGGATCATTTTTCAGTTTTGGGATGGAATCCTCACTTGCTTCTTGACAAAAGGAAACCCTGACAAGCAGATTAAAAATATAAACACAAAAATCCTCTTTTATGAATGCCTTTTCTGAAAAAATTGGAATTAGCTGTTGTGGGAAATTCTGAGGCTGAAATAAATAGTGTATGATAAAGCAATTGAACTACATTCTTGGATTTGATTTCCTAAGCCATGATGTTAAGTAATTGGTATAGAATCCGGTTCCTTGTATGACAGGATAATCTATTTCATACCACATAATATATCACATTAGCCACAATACTTTTGGGGGGAGATGGGTTAAACAAAAATTATTATGGGACTTAATGTTTTTGTGACTTCAATAATTTTCTCTATTCTATCACATATAAAAAACTTATTAAGAAAGACTAAAAAGGAGATGGAAAACAGTTCTTCTCCTTTGTGACACTGAGCAAATTACCTTACCTTTCTGGGCCTCACTTTTCTTATAAGTGAATTATCTTATTGGTGATTAAATTAGACTCATTCAGCTAATATCTATATTAGTCACTTATCCTGAATCAGGCATAAGCCCTTCATGAAGTTTATTAATTTTATAATAGGTCATAAGCATTAAAATATATCACATAAGATGTGCTGAAGACTTCTTATCCAATTTACTAAATAAAATTTTTACTAAATGAAATTCTGCATGCGGAATATAATATCAACTAGCAACTCCAAGATTTAGTTATTAGGACTTACCAGAAGTTGAAAGTGATCCATCACCAAGATTTTAAAACCGAAGTCCCCTGCCTGGCACTCCACAAACTTCTTTGTCCCCTTCCTCTTCCTCAAGCTTCATGTAGTTAAAAAAAATGGTCCCACATACTCCCCCTTTTTGCCCTGATCTGTATCCAGCCCCCTCTGATGTGGCTTTGATCCTCCTGTCATCCAGATATGGAGTTTATTTCTTCTGAGTCTGGCTGGGCTATGACTTGCTATGGCCAATAGGATGTGAAAGAATGACGGGTACCAGTCCCTAATCTAGTCGTTGAGAAGCGTTGCAGCTTTTGCTTGCTCTCTGGGAACCCTGCCTTCACCATGGAACAAGCCCAGGCTAGCCTGCTGACTGACAGAGACCACACAGAGCAGACACCAGTCAGTCCGGTTGTCCCAGGCACAAAAGAGAGCCCAGTCTGGATTATAAGTCACCCCACTGACTCACAAACTCAAAGCAAAACCTTCAGAGCAAAGGTAAAGTTTTATTGGTGTCTGTCATTGAGGTTATGTTGTTCGGCTTTGCAGCATCATGTAACACTAGATACTCTCCTTGACATTGTACAACAGTCAATGTTTACCGTTAGTCCCTCACTTCTCTCTGTTCCCCCAGCCCATTCTCCCTCAGTGGTTTCACATGATTTTCTATCCACATTTGTCCTGGAGCAGATGTTCAAGCATAGGTAGAGTCAAAAGATCTATTTTTAAATTTGTGGCCCCAAGAAATGTTGTGGTCAGGGTCATTTCTGACTTCGGTTTGCAAATGACGCTTCAAGTCAAATCTGTAATTTCTCATCTCAATTTGGACCCCTTTGATGTCTTGTTATTCCTATTCTTTTATCTTTTTTATTGACACCCCAGAGCTAAACCTGTTACATGACGAAGACACTGCATGGGCTTTCTCATTCCTCTCTCCTAATAACCTAATAGGAGCCCTGGTTTTGCACAAGTGATCCTCATTTCCACGCAATTATGTTCACCAAACAGAGCTCCCTCCTCTTCAGATTCTCCCTCCTCTTTACACACTCTTCCTTCCTTCTGCCTCATATAACAGGTTCAAATTGTAGTCAGTGAGCTGTTCAACAAGCACTTAATTTGAACTTGTTATATGACAAGGACATCATTCCTGTCTGAGTTACTCTCAGTCTAATCAATGTGGGAGGGTTGGTGGAAAATAAGCATGTAAGAAAATGAATGACTAGATTGTATCAGTGGGACTTAATATAAAGAACAAAGACCCATGGAGACGTCAGAGGCTGGAGCCACTAATTCTGTTTTGAAGAGTCGAAGAAAACTTTCAAGAGATAAATTGTCAGCTACAACTTTGAAGGAAGGGAAAAAGACTGTTTTCCATGTCAGGAAGGGAAGGCAGAAATGCCCATCTATTCCCTCACTAGTCATTCACTCCCTATCCCTTTGCAATCTGGCTGCAGCTACACCAGCCAGTGAAATGATTGTGTTGACAACCTTCTAGTTACCAAAACAATAACTCATTGCTCCTCTCGAGCAGCTCCCTCTGTTGACTCATCCTTACTTAATGAAGTCACAGCACCATTTCTTGAGGGCTAGTTGTGGGCCAGACCTCCCATCATACACCTCATATCTCATTTCACCCTCACAACAACTCTCATTGAAAACATGACGGAATGCTGGCAGAGAGTTGAGAACAATTTCCCAAAGTTTTATGACTGCAGAAGAGCACCGCAGTCTGTCTGAGTACAAACTTGTGCGTACAGCTGCCCGCCCTCCCTTCCTGGTCCCTGACTGCTGAGCTATCCTGCTCCCTTATCCCTTCTGGCTTCTTCTGCGCTCTATACCTTATCAACCCCAGGTTTCCATCAATGACCTTCTAGACCCTTCATTCCCTTTATCTGTTGTCTTGCTTTTGGCATCTACTTCTTTCTCTCTGCAGCTGCACCTCAAATCCCAGAAGCCACAATCTTACATGTACAATTGCTTGCAGGATGCCTTAATTTTGTTTTCCTAATACCATCTTAAATTCAACATGTCCAAAATCGGATCATTGTCTTCCCTGAAAACCAATTCCACTTCCTGACCATTTTCTCTGAGTTAGTGAGGCTAAAACTTAGATTGGGTGGCTTATTTCTGACAGCCTCTTCACATATCCAATCAATTCCTGTCTTTGACATGTCACTGGAATCCATCCCCTCCTTGCCATTCCCACTGATAACACTACTTATTACTCTTGGACTTCCTGTCCCAGTTTATATCCCCATCAGTCCACCTCTGCACATAGCCAGATTAATTGTTCTGTTGCAGCTTGAATTATGTCACCACCCTATGCATAAAATCTTAACAGTTCCCCCTTATTGCCAAATAAAGTCCAAACTCTACACATTTAGTATTCTGTACACTTATTCCTCCATATCTTCGTGAATCATGATTTCCCTTAACTTTGCCCAGTAAAAGTTTGCCCATCAGCGAAGGTCTTTGTCCATTGCTACCTCCTCCACAAAGACTTCCTGGATTTCCTCAAACTCAAGACTGACCCATAGCAATTTTTTGGCCCATGTTTGCCCCTCAATCAGGGTACCTATTTTACCCCTCTACTAAAATGTGTGTTCCTTGAGGGTAGAAATGAGAGACTGTCTCATCTCTCATGAACCTTGACTCTCATGGATGTAAAGATTTTAAAAATTGACTCAAAATTGATGATTATAAGAGTATGATGCTAACTATGGTTTTATAACTCAAGGATAATCCTTTAAGAAATGTGAAAATACCCTAGAAGAGTGAACTGGTATGCCATGTGCTTACTGAGGAGCAAACAGCTTTATTTAGATAAACTTAAATCTAGTGGGGTGTTGGCCTCTCACTGATTGACGCTTTTGTACCAATAGAGTTGGATGTCTTAAAGATGAGAGTGTTTGGGTCTTCAAAATCATTTGTTTGTGGAATTGTGGGTTGGTATGAAAAGGCAATTCTGTAGGAAACTAACTTTGGATTTTGATAAGTGACTTTTGTAGCTAGTTTTGGTAACTCAGCTATACTCTTCTGTATATTTTGGCAGGTCTGTTCTTGAAAGATATGATTATGTGTAACCCAGGCAAATTATCATAAATGCATATCTTTTTTTTTGCCTCTTGGATTTAATAAACCTATTCATAAAAAGTATTGTAGATGTTTCTTTAGAAGATCTAACCAGTTGATATTGGCATTTTGAGAAACCCTCTACCTGAATTCCCTCATTCCTTGAATATTATATTAAATCCCATAATACGCACATTCTTACTTTTTTTTTTTTAGCATATGGACCACTGCAAGGAATAAAATAACAGTCTGAGACAGGGGCAGTGGAGTCCAGCTTTCCCTTCCCAAAGCCAAGGTATCTTAGCAGAAAAAGAACATCAACCCCCAAACTTACACTTCTTAACTCATCAGTGGCAAATACAAAGATTTCCTCTAGTTAGTCAGGTGTTTCATATTCTGTACTAAGTTTAAGGGTCAAAACCCTGGTGTCAGAAAGGCAAACACACAAGCAAGCAAACAAGAGATTTGTTTTAGTTCATACTTAGTTTTCTTCCTTTCTCCTCTTCTCTATCTCCTTCTCTGTCTCTGTCTCTCTGTCTCTCTGTCTCTCTCTCTCTCCAGGTGTTTCAGTCATGTAGATTCAACCTAATAGTTGCCTCTGATGCCATTGACCACTTTCTTCACTGTCATGCCATCCAATCCCATGGCTATAAATATATAGGTACCATCTACATGCCCATGGCTCTCCACTTTACATCTCTACATCCTTATACCTCCAGGCCTCCTCAAATTATCCACTTAGACATCTAATAAGCATTGGAAGTTTAACGTACCAAACTGAGTCCCCTCCCCTCTACATTACTATTCCCGTCGCCTCCCCAACCCACTTTATGGCAACTCCATTCTTCCAGTTGCTTAGACCAAAACAGGTGACAATCTTCCTGTTCTCCAGTGCAGCAATGAATCCTGTGGGCTGTCTCTTCAAATGTGTCTACCACTGAGGGCTTCTCAGCTTCCACTGCTACCGCTTGGATCAGATGCCTCCTCTTGCCTGAATTTTGGCTTTCTTCCTAACTGACTTTGCCCTTACTCCCTTTCTGTTTATTCTTTAAGAAGCACTGTGATCTTGTAAGAAAATAGGTCAGATGTGTCCCAACTTCACTGGGAGTAAAAGTCTAACGGTGTCCTGAAAACCTTTCTGGTTTGGCTCCCAGGGTCTTCTCTGAAAGTTTGTCCTTGAAACTCCCATTTCCACCACTTGTTGTGCTTCCCCATGTGACCCCCCCGCCCCCTCTCCCCTAGCCCCTGACAACGTAACAAAGTTACTGTAGCTGGGCTCGCAGTCCAGCTATGTCTCCCACCCTGCTCATCACAAAGCACAGCTCTCTGTGTACCATAACTGTCTACCTCCTGCACCCATGGTCTCTGAAGAAAACCCTGAGCTGTGTCCTCCATGATTATTTGGTCCTTAGCCTCATTGAATACCAATTGCCCCAGTGTTAACTCATGCTCAAGCACACCCCCCATCGCATTTTCCTTCCTTGTCCACCTCCCTACCTCCCTATTGGGCTTAGTGGAGTTGCCTCCCAAATAAATGACTTGAACCCACTAAACAGACCCTGAAGCAAGAATATGGATTCAAGTCATTTCTTTTCTGACAGGTATAACATAATAAAATCTTGGAGTTGGAAGAGGCCTAAGATGGGGTTGAAACTTATTTTCTTCTCAATACAGAAACTACATGACATTCCTGACAGGTAATCAATCATTTCCCTCTCCTTGGGTTATTCTTGTGACAGAGATTTGCAACTTTGCATAGCCTGTTCCTCTGCTAGAGATCTCAGTTAGCTCCATTGGACAAACATTTCTAAGAGAATGCTGACTCCAGAAAGAGCACATGTAGTGAGGGAGGCTGGCCTCACTTGAAGCTCCAGGAGGGACAACTGAGCCACCACCATGCTGTTGAATGGTTCAGGACTCTTTTAATGACACGTGAGGGAGGCTTGTGAGTCTCATGAAAGGGTTTTTCCAGTCCTACTAAGAAGTCTTTTGGAAGCAACTCACTCAGTGGACAAAAGTAAGTTCTCAGGTGATCAGCCCAGGACTCTAAGGGGTGCCAGCATGAAGACAAAACTAATGCAAGATGATGAGCAGGGAGACCAAGAGAACTCAAGGCTGATGACACAGTGGACTCCTGGCTCCTCCAGTCATGAGGCAGCCCTGTTTCTGGACTTCATAATCATAGGAGCCACCAAATTTCCTTATTAATTAAAATAGTTTAGTTCAGGGATTTTGCCATTCTACTGGCACATACATAATATCCAGGAAAGTTCAACCATAGACATATTTTCAAGGAATAAGTCAACAGTGACAGAACTTCTAATGATACAGCTGGTATATGGTACGATCGCCTTTCCATGGCACCCCTAAACTCTCATTACAGTGAATCCTGACCTTCATTAATCTTTTTTGAATTTTATGAATAAATGTTAAGTAAAAAATATAGAGAATAGCTTTATTTTTTTTAAAAAAAAATATATCAACAGGATCTACTTGCAGCTTTAAAAAAATTCATTACATAAATTTTGGAATAATCTGCTCTTAGGTATATAAATTTCATTTTCTTCATTACAGATTACCACTTGTCCCTACATTTTGCATTTTATAGTTTAAATCACCCTACACTTAATTTTATAGAGAACAAAGTATTGTCTAAAATCACAAACAAATATATTTATTTAACACAATCAAGAAGTTCATAGATACAGTTCAAGTTATAATTCAAAATTGAAAAGAATGTATATTGTTAAGTATCCAAAACCTAAGGAAGTAACTATGATTTAACTTTATTACCTTGGGTAGCAGATATATTACCCATATGTACCTAACTAGAAAATTAATCCTGGCATTATTGTGTATCTTAAGCACCACTATGAATCTTCAACATTTAAAAAATGATATTCAAAGCTGCAAATCAGGACACAAAGTCTAACAGTGGAGCAGGCTGTTGAAATCCGAACTCTGTTGAACTATTTCACACATTGAGTGGTCAGATCTTCTGTGGTCTTAAAACTTCAAGCCATAATTCCCTAAAAATACATAAATTTGAACAAATCAGCTTATTCATAAAATGTGTGTAAATGTGTTTTCCCAGCACTGCTGGAAAAAGCAAAAAAAAAAAAAAAAAAAAAGAAGAAGAAGAAGAAGAAAAAAGAAAGAAAGAAGTAGGCTCATAAGTGAGGTAACTAGAGTTGGAGAAAAATACTTGGCCTCCTCAACAATTCCTCTGACAAAACAGCTCCCCTGAATTAGCTCTGCACACTCTGTCTTTGGGGAAAAGAAGCGATTACTTTTTAAAGGCCACATTAAAATGTGTGCTCTCTACAAGGATACCAGTGAAGGGAGGACTGGGGTCTACAGCAGACTTGGGAAAGTTTTAATCGTTGAACTCTGCACAGCCGTGGCTGGGGCGGAGCAGCAGGGAATGAACTGCCTTTGCAGAATCAAGCCAGCCTGCAGGCATTCCTGATCTGAGGAAAACACTTTAATTAATATGTAAAACAGCAGTTGGAAGAAAAGCAAGGTTAATTTCCAAACCACATCACTGCAGGCAGCATCCAGGTTATGAAACCCAGGGACACTTATGGGAGTTCCTATTTAAAGGCACAGAGGTGCTTTTGTGTGTTAGCAGCTTCTAAGATGCTCAAAGCCCTTTTATCGGCCCCCCACAATGGTGTTCCTCTTTTTGTGCTTAAAACATTCCCTTTGACTGGCAATCTGTTGTTTTTACTTTGCAATGCACTCTCCACTTTGTGAAACCACCGAGGGCCTCCCAGTGGCCTAAAAGCAGCTGTTGATGGGGGCAGAGAGTTGCTGGCTTTCTCTTTCTTGCTGCTGCTTTCTTTTTTCCTGCTGCCGGCTACCTTTGGAATGTGTGAAGCAGCCTGTCTTAGGCTGCTCAGGAAACTGTTCTGTACTTGCCTGGGGTGAAACTATAGCTCATTTCCTGGGCAGAGGTCTCAAACTCTGACCTGGGCAGAATGTGTCACATTCTCACTGTGCCAGAGATCAGCCTCTGGGATCCTTCAAGGTGAGGTTTATGAAGAAACAGAGCTGATAACTCTTTCTTAGAACTGAAACTGCTTTATTCAGTGCCTGAACGATTAACCCAATTAAAGAACACGTGCAGCTTCCTAAAGACTTGCCAACCTGTGAATGCATGTGCATTTCCTGATTTCCGCCTTCTCAATGGCTCACAGATACTTCAAGAGCAAGTAGTCTGCAAACTGCCCTCCTCTTAAACACCCTGTGAAGGAAAAGCCAGAAGCTTGGGAGTGATGCTGTATTCCTCCTACCCCTTATTAACCAATAAAACTCCCAGTCATAGCCACTGAACATCCAAGCATCTCCAAAATATATGGACATATTCTTGGGTCACGAACTTCTTTAAAAATTAAAATTCTCCCCAGGAAGAAAAGCATATATACAAAATTTTGCACACTTTTCATGAATTTTCAAATACTCTTCTCTAGCCCAGTGAAGATGTCTCTCCTTTCTCCTGTGTCATTTCCTCTGCTATTGCCTCCATTTGGGGCTCTACTCACCACCTGTCTCTTGCCTGGATTGTTACTATAATCCCCCAGGCCCTGGCACTGGTTTTCTTCCCATCTAGAATGATGGCAGAATTGTCCTGCATGTCCAAGGGCTCCTGACAGCCTTTGAAAACAAGTCCAATCCCTAGATTGGCATCATGGTCCTGCGCAGTTCCTTTCTTGCTCTGAACACACCTAATGCCTTGGGTTTTCCTAAACTTGCTCATTCTTTTTTTTTTTTTTAATTCCAGTTTATTTATTTATTTTTCATACTATATATACATAATTTTTTTAAACATTTTTTTTATTTCCCCCTCCCCCCTCCCTTCTGGTAACCACTAGTTCATTGTCTATGTCCATAAGTTTCTGTTTGTTTGTCCTGTTCATTTGTTGCTTTTAGGTTTATATCCCACATATGCGATATTGTGTGATTTTCAACCTTTTCTGTCTGGTTTATTTCACTTAGTATGATTATTTCAAGGTCCATTCATGTTGTTGCAGATGGCAGTATTTCATCTCTTCTTATAGCTGAGTAATATTCCATTGTATATATGTACCACAACTTCTTTGGCCAATCATCTATCGTAGGACATTTTGGTTGCTTCCATGTCCTGGCCACTGTGAATAATGCTGCTCTAAATATCAGTGTGCAAATATCTTTTCAAATATGAGTTTTCAAGTCTCTGGGGTAAATACACAGTAGAGGGATTGCTGGATCATATGGTAGGTCAATTCTTAGTTTTTTGAGGAACCTCCATACCACTTTCTATAGTGGCTGTAGCAATTTGCAGTCCCACTAGCAGTGTATGAGGGTTCCTATTTCTCCACATCCTCTCCAACATTTGTTAATACTTGTCCTGTTGATTATAGCCATTCTAACAGGTGTGAGATGGTATCTCATTGTGGTTTTGATTTGCATTTCCCTAATACTAGCGAAGTTGAGCATCTTTTCATAATTTGTTGGCCAATTGTATGTCCTCTAAGGAGAAGTGTCTGTTCAGGTCTTCTGCCCATTTTTTGATTGGATTGTTTGTTTTTTTGTTATTGAGTTGCATGAGTTCTTTGTATATTTAGGATGTTAGGCCCTAAAACTTGCTCATTCTGCCTTCCAGCTTCTTCTCCCAATATATCCCATTGGCTCTCTTCTCTGACTGGATAGTTCATATTTGGCTATTTTCACTCCCTCTGGTTACAATCTTTGCTCCTCTGATGGAATCCTATGCCCCCAGGTATACGTTGGAGCACCCTGTGTCTATCTCCCTTAGTATATTCTACACAGCTGATGTTGTCACTGTTGGCTGAATGTTTGCCTCTTTCACTTGACTTTGAATTTCTGCAATCACAGCTTCTGTCTTCTATGTCCTGATCTCAAAGCCTCTAGGGCAGTGACAGTCCCTGGAGTTTCTACAGGTGACCTATAGAGAGAGAGAGGGTACTAATTGTTTTGAAGCTGAATTTTATAGCAAGTACAATGTTCCAACTTATATTCTATGTATATTTGGTATAGTTTGAGGAATTGGAGAATATTCAGGGCTGGGGCTAAACCCCAGTCTGACTCTGCAACTACTCCCTTGGCAATTCTTACTGTCTCTGTGCATAGTCACACTGCTTGACATATAAGGTGCTCATTAAACATTTGTTAGGTGAATAGATAAATGTCTCTGGAGAGACATAGCACAGACCTATGGGTGGATAGAAAGAGCAGAACTCAGAAGTTAGAAGCTAGGATTTCCAGTCCACCTCTGCCCTGAGCCACAAGATCTCTCTCTCTCTCTCTCTCTCTCTCTCTCTCTCTCTCTCTCTCTCTCTCTCTTTCTCATACACACATCCACACACACACAACTGCACCCATGAGCCTCCTACTTTTCAAGGATGTTGGCTCGTAGGTTATCCCTTATATCCTCACTTTTTCATTGGTTTGTACTTATTTATTTCTCCATTCAGTATATAAGATGCGGCAATCCCTCTGCCCTCAGATCAAGCCCTCTTCCAGGCCAGGCTCTGCATTAACAACCTGCCATCCATACCTTTTATCTCACAGTGTACACCTCATCCTTAAGACACCTGCTTGTAGCATCTACTAAATCGCTTGCCAGCTTAGTTTGGCTCCTGTCTCCCCATTCTGCTGAAATAGCTCATGAGCTTTCTTGATTGGAAAACTCAAAGAACACTTATAAGCCCACAGCTTTTGACCTCTAGGTGTTTTAAATCATTGACCACATTCTGCATCTTTGGGAACACTCTGCAGAGCTGAACACCACACAACTAAGCTTTGTCTCCTCATTTATTGTTCTCTTTACTCTGATCTCCTACGGCATCTTTCTGGGACGTTCTTCCTCAACTCACTTAGCAAAAGTAAAGATATGTTTTATTTCCAATCTTTCTTCAAAGATTTTGTTTTCTTTCATTTTCCCTTCTTTGCTACTGTTTTATGTTTTTTCTTTTTTTATTATAGTGTTATCCAATGACCAGGTCTACACTTTTAGTCCCACTCACCTCTCTGTGGCCCAGACTTTTCTGCTAACTGCTTTCTTCTTAGCTCTCCTGTACGACAGGCAACTCAGAATCCATGTGCCTAGCAGTATGTTCCACTGTGTAGCACTCACAGTGGCATATAGTCCTTCCATTTGGGTTGCTTCAGATCACCTCTTTCTTACAAGCATCAAGGGGATGTCTTGCCTCATCTATAAACAAACAAAAAACAAAACTAAAGACCTCAAAAGAACTTATGTATTGAAATCCTATCATTATGAAATAATTAAATTTGCTTGAGATTTATTTTAAAAAAAGGTTTTGTTTCTCTTATTATAATCAAAGTCTATGCAAAAAAAAAAAAAAAGGAATTTATTGGTTCATGAAACTAAAAACTCCACGGATTGATCTGGAGCAGTGCTGTTCAAAAAGCATCCGCATTGGACTCCTTTGGAGGACTTGTGAAAAGATATCATTGGACCCTAGTCCCAGAGTTTTTAATTCAGTGAGTCTGGGTTAAATGAGAATTTGCATTTCCAAAAAGATCCCAAGTGATGTTGATGCTGCTGTTACAGGGACTCCATTCTAAGAACCACTGGCCCAGAAATTCTGGCACTGCTAGAATCCTGTGTTCAATGAAACTCCCAGGAAGCTATTTCTTTCTTCACGTCTCCATTTTATATTCCTCTGTGTTGATGTCCTGACACAGTAAGCTCCTGGCAGTCCCAGGCTTATATCCCCTTCAGAGTTAGTGATTCTAGAAAGAGATTTTCTCAACATTTGTACAAATTTCCCCCTAAAATGACTCTGGCTCTATGTAAGTCACATGCTCACTCTCAGAACAGTCACTTGGGTACCCTGTTGGGTAACCTTTATGTGACAGCTTCATTAGCGATAGCTCTCCTGCTCACCCACAATTCAGAATCCTATTTAAGGAAGGAATGCAGAGCAAACAAAATGTTATATGTATTAATATATATTGAGCTGAGCAACATACTCAATTTCTCCGAATCACAATTTACTTTTCCAGTTAATTGGTTCAATAATGCCTACATTTCAGGATCATTGTAGGTATTAGAAATGTAACCTGCTTTAAATAGCCTGTACATTGCCTGTCACATAAAATATGTGAAATAAAAAATATTAAGAAAAACTTGCTTTGTCCTGGACTCCCACTTCTCCCAGTAAAGGTGGTTCATTAGATGTCTGGCAACAGAATGGGTGGACCTGGATTGAGGATACCCACACTATCATTTGTCCTCACTCATCTCTTGTTTCTTGACCGGTTATCATACCCTTTTGATCCATTCATGTGAAGACTGAGGTTCTCCGTTAGAAAATGATGCTTATGTTTAGGAAACACTCATCCATTTAGCACAAATCAAGTATGTGCCTTTCTTTGGTTACAGATGCTGGGGCTCAAATGCCAAGATTCATATGGTTCTCACTACTGCTTCCATGTTGAAGCCTTCTCTAAGACTTTGGTCTTTCACAGGTCTGCAAGCATGCTGTGAGGTCAAAATTTTCCTCCTGTTGTAGCTGACAATTATATCTCTTTAGCTCTTTCTTGTACGTTTCTCCTCTGAAGTCTGACACAGAATGCTCCTCATGAAGCTTATATTAGGGTAATAGTAGGGTGCTTATTTGTTTGAGAGGAAGGACGGATCAAAGATCTCCATATCCTTTGCTTCTCAGTTGTGGACTCCCATCTACCATGGTAACCTGGAGGAGAATGATAATCATAACTGTTATTTGCTGAGTACTTATGTGCTGGCATTGAATCCTCACAAGGTCCATGAGGTAGGTCTTCAATTTTACAGATGAAGAAGCTAAGGCTTTGTGAGATAAATGTCTCTACAAAGCATGGCAGAGCCAGAGAGCCAAGTCAACTCTGGTCTGTGAATGCAGACCTCCCGCTGGGTGCACAGGTCTTTAGCTCTCCCCAGACCTGGGCTGAATTTCTCCCATGCAGAACCTGAACATTAAATTGTTGATGTTGCTGTGTTCTAATTGGATTACATGTAAATTATCTTTCTCTCCAATATTCAGTGAGATTTCTGGCAGTCACTGAAGACTCATTGCCTAATTGTTGCCACTGGTGATTTTCTCAAATCACTGTTCTGGGCCCTGAGCCATCAACCAATTCACCACGCTGAAGAGATGCCTTTATCAGTGCGAGGCAACTTCAGGTAAGCCACATTCTGATTCACCTCTGATTTTAAGCACTAAATTAATTTTAGAGGTTGCATAAGGAAAGTTTGGCCCTCTATTTTCACTGGGAGTGACAGCCACAGCTCAACTGGGGGTGGGGGGGAGGTTAAGCAGGCTCTACTTTTGTCTCTGCCCTCACCCCACCTCTGCTTTCATCAAACCAGAGTTGCATTTGGGTGGGTGGAGAGTCTTGCTCCAATGTCATTGGCAAGCACTTGACTTAGAATTGCCTGAAGATTAGAATACTGGACTTTAAATCCCAAAGAGTCCTATCATCTTGTCATAAAAGTTTCATACCATGAAACTTGTACACCACTTCCTTTCTTGGCATATACATGTATGTACTTGAGTTAAATTTTAATGCTTTAGAAAAGTTAAAAATAACTTTTGGAGCCTTCTTGTGTTTCTTATACCTTCTCTGCAGTTCTGCTATTATCCTGTATATGGATCTGAAGCAAATGAATGAATGAATGAATGAATGCTCTGAATCTAATGAAATCAAACACTGGAGGATAGAAATGATGATAAATATATAAGCTAATTTCTCTTTTGGCCAATTAGAGTTTCTTAAAAATTTGAGACTAATTGGAAAGTACTCACAATTTATGCGTAAAATAAACCACATGCTTCTGGATTTCTGACACTACGATGGAGACCAATCTTTACTTCTCTGAGAAGATTGAAAATAGCTCACTCTAAACCTAGCACTGTATCTCTGTGACTGTGGAAGTTAGGACTCTGTCTTGAGCTGAATGGGTTCAGCTGAATGATGGTCGCTTCTGCTGAAGTTTTATTAGACACCCACTGGGGGAGAACGAGACATAAGTTATACTGGTACTGCAAACCATTTTGTCTGGTCACCTTTCTTACTTGCTTGTTGCCCCACTTCTATTCTTTTTTAAGGGAGTGTATTACCTGAGGAGGGGGAACACCCATTACCATTTGACTGGGTGTTGAATTTAAGAAAGCCTGGAGGCGACAAGAGGAAACATCATGATTGAATATTGCCTATTAATGAAAGTGCAAATAAATCAAGGCTCACATGGCTCTTATATGAATAAAATATTATACCTGGAGGCAGGAGGATGTGATATATTTTACTATCTTCATTAATCTGCAAGTTTGCTGTTCAAGGCTGAGACCACTCATCACTGTATAGAAGAGACGGTCTCTTCTATATTTCTTGTGTCTCAGGTCAAGAAAATGTCCTTTCTTTAGTAAGAAAAATCTCTTCTCTGATAAACACTTGAGCTAATGTTTTTCCAGGATTTACAAAATTACTTAGATAAATTCAGGTTCAGGGGTTGGTTAAGTACTCAACCATATCTTAATGCAACTACTGCCCACCATTCTATATTTTATAATGATTATATTTTACTCAGATATAGTCAGGCCAGATATGCTATTGTTATTGTTAAATTGTAAAGACCACTGTGGGGTCAATATAGTAACTGACTGAATCTACAGATATGCTGCCCAGGCTGCTTACCATGGTCACAGGCCAGGCTTTACAAATAAAGGGATGCAAGAAAGGTCAAAGCTTAAGGCCAGGTCTTTGGTGAGGCAGTTATTACGATTTCTGGAAAATTCAATACATTAAATATTTTGGTATGGCCCAGTCAAACAGTGTTCATGACCTAGTTTCACAGTTTTTCAGGATGTACTATAAGGTGATTTTTCTTTTACACTATCTTATCAACCAAGCAGTTTCTTCCATGTGGCCATCTGCTCAGTTTTGCAGCCCTCAGCTGTTCTTGGAGCTAAAAAAAAAAATTATACTATGGAAAAATCAATGTACTCCTCCTATAGACATAGATTTAATGTGTCACAGGAATAGGTGCCACAGAAATACCTAAATTGATAACACTGATATATATCTGCATTTGACTGAGAGATCTTAGGGTAAATAAAACGTGGCTCAATGTAGGGTTCGATTATTTGGATTATTGCTTTAATAATGAATTCAGCAATTTTAAAAATTAGAATAAGAAACATAATATTTAACACTGAAAAAGATTTCAGGTATTTTTCCTGTAGTAATGTCTTGTTGAGACTATTTTCCTGGTATTCTTAAAATTATAGTTCTGTTTGTAGTTTTGAAAATAAAATCTTTGAATTGGCTCCATTTGGGGTTCAGCAAATTAGTGCAGTTTGGTACAAGGCCCAGGACTTGATGCCATGTTTGTGAACAGGGTCCACTTTCATCTGAGCATGTAAATAACAGAAAAAGCTATTTGGCAGCACCCCTCCATAACTGCCCCCCCCACCCATTGCATTCACATCCACATCTCTGCATTTGTACCCAGAGGTGAAAGCAGGGCTTCTCCAGTCTAGATTTTCAGGGGCGAGCCTAATGAGAGACAGCAAGCGTTCCAGGCAGTGGATCAGGATGCTGGACTTCTGCTCACAGCCCTAGCACACCTCCTGAAGTGTCGAGGCACGTGTTTGTTTGTCAGCGCTGGTGTTTGTCATTGGAACAATGCAGAGATTTCTAAAGCGGAAGGGGCTGATTAGCATGGCCGAAATGCTGTCAGGTGCTAAGCAGTGCACTCAATCCTTCCATGAACTCAGCGGTTAAGGAGATCTGCTACAGGTCATGTTGCCTTTTCACATTTGAGGAAAGTCAGACTCACAAAGGACTCACTTTTGAAAGTCATGTGACAATAAGTGGTGGAGTTTATTCAAAAGGTTTTTGGCTCCCAAGTGGTTCTGCTTTCCATCTTGTAGACTCTGTAAATACAGGTAGACGATAGCATATAAATTGTAAACTTCAGCATTTTCATAGGTCAAACACCTGTGAAAACCACAGTAGTATAATTGTAAAAATCTCATGTAAATAAAATATTTTAATATGGTAAAACCAAGTAACAGAACCACTTTTATCTAAAAAATAGTCATATTATTGGCCAAGCAGCATTTTGTTAAATAACCATATCTGGTAAACCTGTTACTTTTTGAGGGGTGGGGGTATAATCCCTCATTCTTGCTACAGCAATTGCCTTTTCTGGATAAAAAGCAGACTGTGGAGCTAGTATCTAGTTTTTGTTCACCAGAACTGGGCAAACCAATGGGAGTGGGAGGGAAATAATATGTTTACAATTGTTTCGTCAAGCCCCTTCACCTCAACCCAAGGAGATGGGTAAGACACTGTCCATGCAATCAAGTAGAATCAAAAAGTTCCATTAGTGACTCCCTTACAATCTATGTATATAATAAAATTTATATAAATTTCTATTTTTAATTTGCTTCAGATTAGTTAAATCAAGCAGATAATAGTAATATGCTGACAATGCAGAATATGAATAAAATAAATAAATGAAATATTTACAGCAGCTATGATTATTAATTTTAGTATGCAGTAAAACTCTTAGAGTGTGATTTGCTGTAGAGGTGTTTTGGGGGTTTTCTTTTGGCTTTTTCATTTGTTTTTTTTTTTTAAATTAAGAAATAATGTATCTATTTCATTTTCTTTTTTTTCTGCATTTTGTGATTTATATTCCTAGATTTTTCAATTAGTTTTATCCACTTTCACTTCTAACTCATCTTCCTTAGCTATGTCTTCATATATCATTACAGTCACCCTTTAAGTTAACTAATGGTCCCTTTGAACCATAGAATAGGTGAATGACCTTTTGAAATAACACACTCTGGTGCAATGCAGCCAGAAAAACCAAATGAACTGACAGCTAAATAAAAAGTGATTGGTTCAGTTGAGGTACACCTGCCAAATCAAGGCTGCCAGCTGGGAAATTCTTATGCGTTTTCCTAAGTGACTGTTATATAAAATATTGAGGCTGTATGTATCTGTAAGTAACAATTGCTCTGATATTTAAAGAGACTTGTTCTTTTATTTTGCCTTTCCGCAAAGGAGAATCAAGAGACCAGGGTTTATATATTGAAATCAAGAAACCAAATCAAACAGTGGCTTATTCTTTAAAGTAAACAGAGCAAAGGCTATTGGTGGCAGATGTAACCAAGAGCTGGCTCTGTGCAGACAAAGAGGAGATTATGAAAACAAAAATCTCTTCCACTAAAATAATTATTTTTAATTCCTGAGCTGCTTTTAATTTTTTTTTTCCACAGAATTTTAAGGGCAAATGATGCTAACAAATACTAATGAGAAAATGGGAAATGTTGTTGTATAGATTTTGGGGGCTCTGACAGTTAATCCTTCATCCTTTGCCTGCATGGACTCTACCACTCCTTCCAAGCCCTGCTGAGACTTCTCTTCAGGGAGCTCCCCTGCCACGCTGATCCTTTCCAATCTCCTCTTCTCTGTATTTCTGAAACTCACAAAGTCGTGCTGTCAGTGAAACAGTGTCACTCGGTTCAGCTCTTTCTCTTTAGCTGATACCTTGGCGGACAAAGGCAGATTCTGTCCAAGGTTCATATTTGAAAAACAAAATAAAAACCAGAACACTTTCGATTAACTCTATTCTGTTTTGTGTATCATCCCTGTCACATCATCTGCCCTAAAAGTACAGGAGTACTTTACAACTGTGTCTTTCCTTGATAGCCCCCAGGGCCATGCTGAGTCAATTGTGAATGCGTTATGAATGGAAAGATGTGGAAATGTGTCCAGGTGATAACACTCCGGCTTTAAAAGTTTATTTAGATATTTGGAACAAGATCAGAGACTATCTCCAACACGTAGTAAAATTCGATCCTTTAGCCAACTAGCCAAAGGTGAACAAGCTGCCTGTAAAATTGCTTCAGAGTCATGCCTGCTGCCAGTTCACAGAGAACTTGATCCTTCTCTGAGTTACTATGTGTTTCAGATACCAGACTTGATCTCTGAGGACTGTGAGTGGTGTGTTGTTGTTGTTGAACTTCTCAAGTCTGACCCTGGTTGGAGCCATTCTATGTCCTAACAAGTTCTGAGAGGATCATGGTGGACACGTGCTGCAATGGCAGCTGGATGTTTCTAATGATATCACTGGACCATGACTGGTCCCTTATCCAAAGTCCTTAAACAGAATAAGATCAAGGAGTTAATGTTCCTTTGCTAACACAGGTATTGCTGATTCATCTGTTCACCCTGAAAGCTCTGCATTCCAATAATACTTCTTATAAACATCCCACAAACTATTAATTTCCTTCTACAAAAACAGTAGTCTCTCTCTTTTACTTTTTATGAATTTCTATTGAGAATTGTGAAATACTCAATCTCTGTCATGCATGAGAGACCAGCTATTAATTCTAAGTGTAAAACTAAACTTTCTGGTGACAAACACTGTGATGATACATTTCCATTGAATGGTGACTGTGGGAAGATGATTTCATGGTATTGGAAATAGATTTGGTATGAATAATTATTATTAACATACCTAGTATATATATATGTAATACAAATATGTATGTGGTATAGATACCTATAGGATACATATAGGATACACACACACACACACACACTATATATATATATATATATATATATATATATATATACACACACACACACACACACACACACACACACACATACACACACACACACACACCATATATATATATATATATATATATATATATATATGATACATATAGGATGGATATGTGTGTGTGTGTGTGATTCAACTGTGAATCAAGTTATAGAAACAATTTAGGCTGTTTTACTAAATCAATCAGAGAATTTTACTGCTTTTTTCCCAAGATTTCTTTACTCTCTCTTTTTCCAAAGTTCTTCTATTCTAGAATCTCTTTTGTATTGATAAGAGTTTCTGTATGTGATCTATTTACCTGAATTTACTACAGCTCAGAAGAACTTCCAAGCATTTCTTAAAACAACAACAAAAAAAGCATATTTTGTAGAAGATAAAAGTAGCCCACAGGCTACTTACTATCATATTTATAATCAGCATGATGAATTAGGTATTTTGAATTAGATTTTGTTTGTGTGTCCCATTGATTTTTTAAAAGGTCATTTCTCTTTCTCATTTTTGAGTTGTAATGTAATCATAGTTAGCTAGTAAATATATATGAAGTAATATCATGATTTCTTGGGAAAATGAATTTGGCCTTCAAAATAAAGCAGATTTTCTCTTGTATTAAAATCAAACAAAACAATACCGCCCCCCCCACCAAATCTCTAAGTGTAACTAAATAGCCACTGAGTCTCTTCTACTCCCAGGAAGCTTTTGTTTCCTTTCTGCTATCAACTCAGTGACAATGTAATCTAATTCAAAATAGAACCATTTCCTCTGGACCACTGCTTAGGACCGCTTTCTCCAGAGATTCTGAGATGGAGGCAGATGGCCAGGCTGTCTCTGCGAGCTGTGGCCTCTACCTGCACTATTGGCTCTATAACCTTCCCAGGAGGAGTGCCCTGAGCTCTTTTCCAGTTCTCCCAAGTGGTGATCCCTAAGCTGCCTAACGCCATCCCGAAAGGTCAAAAATTGTGGAGCTTCATATAATTACTGGAAGGAAAAAACCTTAACATTTTGTGTGCATATGATGTGTGGGCTCTGATCTAGGTGCCTTATATACGTTACCCTATTGAATCTTTATTCCAGCTCTGGATTATTCAGCTTTGGCTAACCTTGAGCTTCAGGTAGGTTAATTAATTTGCCCAGTCACAGAACTGGTAGGTTGGGGAGGTGGGAAGGGAACTCTAGTCAGCATCAAGACTGTTTTGTTGCAACTTTCTTTCTACTCTTTCCTCTGTGGCAGAAGTCCTTGCTTTGTCCTTCTATTCCCATGGCCTTAAAACTGCAAACTCTTGGTGGGGTTCCTTATTCATGTCGCAGATGTTGAGATGCTACCACTTAACCCAGCCTTATTGAATATGAATCCTTAATCATGCTAATATCTTGCCTACTATTTAGCCATTCATTCATTCATTCATTCATTCATATAGCCACTCATCCCTCTCCAAGTTATGATTACATTGCAGACATTGGGTAAGAATTCCCAGTTTCAAAGACATCGTGTACTTCCCCTGAATGAATAACCATTGCTCCAAAATTGACTATAATAATTATAATAATAATAACAATTACTATTATTATTTGTATCAACAGTGATCTGGGTTAAATTATGTCCCCTCCAAATTCACATGTTGAAGTCCTAACCTCAGAATGTGACTATATTTTGAGATTGGATCTTTACCAAGGAAATTTATTTAAAATAAGGTCATTAGGTGTGCCCTAATCCAATATGACTGTTATCTTTCTAAAAAGAGGAAATTTGGACTCAGAGACATGCACAGAGGGAAGACAACGTGAAGAGACACAGGGAGAAGATGGCAGTCTACAAGCCAAGGAGAGAGGCCTGGAACAGATTCTCTGTTGCAGCCCTTAGAAGGAACCAACTTTGCTGATACCTTAATTTTGGACTTCGAGCCTCCAGAACTGTGAGAGAACACATTTCTGTTGTTCAAGCTCTGAGTCTATGGTACTTTGTTATAGTAGCCCTAGCAATGTAATAAAAAGCTGTTTAACTAAAAAAATTAAACTAAAAAAATATTAAAAATATATGTCATGTACTTCATGCTTTCAATACACACTTTTATGCTTTTAATGCACCCTCTTGTGTAGACCTCTCCACAACCTTAATGCTACCTGTGCCACTGTGATTTAGAGATTATAAAACTTGCCCCAAACCACACAGATAGTAGGTGGGAAATCCAGGGTTCAAACCCAAACTTGTATTCCAGAGCTATAGCCCTTAACTGGCATGGTGAATTATTTTTTTCAGCCTAGTTTCATGACGTCCTCCAAGCTGGCTGAATCTGAGCCATAGGTGTCTCCACTGTGAACTGCTCCTATGTCTCAAATGTCAGTGATGTCGTCAAAACAGCAATGATTTTTTTTCAAATTGCTATAATGTTCAGGGGACATTAAATTAAGTAGAAATCTCAGATTCCCAATCTCCATGTAGCAGAAAAATCTGCTAGAATGAAGAAGGTAATCTCATTAGTAAGCTGTTACCTCAGAACTGAAGAGCAAATACGGTTGTTGTTATTTCTGGCAACAGAGGGTTTTGGTCCTGAACAAAAGCGAGCTTGGTGCAATGAGTATATGCTTTTATGAATAGGTCACTGTTTACGACACGCAACCAAATGTTGCTTCAGAATCAGGCTGGCTTCCTGTCATGCGGGTCAGGGGTGGCAGCAGTAAATTTGTGTGTGGCTGATCTCCAAGGGTGCACGTAGAGATGGAATATTTCAGGTTCCCTCCTGCTCTACCCCTCACTGAGGGAACTGAGGATCTTTTTCTCTTGGCAGACCTAGAAATTGACATTGGGGCAGAATGAGAGTGAGGCTTTGAAAATCAGACATAATAGATTATATATAAAATTTTGATGAGCTCGCGTTAACAATATGCCTTTCAAATTCATCCATTTTGGGTTGAATTGTGGCTTTTGTAAGTGGGGTTCTCTGACCTTTTTCATGCTGTTCAACAATGAATACTTTCTGTAAGACGTATTGGTCTAACAAAAATTTTCATGCAAAGATTTCAAGGAAATCGGAATAGATTTATAGTATTTATACAGCTAACTAACAGAATTTTCCCCGAAAACTGTTTAAAATCCAAAATCTAATATAGCAAGAGATCACCTCTCATTTTCGACAGCCTTACTTGAATCAGATCAATTTAATTACTGTTCCTGTCAGTTTTGTGGAATCCTTGTTCTAACAAGGTAAAATAATGGCGAATCCAGGGGCTGTGCTGGTCCTCATTGTATATTTGTCTCACCTGACTTGATATTTTGAATTATGTATGCAATGAGAAATGGAGCATCCCTCCTACTTTTTCCTAAAATACGACGAGTCTTACCAATTAGTTTATACACTTAAGCAACTATTCATTTTTAACAGTTAAGATCCCAAACTGACGGCAGTACATGATTCCTCCTCTGGCAGAGGGAGGGCATGATGGAAAAACTAGAGGTGGCAGGGTCTTGTGGAATAAATCACACGCCGGATTGAGGTTGTTTAAATGATGTAATGGACAACTGACAAGTGATAAGAATGTTAGTCATAAATGCTAGCTTTCCCCTCAGTGGACTCGATTCTTACCGTGGAATCAGACAATTTTGATCAAAAAAGAACTATCTCATTGTGGCAAAATGTTAAATTTTATGGAAGACAAGCCTAGAGCTAAGAGAGACATGGTGACTTGTCCAAGGCCACACAACTAGTAATGGCAGCACTGAGATTATAAACTGAGTCTCCTAATCATTAGCTCAGTATTTTTCAACAGAATTCCAATATTACTAGTTATTTTATAAATCAGACACAGTTTGCACGATGCTGTCTTGAAGATATTGGCTGTGCTTGCTCCCCTTGTCACTTCATACCCAGTGTCTGGTGCACAAAAGGAGCTTACCTGCCTGGCAAATTAAAGGGTAAAGACCAAACATGTTTTCTTTTAACAATAATCACTTTCCAATATTTCTAATATTCATTTAAGAATACTAATAGTTTTGGCTGTTTCCTTTTTCATGAATATGGTCACCTGAGGTTGAAAATAGGGAAAACAGAGTAAAATTCATCTTTGTTTTGCTACTTGTTATTAGTGACAGTGAAAAGTTTCATGGTAACGAAAGATAAAAATTACTGGGGTTGGGAGGTTACTTTTGGTGTCTTCTATCAATGGTATATCTGTTCCTCATTATCACAAATAGAAAAGTGGAGGTAACACTGACAAAATTGTATTTACAAAGCTTATACTCGCTCCTTTCGGTAATACTTAAGACCATTAGGGTCTAACAATCGAGTTACAGACAAAAAGAGGTCAATTAAACTTTGAAAAGCTTGTTTAGCTCTTGTTTCTTGCCACTAGGAAGTTTATAGGAAAAAGTGTGAACAACAACTCAAAAATTATTTTCTCAATATAGTATAGTTCCAAGAAAACATTGTGACAGTCTTCTGCCCTAAGTTGATCAATATAAATAGATATTTTCATGTCTAAATACTATATCCAAAGTAGTAAGAAGAGTTAAAAATAAATTCCTGAAATATGGTGTTGTAATGTATAGCATGGTAACTATAATTAATAATACTTTATTGCATATTTGGAAGTTGCTAAGAGTAAATCTTAAGTCTTGATCACAAAAAAAAAATTTTTGTAACTATATAAAAAATAGATTCTTATACAGATGGCCAGTATATATATGAAAAGATGCTCAAGATTACTAATCATCAGAGAAATGCAGATTAAAACCACAATGAGATATCACCTTGCACCTGTCAGAATGGCTATTATCAATAAATCATAAAACAAGTGTTGGCAAGAATGTGGAGAAAAGGGAGTCCACATATACTGTTGGTGTGATTGCAAACTGGTACAGCCACTATGGAAAACAGTCTGGAGGTTCCTCAAAAAATTAAAAATGGACCTACCTTTTGACTTAGCAATTGTACTTCTTGGTATTTATCCAAAGAAAACCAAAACACTAATTTGTAAAGATCTATGCACTGCATGTTCACGACAGCACTATTCTCAGTAGCCAAGATATGGAAACAACCTAAATGCTCATCAGCATATAATTGGATAAAGAAGTTTTGGTTTAATATGTTTCAAAAATCTGAATTAAGAATGGTAATAACTACATATCTATCAATAAGTACTTTAAATGAAAAAGAATTAAATGCTCTAATCAAAAGAGAGGATGGCTGAATGGATAAAACAAGACCCTTACATATGCTGCCTATAAGAGACTCACTTCAGATTAAAAGATGCACACAGACTAAAGGTAATGGGATGGAAAAAGATATTTTATGATAGACGTAGAGGGTACTGTGCTGAGTGAAGTAAGTCAGGTAGAGGAAGACAAAAACCATATAATTGTTCATATATGTGGAATCTAAAGAGCAAAACAAACAAAAAAACAAATAAGAAAACAGAAACAAACTCATAGATACAGAAAATATTTTAAGGGTTACCAGATGGGAGGGGTTTTAGGGGGTTGGTGAAAAAGGGGAAAGGGATTAAGAAGTACAAATGAGTAGTTACAAAATAGTCATGATCAATAGATATGAAGTATAGCGTAAGGAATATAGCTAATAATATTGTAATAACTATGTACAGTGTCAGAGGGGCACTAAGTTTATTGGGGTGATCACTTTGTGAGTTATGTAGATATCTAATCACTACATTGTACATCTGAAACTAATATAATGTTGTATGCTATCACTGAAAAATTTAAAAAAAACTATTAATAAAAAAGAATTTATAGTTCATGTATACAATGGAATATTATTCAGCCATAAAAAAAAATAAAATCCTACCATTTGCAACAACATAGATGGACCTAGAGGTTATTATGCTGAGCAAAATAAATCAGACAGAGCAACATAAATACTATATGATTTCACTTATATGTGGAATCTAAAGAACAAAAACAAACTAATCAAGAACAGACTCACAAATACAGGGGATAATCTGGTGATGGCCAGAGAGGAGGGGTTTGGGAGACTAGGAGAATGGGTGAAGGGTTAAAGAAGTACAAATTAGTAGTCGATAGATGTTCACAGGGATGGGGAGCATGGCATAGGGAATGCAGTCAACAATATTGTAACGGCTAGGTGGAGAGCCAGAGGGGTGATAGTGTAATCGGGGGATCGTTTCATATAAATGTTTAACCAATGTACTGTATACTTGAAACTAATAATTAAGTAAGATGCTTAAAAAATAGATTCCTGAAACAAAAGAGAAACTTATTTTTCTATTTCTTTAGCAATATATTTTTTTTGTAGGGTATCTTATTTGCTACACTATAACAATCTGATGAATTTTCAGTGTGTAGATTTATCAGTACTTGCTATTCTATGGACTGTTTTTTTCTCTAAAAATGCATTTATAATTTTTTAAAAGTCTGATCTCACGTGAACAAATGCATTTCAGGGATGGTCAAAACATGTTCAAAGTAAAGTCATTAATTTTCAATTGTACTTACAGTTTATTTTGTTTGCTCTCCAAGCCAATACAAGTTGCTTCCAAGAAACAGGACATTGGGCTGAAATGGCTAATATAACAAAGCAGGGACAATAGTTTATTCTTTTGGTGAAATGATAGCATTCAGAGGTTGGAAGTCTGGATTGTAGACCAAAGTGCTCTTGAGTGGGTGAGTTAGTCTGTATATCAACTAATCACAGATGTGTTGACTAGTTAACCTTCTCCCCAGACCTAGTCTTCAGGCACTTTGCCTAAATCTCATTCTTTCTTTCAGCTAATCTTTCTGAAAGTGTTAGCTGATAATTTAAGGTGTGACCACTCCCAGGAGTATTGCATTTTGAAAGAGGCCTCCAGGTAGAAAATACTTCAATTAAAAGAGCAAGAGAAGGGAGGACAGTTGTCATTTAACTAACTTGTAAACTGGGTTCCAGGCCATTTAACTCAATCTTTAGCTGGAGCCCCCTCTGAGCTCCCTCTGCACTTAATTGCCTCCAATTCTGAGAGCCAATGGCTCTGAGCAGCATTTCCTCCTTTTCAAGCATCACATCACAATAATTTCAGCCTAAAACCTAGTTTACTCACTGTGTCATCGCTATAGATTGTAGCTGAACAGAAACATTAAAACTATTTAGTTCTTAAATTACATCTTAACAGTGTGTGAAAGAAAGAATTTGCATTTCCAGGACCATGGACCTGCTACAAATGCTCGCGCTTTCATAAATGTAGTTACATATTTTATGCTTTAAGTTTAAAATGCAATTACAAATTTGCTTCCCTTCTTTCTCAGATATTTGGACACAGTTAAATATGAGGCATCTCGTATGCCAGAGTTTACTCGCTAAGGTATTTTTCTGCTCGAGTCTGTATGAACAATCTATATATTATTTGTAACTATGTACGTTTATATATATATATATATATATATACACATATATATATATATAAATATATATAGATAGATAGATATAGTATGCCAATATTTTCAACTTATTCTCATATAACGAGAGTTATAGTAACGATGATTTCTGTGTTTAAAAACAATGTTTCTGGAGTTCTTTCTATGCTCAGCCAACACTAGACATTAGGGATACAACCAAGAATGTATATATAGCATTTTAGTTCATAAAGGTTTCTTTTATCACATTTCAATCTTTCTCCATTTTTTCTCCTTCAGAAATAGCAAATGATAAAATGAATGTGTACAACTATGCTGGTAATTTAGGGAGATATGCTCAGTTTTAAGTTTCTTTAGTTCTTAGGGTCACAGTGGTCTACTTTTAACTCAGATTGTTCGAAGACTACAACAGTATGAGAATATGCTTCCTAAAATGACTTTGTTATGTATAGTTAATATTGACATGCTCAGATGGACTATAGACATTCAGGTATTGATGGTCTACTTTATGGACTATAATAGAAGTGAAAGAGTTCACAGTAGTTTGCTTTCCCAACCTGTTCCTGCTAATTAATTGATTGGAATGATCTGTATGTACCCAGGTGTAAAAATCTGTTTTGGTACACAAGAAAAATAAAATCAGTAGTCTTGATTTGGAAAATTTGATGAATGATTCCATGTAATTTAGTTTCCATGTACTTAACATTTATAAAGATTCCTTTGTCTTTTCTGAATAATATTGTTTTTAAGTTTAGGTTTTAAAAAAATGGCTTTCTCCCTGAAATAATATGGAAACTTTCTGTTCAGCAGACAGTTATACAATAGGATAGAAGGTTTTGCATAGCCTTCCCCTCTTCTAGGGTGCTAGCCTCCCAAATTACCTGGGGCACTTACCAATATTTCATGCTCCTAGACAACTACAGCCACCTGCTAGAAAACAATTTTAAAGATGTCCTAGTCAACTGGTCTTCAGTTTTCATTGTTTCCTTCTGAGTGTTACTCAATAAGCCAATTTTGAGTGACACATTTAGTTGTTAATGGATATCATTTTTCCACCCTCATTTAAGAACATTTTAATGAGAAATTTGTTTAAAATTACAAAAGTAGAGAGCAGGGTATAAGGAGTAGCCATATACATATCATCTAGTTAAAGCAATTATAAACTCATGACCAGTCTTGCTTTATGAACATTCCTCCACCCAGGGCTAAAGTGAGTAGAAGAGTTCAGTGCTTGGAAGAGTGGAGAATTAATGAATCAATAATTTTAGCGAGCAGTCATTGTGTGTGTGTGTGTGTGTGTGTGTGTGTGAGAGAGAGAGAGAGAGAGAGAGAGAGAGATTTATAGGATTAGGGCTTTATTAGTTCCTCCTTTAAAAAATATTTTAATATGTAGTATATCTTGTGGATCCTTATATATTAGTATCATAAGCATGGCTTCAGGAAATTTTAAGTCCACATTTCAATTTTAAATTTAATGACTTAATGTGTTTATTTGCAAGATGTCAGATATCCATGTGTAAACAAAAAAATACAGTCAACTTTCTGAAGTTCATTTATCTAGATAGCTATGTTTTTGTGGATAAAGCAACTAGTTTATGTTTAACAAGGAATGAGGCAAAAATAGCTTCTGGTCATGGATAAAGAGAGAACCTAGGGTCTTGCACTATAGGGTGACTTTAGGCAAGTCACTATATTAATTATTCTGGGCTATACTTTTCTGCTTCTTTCTTCTCTAAATTAAATCTGTGTTAAATGATTACTTTCTCCCAGGCATTGTGAAGAACACAGGGGACAAATAAATCACCATTCCCGACAAAAGGACCTAAAATCTAGAGTAGCTGGGAGTAGGTGCAGGATATTCTGTAAGGCCATTTCTAACTCTGGTAGTATGTTTTTAATTATTTATTAAGATAATTATTTATTAATTGAATTATTTATTAATTATCTGTTCCAAAGCATTTACTATTCCTTGTTTCTTACGGGATAACACTTTTAGTCTAATATTTGAAAATGACCATACTCTGATCTGAAACTGCCTTTCTAACTTATGTTTCTACTTCTTCCGTCCTGAAATCATTCTGTCCAGTTACAATGATTTCTATTACTGTTGTTGCCTGAACATTGGATCACCAAGGAGTCCGCTCTGCTTTTTGGGCCCTCACTGCTTTTCTCTGAACATCTAATTTCCGCCTGTAGTTTACGAGCTAGAATGATTTTTACCTTTCCTGTAGATTCTTCCCTCACCATTTTTGTGCATTTCCAGCAAATGCAGCATCCCTCTCATATAGTACAGAATCATGTCTTCAGATGTCCACCTCTCCCAGAAAGACTCCCTGACCTAGCCAGCCGGCTCTGCGTTCTCATAATATCCACTGATTTCATCCTTCTCACCTCTCTTTTTGTCCAAGAAGTTTATGAACATGAAGTAGCTTATGAACAAGATGTAAGTTTGTAGACAGGAATTTTGTGGACAGAAATTTTGCCCCATTTGTTTTTGAATCCCAAATGCTTAACAAATACAATGCTTGGCCCAGGGCACATGTTCTATAAAAGATTGATGGTGGATAAACAGATGCTTCAGTACTTTTTTCCCCTCTCTCATAATGTTGTTTTACCTTGAGTGTGTGCAGAAGAGTACTGCAAAGATTTAATTGCTGCATGACACTCCAGGTGTGATTTACAGAGAAGATTTTCAATTAACAGGATTCCATTTTCAACTTACGAAACAGTTATATTTTCAGGCCTTTCTCAAGAGCTAATAATTTTCAAAAATTACTTAATCAGTTGCTAAAGATTTTATAAGTCACTATAAAAGTATTCTATGATAATTATTAATTACATACTATTTGAAATGTTTAGATATTTAGAAACACCTGGATGTCCTTAGTAGGTATGTCAAATTTGTTTCATGATGTTTTCACAATCTTACTAGAAAAAAGTCTCAAAAAATTTTTTGAATTATTTTTTAAATTAATTATGCTTCAATTAAAATAAAATCTTTAAAACCCCCAATAATGGAAATCCTTGGGTTCAAAGCCCCTGAAAGGTATTTGAAGCACTTTTGTGTATCCTGTTTTATTTGAGCCTTAAAATAAATAGTGAAGTAGGAGGTTTCCAAATTTAAGTATTCTTTCACATTTAAGGAGCAGGAAATTAGGTTTAACATTCACCTTTGTAGTGCTGCGTAAAGAGTGATGCCCATGCTACAATCTATCTCGTTTGTTTGGGCTAATCCATTAGCCACATAACCTGAAAGTTGGAAACACTCTTAATCTGAACAAGATAAAATGAAAAGCAAATATGACAACCAAGAAAAGATAGGGATTCTAAAAATTGTTGTTGCTACATAACATACTACATAATAGAGTGTTTGAGAACAGCGACTGGTCCTCAACCCCCTGAGGTCAAATACCGCCTGCCCTTCACCCTCTGAATTCAGACTTATTGCCTAACCTCTAGGGCTTTAGCTTCCTCATCTGTGAAATGGGGATTGTGTGGACTGATATGCTTCAAAATCTGTAAAGCCCTTACATCAGTGACTGCCACATTATCATGGTATGGGCTTGCTTTTATTATTACGCAAATGAATTTGATAACAAGGTAGTAACTAAGCCAGCTTCATGTAATATCTTGTTTGTTTGTATTCTATTCTTTATTCAGTTCATTCATTTATCCATAGATAAACCATTTTAATAACTACTTTTCATTCATGTTGAGTGCATGTTATGTGAAAAGCAGTGTGCTAGGTGTTACATGTTTATATAAGATCTGGAGAGCAAGTCTCTCCACCTGAGCCCCTGAGGCTGCAGGAGCATCATGTACATAGTCTCACCAAGCTACCTCCCAAAGGGATGGGACATAAACTGGGTATGCTTCCCTCCCTACAGCCCCAGCACCACAAAACACATCCATATAGCTTTCATTCTCTTCACACAGTCCCCCTGCCAGCCTTGCCAGCATTCACCTGCTGTGACATTCACCAGGCTGACCCTGCTCCTTGGGAAGTAGAGAAGTAGAAGATGCTCCCCCCACAGTCTCCAGCCTAGAAAGGGTCACCAAGGATATATCACATCACTCCTGTTTATCCCATTTCTTAGCAGACGTTTCTATGAATGCTCTACTCCAACCTCTCCCCATGACATGCGGAGTATTTACACAGATGTTCTGAAATAAGCATTGCACTTTTTATCCAGAGATGTGTATCATGACCCCTTGCCCGCAATAATTTCCACTCTTCTTTAATTACTGGTTCCTGATTTTTCTTTAGAATCACACTGTGTTTCCGTGAACACTCCCAAGAGATTCTTTGCTCTACTCTGCCACTGCTCAGCTCCTACTCCTAGGTTCTCTAGAGAATTTCCATACCAGCTGCAGAATTACTCCCTCCTCTCTCTAAATTTCTCCTGTGACAAGATGCATATCACTTTGCATCAGGTTGCATCATGTGATGTCAGAAAGCTGAAAGAAAACAAAGTTTTCCCTTGGGCACCGGGCACTGACAGCAACAAAGGAAACTTGTGGATGGGAGTGATCTTGGGTTTCAACTGGAGAACATCTACCTCTGACTTTAAATAATCATTCTTTAGATCCACCTTCTATATTGTATTTTTTTCACAGACATTAAAAACACATTCTTCTTTCTTAGGTGTCTTCTGAGACTTAAAATTCATTTTGTTTGTATAATAACATTCAAGGTTCAGTACACCACTTGATTTTGTGTTCATCCTCGTCCAAGGATAGATGATTAAAATATCATCAACAATATAGGAGCACCTTGTAGATAACCTCACCCCAGAATTAATACCCTACTGATGACTGTCCTGATTTGCTAAGAAATCACTTATTGTGAACAACTTTCTTGGGATTAGGTGTTTTGAAATAAAAATTTATAATTAAAAAAATGTATTTGTTGTATTGTTTAAAACAGAGGCAATAATATGACTTGAATTTTACTTATTTTTTATCATGATTTCTTCTGCTGGTGCTCTTTGATTAAATTTCAGAAAAGAGCTTTTAACTGCTATTGGTACTTTTTCTCTAGTCAGATGCTAGGACACATGAAACTGCAGAGCCAGCTCAAAATGGTCTTATCCTGTTTGATGAGGAGCTGAGCTGTTTCTCGGGGACAGCAGACCAGGACTACAGGTCATGCAGGTGAACTATGTGCAGAGGAAAGAACTTTGGCCTCCAGCTTCACCTGGAACCAAAGTCTTGCCCCTCATCCTCAATCAAAAGACTAGGACATAATCAGAACTTGAACATCAGAGCCCTTTCAGAAACCAAGGGTCCATTGTCCAGGAAGATTCATTGTTGAAGCCTCTTTATAATAAATGGCCAAGTTCCAAGTTCCTCTCCAATTAAAACCTGCCCCACCAGCATGTCAACATACCTGTTTTCCCTAGCCCTGAAATCCTTAATCTAGTCCAGTGAGCAGGATGGATCTGAAACATCTTAAATCTCCTATCTTCTTGGTTGGCACCTTCTCGAATGATAAAACTTTCCTTACTCCAAACTCTGACATTTTGAGTTTTGGCCTTTCAAAGTGTAGGTACATGGACTTTTTGGTTTAGTAACACACATGACAAGCTAAAATTTTTTGAGAGTGCCAAGCCCTGCAGGGAGATAGCTAAGACCCTTTTTCAGAGGACAAGTTTCAGCTGTTCAGTCCTTTGGAGAGGCTGTGGACCTGTCCCACTGCAGATGTAAAGTGGTGTCTATGGGGAGGCTTTAATGTGCTAAACTTCTCTGATGGTCAGGAATATACACGCACAAATGTGGAAAAATAACTCACACACTATGATCTGGCTCTCTAACTCACAGTTCTAAAATAAAGATAAATAAGGTAAAATTAGTCCAGTGTTCTTCCTGTTCATAATTTCTCCATCAATGGAGAAACCAGGCCATCATGACATCTTCAGAGCTGTAGTCACCCTGACTTCCACTTTCCTTCCATAGGCCAACTTACTTTGAGGGGCATCCCCAAAACAGAAGACCAGGAAAGAATGGTATTGGGGATTCTGTCTTATGCTCTGTTCTTCCAAGATAATCTTGAGTTTTCCTTTGTGTTTGAGGACATTTTCTTAACTACTTTGCAGACACAGGGCAACTGGTTCCAATGCTGGTGGGATAATTATGGAGGGCAAAGGGGAATAGTAGTGTGTGAGTAATAACAATCGTTTTGCTTGCTCTGTTTCTGAGCATGTCTGGGAGAGTTGAATTCCTCACCTGGGAATGGTGCTGTGTAGAATAGGGTTTAGGGCTGGGAGTTCTGGGGCTAGATATCCCTCAAATGATCCATTCTCACAGTTCTTGACTTCTATAATCTATAATCGAATAGTGAATCCTCTAAAGGTCATAGAACAAAACTTGACAGGCATCAGATTACGTGCTCTGTACCAGGGCTACACTCAGAGCTTTCCCACTGTCTGCCCGCTTTCATCTTTCCTCTCTTTACCCCCATCTGAGAGTGGAAACCTGATTCCTATCCTGCTCAGAGTTGTGGCAGCCCATTGCATGGCATCTTCCTGTTCTGCTTTTTCCCATCTCAAGTCTTATGCCTCTTGTTTTCCCTCTCTATTCTCTAATCAGATGCATTTTCTTCACTTGCTTGAGCACAGCATGCTCCTATAGCCTCTGGCCCTTTGCAGATTCAATTCCTTCTGCCAGAAACACTCTCCAGTTCCTCTTGGACCAGATAATTCCCATAGATCCTTCAGGGATCACCTCAAACATTATTTCCTAAGGAAACTTTTTTTCTACTCCCTCCCAGATTAGACATATTGCCCCATTTTATGATATCTCAGTGCTATGTACTTCTTTCATTTGTTACAAAATAGGGTAAATACTTTCAAGATACACTGATGTAATTTTCTGCTTTACATTTCTTGGTTTATGGCTTTTTCCCTTCCCAGCTTGGGCAGCCACCTGTCCTCTTGAGCAGGAGGAAGGTGATTAGCAATAATGTGAAGATAAGCAGCTTTTGACATGCTAACTAGGATATTTTTTTTCTTTTTTTTTTTTAAGTTTTACTTGGAGACACACAAGGCCTGAAGGCTAAACTTCACAGAGAGAGAAAAAGATTGCTCAAGTTTGGGATCTCCCTTTTTGACATATGCAAAACTAAGCAAAGCATATTTGACCATGGAGTTTTGTGTAAGGAAGCTGTTGATGAAACAAAGAGAGAAAGGGGATATCCCGTCTGGTCTCAGGAAATTGTGCAGCAGAGAAGGTAAAGCAAAGCAAGATAAAGACATTTGAGTACCTATCGCGGTACATGTACACCCCTAACTCAGGGCCTGCTCTTCAAGGTTGACAGAGCACAACGCTGGGGGGTGGGGGTGGGGTGGGGGTGGAGTGGGGGGGTGCAAGTCCCATGCAAAAATCCAGAAAGATCCAGGATAATCTGTCCAAAGTAGAGGGCTTTAGTCGTGCTTGTCACTGAGGACTTTGGGAGTAGATGGCCTTGTAGCTGATCCTGCTCCAACACCTGGTGGTCATGTCAGACAATGGTGACTGCATGGCACAAAGAGATAAAGTGTCTATAGAAACACAGAGTGAGTGGACGATAGCTGAGAACATTCCAAGAGCATCTCTGCGGTGAAGGCTGCCTGGACTTAGAATTCAACAAAAGTCATGGACAATTTGAGGGGGCCCATGGGACCAAGGGAGAGTAAGACCCATTGAGCTAGGGAATGATTGGTTCTTTCCAGAATTCCTGAAGTAAAGAGACTAGTTATTGACCCACCAAAAACTTCAGCTGTGAACAGCAGGAAGGCATGAGTCATCTGGGACAACTATGTTTGAGGGTTCAAGAATCTGGAAAGATTCTGTGAACCCCAGAGGCTGCACATATTAGTGGTCAGTCCATTCATAGTAACTGGCTCTGCATTCAGATCTGTATTTGAATCTTGCATCCACCACATACAAAGTATATAACTATTAGTATGTCATTTAAACTCTGCAAGTCTCATGTTTTCACTGATAAAATCTCATTTTGTTGCTATGAAAATACAATGAGTTTAAACAAGTAGAACAGTGAGAGCAGTGCCCATTGGACAGAGAGTACAGTGATGTTCACCATTGTTCTGTCAATATATTTTATAACTATTTTTTAGAGCAGTTTTAGGTTCACAGCAAAACTGAGGTGAAGGTATAAGAGTTCCCATATTACATCTGATGTCACATACTCCCAGCTTCCTCTATTATTAACCTTCCCCGTTGGAGTGGGACATTTGTTATAACTGATGAACCTCCAATATTGGCTAGAGTCTATAGTTCACATTAGGGTTCACTCTTGGTGTTGTACATTCTACAGGTTGGGATAAATGTATAATGGCGTGTATCCATCCTTATAGTATCATACACATAATTTTCACTGCCCTAAAAGTTCCCTGTGCTCCACCTCTTAGAATTTTTAGAAAGTAAGCTTCACAATAGCAAAACCCATATAATTCTTTTTCACCAATAGATCTTCAGTGGCTAGTGTGATGCCATACATATAATAGAGAATTAACACATATTTGTTGAACAAATGTATAAACGAATAAAGATAAAGCTTTAAGCTAGAACAAGGTGAATTTTTAAAAAAAATGCCATATATCTGTGTTAATAACAAGAAAAAATATGAAAAAGAAAAAAGATAAAATTATTATCAAGGTCATTCATCACAACATAAAATAAATATAAAATGTATTAAACTTACATAACATAAAACAAGATGTCACATTAAATTTTATACACGCATATTCTCAAACAAAATAACACAGAAAATATAAAAATAAACAGATGAACAAAGAAATGTAAGACAAATGAAAAGAATTCAAAATAGCAATGTAAATATCAGATGAAAAAGGAAAATAAACAGTAAGAAATAAAGTTGGTTATTTTAAATAGACTTTTTTAAAAGCACAATTCATTATGAGACTATAATAGCCAGGAATATTTATGAGCCAGATAACATAGCATCAAAAGATATCAAATAAAAGCTGTTAGAAATATAGTTATAAATTGGCAAAGCACAGACTTAGGGTATGTTAATAATTGTTCTGTTCTTTATATGTGTTAAGTGCCCAAATGTTAAAGAGAAGAATCAAATAATGTCATAAATATATTTTATTTACTCAATATTTATAAAAATTATGTTATCTTCGAATGTCTATGGTATAGTTAAACATTGATCATAACCTGTGTCTCAAGAAACTTTCAGCAACTTCCACAGGCCATATTTTCTGAAAAGAAAAATATAATTAAAGTGATTACAAAAAGTTCAATGTAAAAACTAAAACCATATAGAAACTAGAAATACTCCCTAAATAATCCTTGTGGGCAGAGAAAGTTAAAACTGAATAGAAACTGTTTATAAGATAATAACAGTGAAATATCATATACCATAATATATGGGATGGAACTCAGATTGTGATAAAGAAAACTTTTTAACTTTTAAAGCTTTTTATCTATTAATAAGAAAGAATGTAAATAAATGATCCAATCTACTACAGAAGCAGAACATCAGACATAACAAACTTTAATTAAAACATGAGTAAGAAACTAATAAAGACACAATAGAAATTAATGAACAAAACCTGAAAACCTGTACAACAAATATAGTAATTCAAAATCTGATTCTGAAATGAGAGCATGACAGAGGGAAAGTGCCATGCCATGTTGGGAGCCCAGAACCTCCTCACCTGGAGCCAGACTGTCCACCTCAGCCTCCACTCCTCCCACCTGTGGTCCTGAGAAGACCATCTAAACCTCTGGTGCTTCAGACCCCCCACTCCTCAGCCTGAGTTACCATTTGTAAAAGTACTTCAAATGGAATTTTCAAAAAGAAAATCTATGCATGTTTGTTATGTAAGCAAAAAATACGAACAGGAGATTTCAAAAGTAAAACAATACTATGCACAGCTACTAATAATACATTTAGAAATCTAGCTGAAATAAGTGCATTTCTGGGAAAATATATTTACCAAATGTAATATAAGGAGAGGCAAAAAACTTGAATTTATCAATGCAATGGAAGACACTACATTCCAATAAAAATATACTCTGTTGGTAGAAAAATAAGTTTTATTCATTCATTTAACAAATATTGATTAATTGTCTACTATGTACCTCCACTGATTTTATTCTGATAAAGGTAAATAATTTTTATCTCCATTTTTTTAAATTTCAAAAGTAATCTGTATTCCTTCTTTAAGAAAAATTAGATAAAGAGAAGAAGGAGGGAAGAGGAGGAGGAGATCAATTGGTAAACATAAAAATCCAATGGCTTTACCTCTTCTCTCCAATCTCACCTGTCTGCTCTGTGTCCTTTTAAATATTTATCTATCTGCCTGCCTGCCTATCATCTATCTATCTATCTATCTATCTATCTATCTATCTATCTATCTATCTTTATCTGTCTAATTTATTTGTGCACATGTGCATTTAGCTTCTATAGGATAAGATTATCCATCTGTTCTGCAACTCCTTTCTTTCACATTATGAATGTCCTTCCATTTTAGCACATAGTATTTTAATTATGCAAATTCTACTCTCTTCAAAACAATGCATACAATTGAATGTGTAGCAGAGAAAATGTAATTCCATGTCACTCACTCTTACCGCTTAAAGAAGAGTGATCCAAGGCCAAGCTATTCTAGTCTTCAAAAATTCTTTGTGAATTTACTTAGCTGCCACTGATTCATTTGTATCATATTGTCTTCCTCTATCCTTTGTTGTGAGAACTTTTAGAATTTTCCTTTTATTTTTGTTGTCTTTAAATTTGATCAGGACCTATTTGAGTATGGATATATTTTTCTTCATCCCATTCTGCTTTTGGTAGATCATTATATAAGAAACTTCACCTTTTGAAAAGATGCTTTAATTATTTCTCTTACTGTTTCTTTCCACTAACATTTTTGTTCTCTATTTTTAAAAATCTCTACTAGACAGTTAGACCCTCCTGGATATATCTGGCAAGATTTTAAGTTTTCATTTATTCATTTGTCTGTTTTTCTTTTTCTTTTTCTTTCTTTTCTTCTTCTTTTTTTTTTTTTTTGTCATTATTGTTTGTTTGTTTGTTTTTAGATCTGGGAGACTTATTTGACTCTACCTGCTGGCCATCTAGTCTCCATAGTGGCAGAGAGCCCCTATCTAGATAAGTAGCTTGGTATTTTAATCAAATTTTTATCTTTTCAATCCTATTTTAATTATTAGTATCTCTTCCTTTTCATGAGTGCTATTTTCTTCTTTTTCTCTTTCCCCTCCCCCTTCCTCCTTCTTCTAATTGTAGCCAATTCTAATTTTTATGGGTGCAATTTCCTCTCTAATATCTCAAGATCAAATTGAATTATTATTATTATTCCTGTTTCCTCTCAGGTGAGCTGTTTTATTTGGTCGTCATTATCATTATCGTACATGCTGGTATACCTTCTGTTTTGGGTGGCCCTTGGTTTAGTTCATTTTTATGAATGAAGGCCTGGTTGATTTACGTAGGTGGTGATTGTGGGTTTCCTCTGTAGTATGCACATCTGTTTCCTGAGCAGGCCTCTTCCTTCAATGGCTAACTACGGGCCCCATATAAGTGGGTGAGGCATCAACAGCAGGAAGAACAAGCAGCGGACATCCTGGGGACCTCCTCCTTCTCCACGCCCCTCCTGGGCCAAGCGCCAAAATGGGGCAGTTATTCCCTGAGAGTTGATAACAGCACAGAGATTTTCTAGCTTTCTCGGTTCATAGTTGTTTCATTGTCTCAGTGATTTTTTCATAGCATCCCTGAGCCAAAAGAACTTCCTAACAGTCTTCATTATAAGCAGTTAGGTCTAAGCAACCTATTAACTATTTATGTCCTAACAATTTGGTAGCCTTTTGAAAACTAAAACATATAAATTAAAAGAGAAAATAATATTTCTCTTTCATGCTTAAGTAACCCCCATTTATTAGTAGTGAGCTGTATGTACCAATTGGGAACTGCACAACATCTCAAACTCCGTGATCAGATCAGATACCTCTTCCCACATTTTCTGTCCCACCTTGATTTTCTAGTGGCACTTGTTTTTTATTCTAGCAATAGCTAAAAATCTTGCTTCTCAAAGATATGACATCATGGAAAGGAATGTAGTTCAGTCTAAACTTGAAGCTATGAACTGCTTAACACAAGCATTTCTCTTGGTGTCTGACAGCTGTCTAGGAGGGCTATGTTTACCCTGAAAATTTAAAACAGCACGGTGATGCTATGAGTGTGCTACGGCAACCTGGGCCTCTTGCTGTCTATTTCAGATCACAGCAATTTTCATATTTTCTCATTCTACTATCTCATAGAAACATGATAATACCATGATAGTCTCCATTTTATGTTGTAACACTTTGAGATTGCATTAAACATGGCTAGTAGTAAAATTACCCGCAAACCTATTTTTGAGGATTATAATTAGCTGTCAGAAAGTAATGTCTCCCCACCACATACACCCGCCCTATGTGGATTTTGGGTTTCTCTTCCTCTGTCATAGCCTTAAGGAGTAAATGTTCTAGGGAAATCTATACTGTGATAATTTCAAACTTCCATACTAGGAATTTCCAATAATATACCTATGTCTTGATTTCTTTCAATTAATAGATCTGAATTTCTAAAGGCATTCTGAACACATGCACAGACACATCGGATTCATCCAGTCTTAACTGACCAATCTTCCTTTCATTGCCTCTATAGTACCTTCCACAGGAGCTGAGGACATTGGTCTATGTCACACTTTATGTTGGAACATTGGTCTCTTCTGTCTTAATCCATCACACAGAGCCTAACCTGCCTCTGATGCCTCCCCTCTATATTGTATCCCAGACCTGTCAAGGCTTTCGCTAAAACTTTTCTTAAATTTTTGCTTTTCCTCCCTTTTCTTTGTGTGCCCGCCAGTATTGTTCTACCTTGGGCCCATGCTCTTGAGTTTGAAGTCTGCCCCAATGGCTTTTCCAGTGATGTCTCTCCCTAAGATACGGCTGCCAGACCCCTTTCCAGAAGCAGAAGTAGAGTTGCATTGCTCCTCAAGAGCCTTGAGAAATCTCTGGACATTTAGGAAAAAATCCAAATTCCTGGCAAAATAACTTAAGACCTTGCACAAGTGTGGCTTCAGCCTGCCTATCTAACATCATCTTTCATTTTGTTTATTCACAAGTCCTGTGCAACTGAGCGTTCTCAAACGTAACTTTTGTTTTCATAGCCCATTCATTCTCTCATCCTGAAATGAACTCCCCCTCTATGCCTCTAGGCTCTACTCACACTTGACTGTCCTGCTGAATTAATACCACTTCTGCCAGGAGACATGTTCACTCCTGAGCCTTCCTGCTCATCATGATGACAGTTTCTGAACTCATTGAATTTGTGCACTGTCCCCACTCTTTATTTGCTGGTTTTATTTGCTTATTGCTCATTACCTGCCTTTTCCAAGAAATAATTAAGTGGCTTCATCTTCATTTAAAAGTTTACAGTTTCAGTTCTAGACTAGTTACCCTTCTGCTACATTTTTAGAGGCAATGTTCATTCTTTCAAATTTACTAAGCAGAAAAAAAAAATCTGTAAATTAGGAAGCAAATTTTGCGAGTTGGCAATATATATATATATTTGTTTACTAAAGTTTACCTGGAAAAATCTAAGTGAGGTGAAAATCTGAGGCTCTAATGCATGACATTTAACCCTACAGGAAAGAATAATTTCTTTCATATAATAGATTAGTTGTAAATTTCTGAACATGTACAGTATTCCTTTCTTTTTTCTTTTCTTTCTTTTTTTTTTTAGTTATATGGTAGTTTTCAAGCCATTGAAAGATCTGGATAAATTACCCCTGTTTGTGGGAAATCCCATATGCATCAGAGTGTCTGATGTGTAGCAAGTGGCAAGTATTTGGCAGAAAAAATGGAAAAGTTGAAGCTGGAGCAAAATAAAATTTTCAACATAATTATTTAAGAAACCTATCTTCCATCCAGATTGAGGGTGAGGGGTTTGTGACTAGTTGAAAAGTTATGTTTGTGTCCTCCTACTGAATGGGGAGAGAAAGACTAATGAAGTATCCAGGTAAATTGGTGACTATTCATTAAAAAAGAAAACAACAGATAAAAAAGCGGTATCAATCCAGTCATCCTGGCTCTCATTTATCTGTCTTGGGATAAAAGGAGTTTTTCTCCCATAAGTGAATATAAGGAAAATTAATAGGGAGACTGCATTGATTTTTAAAAAAATGTACAGAATACTTGTTGACGAATCCAACTATTTCATCTCAACCACTAGGCATTTTGGTTGCTAGTGCTAGATTTACAATGAATTAGTTATGTTTTCTAAAACAAGCCAACTAGCATCCCTAGGCCTATTTCTTAGCTGTGAAATGAGGGTTTGGAATGGGTCACGATATAGGTCTCTTTTGGTTGCCAAGACCCACGACTTCATGGCTCTGTGAACAGCTCAGTAGCTCATCCATGCAATCATGAGATAATAAACCACATTCACAGTGTTTTAGAGTTAGATGTTCTTGGCTCCTCTCTTCTTTCTTCCTTTAGCTTCTCGGATGCTACCTACTCCTGGTTCTTCTCCTACTGTCTTTGGCCATTCTTTTTTCTCTCCCGGCTTTTTAGATACCATGATCCCCCTTGTCACATTCCCAAAGTGCTTGTTTTCCCCCCGACTCTCTAAATAATTCATCAAAGGCAACCTTATCCAAACATATGACTTTGACTAACAAATTGTTACTTTTATCAGCTCAAATCTCTTTCTGGGGCTTCAGACTCATATATTCAACCCTCTACAGACAACTTTGCTTCAATGCCCCACAAATGTTTTTAACTCAGTATGTTCAGAGCTGAATTCATTATCCTTTGCCCTTAATTGATCTCTCTGGCAATAGGATACTAATTGATTTCTTTTTCTTCATTGTAACCTTCTCCAATCTATCTTCCGTACTGTCAACGGAATGATCTTACTAAAACCAAAATCTAATCACCTCTCTCATGATTAAAAATCTTTAGTTTCCCCATTTCTTCAAAATTCATTTAGAACCTCTGTGCAGCTCTTCGCAGCCCCATCTTCACTTACTTCTCAAGTCTTTGTTCTCTACCACTTAAACCTTTCAAACATACAGTAAAGTCAACATTTTTCTTTGTGTGCAGGTCTATACATTTTAACCCACGTATATATTTCCATAACCACGATCACAGCCAGGATACAAAACTGTTCCATCATCTCAGAAAACTCCCTTGGGCTACCCCCTTATAGAGACATTCACCTCCATCCCTAGCCCCTGACAACCGCTAACCCATTCTTCACCACCGTAGGTTCGTCTTCTCAATGACAAACAAATGTAGTCCTATAGTGCATAACCTTTTTGAGATTGGCTTTGTTCACTCACCACATGCCTTTAAGATTCATCCAAGTTGTTGTTATGTATCAAGTTTATTCTGTTTTATTGCTGAGTTGTATTTTGTTGTACCGAGGTATCACAGTTTGTTTATTCATTCACTTGTTGAGGGAAATTATGGTTGTTTCTAGTTTGGGGTAATTAGGAATAGAGCTGGTATAAACATAGAGAGGTTTTAGTGTGAACATACATTTTTATTTCTCTAGGGAAAATATATAGGAGTAGAATTTTTGGGTCCTATGATAGAGGTATGTTTAACTTTACAAGAACCTGGAAAACTGTTTTTTTTTAGAGTGAACAACTATATAATATTTAAATGGACCCATAGTTGATTCTGATGTTGTCTCAGTCTGTTTGCACTGTTACAACAAAATGCCATAGACCGGATGGCTTATAAACAACACATGTTTATTTCTCACAGTTCTGGAGGCTGGAAAGTCCAAGCTCAAGGCACTGGCAGTTTTGGTGTCTGATGAAGACCCACATCCTCATTCATAGACTGTCTTTTTGCTGTGTCTTTGCCTGGTAGAAGGGATGAGGGAGCTCTCTGGGGCACTAATTGCACTCTTGGGGGTTGCACCCTCATCATCTTAATCACCTCCCCAAGAGGCCATCTTCTAATATCATCAATATTGGGGATTACATTTCAACGTATGAATTAGGGAGGGAATGTAAACACTTACTCTTCAGCAGATGCACAGCCAGGTTTTGTATAAACCATGGCCATGTGTAATCATTTCCATGTTAGTCTTTCCTATAAACTATAAATTGTTTGAAGACAGAGACTATGTGTATTTATTTTTGTAATCTCTGTATCCCCAAGACCCCACCGACTGCCAGCACATACTTGGTTATAGGTACATAAATAAGAGAGGCAGTAGTCGTCCATGGGAGTGAGAAATGGGGTGCTAACAGGCCTGCTTCCCCACAGTGGCACACCTAGAATATCTAACGCACTGTATAGGTAATTTTTAACATGGCCCTCCTCCATATAACAAAATTATTTTTAGTGATAACCAGGTAATAATCAGTAAGAATAACAATTTTATAATCTGTTCCTTACTTACAAAACAAATAATAGTTAAAATAGTACATTTCTATTTAAAAATATTTTCAACTTTGGTAAAATATATTATGAACTAAAATTTGCACTTACCAAATGAAAATAGTCCATCTCGCAATCCCCTCTCTGCTTCAGTGCTTTATATTTTAAGCATAAATAAAAGCTCGAAATGGTCTCTTGAAAGACAAATTAAAACAACTCAAGTTGTGTTTCTTTGCCTTTATGTCACTGTCCTATCACTTTTTATTTCGCATCTAAAGTTTTACGAAAGAATGTGTATTACCACAGGGCTTGGATAAGCACCTGGAGCAAACTTGAACTGTTCTTTGCCATTATGCTCCTCCCCTTCACCTGAAGGCAGGTAGCTGAGTCCTCCAATGAGGACCGCTGTATAAGCCTGGAATTCTCTGGATTAATTTTTACGTGGAATAGGACGCTTATTAAATGACAAAAAGCACGAATGCATTAATTGACGTTTACATGTCTATATTAGTTTCCTGGGGCTGCAGCAACAACTTACCACAAACTGGGTGGCTGAAAACAACAGAATTTTATTCACTTACAGCTCAGGAGGCCAAAAATCTGAAATCAAGGTGCCAGCAGGGTTGGTTTCATTTGTGGATTGTGAGGAAGCATCTGGTTCAGTCCCCTCTCCCAGCTCTGGGGGTTGGTTGGCAATCGTTGGTGTTGCCCGGCTCATAGGCACATGGCTCCAATCTCTGCCTCCATCTTCATTGGGCACCTCCCCTGTGTGTATCTGTTTCTTTTCTGTTTTTATAAGCACTCCAGTCATATTGGATTAAAGGCTCATCATACTTTAATATGACCTCATCTTAACTTGATTACATCTACAAAGACGTTCTTTCCAAATAAAGTCATATTTACAGGTACGTGAATATAAGTTTTTGAGGGACACAGTTCAACACATTCACAAAACTCAACGGTGACTGCAGTAATTGCTTAAAATTTAGACCAAAAATGTTTTTATATGTATAGAAGAGTATTTTATCATTGTATTATGGTGATAATAAAAGCAGATCAATTTTAGTTGATTTTGTTATTGTGTTTAAATTCTTTACTGCCTGCACCCCTAGGCAGCACTCCCAGCCCAGCCCTTGGGAGCCACTGACTCAAACCTCCTGGCAGGTTTCTGATAGTGCTTGAAGTTCCTGGTGATGTTCCTTTTGCCTGAGGGCCATGATTTTGCACAGAGGTACAACACCATTGAGGGAAATAATGGCCTATTGTTACCCCAGTCCTCGAACCTCTGAAACATACACTGCTTTTTAGTTCCGGGGCCATGAATTTGACTCGATAGTAAGCAATTTAAATATTAACATAAATATAGCAGAAAGTTGGTTGTGTCTTTTACATATACTTTAAAAATTAGATAGGAGACAACAAAATAGACCATAATCCCAGGCACTGGACGTTACTTTCTCGTGTCATTACGTTAAACAAACGAACAAATTAAACTAAGATGGAGTGGAAAGGATCCATTTCAAATCAAGAAGACATGTAGTACTTCGAAGTAGGACTTCATCACTTATTTGCTCTCATAAACAACCGTGGAAATCTTCTTGTCATCTCAGTAAATTGTTTGTAAAGAGTAAACAGCAAAATGGTTTGAGCCAACAATATCATGTAGAAAAGCTCCTGCGTTCTCAGAAAGATGTTGTTTCCTAAAGCCTTGGAGATGGCTCCGAGCAGGGTGGGCAACCCTTTCCTACAAAGAGCCAGGTGGTAAATATTTTAGATTTTGTGAGTCAGACCTCTCTGTCCTTACTGCTCAACTCTGCTGTTGTAGCTTGAAAACATCCACAGACAACACACAAACAAATGAGTGTGGCTGTGTTCCAATATGATTTTATAAAAACAGGCGTAGGCCAGATTTGGCTCATGGGCTGCAGTTTGCCAACCTCTGACTTAGAGGAAAAAATAATTGGGAGAACAGAGTAAGCACTGATAGAGGAGAAGGCACAAAAGTTTATTCTGTATTATTTTTCTGTCTTGATGGAAAATTTGAAATTCGTTTACACTTTTACAAAACAAACAAAACCATGATTTAGGATTCACGATTTGTCATTGATTTCAGTAGCTTTGATACTTGAAGCATTTGCTGTCCATCCTCTGAGACATTGGTACATTGCATGGAGATGAGGGATGGATGAGGGATGGGAAGAGGGAGAGGAGGGAAAGGACCCTCCCTCCCCTTCCCTCACCTGACCTCCCCTATGATAACCCAAAGACCCCCTAAACAAGTGGTTTTCAAGCTGCAGGGGTCCTGACTATTTGCAGGTCATTAAATCAATTTAGTGGGTCATGACCTGCATTTAAAAAAATAGCTCTGTTTCGACTACATTAGTCTAGCATGGGAAATAACAAAGTGTGCATTTTGTGACTTTTTGTTGTACACTTGAACATGTAAGTGTGCTAAGTTGCCATACGTTGTCATAAAGAACTATCAGTAGGAAAATAAAGTTGTTCCTGTGAAGTTAAAGCTTTGGTAAGAATACAGTCAAGCCACTAATTTTTTTTTCCGTTAAGTTATGTGTAGGTGTGGCAATTGTGAAAAATAAGGAAGCAAACAAATCTAGAAAGATTTTATGTGCAGATTGCCTCCCAAGGGTTTCTTAAGTTCTTTTAAAAAGTCCCAACTAGAATTTGAGAATGGGCACTAAGGGTGTTACTTATGTAAAAAAAGAAGAAAAGAAAAGAAAAAAGAAAAGTGCTAAATTCCAATTAGCTAACCCATTTTTAAGAAATGCCTTTATCTCTAAGCAAAATATTGGTGCGTGAATGTACAGCGCATGGACAGACAATTTTTATGATTGCCTGCTTGTGCCCAGCTTTTCCTTGGCCTGACAGGCTCACAGTCCCAGTTCCTATCTTCTAAGACACTCTTTGCTGTGCATAGTAGGTACCCTCTCCTTCTACCTATGAGCTGAGTTAAAGGTGAGAATGACTTCGAAAGTGAGAAACAGAGTAATTTCCAACCCTTTCTTCCTCAGGATCTTGGAATGATTGGTTTTGATCTTGTCAATCCACTGTCCCTTGCCCCCCTGCCAAGACAGATGGTACCTCTCTGGGCGCAGAGGACTGGAAGGGTGTAAGATGGACCGTACCAAGGTAGCCAGACACGCAACATGCCTCCCTAAGGCTTCTTTCCTCCTGTAGAGCATCACCTGCTCCTAGTTTTCGATGGAGGGTACACCTGTGCGTAACCCAGGCATTTGTCTCCTCTGACCTGGATGAGGGAAGGGACTCCATAAGCATCAGATGTGCTCTGGCTAGGAGCCTCACCCCATTAGTGCCAGGCCAGAGAGCTGCTCTTAGCTATTGGAACCAGGGACCGCGTCATGCTGGTGGTGAAACCTACCATCTCAGCACACAGGAAGAAATGTTTTGTCCCAAGCAGGATGGCTAGGTATATAGCTTTATATGAAAATTTTAATCACATTTTCTTATAATATCATCAGTTAACGACAGATAGAGCCTGCAATGTGAAGTGGTATGTCTTCTGCTTTTCAGGAAACGAGAGAGGACGGAGGGGCCTAGACATTAACTGCAAATGTTATAAATGAAAAATATACAGATATATTTAGCTTAATAAAATGAAGCTCAAAACATCTAATAGAGTTTTTGTTAACATGTTTTATTATTAAACATTAATTACTATTTATCATAATTATTATAAAATATACATATTTTATTAAAAATATATATATAAAAAGATGTACAAAGATAATGAACACCACTCTGGTTTGCCGTCTATCATTATTATTAGCATTTGCCATGTTTGCTTCAGATATCTTTTTAAAAATTAACACATTAGGTTCTTCTTATCGCCCCTCCTAAAATACTTTAAAGGATCATTTTCATAAAGTGGCAGAGTTAAACAGCTGACACTGCTGCCTGAAGATTTCCCCCTGAGGGTAAAATGCAGAAGTCACACTGCAGGGGAGCACAGGTGTGGACACATGATGTGAGGGAGGTGGTGCGAGGGGCTAATGTCCTTTATTCATCAGCCTTATTTTTGGTTTTGTGACAGAGAAGACATATTTTCTACTGTGAGGATGCATTCTTTCCTGATAATGCTTTATATATCCAGGGCTACCAGGAGGCATGGCTGTGGAATAAAACTTATGCTATATGGTCAGGTAGGATGAGTCAAGCCTTGTCAGAATTCCAGCACCTACCTTAATACAAAGATTGGTGTTACTTCAATGGATTATGGATATATTTTCTGCATTTCTGTGAAAAGGTGACTTTCTAGCAATGGTCACTGAGCTATCTCTGATTATGTAGATGTATGAAGTCACCACTGTGATGCAGGGGTTTGTGCCCTGCTATTAGTAAAATTTCATGAGTGTGCCAGGCCTCTCCTCCCACCGCCATATTCACAGCAGAAGAAAAATGAAGACGGACGCCAAGAGAGGGACAGCGTGAGATTTCTCTTTGTAATTCTCAGTGAGAGATGAAACTCATTCTGGACAAGTTAAGAGGGATCAGGTGGGCACAGTACGGCAATGGCACAGTATCACTCTGTACCAATCACTGTAGAATGAACTGCGGCAGCATTTGGGTTGTTTCAGGGCTGCTTTCACTTCGAAGTCACAGGGGATTGTGACCCAGCACCGTGGGAACCCAGGCTTTCTGTGAAGCATGTGGCCCTCCCTGTGCTCTGAGAAGGGCTGCTGTTCACAAACCAAGTGCAAGTGGAGCTGGGACCCTGCTCCTGTTCGCTCACTTGTTTTCCTGGCTGTCTGTCGATTTTAAAGAAATTTGGGTCAAATGAGGAAGCTCTCTGAGAATTTTCAGGAAAATATGGAGATGAGCTTTGGTAGGAACCAGGAACGTTTTCAAAGCAGATTAGCTGCCTGCAGTCTCAGTGAGTTTTCTCTCTGAGGATGGTTGCTGGAGCGCATCCTTCTTGCTCCCGATGCAGGAAAGTAAATTAGTGGAAACAGTAAAAAGAATGCTATGAAAACGTGCATCTAAGGTTGAGAATACAGGAGTGTCTGGTGGAAGTAATATGGGGATTCTGAAAAAACAGAAAAGTTCAGTCCTAAGGACTTTGACTTTTGTGCTTACCTCATAAAAGAAGTCATTTGGAGACTATTTAAATGTGCAAAGCTACAAAGGTTTTAGGGATACATCTGTCCTAGAAAGGTTAAAGAGCAAATCCTGCCAGAGCCGGGACACCTGCCGGCCCTCTTCCGGGAATGCTCTTGTCCCAGATAACTGCATGCCTGCCCCGAATTTTTATTTCAGTGTCCTGTTTAAATGTCACCTTATCTGTGGGGCCTTCCTTGACCACCCTAAGTAAAACCTTCCTCTTCATCTCCTATATCATGCTTGTTTTTAATCATAGCCCTTACTACCACCTGCCACCTTGTATTACGAAGTGTGACTTAATTGTTTTTCTCCTGTTTACCCCTTCCAGAATGTCAGTTCCATGGGAACGGGTACTTGATATATTTTATCTACTGCTTTATTACCAGCCCTAGAATTGTGTCTAACATAGATAGATAGATAGAATAAGCTCCATTTAATTATTTGCCAAATGAAGGAAAGATTAAATAAATGACTAATTTAAAACTAAAATTTCCTAGACTCCAATGTTTGTTTTCCAGGGCGGGAGTTGGGGAAAAGGTCCGTGTTTGTTCTTGTTTGTGTTGTATCTAAATAACTTATTTATATCTCTTTCAAAGGGATGTATATTGTTTCACAAAATGTACATGTACTAAGATAAAAATAGATAATGAGATGAGAGCCAAGTGAAGAATCTTGCAGGCAGAAAACATGTATTCTAGAAAATACAATCTAATATATTGTAAGATAGAACATAGAAAATGAAAGACTTCTTATGACAATGGCTCTCCAATGATATCCCTGTGGAAAATGTGTTCTGCAGGCTGAACCAAGGGTTCTGACATTAAAATAAAACAAGGACACACACACGGGTTGAGAAAACGGATAGGATATTCTCAATTTAAAAAAATTTTCCAATAACTTCTTAAATCTTTAACACGTGCTACTGCTTATCTGCCAAAAAGCAAAGTGATAAGAAAAAGAGTGAACAAGTACCAAATCCTTAGCAGAATACCTTGATAATGGCTGACATAGTTTGACAGGTGGATTTTCATGGAGAGCTATGTTTGTAATCATGAATTTGTATCATATGTTTTCAATGTTGACATACTTTTAAGCACTAAAAAAAATCCTAGTCTTGAAAATATAGTTAAATATCAATATTTTATATTTCATAACTTGCTGGTGTTTCACCCCCTAAATAATTTTAAGAACCCCTTTTTAGACATAATAGCTCTACTGGTTAGTCAAACAAAACCATGAATTGAAGCATTTTTCCAAGACAATTTATGCTCAGAAATGTATTATTAAAAATGAGGAGTCGGTTTTACTCAATTTTGTGTGTGTGTGTGTGTGTGTGTGTGTGTGCGCATGCACGCGTGCGCGTGGAATTAGCTCTTTCTATTGTTCAAATTGCCTCAAATAATTGTTCAACACTTCAGTTGATGTTGGCCATTTTCTCACACCTTAAAATGTTAGCCACAATATTGCCCGTTAAACACAAAAGTCTAGGTTTACCCCAGTGATTTTGGTCCAACATCTTTTATATTTGCCCTCAAAAAGCTCCATTGGCTCCGAGAGATTTGTAATGAGCTCGTTGCAATTTTTTCAGCAACTGGCAAATTTCAGGCGTGTAAACGAAGGGACGTAGAAAGCATGATAGTCTCCTACATAACTGCATATGGATTTGTGTAAACCCATGTGGCCTGGCCTTTCCTCCCTCCCTCCCCCTCACTGAAGTTCTGAGACACTGCCCTAGGTATTCATTCTGAGTGGATTCCCGCATATTTAACCCACAGGGAGGGCAAATTTAACCTGCACTGGCCTTCTTCCCGAGGACGAACTTCAGGGCCATCTTCCCCAGTCCACTTTCTCAACCCTTCTCTTCAGTTTTGCCTGTTGACACAGGCTTTCTGGGCTCCAGATCTTAATCTGTTTTTTCAGATGGTTGCCTAAGTTTCCCCTTTAGCCTAAACGTAACAGAGCGGTCTTTGCAAGGGCTGATGGCAGTGGCACTGCGTCATTTGTTGCAGTTCCAGCTCTTCTGCTGCAGGACGTCCGCGTTTCCCGGGCCCTGCAGTAAACATCACCTTTTCCCCAGTCGACCTGCTGGTGTGCTGAACACACACCCACCCCTTCCTGCTCATATTACAAACTTAGACTTGACCATACGCCAAGTTCCTTTTCACACAGGAGCAATATCTCTGCCTCACATTCGGTTTTCCACAGGCAGCTGGGACTAAGGCCGGCTTAGACAACACCTAAGTCTTCTTATCCTCTGGGCCTCAGAGAGCCACATAACATTTATTTTGATTAAGTGAAATTTAATGTGCAGAAAGCAATCGGGAGGTCATTTCTCATGTGTCCCATTTTCGAAAATTTGTTGGTTCTTTATCCAACCACATGTCCTTCTTTTCAAGCAGATTGTTTGAATTCTGAGTTAAATTTGCTCAATTCCTCACTTGTTCTGGGAGTGTCAATATATCCTGTGAAGGCTGCACATCTGGGGCTTTTGCAGGTTTGTCCTGGAGTGGGCTTCATTACATAAGTGGATTATCCCTGTTCTTGAAAAATATGAGAAAAGTCCAGTGTTATCAGATGAGTTAAGCCATGAAACACGTTAGGAAATATATTAGGAAATTCATATTAAACGAAAGGATCTCCTTTGCTTTATGAAGCAGAGCTTTCAAACTGCACTATTCCTTTGGTGCTAATCTGCCCCATGCATATATCACTAGACACCAGGCATGGATCATTTGCTGGAGCCCCAGTCCCTGTTGTGCTTTGCTTGCTTTCAGGAGCACCTGCTGGCTTACGAGCTGCCTCTCAGCAGCAATCCAATCTCTCCACCTCTGTTCTTCCCCTCTGCACCTGAAGGTTGTCAGAGCCCTTCCCTGGAAAATCACATAGTTATGTTAAGTAATGTCATGCAACTGATGGTGTCCAAACAGTTGGGTGTTGGTGCTGCTATGGGTTGGTGGGTGTATGGGTGGGATAGGTCCTCTTTTAGCCTGAGGAAAGCTGCTTTTCCCATTCTCTTCAGGGGTCATTTTAAACTTTTACAGTTTCCTCTAACTCCCCACCCTATTCCTTAGCTACCTGCCTCCAACCCACACTGAACAGTTGACCTTGATTTTGTTTTTTCAAAGAAAACAGAAATCACCAGGACAAACCCCTGAACTTGCAGGTCACTCCCCTACCAACTTAATTCTGTCTGTTCACATATTCATTTTAAGCTTATATTAGATGAGAAGTTATTTCTCTGTTATGGAATCAATGTTTGTGTGTCCCCAAATTCATATGTTGAAGACCTAACCCCCAATGCGCTGATATTATGAATTGGGGGCTGTGGGGGGTAATTAGAGGTAGATTAGGATATGAGGGTGGAGCCTCTATGACAGGATTAGTGTCTTTAGAGGAAAAGAAAGAGACATCAGAGTTTTCTCTCCACAACACGAAAACACTGCAAGAAGGTGGCCATCTGTAAGCGAGGAAGAGTGTTCTTACCAGAACCCAACCATGCTGGCACCCTGATCTCAGACTTATAACCTCCAGAAGTATGAGAAATAAATGTCTGTTGGGTAAGCTGCCTAGTTTGTGGTGTTTTGTCATACCCACTTGAGTTGACTAAGACATTCTGTTATTCTTCAAGAAAACACTCAATACTGACTTTTTCTTCATCAACTAATCCATCACCTTCCCCCTCTTGTGTCTCTTCAGTCTCTTTTGTCACTACTTTAAAAAGATAAGAACAAACTTATATACCTTCAAAGTTAAATATTTTCATCAGCCTCCATCTGTTTTCTCTACATTTCTCTATATTTCTCTTCTTTTGCTATTTATCACACATTTTCTAAACATGTTTTTCTATACTCAACACTTTGTTATCATCATCATGTTGATGCTTACCACTTCACATGCATCCAACAAATGTATCGGCATGTACTTTACATTAAAAACTAGGTTGGATCTTGGAGGATAGAAAATGAAAAGCTACTGCTGTAGTGTACCCACCATTTTCAGAAATTATGTTGCTGATTTATGTGATTGCTTATTTACAAGCATCAAAATTTCAGTCTTCACCGCTGTATGCCCAGTGAGTGTCTGGTATGTAATAGGATTGAATAAATAGTTTTTGAATGAATGACTGAGATTTTCTCCAGGAGGTTACAGTACAGAAGACAAAAGTAACAGATCTTAGTGCAAGCATACATGTGATGCAGCCTGACAAATGTCTTCAGGATGTGCTGTGCCAGAAGGTGCTCCCAACTCTGGCTGGTGGGGAAGATTTTTTTGAGCTACATCTTAAAGGTTGAACAGGAATGGGTAAGGTGAAGTAGAAGAGAGAGGGTAGGAATGTTCTTGGTAAAGAGACAAGAAGAATGTAGGGTTAGGGTTAGGGTTAGGGTTAGGGTGGGCTGAGAATAAGCTTGCATTCAAGGAGAATCCAGTAGGAGAGATTTTCAGAGGACAAGATGGGCCAGGTGTGAGCTGGAGAAAGAGGGCTTTACAAAGATGAATGCAAGCTTTTTAGCTTACAACTATGGTGAGCCATCCAGAGAGGATGTTCCAATTGACATTTATAAAGACTTTGTTGATTGCAATGCAGGGTTTATTGGGATGGGGCAAGATTGGACCTTTCTAGTGACTCAGGTGAGGAATAAGGAGGGCTGACCACTGGTAGTGATGGTGGGGTTGGAGAGATACCACAGGTTCACTGGGCCTTAAGTTTGGAGAAAGAAAATCCTCACGGGTGGAGAAGGGAAGAAGATGGTTAAGTTCTTGGTTTTAGAACAGGTTTAACTTTATAAACAATTGATTCCATGTTGTTTATCACTCCAGTTTCCTGAAAAACAAAACAAAGCAAAACAAAAAAAATCTAGCTGCTGTGCCATAGAGGGACAGGTGACTAATTTTCCTATGCAATGAGGAGGCTGTATGAGGGCAGAGAACGGAAGGTGGAGGGGGAGGCAGCCTCCCCTTTGTCCACGCTGCCTGTGTTCTGGTTTCCATGCCCTCAGCTCACACAGGCTGTGGGCTGTTTCTCAATCCAACGCTATTGTCCTTCTCCTTAGCTGGCTTGTCTCCCAGATTCTGGCAGTGGGTTGATAGGCAGCCCTGATTTTCTCTGTTGTGTTTTTATCCTTTTCTGTGTTTTCATAGGTATTCTAATAGGAAATTGGAAACGTTTGAGTCAGGCACTACTTGAAAGATACCATTTTCAACCTGAAGTAACCTCTGTTTGAAATAACTATTTTTGGGGAAAAGTAACTTTTTGGAAGACATAGAAGAATAACAAAAATGGACTACTTGGTATTCAGAACTTTCTAGGTAGTATGTGTGCACATGTGTGTGCATGTACACCCACATGCATATACCAAGAAAGGCTAGGTGTAAGAACAATGCAATGTTCTGGTAAAAGCATAGAATTTGGAAACACACAATCTGAGTTTTGTCGACTGTGTAAACTTAATCATTCTTTAACCACTCCAGACTTTATTTTCATCACCTGGAAAATAAGATTAATAAACTATCAGTCCTGGGCTTCTGTGAAGAATAAATGAGGTAACAATTACATGGTAAACTTTTAGCTCAGTGGATAATGATAATGATATGATATATGATTATAAAAAAGCTCTTCTCTCCAAAAAAATGATGAGGTTGTTACAATATCTTGTTATAATATAAACTCGTTTCTTATGTTTATTATAAGGAGCAGTTTGAATTTTTTCTAAATTAAAAATATTTCTCTGGTTTTATAGCTTTGAATTTTAAAAATTTCTGTTTTAGATATGTACATGGTAATTGGCCATGATTGTTTAAAAAAAAGAAGTATGTAACTGAAATTTATTTAAAAGTTGACAAAAAAAGTGATACGGTAAATCATTTTGGAATACAAATTGAATATACATGTTTCATTTGTTACATGGCACATTTTAAAGTGAAAATTCAAGTTTTTGCATTCCTTGCAGCCAAAAGGATGGTGGTGATGTGGCTGACATCTTGTTCAGTCCCCGTAACTGGACGCTAGTGTTTCCTGAAAGCTTCTGCTCACTGCTCCAGACTGTGGCCTGGCCGTGAATGCTATTTCACAGTGTGTCCTGTGGCTCATGCCGAGAGATAGGCGACTGGTGAGTGCAGACTGATCAACACAAACTCATATCCATTGTTGGAAATATATGTTAACCTACGTGCTATGTTGAGATCAGTCATAGCGGATGTTAAGACTCTTGATAAAAGTATTTAGAAGGCACTGCATTACCCTGGAGTCATGATCTGAAAAGCCAGGTAGAGTTTACTTTGTAGACTGATTGAAGCCTTGACACATTCATAAGGAAATAAATTCAAACTATGATCAACAATGGAACTCAAGTGCAATTAGCTGCAGAAAACACATTAGTTATATTAAGCATATAATTGCATTTTTCCATCCTTAAGTGAGACATCAAAGGAAAATTTAGGGTCTCTATCTGTGGCTCTTGATTCAACTAGAGTAGAGAAGACTGACAAAACACTTGAAGACAGTTCTCCTTGGAGTAGGTAGCTCTGGTGCTCTTCCCTCTATCTCGATCATGGCATCAACATCACTGCTTCTGAGACCTAGTGGCACATGTTCCCTACTATTTAACCTCTTGCATTATTGATTGTACATGACAATTAACACTACATTATAAGTCCATGTTTTCTAGTTAACCACATACCGTTTTAGCTCTTCTCTATTACAATTCTTTCCTTGGCCTCCAAACCCTCTGCTATCTGGGCACACTATTACATCCAGCTCTTCTCCTCATACCTCTGTTCCACAAGTCAAGCAATTCTCCTCATAGGAGCCCTGCAACTTTAGCTTCCGTACCTTTACCCAAGGTACCCTCCTGTAGAATGCCCCATCTCCATGCACTGAAGTCCCATTCCATCCTCAACTCCCAGTCCCACATGGATCCTCACACCCAAAAGTCAGCTCTCTCTGTTGCAGAATCATGTAGCTTTAGCTTACATATCTTTTATGGCATCAATTGTTTTCTAGCCGGCTGAGTTGTCATTCATGGATGTGTTTTTACATCCCTTCTGGACTGTAAACCACCAAGGACTAGGCCATGTCTTGATCATATTTGAATACCTTTCTGCATTCATCATGATATTCTTTCCTTGGTAGGGGATCGATGACACTGCTAAAAGGATGGAAGGTTGACTCCTCTTTTCTCATCTGGTTCAGGTGCTCACACCATGTCTATGTTTATGTAACGGTGCCAACAAGAGCAAGCACAAGCCATTAATAAATTTTTCTTTTCCTTTGTCTCTACACAGAAAGTGTGACATGAGAATTAGAGTGTTGCATGCTTAAAATTTATTCATTCAATTAACAAATATTTATGGTACACTATGTTCAAGGACATCAATGTATGTCCTTCCTCACCCATACTACCCCCTGCCCTTGTTAAGTGATGTAGGAACAGGACAAAAGCAGAGACAAGTGAAGGGGTAGGGAAGGCACCAGGGGTGGAAATAGAGAGAGAGATTAGCCAAGTTTGCATTCAATGTTACAATTGTTCAGGGGTATAGCGGAAAGGAATTTCTATTTGAAAAGTAATTTATAAATAAGGCTGTTGTGTTCTGAACATAATTTAACTGTTTTTTTTCTGTAGCCCTACATTATAGCTCTCCTAGAGATAATGAAGAAATGAATAGAATAATGTAGTTAAGAGGAGATTTATAAATCCTACAGTAAAGGGTTTTGAATTTATCTTAATTTTCAAGCTAAGATTCAACTATCTAATATTTATCTAATATATGTATCTGGATGAATGCTTTGTTTTTTACTTATCTTTCTCATCTGTTATCCATCTGGATGTGGTTTTTCCATTCTAATTTCACTAATTTTCTCTTTGACTTTTCCTTTTAACTGCTTTTTTTTTTTTTTTGGTCTTTATTTTAACTAATTCATGTGTTAGGAAATAATATTTATATTAACTGCATTGCAAGTCACCACAACTCTGTGGTTAGAAAGATAAAAATTTTATTTCCAAAACAAATAAAGCATACGAAAAGCTATAACTCAAAATCATTATTTTTATTGAATTTTTTATTCAGATAGCTGTAGATTCACATGTAATGTAAGAAATAAAGAGACCACATGTACCCTTTACCTAGATTCCTCTAATGGTGACTTTTTGCAAAAATATACTACAATCTCACAACCAGAACATTGGCATTGACACAATCTACCAATCGTATTCAGATTTCCTCAGTTTTGCTTATCTCCTCTATACAGCACACAAGTGTACTGTTTTCTGAATTTTTACAGACAACCTCATGGCCAATGGACTACAAGCCCTATTCAATAATTACTGAATTTGTGGTAGCTTTTGTTACATGTTTTCTCAAAGACTTTTCAAATAGAAAGATCCCCTTCTCATTTCACATACTCACACATACAAACACACACACTTACACTCACACACACACCATACATGCTCACACACACATACTAGCACACATACATACGAATTTCCCAGCCCTGAGAAGCAGACTCAGCAAGTCTGGGGTTAGTCCTGATCATCTGCATTTCTAACAGGTCCCCAGGCAGTGCAGATGTTGCTGGTCTGGGGACCACAGTTTGACTGCCACTGTAGACTGGGAACCATAGACTCATGTACTATTTCTTACCATCTACTCACCCCACTTCTTAAATAACTGAATTAATCTCCTGAGTGTCACTGGGGACCACATTACTGCCCGATTTTATGGTCTTTTCTTAGCCCTGTTGTCCTCTTCCATCTTAGCAGTGCCAGCTACAGTTGACAAACTCTACCTTCTGGGAAGCCCCTCACCTCAGGCTCCTGTTGTTACCTTGTGCTCACCGAGTGTTTTTCTACCCCTCATGTTTCCACTGGCCCGCCTCCTCCCAACCCTTAGATATAGTTATTCTCCTGTGTTCTTTCTTTGACCTTCACCTTGCAAATTATTCTCTCCTAGATCCATCACACTCATTTCTAAGGTTTCAACCATCATTTCTAGGCAAATGGTTCCCAAGTCTCTGGTTTAATCCCTTCGACTGCTGAACCCCAGTTCCTCACTCTCAACTGCAAAGCATCCTTCTCCTCCTGAACACCTGCTCTTACCATTGACATGAACAATTCAAAACATTTGAGTTCAACTTACTTTCACATAAGTTCCTCTCTTTCCTTGTTTCTGATAGGAGCCTGTTACCCTCACTGCCCCATTTTGTATCTGAAGAGTCACCCTGAAAACCTCTTTGTCCTAATCCTCCCAACCCCTCTGCAGAGCTTTTCTTCTCTCTTCTCTCTCTTTTCCTGTTACTGTCACTAACGCCACTGGCCTTAGGTCTCATTGATTCTTAGATGGATTATGGCTCTCGCTTTCAGTCAGTTTTTTTTCTACCTTTGGGCGTTTGTTTCTCCAATCTATCACTGCCAGGTCCAATTTTCTGAATGCAACTTGGATCATGATGCTCCTCAGTGAAAACCTTGGCTTCAAGTCCAAACTTCTTGCCCTCTTGTTCAAGGCCTCTCACTCCAGGTTTGATAATATTTTACGTGCCTCGTGCTCTAGTCATGGTAACGTATGCAACTGTCTCTACTCAGCTTGTTGCTTTTCTCATGTTTGTCCTTCTTCCAGTCCCAAATTGCCATGAGAATTTATTGTTAATTAACAAACACCTTTAGGATGCTTTATTATATGCCAGGTACTCTTCTACACATCTAACAAGCGCTAATTCATTTACTCTTCACAACATATCAATATTTGTGCCAAAGTACCCCCATGTTACAGAGAACACTGAAGTAGGGTGGCAGATAACTTGGCCAAGGTCACCCAGTTTTTAAATGCCAGAGCTGAGGTTGGAACGAGAGCTCGTGCTGGTATCTACTACAGTAACGTAGGTTAGGTTTTGGTGTCTACTCTTTTCAATGCATTAAAGACTAAATATACTTCAATGTGTAAGAAAAAAAAAAAAAAACCTTTTCCTGTGTTGCCATCTCTAACAGCTGTCCTAGGATAATCAAAGCAGTGGTTAACTAGGGGGTGGTTGTGGTGCTAGAACCAGAACACCTGAGTTAATCCTAAAACTCAGCAGCCTGGTGTACATGTTTCACTACCTGTCAATCAGGGGTGATAACAGTGGCCAACTTGTTGGCAGTGGGGCGGGGGAAGCTTCGGCAAGGTAATATTGGTCAAGCAGCGACACCAGCACTTGGCATGCATAGGCATGTCTAGTTATCATTGTCGTATGGTATTCAGTAACATAAACAAAATCATTCTGCAAAATTAAAAAAAATGAACCCGACAAATTTGCTTCTAATTTTACAAGAGTATTTGAAATTATTGTTCCCACTGTGAACAAAATCTGTTCATCTGGTATACTTGTAGAGTGTGTGTGTGTGTGTGTGTGTGTGCATGTGTGTCTGTGTAGGGGGTGTGTTTTAATATTACAAAACATTCCCTTCTTTACTTTTAATCTTGTAGTAGGGATTCGTGGAATTGGATTGTTAGTAATCTTTACTAAAATAACATGAGCCTTGAAGAAATAATCTGGAAATTTCTGAGAGTCCCAGGTACAGAACTATAGTCAGATTATATATGCTGTGATTCTTATAAACTTTATTTTTACACAGGAATGGCAAGGAGACATGACTTCACTTTTGCCCTGGCAGACAAGCTTGAAACAATTTTATCAAATAAAATATGTTATTTTTAACATGAGGTGACTGATAATGAGAGCTCTGACTCAGATTATACTCTTCTTCAAATAATATTGGAAGCTCAGCCCACTTGAGCAGCTATTTGCTGTGTGCCTACCATGTGCCAAGTATGCCATATATGAATAAGACTCGACCTTTATTGCGAGAAGCTGTTTTCATACACAGGCAATTGCCACGAAGTACGTGAAATGCACACAACTCTCCCAGCAAGTAGCACTCACCCTACTGTCCTTTCATCTGCATTTCAACTTTGCACACTCCCTCTTGTAATTCCTTGTCAGTTTCTGTTGTCCCTTGTCTGACTGTCCACCTCCATGTGATCCTGTACCTTAGAAACCAAGAGCCTCAGCTTTAGAGAGATCAAGTCCCTGCTGAGGCAAGCAGGCCATCAGTGGCAACCTGGATTCGAGCCCAGGTCTCCCAACTCCCAGCTACAAACCCACCAACACATAGAAACATTGGGATCAGAAATCACAGTTCTTAGCATTTAAGGAACTCTGGGACCCACAACTTAATTTTATGTAAGTCTCAAATTTAAGCTATAAAATGCTGTCAACCTTCATTTGTTTATTTAGCACACAAGTGCTACATTTCTACTGTGTGGCAGGCATTTTTTCTAGGTTTCAGGATCTAAGGGAAGGGGGTGAATTAGTCAGAGACCACTGACATGAAGCCTGACCAACCAACCAACCAACCAAACAACCAACCAATCAAGGAATAGGCAGAACCCTCCATTTGGTCTGCACTCTGCTCCTCTTTTCAAGTGTTACTATGTTGGGTAATTTCCATGATTATGGTTAGTAGGATGCGAAAAGAATTCATTTGTTTATTTCCTTTGGTGGGCAAGACTGTTGAGGATTAGCCTCTCCAGGAGGCACTTTAAGAGTCAACAGGGCAATGCTTGGGGGTGAGTCACAGTCGGCTATGCAGTGCCGAGGTGAGAAGGGGGGAATGAGAAGTCAGAAAGCAAAGAAGAGCATATGCATGGATCATAAGGGCGAGAAGAGGCCGACATTTGTGTAAATAATAATGTGAAAACCAGGGAACCGGGGGAGTTCTAACATAGTTGTGGCTTTGGGAACTGTATTTTTATCTCTTTTATCTGTCACTGTAGATTGGAGCCCATGAAACCCATTGAAATGTCTGAGGATTGGAGAAAAATGAACTCTCTTTTGTCTATTCATATTCTTATTTTCTTTAGGTTCACTTTGTGTCTTCAAGGTCTGTAGCTATAGAGACACCATGCCATTTCCCCTGTTTGTCTGTCCTTGGTGTCTGAGCAATTAAGAAATATAATTTCTTACTCAATATTTACTGATGTGGAAATTGAGGATCTGAGCCAGGGGGCTCTGTTGCCATCGGGGCACGGGAAGTGTGCATAATGGAACATGGAGTCAGCACACCTAGGTTGAGAAATCAGCTTGCCTACACATCTAGCTCAAGCTGGCAAGGAAGCCGTCTCCTATAGACAGCAAAGAAGAAAATCCCCTGACACTAGTTAACTGAAAACACATTTCATTGACTTGGGGATTTGTTATGAAACGTACAAACGTGCATAGTTTCCAGGCCAAAGTTATTCAGACAGCTAAGGTCTTGGCTGAGTTCACCGCTCCTTCGAGATGCTGCTTAGTTTCACTGCAGGTTCATTAAAAACAAAACTCAAAGGGGATATGTAAGTTAGCCAGGAAACTGAATAAATCAGTTCCTCTAGAAAGTTTCATTGTATCCTTGGGTACTTGTCCAAATCCCAGTGACCTTTGGCTCAAAAGAGATTATTGCATAAAAGTGGTGCAATGTTAAGGCCTTGTGAGAAGGTATAATGGAAAAGGAAAGTCTTTTCTGTTTTCGTCTGCCGTTGTCCCACATTTATTTTATTATATTTGAGATATGATTCAGTTATCATAATATCTACCCTTTTAGAGTGTACAAGTTAATTGATTTTAATGTGTTCACAAAGTTATGCAACCATCACCACTAATTCCAGAAAATTTACATTACCCTCAAAAGAAGCTACATATCCACTTGTCACTCTGCCTTCCTCTCTACCCCAGCCCCTGGAAACTAGTAATCTACTTTCTATCTCTGTTAATTTGGGCATTCTGGATATTTCAAATAATTGCAATCATAGATTATGTGGCCTTTTGTGTTGACTTGTTTCACTTAAAATAATATTTCAAGGTTCATCCACGTTATAGCATTATCGATGCATTATTTTTTTACGATTTAGTAATATTCCATTGTACAATATATCACATTCTATTCCTTTGTTTTTGTAAGATCTCTTTTTAATATACCAAGGCAATATGTGGCTTTTTAATATACTGATCCTAACACAGTAATGTCTGAGACATCGCCCATCAATGCCCCTGTGTTTCTTTGATAATTTGTTTACTTGCTCAGTGATGTTACATTGCTGTTTCTATCCTGCCTGGCTTCTGTCTATGTTGTTGGCTTGAAAGTGGCTTTGGCTACCCCCTTATGATAGGTGACTGTTGCTGGTCTGGAGTTGTTATTTTCAAGTTTTCCCTGAGATGCACCTTCTAGGTGGGAGAAACAGAATTTTCTGAACTCACTGATGAGAAACACATTTGCTAGCTTCAGTACCTAGGAAGCACATACTTTTCCCTGAGCTGAGAGCCAGTTGAGTGTACGTGTGCGTATGGAAGGGTGAAGAGAATTAATTTTTTGTTTCTGATAGCCTTTTAAGACATGGAACAGAGTCGCAAGAAAGAACATGATGGTCTTGAAGATTTATATTTATATTTACATTTACATTTATATTTATATTTATATATTTCAGAGTCGCGAAAAAGAACATGATGGTCCTGAAGATTCTGTTTCCTCCTATTCATTCCCTGGCTTCATAAGTTCACAGTAATATGCTGTTCCGAGGCTGAGTACATGGTCCACACGTTTAATAACCTGCGTAGAGGTGAGGGGCTCTCACCTTGACATGACCAGGGACTTAACAGGACTGACTCGATGCAACAGCACAGCAGATGTGGGTGATGGACTGAGTCGGGTGAGAGGTAGGATAGTGTTGGGTAAGCAGAGACATTTGAGCCAAAGCCACTGCATGTGCTCCAGCTGACTACATAGGTCACATCACCCACCAGTGGGAGGATGTGTCATTGCAGACTGTAATGCTAAGATCTTCCATGTGTTTAGAGGAGCAAATGTCCTCCCACCTTCTACCCACAGAGCAATGCTGCATCTGGCTACACTGCTCTCATGGACGCATCACGGAGCAGGGAGGAGGATAGAAGAGAGGGCACCTTCAGCGCAGACTTCTGTGTTCAACTTTTAATCCATCATCCCAATTTGGCCCACTGTACAGCACATGTCCAGCAAGAGCTCTGAGCCATTTTTGACGTCTGCCATGAAGGTTTCCAGTTCTGAATGTAAGGTTCCCTCCTTTTCATAGCTATGTTTTTTGTTTGTTTGTTTGTTTGTTTGTTTGTTTGTTTTTACTGTATGAACAGAATTGGTAACTAAGTATGTCTCTGAGGATGCTAAACAAAGAAATCCACTCATCACAGAATTATGGTTTTCAATTGTCTCATATAGAGCAGAGAACATAGAGTCGGGCCTACGGTTATTATTTAGGTCTAAATATTTGTTGAGTTGAGGTTTACAAGACTGGGTAAGACCTATTTTAGACTACCATGGGAAGAAAAAGTTGTCATTGTTAAGGGGACCGTGGATTGGGCCTATGTGAAGACTCACCCTGCTGAGTCAATGAAGAAATTGCCAAATAGTGTTGGGCTTCAGATGGCCTTTCAAAGATTCTCTCTGGTACAATTTAGAATGTGGACTTCTCCCTTAACTTCTGGATTTATTCGGTGATAATTGGCTCAAGAAATGTCACCAGAGGTTAAATTTGACCTGACCCTGAGATGGACACTGTTGGGGCTAAAGCTCACCCCAGACCCTCTTCTCCTAGTGATAGTGAAGAGGATTGAGAATCCAGCCAAGCTACTATTCAAACCTTCAACAAATCCTAAAGCTGTAGGAAGAGTGAAAGCCTCTGCCTCACAGCAGGGTTGAGCAAGTGGGCCTTGACTTGAGCTAAGGTTGGCTTCCCTGCTCTGTAGGCCTTCACCTGGGTTCTGGGGAAGGATGCCGCTGAGCACATCTAGACCATCTGTTTTAAGATCTGGACTTAAGAGAGAGATTTCTCAAACTTTAAATTAGAGACAAATGAACACACTAGAAAAGCACAATTCCTTGGACCAGCAGTAAAACAGCCACCCAGGTTGGATGGGTGCCTATCTGTGCCTCTGAACTGGATGCTCTCTCTGTCTACTCTCACTCTTGCAGGCAGCCTGGGACAGCAACTGCTGGGACACCCCTGCAGGGCAACTGGGACAGCAAACCTCAAGGCTCCCAGGCACAAGCATGTGCTGCTCCAAAGGACAGGGGCCACAAACCCCAGGGAGGATATTTGTATTTGGTAAATGTTAATTGAGCCCTTTCTATTCTAAGACATTGCTCACCCTGCCTTTTTGGTATGTAAAGTGCTGCAGTTCTCCAAGACTTAGAAAAGTGTATTTCTAACCAGGTTTTTATATGCTAGGAAGGGATGGAGAAGGAGTGACCCATACTACCTTGTTCCTCCACCCCTGCCTGCTTTGCCTGATTTGTGATGCACAGAAGTATGTGTGTCGGGGGGGGGGGGCATGGAGGCTCTGCGGAGATGGGGTGGGGACACCCAGAGCCTCAGTGTAACAGAGAAGGAGGAGTCTCCCATAACTCACTGCTGATCTCAGGTATAATTAAAATTTGAATTACAACCTTTCATGCAAAAGCACTAGAAGACCGGATCCAAATACTTCATCTCGTACTAGTGGGGCCTAATTTTACCTTACAGTTTTAAGCCGCTTGGAAAAATACCAAAAGAAAAAAAAACAGGGTTATGTTTCTAACATGGGAAAGGCTCAAGTAACCATGGTTCTCTTTTAAACATATACATGTCATTATAAGGAGTATATTCCACCTTTCCGGCTACCTATAAATATGTGTTTTCAAAGAAGCATTCACTTAAAAAAAAAAAAAGAAAAAAGAAAAAAAGAAAGAAAAGCAAGCAAGCAAGCAAGCAAGCATGAGTTGTCCCTGTTCTTTCAAAGCAGGTATCTGCAGGGACGTTTATCACATTATCACATCTCTGTTTGGAAACAATTATATTTTGATTTGATTGATATTCTCTTTTTACTGTTAAAAGCTGCTATTTTGTTCCCAAATGTAAAATCCTAGCTTCAAAGTAAATACCTAGCCAATCAACACTAAATGAGGGAAAAAAAACAGAAAGAAAAAAAACAAAACAAAACAAAAAACAAAAAACAACCTCACAAAGCCATATTGTAGGGACTTCTAATCGGGTTTCAGGAACTCCAGTACAAACACGCATTCCTAACATATTCCAGGCAGCTCAGACCTCCAGGCACTTAGCAACGCGCAGTCTTTTGAATTTGCTTAAAACTATTAAGAAGTAATTAAGTAGTTAAAGGGTCTTTTTCAGCCTGGCTGAAGTTTGGGAGGTGGGTTAAATGAAAGAGAACAGCACAATTGCCCAGTCTTGTCTTCCTTTTAGCTGACCTTGCATGCTAATAAATTCATCCTGTATTTTTCTGCTACTGCCAATTTATGGCCTACAGGAAACTAATCTTGTACAATAACTACCTTCCTGTACTTAGTTCCTAAATAGAGCCAAATGGATTTGGTGGCGGAAGAGCTCGTCCGCGGTTCCTGTGAAACGGAGCTGAGCCCACAAGAGCGGCGAGGCCTGGGCGCTCTCAGACTCCACAGTGTCATTACGTCCTTGTTTTGGCTGCTACGCACTTAAAAGCAGAAACTAAAAAGCCTCCCACAGTGATCTCAGCTTCAAACTGGAGCGGAAGATGTGTACTTGAAACATGCCAGAAAGTCACAGGGTGAATTTAGGGAGTGAGACACACACAGGCAGTCACTACAGCACCGAAGCCTTTGATAAGAAATACGTATCTGCTCTGTGATTTTAAAAAATAATCACGAAGGAGTGAAGTTTATAATGAGCTGATGAAGGAATTGTGTTCTCATTTCAAAGTCAAATGTGTTATGTAGGAGAAGGAGGAAAGAGAGTTGGGAGGGGGAAGGGAAGGGAGGGAGAGAGAGAGAGACTAAATTCAAACTTGGCAACATTAATTCAGTAGTAGTTTACAACCAGGTTTAGATAGGCATTGACTAAAACGAGAGAATGTTGACAAAAGGCAGGATAAGCTGCGCGATATCCTCTCAGAGCCACCAGTAACTGGGTGTGTATGGGGGGGGGCAGGGCATGGGGGAGGAGGGGACTCAGCGAAAGCACTTAATCTTTGATAAGTGCGGGGCTCCTCAGTGTTGCTGCTTTTCTGCTTCTATCCACACTGATCTGATGACTTCATGTCCACATCGATCAGTGGCGTGTGTACAGACTCCACTTCCTGTGTTCATTTAGAGTATTGCTCTAGAACTATAATGAAGCCACTAATGCAAAGGGAAGTGGAGCCTCCTATAAAGGTCTGAAAATATCACCCTGGCCAAGATGAAAGGAGGGCATAAATAATAGCTGCTGGGTTAGAGGAGACTAACTTGTGGAGCTTTTAAACCCAGGGAGAAGGAACCAATTTAGATCTGCTGGATTGGAACCCTTGGGCCTTGCCTAGGGTCTGTATTTTCCAAAAGTTCCATGAGGACAGATTGGATTAACACCAGGGGTTGAGAAGAATTGCTCTTGGCCATTAAATATCACAGATGTAAGTAACTACTGCTTCTGTTGATGGCATTTTTTTCTTGTGAGGATGAGAGATTATGAATAAACATAAAAATAAAAATACTTGCATATATTGGGAGATATCATAAATGATTTTAAAAATCTTTATTATGGTGAATAGCTAGTCACCATAGGAGAACAGCATAGTTCAAATGGCGCCTTTGAACTGTGGTCATCATCCCACGTGTGGTTGGGTCAAAGGAAGTGAAGGTTCCAGAGTAGGTGGGAATGAACAACACAAGGATTATTGGAAGTGGCTAACAAGGCTATCAAAGAAGTAGCTTTGTTCCTAATTTAATAGTCATTCCACTCATGGTCTTAAAAGTAATTAAAATGATAATATTTATGCCTTATGTTTTTGCAACATTTTATGGATTAGATATTCCTTTTATATCCCTTGTCTATTTTAAACATTTAAGCCTAAGAGTGAAGCAGAAAAGAAATGAATGTGAAAGAAAACTCTCCACATCCCAGATCAGTGAGAATGGTTCCAGACTGTTATCAAAAAAGAGAAAAAGCATCAAGAGTTGGCTTTCTTCCCTCGAGAGGGCTTGACACCACAAAGGAACAGGGAAAAATACTATTGAAACAAGGCTCAAGAATATAGAAGTACTCAACTCTGACTCACAGCTAGCTGTGGAGACTGCATATTTGAGATCCATCCCTTCTAATTTTAGCCTTTCACTTCCCATCTTAAGACGTGTTGAAACTGTGTTTTTAATTGAATTAAAGAGCACCATAGGTAAGGAAGCTCCTTGCAGAGTTCCTCCATGTTGGCTCCTGGGAACACTGGAGTTCCCTGCCCACTTCCCTTTGCAGCACACTGCAGGCTGTCAGTGAATGTTGAGGGATGAATAGACAGGAGAATAGATGAAAGAATACTTTGGGGCTGTCCCAGCCTCTCCCCTCGAATTTCAGCTTTCCACTGCTGCCAGGTGTGGTGACTCAGGCCCCACTCAGCTAGAAATCAAGAGGACATTCTTGGGAGGGAGGGGTAACATGATATCAACACCCAATTTAAAAGGAGATGGTCTCGTTGGTTAGCAGCAAGGCTAGCTCCATGCCGGCCATGTACCTCCTCTGCATCCATGGAAGTGTCCCCCATGCCCTGCCTTCAGCCATGGAGATGGTCCTAAGGGACCCAATGCTTTATGCTTAGCCCTGAATGTTGGAATTATGTATATAGTTGAAAGAAAAGGCTCAACAAGAGTAAGGACATCTAATGCTGAGTCTCCCAACCTGGGAACCCCTCATCCAGAGCATATTGGGTGCAAGGTCCAAGTTGCAGGACAAGATGTAACTTTACCTGCTTGAACATGACAACTCTAAAGAGTCGAGTTAAAGCATAGGAAGGACATTCAGGAGGTTGGGAAAGAGGATGGACTGCTGTCCGCTTCCAGGAAGAGTGGAGAGAACTGAGCAGAAGGCCACTGACAGCGAGCAGTAGAGGGTGAACCTAGGAATGCTGTTCCACGACGTCAGGCTGCTTGAAAAATAACTTCTGTTGCAATGTGCTCACATGACTTTGGCTACAGAGTTCTACCTTGACAAAGACTGTGTCAGTGAATGCAAGCCCTTAAAATAAATGATGCCTTGAGAGTCAGGGGAGTTCAGGGGTCAGAGAGCAGGTGGTGACAAAAAAGCTCACCTGATGTGCGACCATAGAGTCAAGCCACCAACCATTTCTTTGTCTCAAGTTTCTCATCTATGAGAGAGAATAATTGTCCTCCTTTGTAGGATTACTGTGATGGTTAAATAGTGGAGTGACCTTCACCAGTTTGTTTATTTGTTTGTTTAGATGTAATTAAAATATATTAGTTTCAGGTGTAGGATATAATGATTTAACATTTGTGTACATTGAAAAGCGGTCACCACCCTAAGTCTAGTTAACATCCACTGCCAAATGCCAAGTTATTTAACCTTTCTGGGCCTCAAGTTTCGCATCTCCTGTGGAGGGTACTAATTATACTCATTTTGCAGGGTGGTTGCGATGGTCACATGAGATAGTGTGAGGACAGGATTTAGCACAGAGTGTAAATGGGCGCCCTGGTTATTTTTAGCGTTGCCATTAGCCCCGGTCCTAAGATTCTCCAATCTCTTCTCATTGGATGTTCATTTGACTGGATTCCAAGGACAGACATTTCTTGACTCGCTCTGGTAGAGCCAGTCAGCCTTTTCCGATCCTCCTGGGTTGGCAGCTGATGGACATCATCTGTTGGTCTCACTGTCCTTTATTTAGGACGCTGGCAAAGTGCAGCAGCTTTCATCACTATGCACCGCACTGGCATTCTAGAGCATGCCTGTGTCATTACAGCTCACACTCATGTGACCTGGGAACCATTCCAGGTCAGTGCTAGAGAGAGTGGAAAAAGGAATACCCCAGGTGGGTGCAAAGGCTACGAGGGGTTCTGGGGACTTACTTTTATCAGAAGTTTTATCCTCCCTTTAAGCTTAAAGGTATCACCTATAGAAATATGTATATATATATATATATATATATATGTATATATATATATATACATATATATATGTATATATATGTGTATATATATATATATATATTTTAAAGTACAAGGTATTGACAGAAAAATTGCAAGTATAATACAATTTTTTTCCCTGAACTTTTTGTGAACAAGTTGCCTACATGATGTCCCATAACCCCTGAATATTTTAATGTGTGTTTTCTAAACACAGTAATATTCTCCCACATAACTACAATAGAGCTGAAAATGAAGAGAATTAACACATTACTGCCACCTAATCCTCATGCTGCACTCACATTTGCCCTAAAAATGTCCTTTAAAACAAGAGAATCCACTTCAGAACCACGTGGTGCACTTAGTGTCATATTTCTTTATTTTCCACTCTCCTAGAAAAGTTCCTCAATCTTTCCTTGACTTTCATGACCTTGGCATGGTGACAATTGCAAACTGAGTATTTTGGGGGACTTTCCCTTAATCTGGGTCTGCCTGATGTTTCCTTATGACTAGATTCAGGTCATGTTTCTGGCAAGAAGGACACAGGAGTCATTTGTCTCATTATGAAGGATGTTCACTGACTGCTTGATGGGGGTGGTGTCTGCTGGCTTCTTCACTCCTTTCCCCCATTATAACTAATATGTATCACGTCAGGGAGAGGCTATCTTAACACTACGTAAATATCCTGCTCCCCCTCCAACATTTAATTTATTCATTTCTGTATTTATCTCAAGCAGTATAGACTTGCAGTTTCCATTTCATTCAGTGGATTATAATCTTATTATCATCACTTATCTTGATGTTCAAATGTTCACAGATTTGGAAGAATCTGAGAATGAAACTCTTTCAAGCTGACTTATGTATCATCATTTTTAAAGCGCATCTTCACTATCTAGTGCGATGACAGGCTTCACACTCTCCTGGGCCCTTCCCTGCCCTGGACCGTAAATCAACCAGTTCTTCAGGGAGCACTGGTTCCTCTGAGAGGAGAATGGGATTTAGAAGCTAAGATCTGGGGGCTAGGCGTACTGATCTCAGTGGACAGAGCTCATCAATATATACATGCACATATATAAATGTACATCTGTGTTTATACTGAAAACCATGAGCTTACCCCAAGACTCCCAATTCACATCCAGCTTCATAGGGTTGGGCCTAGCTTTCTGCTCTGTCTGTATTTGTAATTCCAGTCCCCAACAGGGAGCCTCTCCAGTCACTTTCTACTACCGCTGTCACTCCTCCCCCTGAGCTGAATTCTCCAGATTCTCTCAGCAAATAGCACCCCCATGTGTTCTCCCTCCCCACCTTGTCAGTGCTTGTTTGGGCATGTGTAAGCTCTCCTGGTACTGCCCCACCTCATCTCACATGGACACCCTCCTTCCTATGTAATCTCTGACGCTGCGCTCTGGTGGCTAGCCCCTCTAATTTCCTTCCTTACCCTACTAGGAGCTTCCCCCGCTCAGAGCTACTCCTACTGGTACACACACCTCATCCTGCTCAGGATCCTAATTCCAGTGTACGTGCCCTTCCACCTCATCTCACTAAACTCTGACACCACAGTTGCACCACTCCCCCATGGATGCCCACCCACCCGGCTTGGGCTCCAGCAAGCCTCATCAGATGCCATCCTCATCCACTCTGCTCCTCTGTGGCTCCTTCCAACCAGTGTGGACATTCACATTGCTCAGACTCATCTAGTGGCTTCAGGAGTGAGTTGTTCAGGAAGGGAAAGATATTAAAGAGAAGAAGACCTGAGAAAAGTTTTAATAGTTTTAGCTAATTTATAGAATGGTATAAATAAAAATTCACCCTAAATACTCATCGTATTATGTCCTAGGAATTAGTAGGCATGAAGATTGGTAAGGATAAGGAATCTTCTCACCCAGATCTGCATTTTGATCAACAGTGCCTCTCTGGTAGTATAACTGGAGATGGGTGGGAGACACACCATGAGTAATTGCTTGTCCCAACTTTTGATAGAAGTACAGTGGTAGTAGCTTGCTCAGAGCCTCCATTTAAGTATCTGCAATTAGACGTACTCTACTGCACCTAACTATTGGATGGAACCCTCTGGCTTCTTTCTAACCACTCCTGTTGACCCATTAAGTAATTCTGGAAGTCCACTTGGGCAGGTAAAGGCAGCATGTCAGCTCTTACCCCAGTGTGGTCAAGAGCTCAGGGAGAGGCTCTCAAGATTCTCCTCATGACCTTGAGAAATGACTTATATCTAGAGGCTGGACCCACCGTACTGGGTATATTTGGTCTGGCCCGGATTTTGCATTTGCTAAACACTTCAATATGCAGCAACTTGTTTAGTAAGCTGCAATTGGGATTAATGTTTACTCAGGAAATGCCAAAGAGCCAGCAAAAGAAATCCTGAGCCCAGTACCTATTAGCAAAGGGACATTGTGTAGCCAGGGAGAGGAAGCAACTGTGGGAAAGGAATGGCTCACCAGAGAGGTTTGTTCTCTGTTTTCTCATGTCATGTAAGTTCTCAAAACTTTTCCCACCTCATGTGTAGATATTGATAGCCATTATAATAGTATGTTCAGGGAGAATTTCACATAGATAAAAAAGTTATGTGATAAAGTAGGTATTTTAAAATCTAGTGGTAAATGACACTTTGTTTAATAAATAAAGCTAGGATATCAGGTAATATTTGTAAAACCATAAAGCAACAAACCAAAAAACCTAGATTCTTACTTTAAAGAAAAATTTTTAAAAGTCAGATGGATTAGAGAGTCAAATATAAAAATTAAAAAAATATAGTTTTAGAACTATAGCCAACCTCACAAGGATGTTTTCTAAGCATAAATCAGTTGCAGAAACTGAAGAAGAAATAGTCACAGATTCAATTATATAAAAATGAAACACCAAAAATTTAAATTAACAAAAATCAAAAGGAAAAACAAAATTAAAAGGCAAAAACAGACAAGATAAATATTGACAACGTTTTTGACAAATGGTTAATGGCCTTAATTTATGTAAATCTTTTGCTAATCAGTGAAAAAAGGATGATGATTCCAAAAGAGAAACTTTACAAGGATAAGAACAACAAAAATATAATTGGAAATGGCTTAAAGGAACTTTGATAAACTGTAGAACAGAGAAGGATATTCTAATTGTCAGTCCTGATGTAAGAATAGTCTCAATTTGATGGATTTTTGTGATATATTCTGGTATTACCATGAGACTGAGAAAAAGTTGTAAGAATAATTCTTATGTCCTAGCTAGGAGTTTTGCCAAACACAAAACCCCACTAGCTAATCTGAATTATATATCGTTTCATGATGACATACAACTTATTCTTGGGTAAAATGTGCCGTAAAATTTTCCAATTAGTTTTCACCATGGGTGTTCATTCGCTATCAGATAATCCATCCGATAAAAATAAAAAGAATAAAAAAGTAATAACTAGCTAACATCTATATTAATTTTGTATTCGATCATCACAATAAGCCTATTAGTTGAGTTTTATTTATTATTATTGTCTTCATTTTATGGATGAGGAAATTAGGGGTGGGTGCCTTGCCCCAGGTACAGGTATCAGTTAGTGTTAAAGAATGAATTTGAGCCCAAGTCCCAGAGTTTAGCTTAGTGGTCGAATACTCATTGTCACCATCATTATTTCTGCTTCCTAAATCTTTAACTGATGTTACAAAGGAATATCTCTCTAAAATATTACCTTGGAAGGAGTAAACTACCAACACATTACTTCTTTTGCTTTAAAATAAAAATGTGGTAATTGTGGAATGGAACACTATACCTCAAATTAAAAAAAATTCTGAAGCTTACAAAATGTTTTCTTGCTCCTCATTCAATTTTTTTTTTTTCTGGTTTGATTATAAGTAGTATAGATTCAAGATAGGCTTTTCTGGAAGGCAAACACTCTCAAGGTGGCCAATTTAGGCTTGAATTTTCCTTTTTAGAAATCCATAACCAGAGCTACCAGCTCTGATATATGATTTCCAACCTAGATTTTACCAACTTCAAGCCCCATAGAGGCAAAAGCCAAGTCTGCTTACTTATATCTGTCTATCCAATGCCTTGCCCAAGGCCTCACAAGAGTCATTGTGCAATAAGATTTGCTAAATTTCCATCATGCATATTAGGCTGTGAGAATGTGTACATTCATCTCAGAGAGATAATACTTAAAAGAAATGGGCAATGTCTAAAAATAGGTACCTTCAAAAGACGATTCATTGAGTTGATATGATAGTTTCTTCAACTTTCAGTTTTATTAAAACCTTTGCCTTCTAATTTCTAAAAACTGCTGACCTCACAAAAATCAGCTTGATAAGTTAAGTGCCTTCAGGGGTCTCTACTGACTACAGAATAAAGGCCAAGTTCCTTGGTTCAGCATTGACTGTCCCGCTTTGTCTGATCTGTCCAGTCTTGTTTCCAACTGACCCTTCCTACTCTCCTGTGTCCTGCATACTCCAGGGCTGCAATATTCTTGAAGTCCATCAATCACACAAGCTTTTTCACAGTTCCGGACCCAGTTTATACTGCTCCTGTGCCCAAAATATCTGCCACTCTCTGACCTTTGACACCCAACCCTCCCAAACTTTGGCTGTGGAAAGATATTTTTCTCCCAAGTGCATATCAAATGTCTCATCTTCACAGAACTTTTCTGTGGTTTCACATTTTCAACTCTGGGTGAACTGATCTCTCCTCTTAGGCCCTATATTACTTCCTTAGGGCTGCTTAATACAGTATCACAAACTGGTCGGCTTAAAACAACAGCACTGTCTTCTTTGGTAGTTCTGGAGGCCAATCAAGGTGTTGTCAGGGTCAACTTCTTCTGGAAGACTCAGGGAGAGTCTCTATTCTATGTCTCTCCCCAGCTTCTGCTGACAATTCTTAGTGTTCCTTGGCTTGTAGATGCATCATTCCAGACTCTGCCTCTCTCCTTATCTGGCATTCGCTCTGTGTCTATGCCTTCTCTTCTTATGAGAACCCACCTTAATCCAATATGACCTACATTAAAGTTATATCAGCAAAGACCCCTTTTCCAAAAAAAAAAGTCACATTTTGAGGTTCTCGGTAAACATGAATTTTGAGGGTACTCTATTCAACCCAGCACAGGACTCACTCAAACATGAGCAGTTTCATTATACCAGAACGTTGTCTTGCCCTAGTTCCAAATACCAATTATTAGACCTGTGTTGGCACATCAAGAAATGCTTACTAATCCAATACAAAGTAGAAAAATGATAACTACAATAAACCTTTAGATCGATAGAATCATAGAATGACTAATAGGACAGAAAAGCTTTCCTAACTATCCTCTCTTTGAAAGGACTATTCTTTATTCTGAGATAACATCCTTCCTGTTTCTTTTTCACATTAATTTTTTTTTAATGAAATCATGGTGGTATTTGTCAGGAAGGGGTACAGGGAATTGTCCTCATTTTGAAAACTGTCCTTAACTGATAACTCTAACTTTGTCTCTCATTTTTCTTTTTCTTTTATTATTGTCCATATCCACCCCTTACTCTGTTTTAATTCACTGATCTATGACATTCATGTCTGGGAACCACAAATTTATAGTAATTATTTATTAGTACGTCTGTCACCCTCCACTTGATGAGAACTCCTTAAAAGTAGAAATATTATTAATATTATTTAGTTTTATTTCTTCATTATTCAGCCTCTATTTAGCCCATCATATTCAATGAAGAAATAGATGATGAGTGGGCACAGGAAGTGGTAAAGACCTAAAGGCTCTGGCCACATGGCTTCTTTTAAGAGAATGGACAGCTTCGAGCAGGATTTCAGGATAAGGGCAGCAGAGTTCTGGTTGTTGAACAAGGAAGAGTGCAACATGTTGATTTTATCAAATTTCTCCATAGAGAGCAGCCTGAGTCTGGTTAGTCATGACTGGCTTTATGGTGGGGCCATTCGTTTATTAAAGGGTGCTCAAGTAACTAGAGTGAAAAGTACCCAAGCATTGACTATTTACTCTTCCTCCCAGCATGGGTCATGACAAGGCAGTTAGCAAGAGCAAGACTACAATTACTGTGTTGGTCATTTGTGTCCAAAATTATATTTCCTAAACAAGTTGACTTCAGTTTTTTATTAATAGCTACCTTTTCTCGGAAGAATTTATTAGTTGTATAGTAACTTTCATATAGCTCTGATAGCTTTAAGAATGTTTCTCTTTCCTGACACTGAAAAGGAAGAAGGGAAAGAGAATGTACAAAGGGCTGAATTAACCTTCCCGAAGAGGTAGGTGTATCAGGGCAGCTGGAGGGTCTAACTGTAAATAGCAGGGGTCTGGGAGAGCACAGGTCTGGGGTTGGAGAGTATCTTCCTAGAGGAGAGGAAATCCTTTTGTTGGCCCACCTTTCCCGAGGACCCTTTTCATAAGAAAAAGATTTCCCTGTTTTTAATTTGTTTAACTTTTGCAACTTCCATCTATTTTCAGAGGCTCACTGGGAAGTCTCAAGCCCCTGTCCCCAGAGCAAGTTGCCTCCTGTCCATATTTCTCCCAAGAGGCATGCTGCTGCATTCTCATCTGCTTATGAAAAAAAAGCCATTTTCATTCAATATACATAGAGCGCAAAATGTAGATAACCAGAAAGAAGGAAAAAGAACCCATGACTCCCCTGCTCAGAGATAATAACACTTAAAATGCTAGTGATTATTATTCCAGAAACCTTCTATAGATTTTACTTATTTTTACAAAAAGACAATCATACTTTGCATACTATCTTGTAACGTGATTTTTTTCTTTCCACTCAACACTATTTGAGGAACAACTCTTCTGTCATCAAATAACTATGTCTGACACTATTTTGGTAACTCAGCAATACTCAGTTGTGGAATATGTCCTCATTTAAGTAATTCCCTGATAATATAAACTATTTTAATTAACGCTGTAAGATACCTCTTTTAAATCCTTGGTAAATCCTTGATATTCATATTTGAAAAATATATGTGTACACACACACACACACACACACACATATACATATATAATTAAATTAAATTAATTTTGAATTAATTAATTAAACATTAAGGCTTAGACCTGTTTGGAAGCCAGTACTATAAACATTACACACACTTCCTATACTTGAATTGGATGAATTTTGGGGCAATTGCTCTTTCTGGTCTCATTATATACTATACTAACTATAGCTATGACCAGTAGGCTCAAAACTACTGTGCCCATTTTGAAACAAAAAAAGTTATTTGATAGCTAAAATGAACTGACCACTTGAAAAAAAACCATGTTATATTTATTAGATTTCCCTCTTCCTTTTTCTATGGAATTGGACTCTTTAAATTTGCCCTTACTGAAAAGGTTAAATACTAAGTATGTTTTGAGGATCAGTCTCCTGAGGCAAGTGAGTGATGCTTCCGAGCTGTTGCCATTCTTGTTTTAAAGCAGTGATGAGAAATTACATGAGCTAGTCATTGAAAGCGGATATGTTTATCTGCACCAACATTTATCAGGGACAAATACCAGTTCCACTTGTAATCTTTTCTTACTGTTGGCAAGGCATTACCAAAATAAAAACTGAGCTGGTATGAGTGAATTTGGAGACTCTCTATATTTTTAAAGTGATGTTCTAAACTTATAGCTGAAGTATATGGGCTCTGGTCCCAGAGTACCATGTTCTCTTCCATGACAGCTCTGCTAGAGAGAAAATGTGTTTACTCTATTAAAATTTGCTTTTAGGATTTCTGAATTTGTAGCTCACAAGAGCCCATCCAGAAAGATGAACAGTTTTTAATCCAGTCTCTCCCAGTAAGCAAATATATATTATTATGTGTGAGGCATATTGATATCATGAACCAGATGTACATAAATATAAAAAGAATTTTTTGTTTACGTTCTTTGATACAGCATTTAAGATAAGAAAGAATAAGGAAAGTATGCCAAGTTCTGCCCATTTCCCTCTGAATCTCTCGAGACTCTTTCCTCTGTCAAATTAAATAATTTTATCTTAAATATAAATGCTTCGTAGGGCTTAATTCTCTTCAAAAATAAAAAGCAAAGCTTCTCATTGCAAATCTGACACCGAAGAACCTCAAAAAATGCAGTGTTTGGATTCTGACTGCATGGCAGCCTCAAACATGGGCCATGTCCTGAGGCTCATTCAATGACTGGATTGTTGACTTCATGACCATCTGCTGACACAGTCAGTGACAAATGCTGTGCTTATTCATTCTGGTTGTCTCCAGTAAAAATAGACAGTCACTTTCTCTTGTATGCATTCTTACAAAGATGGGATAGTGGAACAGAGAGAGTAGAGACAGAATAAGAAAAGTTTTAAGTAGGAAATGCATAAGGGTAAGAAAACTGGCCAGGTGAAACTGTTTCATCAAAGAGAGGAATTTGCAAGATAAGAGGCAACTTAACTTGCAGAGAACACATTCAACAACATTCTGAGTTTCCTTCCTTGTAGCTTATACCTGGGGAAGGTTTTTCAGATCAAAACTAGCCAAGACAGGACTCACTGGAGAAGGGAGTTTTACCACTTTCAGCATCATCATAGACCAACTTTTTGTTCCTGTTGTCTGGATTAGCAGAAGCCTCTTCAGATATACTTTTGCCCTCACAGTTTAAAAGAAAATACAGAAGAGAAATTCTGAGCATGTGGGAAGTGGCCACTTCATATTTCTCATCTTGGGAATTTTGAAGAAGTCCAGTAAACTCTTGGTTACTATGAAGGCAGCCATGGTAACCTATCACTTCTTACTTCCTGGTTTTGCTCCTCTTCCTACACTCTCCCCCCAGAGCATACTTCTCTGGCATTCAGTTGGCTCTCTTCCCTGAAAAGAACTTGCAAGGCCTCTAGCTGATCAAATTTCCCAGCTACCGATTCCTTCTTAGAAGTTCAGATGGAATGCAAGGCCATATAAAGCCACTCATTAATATTCATAAGTGCTAGGCTCTGCCTTCAACTTTTTCATTTAATTTCTTATGCTTTCCTCACAAAAGCTGCTATATTTATTCCCCTTTATAAGTGAGAAAAGTCCTAGACCGGTCAACATTTACCAGCTTTTACATAGGGGCAGCCGAGATTCAAAGCGCGACGTTTAACTTCAGCGTTTTCAGTCTTAACCAAGCACACAGCCTTCAATGTTTCCTGTGAGCAGGTCCGACTTAGTGTGAGGCATTCGTTCCATAAACCAAGCCTGATCTTCCCACAGCGCCCCTCACAGAACCCTAACCAGGCCAAGAGGGACAGCTGACCATCTATATGATACCTTTGATTCTTAGGTGTTTCCCAATACTCTGAAGTGACGTGAGATCCAGGGCCTTCTACCCTGCAGCCAGGAAAGAATTCTGTGAGTGGTCCTGAAAGACGGTTTCCTGAAGGCCTGTGTGGCCAAGAGATGTGATGCTGCAGATTAATCCAGTTTCAACTCTGCATAGACACCGTCTCTCATTCCCACTTGTTCTACTCATGGTATGTTTTCTCTTGTTATCCATCGCTGCTTTGGGAGAATCCATGGTGAAATCACTCCCTTGTCATTCGACTGCATGTTATTTTTAAATTCAAAAAAAGGGAGAAAGAAAAAATGAGAAATGATTTAGAACTTAACTCTTCCCTTGAAATTGGAAATAAGTGTGTCATTTATGTTGAAACTTCGTCCTGGCTTAGCTCACAAAACACCATCTATCAAAATTCCTAGCTTGCAGAGTCACTCTGCCAGACTCAATTACAGAATTAATTTTACCCTAACTGGAAACAGAGGTTTTGGTTCATTTCCTCTCAAAAATCTCTGGGGATGCCTTTGATACAATTCTAGTGTGTTCAAGTTCAAGCCAGTTCAGTTTGAATCAATGAGCACTACCAACACACAACCCACAGTCACATGCTGTCACACACACACACACACACACACACACACACACACACACACAGAGTCTTAGATTCCTTTCTAGCATTTGGTCAGCATATTTTTAAGATGATACACTCTTATTTTCCTCAATATTTGTAAGCCATATATGTTTACTTCTTTGTGTTTTCTCCTCGCAAATTAGTTTAGATTGTTGCTTTCATTCTCTTCCTGGTTGCAAAAGTTACATTTAGATGAACAGGAACTGACAAGAACAGAACACTGTGTCTTAAGTGGACTCACCACAGACTGTATTACAACATTGCTATCATCAGATCGCTTCCTTAGGCTGAAAGAATTCCTGCCAGTTCTGATATGCAACTGAATTGTGGTTTTAACTCCTCCTGCTAAGAATATCATGGGCAGTCTGATATAGCATACATCATTATATATCTGTTCTGGTGCATGTAGAAAAATATATTTGCATAAATGTATAACACGTAACTCTAATACATATTATTCATCTCCCTCTTTAGCTTCAAGATAACATTTGCAGTTTTCTGCTTTTTGTTCATCCAGATATAGTAGGTAAGACTGCACAAAATTAACATTTTGTAAGTGAAATAATCAAATTTATCAATTTTATGTCTTATTAAAGTTAAGCTTACATGGTTAAAAACTTCAGATATAAGAAGAGTCTGATTTTTGACATTATGGTAAGACTTGTGGCAACTAGCTCAAGACAAAGCATAAAATTTAAAAATGTATTAATTGATCAAATTATGATAATTTTCAAAAACAAGAATACCTAAATATCTGAACTTTCTAAATAAAGACACTTATGTATAACAAGTTGTTGTATATGGCACAAGTAAGCATGTAGTGTAGTAGCAGGATATAAAAGTACAGGATGTGATCTGAGCAGAAATTCACATTTAGTAAAATGACAGCATATTTATTGATTCTCAAGGTATTAATAAAAATCATAATGCAGTCATACAAGTCTAAATATACTCTTAAACAGAAAAAGCAATTGTATAAATTATATATAATATCATTAGAGACAAAGAAAGATAGATTAAATAAAAAACACAAAAAGAACAGATACACATGATGCTAATTTAATGGAAAAACAGTAGTTTTATCTTTCTTATGTGAAAATGAACCGTTTTGATTTTAAATGTAGTTCCATTATGAAATCTCGTGTTCCTTTTTCTTATAACTGGGAAATTTTATAACATTTTTTAATGCTACTTGTTGAATAGCTGGTTGCTCATGAGGTCAAGTCTGAGGAAACATCCGGTGTTCAGAGTTTGTTCTTCTGAGACAGGTCAGTTGGCTAATGGACACAGTTTAGGGATCCCATAGGATAGAGGAACCCCAGGCCTCAGACTTTTAGGACTCTAGTGAATAAACCTTAGATCCACCATAGTCCAAATTTCATTTCTGAGAAAGTAGAATTGTCATTTACCTGGGCAGGTTTCTTTCTGACACTAATTCTGGACATTCAAATCCCATGTCTCTGGGCCCCAGGTGGGTTGTTTGTGGTAAAAAAGGTTGATGTTGGTGTCCAGGCTCTTGAGTTTGAGTTCTTTTTCAGTTGTATGACCTTGGGAGAGTCATTTAGCTCACGAGTGCGTTTCCTTCTGTGTAAAGTTGAGGTAACAAGAACCTCTTCTTCATAGAATTGATGTGGGAATTAAACTGGAAAATTTATGTAAAGCTTTTGGTACTCTGCCTGTTAAACGTTGAATACTCAGTCAGTATTTTCTGAATTACTTTCAGTGCTGGGACTTTTAACTCTATGTCTCAGGCCTTAGGCAATAAGGAAACACTTCATTTCCGGCTTGGAAGAGAAAACCATGACTCCAACTTTATTGCAGGAAATACAATCCAAACAATAGCACATTTTCTCCTGGGCTTAAATTTCCTTCTTGGGAACTCCACAGTTGCCTTTGCTGAATCTCAGCTGCCTATTTCAATAGTGGTTTCCAAAAGCTGGATTCATAAGAGAATCCTGTGCATTTCAGGACATGGAATATATATTTTTTGAATGTCAGAATTATCTTGCCCAGATCATCTGAGCGGGGGCTTTAACTCTCTTTTCTGTCACCTTTTCTACAGAGAAATTCCTAATGGAATCAAAGGAAACATTTGAATGCCAGAACTCATTGGTCTCTCCCTAATGTCATAAGTCTCAGAGTTGAAAGGAATATTCAATATTATTACTTTAATCCTTTTAATTTGGAGGTGTTGAAACCGAGACTGAGAAAGGAGAAAGTAGATATGTGTAGTTATTTCCTTGTAACTTTGCAGAATTTAAATATTACAGTCGAAACTTAAAGAAATGGACATGTCAATAAGCTTTTCTTAGTAGCTCATCATTATAAGCCTTAACTCCTTACCCTGTGGGCAGCAGACCTGACTATTGACCTGACCTGGCCAAACCACATGTGTGGATATTCATTAGGGAGAAAAAGGTAGGGGAATCTTCCTTCTTTGTGCAATTGAAAAAAATAAAATCCCAATACTTTGTGGAATCTTCATATGCAAGTACTGCTTGTCATTTTGTCCATTTCTCCTTGGCATTTGTGTGACTGGCTGGAGCTCCACTATTCAGTTAGTTCTCTTTTCGCTCCCACTTTTGACTTTTGAAGTATCTGGCTTCCAGTCATTTAGAATACCATCTGAATGTAGCATGATCTTTCTGTCAGAGATATAAACAATTTCTCTCTGATCTGCTGTCACAAAGCAGAGAAAACTCAGGCTGGTCTCTGAGACTCTATAATTGGATTTACTCAAGGTTAATGCCTTCATGGTGCTCAGATGTGGAAGGTATCCAAGAGAGCAGACATACAACTTTTGCCAAGAGCAGACATTCAAAAAAATTTTTTTACCTTCTCCACTCATAAATACTTTAAGGAAGTATTCATTTCATATATACATATATAATATATATAATAAATATTTTATTCGTTTTATCTATCTATCATCTATCTATCTATCTATCTATCTATCTATCTATCTATCTATCTCTCTATCATCTCTCTCTCTCTCTCTCTCTCTATATATATATATAGAGAGAGAGAGATAGATATATAAACCTTCCTCTGGGAACATATAAAAAGGAAAGATATAATTATTGCTCAGCCTCTGAATTAGTTGATACCTGCACACTTAGACCTTCATTTACCTGTATATAATGCACTTGTCATATTCTATTCTTCTTCATTTATTTATTTTTTTATATCATTAACTGTGTTGGAAATATTTTTACTGTTTCTAACATTTAGGTTGGATAAAAAGAGCAAAATTAGAGGTGCAAGCTGATGCTTATCTATATTCCTTAAACCTAAATTTATTTACAGATAGTAAATATTTTGGGCTTTGTGTCCATATGTTTTCTGTATAGTTGCCACTGTCATGCAAAAGGAGCAACAGACAATAAATAAACAATTGGCCTAGCAGTGTTTCAATAAAACTTTACTTGCAAAAACATGCAGTGGGCCATATTTGAGACTTAGGCAATAGTTTGCCAATCTCTGATATTACTGAGTTATGTTTCAACACCAAAGCTGATGTAATAGTTACAATAATCTACCATCTCTCATTGTTATAAAAAAAATTTAGAGTCTTTTTATGCTCCGGAATAAGTGGGCTTTGTGCTGAAGGCCCCCTCTCCTGTTGTCTAGACTGGAAGTGACAAAATTCTATTGACTGAAGATTTCTTCATCTACTTTTATCTCTACCCAGAAATCCTTGCCCATAATGCTAACAGAATAATCATTATAGAAATTTAAATTTCCAACTTACAGTTATTACCATACAATGAGGGTTGACTTAATAACTGCTATAGGGGACACTTTTAAACAATCAGTCTGGTAAATCTAGCTAATCAATTCCACTTAAATAAAATTGTTTCTGTAACATTTATTCACATTTTGTGTTGTTACATGGAGATTACTTCTTTGAGAAGTGTGCTGTTCATTCTGAGATGTTAATTTTTTTAAATATATATTTTATTTTTTAGAGTAGTTTTAGGTTAACAAAAAATTGAGCAGAAGGTACAGAGCGTTCCCATACATTTCTTTGTCCCCACAAATGCACAGACTTACACAATGTGATGCCTAATTTTATGTGTCAACTTTACTGGGCCCCTGGGTGCCCAGATATTTGGTTAAACATTATTATGGATATTTCTGTAAGAGTATTTTTGAATGAGATTGACAATTAAAACAGAAGTCTGAGTAAAGCAGATTGCTCTCCATAATGTGGGTGAGCCCCATCCAATCAGTTGAAGGCTTGGATAGAACAAAGACTGACCCTCCCTGGAGTAAGAAGAATTCCTCTTCCTGATTGCTCGTAAACTGGGACATTAGCATTTGTTGGGCCTCAAGTCTGCTGGCCTTTGAATTGGAACTTATACCATCTACTTTCCTAGTTCTGTAACGTGCAGACTGCAGATCTTGAGATTTATCAGCTTCCATAATCATTTGAGCCAATTCCTTAAAAGAAATCTCTTCATATATATATACATTCTACTGCTCTTATTTCTCTGGAGAACATTGACGAATACATCTACCCTCAGCATTCCCCACCAGAAATAAACATGTGTTACATTTGATGAACTAGCATTGACACATAATTACCCAAAGTCCATTCTTTACATGAGGGTTCACTATTGTTGTTTGTACATTCTATGGGTTTGGACAAGTGTAAAATGATCTATATCAATCATTATAGTATCAGATAGAATAGTTTCACTAAAAATCTTCTGTGTTCCATCTATTTATTGCTCCTTCTCCCTCCCTTCCAACCCCATCAACCAACGATCTTTTTATTGTCTATATAGTTTTGCCTTTCTCCAAAATGTCACAATCAGAATCATATAGTATGTAGCTTTTTCATATTGGCTTCTTTGAATTAGTAATATTCATTTAGGTTTCTTTGTACTTTTGCACTTAACAGTGAACTCATTTTTAAAGCTGAATAATATTCCATTATCTGTATGTATCACAGTTTATTTATCCACTCACTAGTGAAGAACATTTTGGTTGCTTTCAAATTTGGCAATTAAAGTAAAACTGCTATAAACATCTATGTGAAGTTTTCTGTGTGCATATAAATTTTCAACTCATTTGGGTAAATAACAAGTAGTATGATTGGTGTTCATACGGTAAAAGTATATTTAGTTTTGTGGAAACCTGCCAAGGGGTCTACCAAAGTTGCTGTGCTATTCTGTATTTCCACCAGCAATGAGTGAGAGTTCTTATTGCTCCACATCCTTACCAGAATTTGGTACTGTCACTGTTCTGGATTTTGGCCATTACAATACGTGTATAGTGGCATCATTTTGTTGTTTTAATTTGCATTTTCCTAATGATATATGATGTTGAATATCTTTTCATATGCTTATTTGCCACCTCTATATCTTCTTTAGAGAGATGTATGTTCAGCTATTTTGTCCATTTTCTTTTAAAGCTGGGTCGTTCATTTTCTTATTGTTGAGTTTTAGGTGTTCTTTGCGTATTTTGGTTAACATTCCTTTGTTCGATATGTCATTTGCAAATATTTTCTCATAATCTGCTGTGGCTTGTCTTCTCATGTTCTCATAGTGTCTTTAGCAGAGGAGAATTTTTTAATTTTAACAAAGTCCAGCTTATCTATTATTTCTTTCATAGATCATGCTTTTAAAATTGTGTCAAAAAGTTATTACCAAATTTAAAATCATCTAGATTTGTTTCTATGTCATCTTATAGGAATTTTATGGTTTTTTATTTTACATTTAGTTCTACAATCTTTTTGAGTTAATTTTTGTGAAAAATGTAAGGTCTGTGCCTAGATTTATTTATTTTTTTCTGTGGATGTTCAGTTGTTCCACCACCAGTTGTTGAAAAGCCTAGCCTTTTTTTTTTTTTTTTGCCTTTGCTTTTTTGTCAAAGATCATTTGGCTATATTTGTGTGGATCTGTTTCTGGGCTCTCTATTCTGTTCCATTGATCTATTTTATCTATTCTTTTGCCAATACCACACTGTCTTAATTACTGTAGCTCTATAGCAAGTCTTGAAGTTAGATAGTATCTGATCTGTCCTTCATTTTTTTCTTCTTCAATATTTTGTTGGCTATTCTGGGTTTGTAATCTTTTAAAATTTTATAAGACTTTATGACATGGATTCTTTAATTCTGTCTCTTTTTTGTGGCAAATCAAAATACATGTGGCTTTAAATATATATATTAAAATCATTACTTATCTTATAGGCCCTGAGTCTTCCTTGTATTCTGAACCTCTTTGGCATTTATGTAGCACTAATTTTGTTTTATTTTTACTGTTGAGATAATCGTGCACAATGCTGGTTTGGTTTATTAAACAATTTCTATAAGCTTTTAATACCCCAGTTATTATCTGTAGAAGCTACAGTTTGGAGTTTAGAAACTCTTTTACATAGCTGAGAAAAATGAATTTCCCAGGGTTACAAGGTGTGGTTTTGGCATGTTCAGTAAAAAACAAACAATAGTAAAAAAGAATTTCTAAGAACATTCTCTTACCTATGAGTAATCTTGTTTTATTTCCTGCTTGACCTGTCTAAAGGAAATTGATCCTCCTGGGAATACCCCCTGGTTTCATGAGACCCTGAAGGAATTGTAGTTTATGGGCAGAGCTAAAAAGATAAGCATTGATATTACTGAAGAGGAAATTGACAGTTTTGTTTGTGACTAAAGACTGCTTGCTTTTCCCTTCTCCTGTCTCATCTGTGAGGTTCATTTATTTTTTTATATTTTATTTTTTGGAAGGGGAGATAGGGTCCAGTAATATGATTGAGGAAATCAAATAGACTAGGAAATGTCGTTACTAGGAGTTTAACACCTGCTTGTCTGAATTAGAGTTCGGCAGAGCAACTGGTATAATTGTTATTAGAAAGGAAATTGAAAAATTGTTCATTTTGCGATTAATGTTTACTTTTAAACCAGTATTTTTTAGTCTTTTTTTTTTTTTTAACACTTTGGGAGGCTTCTGGCTATCATAGATTGGATTCCTAGAAAAATAGTTACGCAAAATTTTGCTTATAATTTTTAAAAGATTCTAAGTCTCTCAGCATCTCAAAATGAGAACCCATGTTTTAAAATCCTACTTTAGCAATTATATTTTGAAGGGCATGTATCATATGTACTATATAAATTCTTCTGAGTCATATTTTATGGATAAATAACCTGTTTACCATGACAGTTTTGTTTCAATGCTATAAACCAAGAGTGAGCGAACTGAGGCCATGAGCCTGAAATAGCCAGCCACCTGTTTTTGTAAATAAAGTTTTATTGCAACAGTGCCACAACCATTTGTTTATGTGTTGTTTATGGCTCCTTTCATGCTACAAAAGCAAAGTGAATAGTTGAGAGAGAGACTGTATGGGCTCCAAAACTGAAAATATTTACTACTCGTAACTTTTAAAAAGTTGGCCAACTCTGTCTACAAAAAAAAAAAAAAAAAAAAAAAAAAAAAAAAAAAAAATTAAATTTGGGACAATGTAATTTATGGCTTTATACTTAAGTCATGCCAGGAATTACCTATAGTTGAGACATTCCCCTGATCACATTCATGTAGCCGGATGCTCAATGCAACTTCTCCTGTTATCTCGGAATTTAGTCAAAGCCTCCAAGCTGAAGACAATGATTGCTTATCCTCCAGGGTGAAAACAAGGCCAGCCCCAAACCATCTCCGTAGCCTCATCCCTGCTCCAATGCAGACCTGGCGTTCCTGCACTCAAACTTGCATGTCTGATTCATCCCTATATTCCCTGCCCTTGAGCACACTGTTGAGTAAATAAATGGATAAAACTCTAAAGGTCACCATTTATTTTATATTAGTGAGGTATAATGTGTGCTTACCTTCCTCACATGACAGCTATGAAAATCCAATAAGAGTATATACCTTAACCCCCTTGCCCTCGCTCTTAACCAATGTAAAAAAGGTAGAAACAGTCAAACCTGAATTTACTAGTGATAATATAGGGTGGTTTTGAGAGTTTGATTCATTCATTTCTTCAGCAAGTATTTATTGGGCAGCTTCCACATACACAGCTCTATACATGATACTGGAACTAGAAAACCAAATCAGACATTGCTGAAGATCCTGCAGCTGATGGCAGAGCCTAGACTCCAATTCTTGCTGGTGAGCTATTCTAGGGCTCTATCTTCTTCCTTCTGACCAAGCATCAGGAAGGGGGCTGCCCTGTAGGCAAGGTTTTCTCTAGTCAATAAATGAAAGAAAGTTCAATCTTACAAGTGTCTGTGCATTGAGATTTGTTCATCTTCATCAGAATCAATTTACAAGAGTAAATATATCTGAATGAGTGGGCTAAAATAGCAGCAAATCTGCCATCTTGGCCATTTTGTATCTTCATGGTGGGAGAGGATCCGAAATGCAAAAGTTGCTTAGAGGTGAGAACATGTTGTGACAGGCCAGCCCAGATGGGTTCTGGCTGCCATGCATCCATGAAAGCCACCCAGTTTCCTGGCTGGAATGCATCTGAGAAAGGGTCCACCCTGTGCAGCTCACGAGTCTGACTCCTAGGGGAAGAGTGATGGTTGCCAAGAGCTGGGGAACCCCATCTGCAACTGCTGGGCATTGGTGGGAAGAGTGGTCTGGAGGAGGTGCCATCGAAAGCCTATTCTTCTAGCTGGCTTTGTGGGAGGCACAAAGCCACAGTTGAAGAGCTGCTTTGCTCTGATTTTTGCAGTGCTAAGTCAGCACTGGGCATGGGTTGAGATGGCACATTCTTTCACCCCTCATAGGAATATGAACTATAAGAGCCACATCTGCAAACTGCAAAGACAGACAGTTTTGATTAATGCTCTAAGACAGTGCACATACCTGTTACTGGACACATGCTTATCGTTATGACCATCTGCTGGACTGGCATGTGGCCCGCTCTCAAACACTGATGCCAAACACAGACTGTGGAGGCATCAACCAAAGGTAAGCTGTATGTCAGCAGGGAAAATACGCTGTGCTTGGGGGCTGACATCTTCACAGAAACAAACTTAGTGAGGACTGCTTCCTTCTGCAAAAGGTCAGACAGGCTCCCATACTGAGGGGTGTTGAGACACTGCAGTTCTTCTGTTTGTGTTAAAATTAATATGTATTTTATTTAGTACTCATAATACCTAAGATAGTTAAATATTTTTATTTACTTTATTTAATTTATTTTTACCAGTGTATCAAATAGTAGGTTTCTTTTCCACTTATGATATTAAATGCCTGACAATACTTGTCACTTGGCACCCACTCAATATCACATTTCCTGTCCTTTCACCTCCCTCACTCAATCCCCAACCAACGTCATAGGGAAGATGTGGTCAGCCAGCATCACATTTCAAAACCCTTCAGTCGTCCATGGGAAGAGGATGACATTTCTATACACAGGGAAATACACACTAATCTCGCAAAGTTTGAAGATAAGGAAAATCATTTATTAAGAACTGCTCATTTGGAAATAGGAAAGACATTTAAAGCTGTAGTTGATCTCCATGTATCTCTTTTAAAAAATGGAATGAGGAAGTCATTGATTTAGTAGAACAGACATTCTCAATGGGACAATATTGTCCCCAGGAGGCAAAAATTGATTTTTGATGGACAAAAACCCCTTAGATATCACAACAGTTTGCGGGCCTTCAAATGACCACAGTACACACAGATACAGAGTATATGAGTGACATTAAAATATAATGGAAAGGGGTTAGGAAAGTAATGTCAAAAAAAGCTCCTTAAGGAATAATAATGAAAAACTTTCAGGGACTCCGATGTAAAGCAATAGCATACAGGGACTACTGAAACATAAACGTGTGGCTAAAATGAAGTCAGTGTGCAAACGTTGCAGTGTTCCCTCTCTTTCTTTCAGGAACAGGTTGGCCAGATGGCAAAGATGTTTAGTAATTTACATCAGTGGTCCCCAACATTTTTGGCACCAGGGGCTGGTCCTCCTATGAGAATCTAACACCTGATGATATGAGGTGGAACTGAGGCAGTGATGTTAGTGCTGGGGAGAGAGGGCAAATACAGCCAAAACTTCGCTTGCTTGCTCACCACTCACCTCCTGCTGCGTGGCCCAGTTCCTAACAGGCCACGGACCAGTACCAGTCTGTGGCCCAGGGGTTGAAGACCCCTGGTTTACATGACCATCTTAGGAGATTCTCACCTGCTGGCACTGAGCTCAGCTAGGGGGAAAGACAGACAGGAGTCCTCCAAGTAGATTGCATTTCAGTTGGGAAAAGGAGAGAAAATTACAAGTCAAATATCAGTTCAAAAAAATAGAAGGACTTACTTAAATAGGTGACTGGAAAATCTTCTCTGAAGAAGTGCCTTTTGAGTTGAAACCTGAGCAATAAGAAGAAGCTTGCCACGAGGGATTTGCAGGCCTATCCAGAGGGGGCAATGAGCACAGAGGGAAACTAGAGGGACCTAGAACTTGGAGCAACTGTGAGGAAAGTTCAAATGTGACTCTGAGACTGGGGAGTTGTGCTGGTTTGAATAGTGTCCCCAGAAATTTATGTTCACCCAGAACCTATGAATGTGGCCTTATTTGGAAATAATCTTTGCTGATGTAAAGATGTTAAAACACAGTGGATTAGGGTGATCCTTAATCTGATGACTGGCATCCTTATATAAAGAGGAAAATTTGGGCACAGACACACAAAAGGGAAGATGACCATGTGAAAATGGAGGCAGAGATTAGAATGACGTTGTCACAAGCCAAGGAATGCCAAAGATTGCCAATAACCATTAGAAGAAAGAAGAGGCAAGGACAGATTCTTCCATACAGTTTTCAGAAGGAGCCTGCCCATACCTTGATTTTGGACTTCTAGCCTCCAGGACTGTGAAAGAATACATTTCTGTTCTCTAAGCCACCTAATTTGTGGTACTTTCTATGGCAACTCCAGGAAACTAATATAGTGTCTGAGCAGCAACAGCTCAGTCAGGGCCATGGGAAAGATCTTTAATTAATGTGGTTATATGATCCTATTTATAAAGATCTTCCACTGCTGAGTGGTGAGGAGTTATGAAGAGAGCAAGAGGAAGCCAGGAGATGATATAGCAAGCTACTATGTCCACATGACAGGAGTCAGGGGCTCTGTCTAGGTGATGGAAAAGTAACAGATCTGCCAGAGCTTGCAGATAGGCCCAAGTGCACTTTCTTCAGACAACACATTGTTGTTGGGACAGTATGAAGCTAGGAGGCAGGAAGGAGGATGTTTGGAGAGAGATGGGGAGGGTGGTTATGGTGGGAATGGGGAGAAAGGATGGTGGTGATGAGCTGGGAGAGGTGAGCAGAAGGGGAAAATTCCTGGGTTTCTGATTTTAGACACTGAAGATGGAGGTGCCATTTACTGAGATGAGAAATACTGGTGTGAAACTGGGGTGGAGGAAAAAGATAGTGTTCTGCTCTGGAATTGTCAATTTTCAGATGTCTATAAAACTCCAACTGAAGATGTTGCCATTTCTATCCCACTTGCCTTTCCATTTTCAATCACACGAACTTTTTCTTTTTCAAGGCTAAGGAACATCTTTCTTTTGTTATCAACCCTGAGGAAGATAAACACTTGATGATATTCAGTGACATAAATTGGTGTAGAACTTCTAGGTTTGGGAGAGGTGGGGTCTATCCACTCAGAAGTCCCCTCTGGGGTAAGTAGCCAATCGCTCAATAAAATGGCTCAGCTGCAAAAGGTAGTGCTGATCTTGGGCCCCAGATTCAGGTGGTTATGGGTACTCTTGTTGCATGGAAGGGCAGCTTCTCTCCATCTCTGCCAGAGCCAGACCCTGTAGCTCCTATAGGCCCTACCGACTCATGCTCATTGTCACTTTTGTAGACCATTGGACCCCCTGATTCTGCTCTATCCTAGATGGATCAGGGACCTTATCACACCAGCATCCTAATTCTTGAGTAGTTTTCCAAAAGGATTTGCTGGCTTATTCCTTTCCTCACTATACTTTTTTAGTGTAACACATAGTTAATTTAATTTAAATTAATTTAATATAGTTTAATTCAATAATTTAATTTAATTTAATTTAATTTAACTTCTTATTTCTTATAGTTCTTTGTCTCAAGAAACTTTAAGAAAACTTACCTGAGGCTTGTTTTGGGAGATATTTATAGAGTCTCTCTTGCTGTACCACAACATCTGCTTCCCCAAGATGTCGGCCCCGCCACAGTACAAGCCCTCACCTGAGGAACCTCTCCTGCTCCAGCAAGGTAGAACTTCAGAGCATGCAAATAAATCGTTTTGACTTCTGTTTCAAAAGTCTTAACTTCAGCTGCCAGCCTACGTGACATCAAAGCTCTGTTTGCCATTTCATGCTTGTATATCATTATGTCACTGGGCAGTCTAACACCTGGCCACTCTGCTCGTCAAGCCACAATTTCAGTGGAGGAAACTTCCAGAACCCTCTCGATGCCTACAAATATGTTTCAACTCTCTTGTCACAATCAATAGTCTTCTATGTAGAAGCAAGGAGGAAAACTTATAGTTTCTAATAAATTGATTTTCTCCAGAAATTTATCACATAAAATTAAGTTGAACAAAACATGCTACATTTTACAATTATTTTTAATGTCTTGCGGAAATTTCCTTTTTAAAAAATGGGAATATTTTAGTGCTAAAGCAGTCTTCAAGTTGCCAGGTGCCAATTCATTTCGGTGCGACATAATGCAGCAGTTTGACAGGGCAGTTGTCCTTCTGAGGCAATCGATTTCCGTGTAGAGCAAAACGTCTGGAAACGTCAGAAAATTGGGGGTCTTCTCATTTTCTGACCCAGAGGGCTGATCCAGACTTGAGCTGGATTAGCCAATGTGTAGAGTAAACAGAGCATTCAGATGTGTTTAGCCTGTTGACAATTATATAATCAAAACCACTGGATGAAAATAAACGAAAATAATGTTTTGATGTTTGTGAGAATCTATTGCACAATTTTAGTTTATTTCACTGATCATATAATTAGCTATGAAGGCCCCTGTAGTGGGGGGCATGGAGGGAGCATGAATACAATAACAAGAAATTTTTATTTTTGAGTAGCCTAACTTGGCCTCATTTCTCCCAAAGAGTAGTTCATCTTAACAAATGAAAAAAAAGTAAGAGTTTGCAGAGACAGTGAAACTAACAAAAATGAAGCAATTGGTGAAGAAAAATAAGAAATCCAAATCAATTCAACAATATAAAGAAGAGAAAAAAGTAGCTGGTTATCAATGTAAAAATTAATGACATGGAAGTAAAACGTGGGACACCAGCCCTCTCTCCTCAACTGTGGTCAGACTGTGCTTCCTTTTCGAATGTGACATGAGGCTTGGAAATATGAAAATGAAATATGGCAAATTGGTACCCTGTGTTTTTTTCTGCTTCTGAACAGCACAGACTTTTTGCTTATGATGGAAATCAGTATATGAAAAGAAATCAATCTGTCAATATGTTCTTGTTTTTCTCTACCAGCAAGGAGCTCAGCTTATTTTGAAAATCCAGAAGGAACATGAGCTGCCTCTTATAATTAAGTCCCTCCAGGAAGCTTAGCCTTTGGAAGTCACACTTTGTTGAGGGACAATCAGAGCTGCTTAGCTTGTTTGACCTTGTAGTGCTGGTGAAAGAAGACAGCGTTGATGAGATGCACTTCCTCCCGTGCCTTGGAAGCTGCACTGCTGCCCACTGCGGAGAGTGGGTCAGGCAGGGCAATCCACAGGGGCTCACATGGTTGAGAGGAACATACGCTTCTGCACAATAAGAGAGATCTTGGGTTTGCAGGCCAACAGAGATCAGGGTGCCTTCTTAAACTCTCTTTCAAGGAGCTCTGTGATTGACACCTGGCTTAGCTAGACAAGTACATGATTTGACAATTACCAAGTCCCCAGAGAGTTTGAGGAGCAGAGGCAAGACAGGGTAACTTCTAACGACCATGAAATAGTTTATTAAGAAAAAAATGTAACCTTAACTTATGTTCTATCTACAATTCCCTCTCGCCCTGAACCCCATACCACCTTGGCCTTCTCATCTTGAAGGAAGGCAAAAAATTTATATCAAGCTGTAGGGTATTCTTGCCAGACATAGTAGATTCATTTGTTCAAAGTTCTTGGATTTGTGTAAAAAAAAAAAACAAAAAAAAAAAACCCAAACATGAAAAGCAAAGCCCTGAAACCTTGAGTAATTTGAAATACACAGTAAATGAGTGACAATATTTATCTTTTGGAAAAGACCTTTAAATAAGGACTCACAGGAAAAACAAAAGAAAAATAATCATTTGGTATATTTCCCCAACATATTGGCTTTTTTAATTGTCAGTGTATGCATTTTAGCTTCCGCCAAGAAATCTGTATCCTGCTTATTACTAAAGATTGAGCATCACCAGGAACGTCTGTTACTATGGCAAACACTTTTATCGAAAGAGGAATGTAAATGAGATTATCTCATAAAACGTACGGCTAAAACAGGAACACAGGAAAAATTCATCGTTTTGGGGCTTTACCATTTTAAAGGCGATCGTGACAATTAAATTAGAACTACAAATATTTTAGCAATTATTTATTAGGTAAACAAAGCTATTTTAAGAGCTGTGGGAGATACAAAGGCAAAAATAAGATCTGTTTCCTGGTCTCAAGAACCTTCCATTCTAATTCGGGAATTCAGACATGATCACGTGAAAAGTAAAGATAAGTTCAAAAATAACAGACAGATGATCACCTTAATGTGATATATACATGACTAACTGAGAAATACATTATTTAGAGATTAGCTGTTATGGGAATCCAAATGAGAGAGATACAATGGGCAATATTTGATCAAGAAAAACCTCACTGAAAAAGGCGTTTAAACACTGTTTTTATTTAACATTGATTTTTAATGGTTGATGGTGTTGGGATAGGTCAAGGAGAGAATAAGGATTATGAAAAAGTTAAAATATACATTTGAGGGTGTAGTGGATTGGCTAAATTAGGGAGTCTATAAAGGGAAAAGTTGGAATTTCAGATTCAAAAGATAAGTCTACATTCTAGGGGGTTCCTTTTGAAAGGATAAAAAATTTGGATATTATCTTATAGGAAAGAGTAAATGCAGAAGGATTTTATGTTGTTTCCACTTCTTTCTAAATAATGACAACTGTTTAATAATGACAATTGGGTCAGCCTTGCCCAGCATTGTCTCAGGCAGGGTCATAGATGTAGCCCTAATTCAGTAGTTCATTTGTTCACCGTGCAGTCTTGCTCTATCTAGTTCCCTTTCTGAGGTTGGCAAACACATCCCTGAAGTGTATTATGCTTTGTGTTTCCAGACTGCCTCTCACATAGCTCAGCCTCTCCAGAGTTTAGGCTTTCTGCCAATAAGCCTCAATCTGTCTATAAATCAGCTTTCAGTGTCTGCTGTGGTATCTCCCCAAGGCTCAGTGCCCACCTTTTTGAACCTGCTGGTTTCCAGGGATACAGATGCAGCCAGTCCCTACTTCCACAATGCTGACTATAGTGGGTAGGTCTAAGCTTTTGTATGAATGACGTGCACATGCCACACACCCTCGCCCTAACTTCAGGAAGTATTCTGGTTGCCACTCAACTCTCCAGACTCACATTTCCAAGTGCTTATTGCTAGAAAAATCAACTTTTTATCATGCTTCCATAGCTAGATGCTTAGACCTAATGAATATTCTGTCTCCACCTCGAATCTTGGCTTTCTCAACCAATTCCTCTCGTAGCTAAGTAGTCAAGGACAAAAAATATAATATATAAAGCAATGCATTAAGAATATTAAATATGCCATTGTGTAAAATATATTAGAAGAATAAAAAGTGGTAGCTAGGAAATGTACCATAAAGTAAAAAGATCTGGACTATGAGGGTGGTACTGGAACTAAAAAAAATAAGTGATAGATATCTATATCTATATCTATATCTATATCTATATTTATATTTATATCTATATATCTCTATATCTGTATCTCATCATCTAATCTATCATCGATATCTGTATCTATGCATCTCTATGTATCTATATATCTATATCTATACCTATTTATGTATCTCTCTCTCTCTCTCTCTCTATATATATATATATATATATATATAGTCACAGAATTAAAATAAATAGCTCAAAATTTAAAAATCACATGTCAGTCATGCCAAATGCTATTGAGAGGTCTCTGTGAATACAGGATAAACACATAATTTGGGAGTGAGAAATTTACTGATGCTCATTGGTGTAATTTCTCTCTAGTGAATGGAGACAGAAGTCAGACTAAGCTAGCCAGAAAGTCTATAATTATAAATAATTCTAGAAGTTTGCACCTAGAGATGGATATAAATAAGTAGTAATAATTGAGATACTTGGCAGTGAAAAAAATGAAGACTTTTGCTTTGTGTATGTAGGCAAAGAGAAATAGGTTTCTGCAGGTATAAAGACCAGAGAGACACAAGATAAAGAAATAGTTATTTAGAAAGGGAGAAGAAGAAGGCAGACTTCAATTTTCATGCCTCTTGACTTGTTTTGTAGACAAATTTGAAGTCAAATTATTTAACTGTAAAACATATGGAGGATTGGGCTGCTGACTAATACTGGTCCGTGGCCTGTTAGGAACCGGGCCGCACAGCAGGAGGTGAGTGGTTGGTGAGCAGCGAAGCTTCATCTGTATTTGCAGCTGCTCCCCAGTGCTAGTATCACCACCTCAGCTACACCTCAGATCCTTGAAAAAAGGAAAAATGATGGGGATGGTCATTATAGATTATGTGTTAGGGAAAAACAGGGACAAAACCTAAAGAAAATCATGATGGTACAGCAGTAAGGAACAATTAGAAGTAGAGAACATGGTAGGTTCAAGCAGCTTTGTGAGAAATAAGCTGTGGGGCCCAGGAGCTGGATCAAAAGAAAACTATGGTGATGACCCGAAGGTAGACTTTGCCCCAGTAGACATAGGGAAAGTTCAGAGTGTGAAAGAAGTCTACGTTAGTAAGAGCTGAGGCAGCTAACTGACCATTCAGTCCAAACTGGACAATGTTTCAAGTTCAGAGCTATCAATGGGGGACTAGAGAATGATAGAAGGTTGCCAAGAAGGCACAGATATACAGATATGTTCTGGGGTAGAAGGTAAGGAGCAAGAGGGAGGATACATACTGTTTCTTGTCTAGTGTGCAGTATTCAGAAGGGTCTGGGGAATCATGAAGCAAGAAACAGGTTGATTGAGGCATTCTATAATCCCATTAAATCTCATTTTAAATATGGACCTTCTAGACCAGCAGTCCCCAACCTTTTTGGCAACAGAGACCAGTGCTCCTATGGAAATCTAATTCCTGATGATCTGAGGTGGAGCTGAGGTGGTGATGCTGGCACTGGGGAGCAGCTGCATGTACAAATGAAGATTTGCAGCTCACCAACCGCTCACCTCCCGCTGTGTGGCCCGGTTCCTAACCGGCCATGGCCTGGGGGTTGGGGACCCTTGATCTAGACAAGGTTTCTCAACCTTGGCATTATTACATTTTTTGACTGTATCATTCTCTGCTGTCCTGTGCATTATAGCAACATCCCTATTATCCACTCACTAGATGTAGTAGTGCCCTCCATCATGACAACAAAAATGCCTTTAGCCATTGCCCTAAATAGGGCAGGGGTAGTGTGCCAAATATCCTCAGAGTTGAGAACCTCTAGGATGGACGATAATAGATTGCAAGGAACAAGAAAAAAAGTCACCTAACAAAGAAGTTATCTAAGTAAGAGAAAGGAGTTAACAAATACAAGTGATTTGCTGAATGGGTAACAAAATGTGGTATATGCATACAATGGAATATTGTTCAGCTTTTAAAAAGGAGGAAATTCTGGTACATGTTACAAAATAGATGAACCTGGAAAATGTTATGCTAAATGAAATAAGCCAAACACACAAAACCAGATACTGTATAATTCATTTATATGAGGTATCCAGAGTAGTCAAATTCATAGAGACAGAAAGTAGAATGGCTGTGGGGAGGGGAAAATAGTAAGATACTGTTTAATGGGGATAGAGTTTCATTTTAGGATGCTAAAAGAAATTCTGCAGGTGGATGCTGGTGATGGTTGCACAATGTCAGTGCCCTTAGTGCCACTAAACTCTACACTTAAAAATTGTTAAAATTGTAAATGCTATGTTGTGTATATTTTATCACAATAAAAAAAAGTTATTTTCATGTATTGGTCAGGCTTGATGCTACACTTTCTGTGGTTTCTGATTTGATGATTCCAGAAGAGCAATTAACAACCATAGTGGTGATTTGAACACAGTAAAACAGTATTGGCCTGAAGAGTGAGTGGCAAGTTGTCTTTTGTATTACTCAGCTTGAGATGTCATAACAAAAACCCATAGACTGGGTGACTTAAACAGCAGAAATTAATGTTCTCAGAGTTTTGGAGGCTAGAAGTCTAAGATCAAGGTGCCAGTATCGCCAGTTTCCAGTGAGGATTCTTTTTCTTGCATATAGTCACCTTTTCTCTGGTCCTCACATGGTCTATTCATTGTGTACACACACTCCTGGTATCTCTTTCTTTTCTTATAAGGATACCAGTCCTGTCAGATTAAGACCTCACAGTTCTCACACTTATGACCTTATTTATTCTTAATTACCTTCTTAAAGCCTATCTCCAAATACAGTCCTATGGAGTGAGCTTTGGGAGGACACAATTCAGTCTCTATCAGCTTCTTCCTTTTTTCCCATGTAGATTGGGCAATGAGCAGAGGCAAAATTGAGAGGACATTGACAGTAGCTGCTTCAGTGCATTCCTGAGTGAGGCACAGGTTTTCCTCTAGGTAAAGAGATAATAGAAAGTGATTATACAGAGGGTGGACACAGCAAGAAAAAGCAACAATCATTCAAGGGAACAGAAGCAGCAGACTTGGACAGGAGTGATAATGAGAACTAAATGTCACTAGTAAAACACATACATGGTTTATAATCTCAAGAATAGATGACAACCAAGGCTTTTATTGACAAAGCAGAGAACAGCTTAAAACCCATAGATGTTTACAATACTCTAAATATGTAATTTCTTCAAGGAGAGCAACTCCTTTTCAACACTATTAAATATTAACAAGGAGATAGCCTTCTCTTTAAAAACGCTTGTGGAGATTTCTGCACTGAGAGTGACAGACTTGGGTTAATCCCTGACCAATGAGACAGAGAACATTTAAAATAATGATCTTTACAGATCCAGAGCATTTTTTCCTATTTGTTCTAAAGGCTAAAGTTTTCTATGCTTATATCCTTATGCAGCTGTGTTGAAACAAGTGGAATTTATCTGTTCAACATGATGAAATGTTAAATATGGTTTATGCCAGATTTAATTGTCACAACAAATAACATCAAAATTCTGTCCCTTGGCATAAAATTGTACTGCAGATTGGCCAATCCTGTCATTTTGGTCATTTCTCTGACTGATGCAGATTACTGTAAGATTGATTTGACTAGTTGTGATCGCAAAGAGAGCTCAACTAAATAGTTAGGCTGAAACAAAGTCTAGTTCAGGTGTTTAGTTTAGACACAACCATAATCAATGCATATTTAAAAATATGAATTAAGAAGTAAGAAATGTTTAAGGTGGATCAATAAATGGTTGTTCCATGAATGAAGAAAGGAACAAAGGAACAAGAATTCTTGATCATATTTGTATGTCAAAAAGGTAACTGCAGTCTGGGAAATTGATTGGAATAGGTAGGAGTAAATTTAGGCAGAGGAGACAAGAAGGATTTGCAGTGCCATACGCAGTAGCTGATGATGGCATAGTTTAGTGTGGGACAGTGATGCTGACTAAAGAAACAAGGCTGACTTGTGCTACAGTGTCTTGTGTCCAGCTGAGGCCACAACTGTGAATTTCTAGCTGTACCAATATACCTGGCTATGTAATATGCTCTGACAACATTCAATATTTTCAGTATAGGTTCAGAGAAGATGAAAATTTTGATTCATTTCTCCCCTCTGATTTTCTAAGCAGATTTGATGAATGAAAACTGGGGCAGGACTTTAGGCTATTGTGAACAGAATGAATGAAGTTATGGACAAGAAAATATACGCTGGAAAAACAGTAAAGTTGAAAGGACGAGAGATGATAGTGAGGGGAGTAGAGGAGTTGCTGGATTGGATGGATCAATGAGGTTGAAGGAAGTTGTGCTCAAAGAGTAAAATGTCAAATTTTAGAGGCAGAGCAATTATAGGTGGCAACAAATAGAAATGGAAATGATTAGAGATGAGCAAAGAAGCTGAATTGTCAAAACAGTGATGGTTTGTCTTCACAGACTCTGAATCCTATAGGCTGCTGCAAGGTTTGGTGGTGAGGAAGACTCTTATCCAGTTAGCAAAACCTTCAGCAGAACCCTTCAGAAGGTCAAGAGAATGGCAGGAAGCAAGCATCATAGTTTGGGAACATTCCCATGGCAACTATATGCCAAGCAGTATTCTGGGAGCTTTGGATGTATTTAAAGCAAGGTAGTCATTGTCCTACTTTCATGGAGCTTTCATTCTTGTGGGGAAAGATGAACGATACTCAACATGCAAATAAAGGACAATGAAGGACAACGATTTGGTTGAACTATATGAAACTACTGATATTTCTTAGAACTGTCAGTCAATACATCTGCTTACATCTCATTGGTTAGAACTTAGTCATATGACTACACTTGCAAAATGTAATCTTATTAACTAGCAGCCACAGACCCAGATAAAATCAAGGATTCTATTTCTATTAAAGACTAAAATAAATATAAAATAAAAAAGAAATATTCTGACAGTTCTAGGAACCTTACTTAAAATATATCTTGTGCATACACTTTGTTATTTCTTCATAGTCCTTCCTCCATCCTGCTGCCTGGAATGCACTTATGATTGCTAGAGCTCTAGCAACACATTTGCAACATGATGCTAAAGGATACACCCAAGAGATTATAGAGTGGAGAGCTAGAAGTAGGTGAGTCCCTCAGGTCTTTGGTAGCAAAGCCACCATATCCACCCTGGACAGACAGAGAATTTATATTTTATTAAGTCAATAATATTTGCAGTAAAACCTATTCCTGATACATAATAAATTTGAATTATTTCCTGATATGTTTGCTTTTTCACTAGACTGTGAATGATTTAAGGGCAGAGGTTATATTTTTATTTTATTTTTTAAAACTTTGTTCTATTTTATTTTTTAAGTTTATTTTTAATTATAGTTGACGTATGATATTATATTAGTTTCAGGTGTACAACATAGTAATTCAACATTTATATACCTTACAAAATGATCACCACAGTAAGTCTAGTAACCATCTGTCATCATACAAAGTTGTTACAATATTATCGACTGTATTTCTTATGGTGTACATTATATCCCCATGACCTATTTTATCACTAGAAGTTTGTACTTCTTAATCACCTTCCCTTTTCCCTCCATTCCCCACTTCCCTCCTCTCTGGTAACTATCAGAAACAAACTCATAGATATAGAGGGGTTATATTTTTAAATCTTTGTACTTTCAAACATTCAGTAGCAAGCACTGGGAATGGCATATGCTCAATAATCTTCGTAGAGTAAAATATTTTGTTGTTTTGAACACAGTAATTCAATAATAGCTTATGTGAAAGAAAGACATTTAAATATTATCAAAGTTAAAGACAGACTCAAAGAATATCAATAAATAAATAGAAAAATAAATAAAATTATAATTCATAGACTTTTTTTTTCACATGAGACTGTCAATATATATATCAAAGCATGACAATAGATATTTGATTTTGGTGAGAAAAACTCCCCTAAGTCACTTCACTTATTCTAAGATTCAAAGGATTGAAGCCAATGAATAGTAAACAAAGGAAATGGTCAATAAACACCTTTGGAAAAAAATGGAGGAAGAGAAAGTGATAGTTGGGGATACATGTAACTTCCTCCAATAGATGACTTTGATGAGACTTAAACCGAACTAAATCTGCAGACCTAACCTCAAAGGGAATTCATGATGTTTAAGTTTAGAGAATACCAGTAACCATCCGTTACAAAACTGAGAAGGTTAGAAACTCTAAATCTTCCTTCTGTAAATTATGGTTTGTGTTTAATTGTCAGGAACAATATGAATTCTGCACATAGTAGACTATGAAATTATTATAAATCAGAAATCAAGCACACAGCTTCTCACTGACCATACATGATTAGATATTGCAAGCTGTACCCAATTCAATTCAGTCTACCAGTTATGAGCTTCATAATGAAATTATAGCAACCTTATTTTCACTCAATGTGAAAAGTTTAGTAACACAACTAAAACTCTCAAAATAATCAATTAAAAAATCCAAACAAACCATTAGGATGAAGGAGTTCTAGCAGATATTAGGGTCAATGTCTAGTGACAAGTCAGATGTATAGTTTTGCTGCTGCAAATGAAATCATTCCCATTTAAATATAATTTAGTGTCACAAAAAACATGTGGCAGGCATAATAGATCTAATTCTCCTTCTCCGATCAAGGAAGAAGCAGTTCAATTATTGTTTCACTCACTGGAAAACAGCGTGCTAAAGAAAAGATGATTTCGCTACATAGCAGACAGGCAAAGGTGACAGTGGCAGTGTAGCACTGCAGAAATATAAATGGATAAAGGTGAGAGAACATGAGATTCTGATTTGGTCCATTTTTCTCCCTGGCTAGCTGAACTTGGGTAAGCCATTTGATTTCTTGGTTCATCATCTTATGTAAAAATCAGGGAATAATGGTTTTGGAGGAGGGAGAGTTCAATGAGCTGTGAAACGTTTTGGGAGGTGGTACAATCTCACCTGGCCAATTTGGAATCATAAAGAGAGAGAAGAGGCGGCTCTTGGCAGAGCCCACAGTACAAGCAAGTCTGGGAGGTGAAAATAGGCCCCTGCTTTTAGAGAACAAGGAGTGAATCAAACTGGCTTAGTAACGAGTTGCACCAGTGGATCAGATCCTTCTTGGGCACCATCAGGAATTTCTCAACTTTTTTCTTTTTTTCTTATTTCATCATTAACTTGCTCTGCACAATTTTTAAGCAGCTTTGTGAAGCTGCCAACTTACAGCTCCCCATTTCGGGCTCGCACTATATCTATCAGTTTCTTAAGGCTGCTGGAAAAATAAATAAAAATTGAGAGGTTTAAAACAACAGAAATTTACTGTCTCACAGTTTTGGAGGCTGGAAATTTGAAGTCCAAAATCAAGGTCTTAGCAAGACCATGTCTCTGAAAGTGCTAGAAGAGAATCAAATCCTTTGCATCCTCACCCTAACTTCTGGTACCTCTCAGCAATTCTTGGCAGTCCAGGCTTGTAGAGGCATCTGTCCAACGTCTGCCTCTACCTTCTTGTCATGTTTGTGTGTGTGTGTGTGTGTGTGTCCTCTCCTCTTCTAATAAGAATACTTAGACTTCAGGCCCATTCTACTTCAGTAGGATCTCATCTTAATTTACCTGATTCTCTCTGCAAAGGTCTCATTTTCAAATAAGTTCAAATTCTGAGGTTCTGGATGACATAAATTTTAAGAAGATGCTATTCAATCCACCATATATTTCTCATTTTCTTGGGTGTTTTTCTTACATTACATGGGATGCCCTCAGGAAGCCAGGCAGTCACATGTATATAAACTACAAGTGACATATGAGATGCTGAACATTTGGAGTCATTGATTTCTGCTTGTTCCTTTGACCCTGGCAGAGCTGACTGAAAAGATCACCAGAATGAAGCTGTGGGTAGAACTGAGCTTCCTTCAATGACCTTCCTTCTTTCTGCAATTCAGACACTCAGGTTTTGGCTGTCTTGGTTACTCTTGAATGCCTTTACACTGCTCATGTGTGTGTATGTGTGTGTGTGTACTTTATTCCGCTTTTATATCTGTTCTTGGAAGGGTTGGCCTTATATAAGCTTCTTGTCATAGCTGGGATCAGAAGTCTGCTGTCTTTCTTATCTTTCAATCTGTCTTTCTTGTTATTCATTTTATTTTTAGTAGAAGATAAAGAGGTACTTTGTTAAATTTACATATACTTCATCTCCTCTCAACTACCATAATCTCAGGACTATTTCTAATCTACTAAATCTGGGAAAGTAGCACTGGTAACTTAAAAAAGTTCTTTTGGTACATCATTCTCGCAACCAACTCTGTGAAGTCATTAATGTAGATTTTAAATCCCAGTTTTGAATATGAATAAATTATGGTTCAGAGAGTCGAATGATCATTCCAGGGCCTATAGCTAATAAATGGAAGAACACATCTACACATTCATGTGTCCTAACTCCAAATACAGCGCTATGCAAAGGAATTCTTAAATAATATTATCAGATGGCAAAATAAGGACTAGAAGTTAAAGTCAACTCATAATACTAATTTTATGTGAAATATTTTTATCCTGTAGCTTTCTATGCCTGTATGTTTCCATTTTGTTTAGAAAGCATGTATCTAATTAAGTAATATTAGTCCATTTGGTTAACTTTCAGAAGATGGGGCTTCCGCTGGGAATAATGATTTATTTCTCTCCATAATTAAATTGATTTTTGAGCACTTTTCTCATTTATAGTCTAGGTAACCTGATGTTTTCCAGGCTAATGGTTTTATCTTGAGCCTACACTTCATGTGATATTTGTGAATGTAACTCATGGTAAATTGCATGTTAGTCATTTAACCTTTCTGCCTCAGTTATTCAATTTGCAAAACAGTGATAATTTAGGCCCCTATTAGAAAAGAAGAAAGAAAGGGGAAGAGGATAGGAAATAATTAAATATTCAATTTGGTCAGAATATGAAGAGACTGTCATATTAAATGTATTAAAACACTGTTTATATATGTATAATGTTACTATGTGAAAATATTTATATGAACTAATACTGTGTTAAAAATTGTATGTATTCACTATACAACTGAATTTTAAAGATAAGAAAAAAAGATCTTTGATATTTAATGACATTTTTCCTATTGTAATCAGAAAAGAATAGTGATATTCAAAACTGTATAGATGACCCTTGAAATTTATTAATATTGTGCATAAGTTTCATTTCATTCAATATTCTCCATGGAAAGGACACTGAAAAAGGAGGAATATGGAGATAAAATGGAAGTTTATGATAGCAAGCATCAGTTTGTCTCTTGATGATTACTTAAGCCATTCTCCTATGATTGTAGAAATAATTCTTCTCTGTAGTATTTTCTCAGACATGACACTCACAATGTGTAGCTTGCCAGATTATTTTAGGTGCTTTTGGGTTATTGGTTATATTATTATTTATAAAGCTGTCTTCTACTGATGGTATATGACAATGCCATATGATGTAATATGGCAATGAATATAGAAACTCAGTTTAAATCAAGTGTAAATAAAACATAAAAATTATAAAGAAAATATTAAGTAAATAATAGTCTAGGTACTGTATTAATATGGCAAAAGTCATGGAAAGTTCCTCAGATGACCAGGTTGGGAGAATATTGTTTTACCACATTCCTGAGCAATGATAAGAATAACCAAATGCATGGCAAATTGGTTTAAAAAGAAAACTGAAGTCATTTCAGTCTGAACTCTCTTAAGGACTAATAAGGGATTCCTTGTATTTTTCCTAGCTGAACATTATCCATCAGTAATATGGGATACCTTTCCACTCTTGGAGAAAGTACCATCCACTGTGTTAAGGGTGCAGAGAGGCATCTAGGACTATGTCATTTTAGATTATAGTATTTATCTGCAAGGGAAGAACTGTATATATTTCATCCATTCATAGTGTAAAAATTCTACCACTGACTTATTTTAAAGACTATTTTTTTTAGAGCAGTTTAGGTTTAGAGTAAAATCGAGGTGAAAATACAAGGAAATCCCATATCCCCCCTGCCTTCACGTACTCACAATTTCCCTCTTATTAACACCCCCGCCAGAGTGGTACATTTGTTACAATCAATAAGCCTACATTGACACATCATTATCACCCAACAGTCATAGTTTACATTACTGTTTACTCTTACTGTTCTACATTCTATGGGTTTGGACAAATACATAAGGACATATATCCACCAATACAGGGTCAGACAGAGTATTATTACTGCCCTAAAAATCTTCCATGCTCCCCTTATTTATCATCCCTCTTTCTCCAAAATCTTGGGCAACCACTAAACTTTTTACTGTCTACATAGTTGTACCTTTTCCAAAATGCCATATAGTTGGAATCATACAGTGTGTAGCCATTCTCTGATTGGCCTTTTACCCTTAGTAATAGACATTTAAGTTTCTTCCATGTGTTGTCATGACTTTTAGTGCTCATAATATTCCATTGTCTGAATGTACTCCATTGACTTATAACAACCTTAAAAAAATATTACACTTGAAAATAAAATTTAAGACAAGTGACACAATTTGAAGTGATTTAAACTTTTTTTCCTCAAAAAAAAATCACATCTTTTGCCTATATCTCAGACCAGCTTGTTTTTAGCTCTTTGATTTTTGTGCTGTACTTTTTATTCTGTGCTATCATGTTTCTTGTGCTTTAACAGTAGGAAGGCAATGAGAAAAAGAGAAAAGAGATGGGGAATTTTAGGTATGAAGTTTTCTCTTGTCAGACTAGATAAGTGCTAGAGATTAGATGAGGAGAGTTGTGCAGAGTTTAGTAATGTTGGGGATATTCTATGGGGGTAGCACAAACAGGAAATGACAGATATGTTAAAGTGAGCCAAATATGAAAGTTGGAACTCTAACATCTTTTTTATTTAACCTGAGGCTCATAGAGAGACCCTAGTGTCCAATCTTTTCCTAGGGCGTCGATTAGGTGGCCCAAACAAACAAAATGAATAGAATCACTAAAATCCGTAACCAGACAACATAATAGAAGAAAACCCAAATCTCAATCCATTTTGGTTGTAATATTCTTCTGAAAAATGGACTGGGATCTTGATTTATAATATCACTTAAATATTTATTAGTCACCTACTGTATAAATAACACTGTGGCCTCTCCTCTCTCATTTCACAAGTCCATGTCTTTGTTGACAAGTATCCTCAAAAATAGATTACTCTTTCTCTTTTACTACTTTCTACCAAGCTCCCTTATAACGCAAATGAAAAGTTGATAATGTTTTATTTACAATTTAATTTTTTAAAATATATCTGTTTAACATTGCTAAAGGTATGTAAAATTTTGCCGTGTATTTCTTTTTTAAATTTTTAATCTTTTTTCTGTTTGTCTTGCTGCGGTGGAGAGTCAAATGTGCTGGTATTCTTTTCTTATTTTTTTCTTAAGAGTTCTGTTTCCTCACTAATACCCAAGGAACCATGTTTACCACCTGTTTTATTGATTTTGTATATTGAATTATGAAATGTGCTAGTAACTAAGAGATAAAATAAATGAAAAACATAAAACATGTGAAAACAATAAAAAAGTTTGTGCTTTTGATAAACTGATTTTGAATAAATATGAAATAGCAATGAGGGGAAATCTCAAGTTATTATTTAATTCAATACCAAATCGTGGTGAGATTTAAGGGCTGTAGAGATTGTGGGGAAAAAAATAAGGAGCTCTATGTTTTATTAGATAGAAATGCCTTATGACAGGGAATGGAATGAAACTGGTATTTAAACGAAAGAATTTATTAAATAGATATTGTGAAGGATGAAAATAAAAATGTAGTCGAAAGAATTTGAGCAAAAAATGACTTTAAGAAGGATCATGATATCTGGGCATGACAATATTTGTTTTAAAGGTCCTTTTTTGAAAATTATTAGAGGAAATCTGTTAGAAGAGAGATATAATTGGGTAGGGTCCCTGATGGTCACGGTGAGGTGTTAGATTTGCTTTGTTAAACAACAGAGAGTGAAAATTTATTATTATATCAATATTTTCTGATAGGTAATACCTATGTTATTGCAGAGAATTTGGAAAACATATGAAAGTATGATGAATTAAACAGAAATCACTTGTAATCTTAGCACCAGAAGGAAGCACTACAATTATTTTAGTGTTTATTTGTCCTGGCCTTTTTTGGGACAAAAATACATACATAGGTATGTATTTTCTTGCATAAAAATGGAATTCTTCTACATAGATTGCTAGTATCTTGATTTTTAAAATTAATATTACCCTATGGTTAATTTTAAGTCATTATTCTTTGAAATGTGTTGAATGGTACTACTATGTTCTCTAATACTAAACTATTCTTGTATTCTTGGAATACATTTTTCTTGATGATGATGTATTATTCATGGAATATGCTGCTGTATTAAATCTGCTAATTAAAGGAAAATCTCTATTCATAAAGAAAATTGGCCGGTGGTTTCTCCTTATTTGTGAGTACAATTTAAAAAAAAAAATACATCAGGCTTATGTAAGTGTCGCTGAATTAATTGGGAAGCTTTTCATATTTTGCTATGCTCTGGAAAAATTTAAATACAAGTTAGACAAACATTGCTAGTATTGGCACTTCTGGTTCCAGCAATGTGTTTGGCAAAACTAACATAGAACACTCCTATTACAGTTACCTGGATATACTAAGCAAAAATACAAGAAGAACAAAAATTAAAGACAGAGCCAAGTTCCAGAGAAAGAAAGGAAACCTTGAAGATTCCAGAACAAAAGGCAGTACAGTACAGAAAAGCTGCAGCAGTAAGTAGTAGTGCCAGTGCCATAGAATTAATTAACAGAGAAAGGGGTGGTTTCAAACAATAGGTGAGGGCTGGTCTTAAGGTCAATACATGGATTTGAGATTAGATGTCAATAAAGAGATATTTGAGTTTAGAGGAAGTGTCCCTACAATTGAGATTTGAAGTTGTTTGCCTTCTTTAGTGCTGGGCCTGGCAGTATCAGTGCCCTTGTGAAAAGGGCAGCATATGAATAACATCCCCTGGATTTCACATTCAATTTATACACCCAAAGGAATGGTAGAATTATTTCTGTTATATTAACAGTAATAATATTAGGAAAAAGGTAATGTAATATGTTCAATGTTCTGAAAAAAGTTCTGCTAGCTTATATTTCTGATTCAGCAAAATAAAATAATAAAGACAAACTAAGTTTATTTTTAGAAAACAAATGTTGAAAAGATTTTGACTTCAAGACACTCTAAGTAAGAGAAATTCTAAAAGACATACTTTAAGTAGAAAGAAAGGGATTCCAGATGGAATAATTGAGATATAAGAAAAGATAAAGAGCAGAAAGTGGTAGAAGTGTAGGTTAATCTAAATGAATATTGAGCATGTAAATCAATAATTATGGTTTCTTATTGGACTAAACATGTAGAAAGAAGTTGCATAGTCAGAAATAACATTTCCATTATAATGAAGGGTAATAGGCTTTAACTATTTTTAAGTCTGTATGTAATCAAAGATGATAATTGTTTTGGTTAACTTTAGACTTGAATAAATGAATGATGTGTAATGTAATTTTCAGAGTATCACTAAAAAAATAAAGGGAGTGTATAACTTCAAGCAGATAGAAAAATAGAGTGAAAAAATAATAAGTTTTTAAAAAGACAAAAAATGTGCAAATATGAGACAAGTAGAAAACATAAAATTAAATAATAAATAGAAATCAAAACATGTCAGCAATTTTATTAGCTATAAAAGGATTAAATGTCTCAGTTAAACTATGATGATTTCAGACAGAATAAAAAAATAAATTTAATGTATAACAGATAAACATTCCAAAAGATTTAATTTTAAGGGATATTTTGTGAAATTGAACCATAGAAAATGACATAGCAATATTAATATGAGATAAAATAAAATTTAAAACAAACACAAATAAATAATATAGATGTGTTAGACAATACAATGAAAAGAATAAACTCAGTAGTCATATGTAGAACACTGCATCTTTTAGCTGTAGAATACATATGAAACATTGATAAAAAATTGATCATATGCCAGATGATTTAGCCAATTTCAATATATATCAGAGGACTGAAATTACACAGGGTGTGTTCTCTAAACACAATGCAATTAAGCTAAAAACCAGTAACCAAAAGATAACTAGAAAATTCAGGTAAGTTCAGAAGTCATAAAATGCATTATCAAAGAACCCATGGGTAATAGAAAATATCATAATAAAACAATACTCTGAACTTAATGAAAATACTAGGGACAAAATTAGTGGGATGCAAGTAAACAAGAACCTAGTGGTAAATAATGTATAACCTTAAGTGCATTAAGGAAGAAATGGTAAAAAGTAACGAGCTAACATCATCTCAAAAATTATACAAAGATATCAAATAATTCCAATGAAATAAGAAAAAAATATATAAATATAAGTAAAGATATTAGTGAAATATGAATATATAAAAGAGTGTATCAAAATAGTTATACACTGATTAAATTAACCAAGGAAAATAAAATAAAGACACGGATACAACTATCAGAAATGCAATGAGAGGATATAATTATAATTGCTGCACACATTAGAAAGATAATAAAACAGTAAGAGAACGCTGTGAGCAACTTTATGACAATTAACATGAACATTTATTTGAAAAGGAAAAAGATCTTAAAAAATATATATTACTTACCTAAAATGACTAAAGAGGAAATAAAAAACTTGATAGTCCTACAACCATTAAAGAGGTTGAAACAGTAGTTAAAATATTTTCCCAAACAAAAAATTGTAGCCTAAATGGCTAAACCAAATGTTCTATCAAACATCTATATAAGAAATATTTCTAATCTTACACATACTTTTGTAGGTAGTAGAATATGAAGATATGCATCCCTGTTTATTTATGAGGGTAGCCATGGAACAATGGAGGTATTGTGGAACTTCAAGCATAAAAATTTTTTGAGATTTTTTAAATGAGAAAATAATTTAAAATTATGAATATAGGATTATGTAATGGCCTTTTGGTAGAGCTTTATGCGAGTGAGAATCTTTGAAGTTCAAACCTCTTTAGCATCATGGTAAATCTACCTTTGAGGATAATAAAGCTTGAGATTGATATCAAACCTGACAAAGATAGTATAATAATAATAATAATAATAAAAATAACAAGCTAGTTTAATTCAGGAACACAGATTAAAAATAAAATATTTGGTCAAACATGCTCAACAATACCTTAAGTGAGATAATATATCATGATAAAGTTTGGTTTATTTCAAGAGTACACAAATTGATAAAAATTAGTCAATGTAATTTACATTATATATTAATATAATTTGTATTACCAGATAGGGAAAGACACAATTGTATCAACAAATGCAGAAAAATGTGATAAAATGTTAACATCCATTTATATTAATATTTATTTATATGTATTTTTAAAAGCATATTTTAGCCAACTGGATATAAAATTAAACTTCTGTTACTTTACAAGAAACACCAAAAAATAGCCTTCAACAAATATAATGTTTAGTGAAATAATTAAAAATTTTTTTTTTTATGATTGAGAACTAGGCAAGGATGCCTGCATTACCACTTCAATTAATAGCATACAAGGGATTTTACCTAGTATAATAAGGCCAGAAAAAAAAAGATAAGAATTGGAAAGAAAGAAATGTTTCACATGAATATGTACAAAGAAATTCAAAATCTCTATAAATAAATTATGAGAATTAATGAAAAGTTTAGTTAAGTTGATGGACACTAAATAGAATTACATTTCCATATGTCAACAACAAATTAGAAAATACAACAAATTAGAAAATATTATTAAAACATGTCATTTAGAAAAACATAAACTATAAAATACTTTTATACAAAATTTGTGCAAATATAATTTATGTAGAAAATAATGAATATTTACCCAGAAACATGAAAGAAAATTTATATAAATGGCAGGATCTAAACATTTGTTTTATTAAAGGACTTATTAAAATATTTTAATTCTGTCGTAATTGATCTCTATATTTAGTAAAGTCACAATAAAATCCTATCACTATTTTTTCTTTATTTTGAGCAACTTCACAACTTCCATATATAATGCGTCTTAAAGTACAATGACTTGGAATAAGAAAAAGACATTCAAAAAAATAAGGCGAGACCTAGTAAAAAGGTTTAGTAATTAAGAAAGTGTAGTATGAGATAGAAATATAGACCAATATAAGGCTACAGAGAGCTTACAAATAGACCTATGTTTATATGGACATTTGATAAATGACATAAATGGTACTGCAAATAAATGCAAGAAAGGCTTGATTTTTCAACTAATGTTTCTGGTACAACTGAGTACCCATTTGGAAAAAAAAGAAAATAAAAAGGAAAGAAAAGAAATATGAGTTTATCAAACATGAACCTAATTTCCAAGTCATTGAAGACCTAAAGGAGGAAATTATAAAAATTTTAGCAGATACATAAGAAAAGTCTTTATGGCCTCATAGTGAGAGAGATTTTCTTAAGCATGAAAAATACTAACTATAAAAGGAAGTATAAATAGATTTGACAATATTAAAATTATGAACTTCTGTTTATCAAATATATTAGTAAGAAAATGAACAGATAGGTCATATTATATTTGTAATATAACTGATCAACAAAAGACTAGTATCCAAAACATATAAATCAGTAAAAAAAAAAAAACAAAACAAAACAAAAAAAAAACAGGTGACCCAACAGACAAATAGACAAAAATCTGAAGAAGGACTTCAAACACACATCCAAATGGCCAGCAAATGTATTAAACTAGACTTAACCTTATAGTTAATCAAAGACATGCAAAATAAAACCCAAATAAAATACTAGTACTCACTGACCAAATAAGCAAAAAGAAAAAAAAAAAGTCAGAGACAATACTGCTAGTGTGGGCATGGGGCTAAGGAATTTCTTATGCAAAGTTGTTGGGAATGTTAATTAAACCAATTTTGGAAAACGGATGAGCATTATCTAGTACATTTGTAGATTTCTACACCTTTTGTCACAATAGTTCCACTCCTAAATATTTATCCAGGAAAACTGTTGCATTTGTATATACAGGTAAACATTGGGAAACATGAGAAAAAATGTACACAGCTTTTTTTTTTTTTTTTTTATAAAAGCAAACCTTGGAAATAACTAGGGTGTCCATCAACTCTAAGTGTATATAGTAAATTTGTTTGACTATGTACGATTAATTCTACATAGCAATAAAAATTAACCCACTACAACTGTTTCCAGCAAAGAGGACAAATTCCACAAATAAAAAGTTGCGATAAAGGAAGTTCAAAAAAGAATATGTTACAAACTGAATTGTTCCTCTCTACCCTAACCCCCCTGCCAAATTCATATGTTGAAGCTATAACCCTCAATGAGACTGTATTTGGAAATGGATCCTTTAAAGAAGTAATTGGGGTTAAGTGAGGTCATAGGGTGGGTCCTAATTCAACAACTGGTATCCTATAAGAAAAAGAAGGCACACTCAGGGTACATGTTCACAGAAAAAAATAATTGTGTGAGGAAGCAGCCAGAAGAAAGTGGCCATCTGCAACCTCAGAAGAACCCAAACCTGCCAAGAGCTTAGTTTTAGACCTCCAGCCTCCAGAACTCTGAGTAAAAATATATATTGTTTAAGCCAGTTGTGGTATTTTATATGGCAACTCTATCACACTAATACAGAATACATACTTTAAATAAATGATTTCATTAATGTACGTTTCAAGAATAGGCTACATTAAATGATATTGCTTAGGAATATATAGAAAGATAAGACTATAAAGAAGAGCAAGAAAATGATTTTCATAAAAAGTCTAGATAGGGATGAGAGTTGGACCTATACCATGGTGTCATGAGTAAGTGCATAGATACATGTAAAGTGCTTTAATCATTATCTGGCATACAATAGACACTCCATAAATGTCACATTATGATTATAATTACTTTTATTTGTAACAGTAGTTCATAAGAGGTATTATTTCTAGAAAAACTAAAAATAGGAAAAAATACAGATACTAATATTTTCCTAGGAGTCCAGAATCCAAAGTTTAAAGATATTATTGGTTCCACCTTCTTTGCCTAACGGAATCAACCAATCCTATGGCTGGATCTGGGCTTGTTAATCTGGGTGACTGTATGATATGCCCAGGCCCACGCTGCTGAAACTTTCCATTGACAGACTTCTTTTAACGGTTCCCTCTCATACACATCCTCAGCCACATGATGTTTTCTCCTTCTGTTTTTTCACAGGCAGGGCTTGATGTCTGTTTTAAATATTTATTTTTACCCAAGTAATACATGAAGGTTTCAACAAAATCAAATAGCAGTGAAGATATATAACAAACCCAGAAACTGCCTGCCTCACACCTCTCTGTTCGTCGATTCTACTTGCTGGGGCTGACCACTCTGAGCCCTTGTACAGGTTTTCTTTCTCCTTGTTTACCTCCTCCATATGTTTGTAATCTTGATTCATCATTTGTTAGTTTTAGACATGGTTCATTTTCTTTCTGGTATGATGAATGAGCTCCCAGAAGCAACTCTTCCCCTCCTCTATATATCGCATTCTCACAATGGCCTTATATTATAATGCCTGAGTAGCTCAGGAAGCCCTGCTTACATTCGTGCATTTACATTATTCTTTGCAGAGCCAGGTAGTGTACTATAATTGAATTTCCTTTCTCATATAACCCTTTAATCTGGAGATTCACATTTTATGTTTTTCACATTTACATTGAATTATATCTTGAAGCCTTGCATATCTTGAAATGTCATTTGTTTATCTTCTCTTCCACTTGGTAGTTTGACAGATTTTAGAATTCTAAATTGAAGATTATTTTCTCTAAGAATTTTAAATGTATCACTCCATTTTCTTTAGTCCTTAACATTGCTATTGGGAAGCCCTGTGCCTTCTGATATCTGTCTCTTTGCATGTTATCTGCTTTGTTTAGCTTTGTGTTTAGACCTCACTTGCATAAAAAAAGTTATAAAATGTTGCAGGGGGATGAGGGATCACTGAAGATGCCTTTCACTCACTTCACTCACACTCACTGCAACTTGGACCTGTTGATAAACAACTTTGAGGTTTTTCTCTTACGTCCCCCCTCTACTCTGAAATTCTCTGTTGTTTCTCTCCATGTTCTCCTTCGTTTGCATTGCATTTCACTGTGAGCCACTCTTTAGCGAATGCCTCCAGCACACCAATTAGACTGTCCTCATTCGGACCTCAAAGAGCACTATCTACACTTCTTTTTTTATCACCACTTTTAGTTTTTGCTCAATAAATGTGGTTTGTAATCTAGATTTTTTACACCACTTTTAGTTTTTGCTCAGTTAATGTGGTTAGTAATCTCGATTTTTTGCACTATTCTGAAATTCCAGATATTCAACAAAATCAATATGCATGGCAATCTTTTCACTATCGAAACAGATTTTCCAACTTCAAATCACAGGTCGTTTATGGTGTTGTTAAGTCAGAATTTAAAGTTTGAATCGAGGAGACCATACTATCTGTTCTTATTCATTCATTGGCAGTTTCTTCTTTGCTTTCTGTTCTAAGGACAGTTCCAACATATACAAATATATTTTGTAAGTGGAATTATGTGTAATACTGTATCAAATGTATTAAAATTGTCATTCTAGACATAATACATCAACTCCATTGCTTTCATCTGTAAATCTTGTAATTCCATCAAAAAAGTAATCAAGTTGTCTATGGAATGATTTGTTCCTCACAAACACCTGGCGATTATAGCTCCTGGTTCTATTATCCTATGGATGCCTTCAGATTTTCACCTTTCCTTCATTCATTATTTACTGGAGATACAAGATGTGCACAGATAATTCAAATTTACCATGCACCACTGATTATTTTATAATGCTATTAAATAGGAATATGGTACTGCATTTCACAAATGAAGAAGCTAAAACAAAGGTATGTGTTAATTGAAATGCAATGATCCAACCATAATTTTCCCTGGAACTGAAAATTCGGTTTCAACAGAGCCCACTTTGCTCATCATTTTCTTTGAGGTCTCCCAAGTCCTTCTGATTTAGTAAGTTGTAAGGGACCATCAAACTTTATCTGCCTACATAAAACCAAAGACTTATTAGCATGGCCCTTCTCAATATACTTATTTACTTTGCATCCACAACTTTTCACACTTTCTCCATTTTGCACTATTTAGGAACACATCTAAATATTGCAATTCACACAATCACTAAGCCAGAATGTATCAATGTGCATGGAATATGTGCAGCCCTCAGTTAAAATTGCAAAGAGAATCACGCTGCAGTACACAGAGGATGGTTCCTTGTGGCCAGGTCTGCTGCTCTCACCTCAGGGGCAGAGCACTCTGAGGCAGTGGTTATCTACTCCTTAACTGGCAGATGATTAGTTGTATTGGGACAGAGAAGAAAATAGGAGGAAAGAAGTGGAGGAAAGAAGTAGTCAAAACCTTTTCTGTCTTGAATAGGAATAGTAAGCAAAATGTACACTTTGGAGTTGCTGTCTTTGTGTTGGAAACCTGGAATGCCTTTCATGTAAGCTAGCTCTTTCCTGCCTGAGGGCAGTAGAAATTGGCTTGGACAGTTAGGAATAGAGGGTTAAGCTGTACTAGTAAATGAGATTTTGAAATGTCAAGTTTAGGGGCTAAAGATCAAATTTAAGTCAGAGAAATTCTAGAAAACTATTGGCACAATTGCCTTACAACATTGTATTTTGTTGAAAGGTTAAGGAGACAGTGAGGCGGCTATTTGGGGACCCTGAAGAGATTTCTAAAATACTGGGGGATGTTACTCCAATTCACTGGGAAAGGCAGCTTCATTTCATCAGATAATGGGATCTGAGAGAGGGAAGTTTGGAACCCTTGCTTGTTTGTTTCAGGTCTTACAAAGAAAACAGGTCTTGTCAGTGCTGAAGACAGCGCAGAGCACATTCAGTAACTGCTGTTCATTGACAAGTAGAAGTGAGTAAGGGTGCATAGTCACATTGTTTTTATATTTGGTGACTGTCTGTGGCTATAAGTCAAATATTTTAGTGACTCACAGAGTAGGTTTATAACTGGAATTTACATGTATGTATTTGATCTCATTTGCTTTTCTTCTTGTAGAATGATATTCAATTTATCTCATCTATATGCTAGTCACCAAACACACATGCAGTTCATGAATTGAAGACAGAGAAGAAGCTCCAAAGCGCTGGATTGAAGAGATACCATAAGCAAACATTTTATACATGGATACCAATGTGGTTGTATCAAAAACTCCACCATTTGTTGGATTTTTTTGACACTGTAATGGCAACCGATGGGTTACATAAACACTTTATATATTTACAAAAGAAATGCTCTAGACCACATATGCTACATTTACAGTGATGTCAAATATTTCCAGCTGTATTCACTTCACTGCTTGTACTTTGCAAATATTTTAAGCCACGTGCTTTTCAATATGTATAAAGTGCACATTCTCAAAATCAAGTAAGACTTGCTTCTATTTACTATATTTCAGCCACTACAAGTTAAATATTGTGAAACTGGATGTTCTGGATTCACTCTTTCCCATCCACAAAAGCAATAGCTTTATGGAGATGGAAGCCATCTTCTGGGAGAAAAGGACTGTGGGCTGACTACAGACACCTTCTGTGACTGTGTGTAGGCTAGGCAAGCATAGGGAGCCATCCAAAGCTTGGAAATGGGATTTCCTGCTCTTAAGATGAAAGCAATGGGTGTCATTGGCAATAGAATTCCTAGTGACTAATGTCGTTGGAGATAAGTAGAACAAATTGTTTTGTTCTATGTCTGTCCTCAGAGTATCACAGATTGTAGTGGATTACAAAATCTTTGGGGAAGGGTATGAAATGTTACTTTCTTTGTTGTATTTTGGTTTGTGGAAACTATTCTTTATACATTTCCTTGCCCCTACTCCTCCATGAATTAACACAGTAAAGCGAAAACAATACAACTTTGAAGTTAAACAGATGTGAGTTTAATCCCAGCCTTGTCTCCGTGTGATTTTGGCCTCTATTAATCTGTGTGAATCCTCTGTTTCCTTCTGTGAAAGAAAGTGGTCATGATAAGTACCTTGCAAGACTGTCAAGCACTTTATCACTGATGTATCTGAAGCAGTTGGCAGAGAGTAGTCATCTTTGAAATTAGAGTAATTGTTTCTTTCTTCATAACAGCAGGTAAATTAACAAGAAAACATGATAAATTTTCTGGATTTTTTTGCTTTACTTTGACTTTAGCAGTAGGAGCAAATCATCCCTAAAAAGGAAGAAATGTACATAGGTTTGCAAAACTGAGCAATTTTTTTCTTATGAAAACTGCATAAGTATTTCTTGTAAAACCATCTAATCAAGAGGGTGTCAATCAGCTCTGATGACATGTGACTTCTGACTCCTGAATCAACGTGCTCTGCCTGAAAGAAGTAATCTTCTCAAGATTTCAAGATGAGTTGTGAAAGGGAGGTGATATTTCTTTAGTGGAAGGAGATAGGGAGACCTTTAAATAAATAAATACATTTTTAAACTTAAAACAAAGACAAATAGAATTTATTCCAAATAAATGCAGGTGACTAGAAATTCCAGAGCATAGGAGTACAAGTTTTTAGGTCATTAATTGATTTTGTTAATGTTAAAGACGAGGATAATTTAACATCTGGTAGATATTTGCATTTCTTCTATGACTCAATTTTTAGATCTTATTATGAGGTGTTTACTGGCAATAATAGGGTAGTTTTAGTCCACAGAAATGTGTGTGAAAGGAACAGAAAAGTAGCCGATGCTTACTTGAGTTCATGTGTGTTTAAGGTTGGATGTAGGGAGATCTCACAGCAACCAGAGGCAGAAAGCATTGCTAGAGTGCAGGGAAACAAGAAAGTAAGAAGCGAGAATTTCTCTATTCAGGCCTATCCCTCCCCAGGCTTTCACAGCTTCTCTTCTCCACCCATCGGTGAGCTTCTACTCAGAACTCTCTTCAGACCACGTTTCCTTGCTTCTACCTGGCCCGACCAGAAACCGATGACTCTGGTGTCCAATTAATAGTTGATTCTCATTATTCACAGTAGTTATATTCTACAAAGTTGCTACAAATGCTGAATTAGTGAATAATGAACCATTGCTCTTAGGGGGAAATAGTGGTTTATGTTTCTGTGAGTCTCTGGTTAAGACAGTTTTATCAACTGATCAATGCATAACCTTATTTCTGTTTAAAAATACCTTATTCAATATATACTGTTGATTCATTAACATTGAAGTCACGGCCTTCAGTGCTATAACTCAGGCCTGAGGAAAGCTCATCTAACACATATATTTTCTCCATGAGGCACCTTACATCCTTTCTGAGCTTAGAAACACCAGCCAGCATGATGCTTGTGGGTCAATTTAAACAGAGGAATCACTAGCAAAAGTTCATAAAACATGGCATAAAACAGACTGAGAAAAGGCACTTATTTACAGTATGAGATGAAATAAGAAGGCCTTGTTTGAACTAGCGTGAACTCCAGAGTATGGGTCTAGAGACTCAAAAATTTGCTTCTCTGCACATGTCCATGAATAACTGAAACTCTGATGATGAAGCCTAATGAGAGACAGGACTGAGGTACTACAAGCACTTGGCAGGGAAAGATGGCACAGGGAGCAAGGGAAGATTTATAAATCCTTCTTAGAGCACAGAGCCATCTTCCTATCAGTTTTATAGTTGACTCCCCCAGCTCTCACAGACAGACCTGTGATATCTGCATTATTACAGCTTCCCTGCCTTCATCCCTTGTACTTTTGTAATGTAGGAAAGAGAGAGATTAATTGTATGGTGAAACTCTTCAACAATTTGCTGAAACCTGAATTCCTGACATTAATCTTTCCCCAAGTGCCCTATCATTAACTAGAAAAATCAACCGGGCAAAACCTTAGAGTAGGTTCATGCAAATGGAAACACATAAATAGTGTGCAGGATGGAGATGGGGCAAGGCTGTCTGGCTGTTTGAGAATCTGTAGCAAGATGATACATTAAGCTTTTTTCCAGAATGCTTCATCCATGGAGCATGTCATTTATCCATAACCCTGTACTGCTGAGTTAAATAGTTTATTTTGGGCACGGGCCTGGTAAAAGCATGGAAAACATTTCCATTTTCAAGTTGTTTTCAAGTTATGCAAATAAAAAAATCACTTCTCTCCTTGGTTTTCAAAAAAAAGATCTTTTTCTTCTCTATTTGTGGAATTCTGCAAGCAGCTGTCTTTACCTAGATTGTCTTCAATATAAAAGGTAAATAAGCAAAAAACATTTATTTGGAGAGTTTCCCTAAATAAATGTTCTTATGATGCCACATTTGATTAGTCTTATCATATGTAAAATTGGCTAGAGCCCTTCATTGATGTATTGATTTTGGAAGTTTGAATCTGCTTTTTCAGATAAGATTTTTCCACACATGAATCTGTTCTTATGTAAATAGAGCCCTCTGTGCTTGAAAAATCATGAGGACAAGCCAGATGGAAAAATAGAGTTCCTACTGAGGAGAAAACATCCTATAAGTGGGGGTTGGTGAGTATGGATTTCCCCCCAGAGGTAGCCCCTGGGGGGACCAGTGCAGGCTGTGTGGATTTGCACAGGCCATTCCTCTGTATATTCTCTCTTTCAGCCACAAACTGTGATTTAAGTCCTTTGTTACAAATTGGACATTAAATGTTGGTAGTTTTAGAATGAAAAGTAAGTGTGCACCACTGTTTCACCGACTACCTTTGAACTTGATTATTTTATGTCTGCACTGAGTTGAGTCCCCCCAGCAAGGAACAAACTCTTCCACATTCACATTCACCAGTTACTTGAAGTAGGCAAAGCAAAGAATACATAATTTAGTAAACCTAGGTTAAATGAACAGATATAACAGGAGATCCTTGAAAAGAAAAATTTAGGCTTATTCTCAGACTGTTTTCTAAGTTTAGTTCAAAGCTAAATACATAAATCGTAACAAACCTTTAATGTTTGTGATTGAAACAAAAATGAAAGTAGAATTTAAGATTGAAAAGTGACTCATTATCAATTATATTTTTTTATTGGTAAGTGGTAAACGATTATATATGATTAAGAAACTTAGCAAAAGCTAAGAAATTAAAAGGATTTAAGTTAAAAAATAGTTTTATTTTCAATTATTTATTCTATTAATGTTTATCGAGAACTTCTGCAGGGGTTCTCAATCCCCGGGCCAAGGACCGGCACCAGTCCACGGCCTGTGAGGAACCAGGCCGCACAGCAGGAGTTGAGCGGCTGGTGAGCAAGTGAAGCTTCATCTGTATTTGCAGCCGCTCCCCAGTGCTAGCATCACCGCCTTGGCACCACCTCAGATCATCAGACATTAGATTCTCATAGGAGCACCGGTCCCTGGTGCCGAAAAGTTGGGAACTACTGCTCTAGGGTACACATCTCTACTGAATGAAGCAAGTGGTCAAGGTGCTTATAATTTAGACAGCCCCAAATTCTTGGATAATAAATAATGTAATTACATGTAAACAGGTAACATGCAGAGTCTTCTAGAGCAAACACTTGTTTCTCTCCCTTGCTAGCATCTGTTGCTGGAAAGAACAAAAGAATAACTAGAGGCTTCATGATCAGGGATTTGTTTGGACTTTGATTATGAACTAAATTAATAATTTATTTTTATAAGCTAGATATTCAGCTTAAATTAAAGTCATTTGACTTTGTGTGCAAAGTAAATGTGTTTGAATTTTCACACTTTTTTTTTTTTTATCATATCAGGATGCCAGATTGGGCTAAAATATGGTGGAAACACCATTTACCTACACAGATTAGTTCTTTAAACTAAAAGTAATAATTCATACTTATATAGCACTTAGAAAATGCTAGACACTACTTTAAGACTCACATACACACATATAATTCATTCCTCTAAAGAGACCTTATAAAGGGGTTCCAATCATCATCTACATAAACAAATAAAAGATGGCAGAATGTACCACCTGAAAATATGCCACTTTGGCATGAAGATCGTTTTGAGTTAAGGTACTTGAAAAACACCAGGTACAAGAAGGGTGCTCTGTTCCCCACTTTTCTTCCTAAAAAAAGCAGGAGGTAAAACTTCCATGTGAAAGGTGCCTTCGCTGTACCAGTAGGAAAGAAACATTCCTATCAGCAGGGATGGGTGTGGAGACAGAAGAAATCTGTACAAACAGATCTTGTTAAAATAACTCTTACCTTCCTTTCAGTTTCCCTCTACTTTTTAGTTATTTTCTACAATTGTCTCTTTATTCAACTTAGTATATGGGCATTTAGATTCTGTTATCTCTTATCTGTTATCTATCTCTTTGGAACTTCATATTTCTATGGGGACTCCCATGTACTTATAAAAATCTACCTGCTTTTCACCTGTTAATCTGTCTTGTCAATTTAATTCTCAGCTGTATGCGGAACCCCTAAGAGGGAAGAGAGAAAGTTTTGCCTCCCCTATACTAATGAACTCATGCTGCTCAATGGAAGTGTTAATGTAATTTTTTATTTTGAAAGGGATTTATGGGGTAATGATGATCAACAGTCACATATTTTTCAAATACCTACTATATGACAGACGCTGGAGATACAAAGACGGTCAAGACCTGATTCTTGCCCCATGGCTTATCTTATAGGGAGAGATGGACATGCAAACAGATGAGCGCAGAGAGGGGTGGGGGCACTGTGAGGGGTTCCCTATGAGTGGAGTGGGGCATGCCATTCTCTCTAGAGTCTTCACAGAGCATTTGACACATTGCATTCTTGGTTTTTTGTTTTATTTTTTTTTTTTTAGAAGATGGCTTGACCAAGTTGAAGCCATTTCTAAAGATACTTCAAATTCTTACTATGTACTTGAGGCAATACGGTGGTTCTAGCTCTAATCTTTTACCAAACAGAGCAGCAATCTTAGTTACAGTCTCCTGAGCAAGTAAGAAAGTTGTTGTTAGGTTTGTTACGTCTAATGTGAAGATCTAGGTCAGCACAAGGAGGCAGAGAATATAGACAATGACCTTCAATCAAAAGTAGGAGAAACAAGAGAGCTCTGGAGATATTCTGAAAACTCCTCCGCTTGGCTCCATTCTGTTCATGAGAAAATCCATCAATAATAGTCCCTGACATAGACCCAATATCCAGACTAATTAGAATATAAAAGGTAACAATAATGGGAAATGAGTATTCTTGAGATTTTTATAATTTAATTATTTTAGTAACACTTGAAATTATTCAGCAAAGCTCTCTGAGAGACAAAAACATGCCAGGGCCGGCAAAGCACCTCACAAGAGCAGTGTATTGAGAGTAAGAACTTATGAATAGTATTGTCCAAGAACATGTGTGTGAATGCTTGTGTGTGTATGTTATGTGTGTGAGTGTGTGTGATTTAACAGACTAAAATAGCAACATGTGATGTAAACATCCCAACATAATTTACCTAAGACCTTTCACCTAATCTTTTAAGATCAGTCTCACTTTCACATACACACTCATATCTAAAACCATGCACATTCCATAGTTGTTTACTTATGCTAGTTCCATACTGGGTAAGGTTGAACTCTTGCCCTGCTCACACTATAAATTTTCACGTGTAGCATTTTAATAGAGTTTCAAGTGTTTGTAGGTAACTCACAATTTGTCCTAACTTTTAAAAGGTGAGTAAATTAAACATGTTATTCAAATCATGAATTCCTGAAGACTCTCTTAGTTGGTTGTTCCTGGTTATCATCTTGCAACATGCTGTGCATCTTAATTTTGCCTAAGGAATGTGCCTGAGGGAAATAGTTGGTTATTAGCACTATAAAAACTTTATCAGATGAACAGGCACTGGCTTCATAAAAGACACTTAGTAATCATAAGAAAAGTCAAGGTTCCAATTAGAATAATCTCTATGAAATGAATTCTTCAGCCTTTCAGCCCTAAAGAATATATATCACTTGATTCCTCTCAGCTTGCACACTACATTTTTCTGCATTAGGGAGATTCACTGAAGGTCCCAAAGCAATGTTTCTTACTGCTCCAAGGAAAGTTTGAGAGGATGAGTGTGGCACACTGAGAGTATATGAAGCCTTTAGGGAAGTCCCTTCCCAGAATTCTGGAATCTCGGCATGCAGGATGGCACAGGGATTTGAGAAGTTGTCAGCATGAAAGAAGATTACTATTTCTCACTACCTCTAAAAAATATTGTTGTATTGTGTTTCATCATATTCTTTGATATGAATTCTAAGAAATTAAGACGCATTATTCACATGCGAGGACAAAGGTTTTCAGAAATAAGTGTTGGTGAGGATGCGGAGAAATTAGAAAACTCTCATCCATTGCTGATGGGGAGGTAAAATGGTGCAGGCATTTTGGAAAACACTTTGGCAGTTCCTCAAAACATTAAACACAGAATTAGCATGTGACCCAGAAATTCTACCTCTAGGTATATACATTTAAGAAATTGAAAAGCTAGGTCTAGGCAAAAACCTGTACACAAATGTTCTTATCAACATTTTTCATAGTAGCCAAATTGGAAACAATCCAGATAGATGAATAAAGAAAATGTGGTATATTTGCACAATGGAATGTTTGATATTTTATAAAAATAATAAAGTTCTGATACATGCCATAACATAGATGAACATTGAAAACGTTATATTAAATGAAAGAAGCAACAATAACAGGACACATATTGTGTGATTCCATTTATATGAAATGTCCAGAATAGGTAAATCCATAGATACAGAAAAAAAATAAGTGACAATTACACAGTGGCAATAGTTTTACAACTCTTTGCTTATATTTTAAAACACTGAATTGTACACTTTCAAAGAGTGAATTTTATGGTTTGTGAATTATATTTTAAAAAAGCTGTTATCAAAAATTTTTTTGAGCTGCTTTAGATAGTCCAAGCCTATGTTTCTATAAATTCCTGTAAATGATCAAGATTTAACTACTCATCTTGAGGTGTATTATTGCCTGAAGATGAAATGAAACATTTTTTTTAAAAGATAAGCAAAGACAGCAAAGCAATAAGAAGTTATTCTTTCACGTGTTGGAATTTCATGTTTTCAAACACCTGAAGGGAATCATAAAATGAATCAGAATGATAACAGATATGTTTTTGCAATGCTTTCACAGATGGTCTCATTCAAACATGTTCTAGGGGATAATAAATAAAGATGATTATAGATTTATACACTATGAGACTCTGCATTGGAATTGAGACCAGAGAGCAAGTTCTCTGGGGAAGCATTTCTTATTTGTCTTTGTATTTTCCAGGGCATGGAGAACATATTAGTTGAAGGAAGGATTAAATGAGTCATTGTTTTATGGTTGCCCCCTTCTGAGGGGCACCCTCAACCAGCAGTAAAATAAATATCCCTTTATCTATGAGATAATACAATTTTAAAGAATAACCCATTCTAGAATGTGGTAGACACTTGATAAATGTTTCATGAAAGAATGTAGGAAGTAATAAATATGTGAATGAATAAATGTAGAACATATATAAGTGGATATCAGAAGAAAACCCTCCACCATACTTTTAAAGTTAGCTTCTTTCTTTGCATCCAAGGTGAGATTTAAATTCTGAAGCATTTTAAAGAAATCAAATAAAATTTCTTTGACATTTTGGGTCACTTGCCATTTTTGAAAGTATTTTCTTTTCAGCAAAAAAAAAAAAAAAAAACCAGCATTCTTCCTTCATGTTATTGTATTGGCATAGATTATAGTTATTAGATTCTGAAAATTTGTTGATTTAAAGAAAATAAAATTCATCAATTGGACTGTCTCTAAAATAACAATGAGTCAATTTACACCTACTATTGCCTCCAGCAACATCTATTTATGAGGTCAGAGCTCATAATGTAGGAGGGTAGAAATGACAGGTCAAATCAATTGATTTTTAAACATTTTTAAAATTCCTTACTGATTTATTTACATGAATTAGCACATTCTGAGATCAAGTAAGAAGTAAGTGCATCAGATTTCTCATGGAGAAATTTTTAAGTTAAAGAAAATGGTATGAAAATATTATAATATCTGTCAATATCACTCTTTTACATGTAGAAAAATATTATACCGTCTGCTCTCTGACTTTCAGAGTATAAACAGTTATTCTAGTTTTGTTTGATAATGTGGCACCATCTTCTCATCCCTTGACAGCTCATCAAAACTCATAATAAAATAAGATCTTCATTGCCTTCATTCTCATTCACATCTCAAACTAATCCTGTTCCTGAACTCTCCTGTCTAGCCAAACTCCCTAAATTAATTCTTAGCCACCCTTGAACTTTACTGCTTCTACTTTCTCTTTCTGGAATATTTTTTTCCCCTTCAAAATCTTACTTGCCATTCCTTAGCCCCAAATCTATGTATGCTGTAAAATGGTCTCTGAATACAAGATTACAAATACAAAATCTTACTTCGAACTCTTAACAATTATTATCTGTATCAGACATGTGGCACGCACATTTACAATTTTGTTTTGAAGTTAAATGCAGGCATGTTCATGCCCAGAGCGAGATTATAAATTCCTGGAATTCACGGACCACCCTGATTGATTTTTGTAAGGTACTTCACACATGGCAGCCTTATAATGAATGTTTGTTGACTGCCTGAGTGAAGAAGAGATGAAAACTGAGGCAGTTACTCATCCAAGGGTGTGTAAACAGTGACTGATTAAACAAATGCAGTAACACATACTGTTCTTCCTTTCTGAACTTTGCTGTTGTTTTGGAAGTCTAGATCCTTTGGTCACTAAGTAATCAGATGTATGGATATACCCCCCTGAGGTGTACTTGCAAAGGACTTTGATCGTCACACACAAAGCAAAGATGAGGGTAGTTCTGGTGCCAGCCTGCTCTTGTTTTTTTGCGAAGAGGCATACTTCATGCAATACCCTTTGGTCACAAAATGAACATCCATTGCTCAAACAGTATTTCAAATCCACTTCAGAATGCTTACAAATAACCCAGGATAGCTAGATATATTTTAGGGTGACAATAAATTCGATTTTGTAACTGAGATTGTAATTTTGGTCTCTCTTAGGTAGCAGGATATTGTAGCAACAGAGCCACAGGATTTCAATTAGTACCATAAGCACATTCAACGAGGTGGATTGTTTTCAAAAGGTTCCAACACAGACCACTTGGTACAAAGGGTCAAATGCAGTCCAAACAAATGCTTGACAATAACAGGTACAAAGGGCTGTGTCCTTGGTGAATGATTAATCATAAGCTATCATAAACAAAAGTGTTCTATACATTTGATAAACAGGTTCATGAAAGAGCACAGGAAATACAGGGGAAAGTCACAACTTTCAAAATTAAATGTCAGTCATGAGAAAACTGGGTGACAATTGGAGCATCTATGTATTTGAGGGGTTTTCATTTAAAACTTTGAGTTGGTCTAAGGTGGCTATGTCTTTTTTTAAAAATTATTGGGGTGACATTGAGTAATAAAGTCATGTTTCAAGTGTACAATTCAACAGTAGGTTGTATATATATATTACATTGTGTGTTTACCACTCTGAGTTAGATTTTCTTCCATCACCAAATATTTGATCCCTTTTACTCCCACCTACCTTCCCCTGCCCCATTTCCTCTGGTAACCACTAATCTACAGTCTGTGTCCATGAGTCTCTGTTTGTTTGTCATGTTTGTTTGTTGTTATCAGTTTTATATCCTGCATATGAATGAAGTCACATGGTTTTCAATTTTATCTGATTTGTTTCACTTAGCATAATTATCTCAAGATCCATTCATGTTGTAAATGGCAATATTTCTTCTTTTCTTATGGCTGATTAGGATTCTATTGTGTATATGTATCACATCTTCTTTATTCATTTATCTATCCTGGGATGCTTCGGTTGCTTCCATGTCCTGGCCATCATGAATAATGTTACTATGAACATCAGCAGGCATATATCTTTGTGGATAAATGTTTTCAGGTTTTTTGGGTAAATATCCAGAAGAAGTGTTGCTGGATCATATAGTAATTCAATATTTAGTTTTTGAGGAACCTCCATAGTGGTTGCACCAGTTTGCAGTCCCACCAGCAGTGTATGAGGGTTTCTTTTCCTCTGCATACTCTCCAACATTTGTTATTACTTGTCCTGTTGATGATAGCCATTCTAACAGGTGTGAGATAGTATCTCATTTTAGTTTTGATTTGCATTTCCCTGATAGATAGTAAAGCAGACCATCTTTTCATATGTCTGTTGGCCATTTGTATGTCTTCTTGGGAAAAGTATCTGTTCAGGTCTTCTTCCTGTTTTTTAATTGGGTTGTTTGTTTTTTATTGTTGAGTTGTATGAGTTCTTTATATATTTTAGATATTAAGCCCTTATCAGAGGCGTTGCTTGCAAATATCTTCTCCTATTCAGATGGTTCCCTCTTTGCCTTGTCGATGGCTTCTTTTGCTGTGCAGAAGTTTTTTAGATTGATATAGTCCCATTCACTTATTTTTGCTTTTACTTCCCTTGGCTTTGGGGTCAAATTCATAAAATCTTCTCTAAATTCAAGGTCTGTGAGTTTAGCAGGGGATGGCTGTATCTGTACCCTCAAGTTGGTAATATAATTTGCATCTATAATTAAAATGTACCCTTAGTATTTTTATGTATTTCTTTCATTCCAGTCTCCATTCAATAGATTATGTTATACATTCTCACTCCCAGAAGCCAGTATAAGAGGACACCACTTCTGTTCTCCTATATTTTCTCTTCTCATAGGAATTGAGGAAGGAATAGCCATGACAACAACTAGGACAAAAAAGCTGATAGGCTCATTTTACAAAAACAAAACATTTGGTTCACCTTCAGAGTAATCTGAGAATAAAAGTGGGATTATAAAAAAAAGAGAATAATTTTTTTTCCCCAGATATGCTGGAATGATATAGCAAAATGCATGTGACCATTCCAAGTGGCTGGTTTGAAAGATTACAATTTTCTAATAATTTTGCTATAGTTCAGAACATCTCTAAAGTGTAACATTAGAAATTATATTGAGCACTGCTTCATAAGTCACATAAAAAAAAACTTCTTTCCTCAGTGAGAGCCAACTGTGGTATGGGCAATGTTATTAGTGCCTTTCTTGGTACAAAAGAGGTAAACAAAGACCATTTTGCAGGCAAATAAATTATTGCAATAAAGAAATCTGTGGGCCAACCAGAAGTTAGGTAGGCCTCAGTGACTTGTGGAAATTATCATAAAAATGCAGAGGAAATGAACCCTGGTGATAACAGTGCTTTCATGGGAACACATGTCAATGGAAACACTTTCGAAAAAAAAATTTTTGCCTCCTCATTGAGGGAGAAGAAAGAAGGAGCCCCTCTTACTCTCTTCCATCACATCTCTGATTTCTTCAATACCTAGGTCTATGCATGGTGTTTCTATAGACAATAATAACAAACAACAATGAAAACCACAGAACATATTAATACCAGAACCTTTTGATCATGAGAGATAAGATACCTGGTTGAAGCATGGGGAAAAAAGGGAATAAAGAAATGAGAACACACAGAATATAGACCCACATGTCCTCTAAAGAATATTCTATCTTTTATGTCTATAATCTTTTTAAAAAAATTCTAGAACCTTTATTCTCATCTTCTCCTCATAAGAATACAGTGTCTGAAGGATGCATAAGTAGTTTCCTACAGGAAACACTTTTTCTCTACTTTTTGTCATGGTCACTCCCATAGTAAAATCCCTTGAGTGGATGTATACCCAGACATGGTCCTGTGAAGTCCCTCTTCCACACTAGCCTCCCAACGTGCCCCTAGTATTTAAACTCCCTTCTAGTCAAGACTCTTGCTTCCCTTTTGCCCTGCCTAGACTGGATCATGGAGGCTAAAGCCTATGGGTTTTGAATGAATATTATATATTCTATGATTTTATTATCATTTTATGCTGGAATTTTCTTTACAGTATTCCTTTGAGAGGTCCTCCAATCCCCTGGGACTCTTCCCCTTGGATAGGAATCTTGACACTCCAAAGTGATATGAGCTTAAAGGGATAATACATGTAACTCATGTAGTGCAGGGCTGGAGCATAGCGGGAACTCATTTGATGAATTATTCCTCCTTCAGAAAGCTCAGACAAGCTTCAGGTGACTGGGACCCTACTAAACTGAAATGTGCTCCCTATAACTTCTATCCATTGATCCTAAGTGTTGTCACGCAACCCTACAGAATGACTTTTGAAGGTTTTTCTCTGTCTACTTTTCCCCATGTCACACAGCATCATTTTCAACTGTTTCTCATAAGATGTGATTGTTCTCCTCCTCCTATCAGGTTCTAGTTTATTTTTATCTACCAGACAAATAGTTAAAAATTACCATTTTGATGGCTATGTTAATGTGTGTGTGTGTGTGTGTGTGTGTGTGTGTGTGTGTGTATGATTCATCAAGTTGTAAACCTTAAATGTATACAATTTTTAACTGTCAACTACACCCTAGTAAAGCTAGGAAAAAAATATATACATATTATACTGTTTTATAGTTTATTTTTATAAGCTATGCTTCTTTTTTTTCTAAAATGCTCTGAAACCATACTTAAAATTATTCTCATTAATAATGGTGGTAAGAGTGAACAGGTAGTTAATTCTTCTTATAGACCACATGCTGTAACAAACACATTTCATTCACGTCAGTCCTCTGAGGTAGGTATGCTTATCATCAGCATCTTACAGATAAAAACCACAATCAAACCACAGTGTGTACAGGTTGAAAAGCTGCCCAAGCTCACTTGAGAAGAGAAGGACAAAGCCAAGATTCAAATCCAGATATGACCAGTTCAGAGCTCACATTCTTCTCTGGATTCTGTTGAGCCTTTCTGGTTCTTCTTTTTATTTTGAATATGGCTAAAAGGTCCTTTTTGTTGCCTGTTAACATTTTGCAATTTTACTCTTTGGAACTTTAGCCTAGTGACAGCATTTTCAGAGATCCACCTTTCTTTCCAATACTTATCTTTGATTGTATGTCTATCTTTCAAAATTATGTACATGAATTGCAAAGAAACTGAGCCTATAGATTGTCTGTCTGACTGACACCAGTCCGTCAACTTCATGTTTTCAGGCATGTTCCCCTTCTCTATTTCAGTCAAAATTGTCTTTTATATTTCATTTCATGAGATTTACTTAACATTTCCTCAGAAACTATTGAATTGACTTGCTGATGCCATGGTTATATGTGTTCACATTAGAAAGTTTTTTCTCTGCCTCCTAGAGTACCTCTTTCTTTCTCATTATCAACCAGTCATCAACCTCAATGTTTTTTCCATTTTAGGCTTGCAGATCATATGGTCTCTATCACAAATGGTCAAATCTGTTGTCATAGAGTAAAGGCAGCCAGAAGCAATATGTAAAAATGGGCAAACCATATTCTAATAAAACTTTATTTTTTAAAAGCATTTGATAAGCAGGATTTGCCTGTGGGTCATAGTTTGCCTCCCCTAGCCTTAGACCATAAAATTTCCTTTGGAAAGTCGAAGTTGTTATCCAATATGTGGGTTAATGATTAAGTTCAACACAGTAAAAACCAAAAGACTTTTCCCACTAAAATTAGGTTTCCCCCCACATTTCCCTATTTCTGTCAGTGATAGCAGCATTTTCTAACTCATACACATTTAAAAGAGTGGAGTTGAATATTTGATTCCTCTTTTCTGCTAACTGCCATGTATCTCACATTTGTATATTTCCATTTTCATAGCTGTCATTATTTTATCACTTCACATCTGTATTTATATTCTTGGCTTCTGGACTGAATGATTTGCTTTCAGGTCCCCCCCACTCACCGCCCCCAACTCATCCTTAACATGGCTTTTAGTTTAATCATTTCTAAAATGTTACTTTTATTGATTCTTTACTCTCCAATTTTTAAAATATAACAAATTCTGACCTCAGTCTGCCTTTCTCCATCTCTCATCCTTTATATAATCCCATTAATGCTTTTGCCTTTATTTTTTAAAACCATTATATTAAGGTATTATTAATATGGTAAAAAGCTGTACATATTTAATGTATACAACTCGATGAATTTGGAATAAGTATACACCTGAGAAATTATCAACATGATCGAGGCCATAGACATTTCTATTATCTCCCAAGATTACCTCCTGCCCCTTTTTTTTTTATTATTAGCATATGATAAAATCTACACAAGGTCTACCCTCTTAGCAAATTTTAAGTGTATAATACAGTACTGTTAGCTATAGGCACTGTGCTATGTAGTGGATCTCTAGAACTTCTTTATCCTGCATCATTGAAACTTTGTACTCTTTGACCTTTACCTCCCCATTTCCTCCTCCTTCCCAGGCCCTGGCAATCAACATTATGCTCTCTATTCATAATATTATTTTATCTGACTATCTTAGATTCCACATATAAATGACCTCATATAGTATTTGTCTTTCTGTGTCTGATTTATTTCACTTCGCACATTTCTTTTTTAAAAAATGGCTGAATAATATAGTGTGTGTGTGTGTGTGTGTGTGTGTGTGTGTGTGTGTGTGTGTGTGTGTTTGTGTTTTCTTTATCCATTCAGCCTTCTATGGACATTTTGGTTGTTTCCATATCTTGACTATTGTGAATAATACTGCAATATGCATGTCAGTGTAGGCATTTCTTCAAGATCCTAATTTTGCAACAAAATTAAAAGACAATCTATAGAATTGGAGAAAATATTTGCAAACCATTTATCTGATAAGGGATTAACTTTCAAATTATAAAAGAATCTTCTGTAATTTAGTAGCAAGAGAACAAATGCTGTTTTTCTCTGATGGGGAAATCTACTTTGCTATGTTCTCTTGCCTTTGTCCTTTTGCTCACACTATTTCCTCAGTTCAAAATACCATTTTATCTTCAAAATACTTATCTGCATTGTATTCATTTCCAAAAGTGAAGCTCATTTCTTATATTCTCCACGAAACTTTCTTTGTTTATTCTGTTCCATAATGATGTCTCTTGCCTGTGAACTCTTAGAGTGTGGGTTGTCTCTAAGACTCATTTGTTACTTAATCCTATATTATTAGCATCATTTTCTAATGTTTCAGAAGTGTTTGTCTTATTTCTCTAATTAGAGCAACATTTGTCAAGGTCATCGGTGTATCTTAACAATGACAGGTGGTGTCGTGTTTTCATAGAAGTCACTGAACATTTTTATTGTTAAATATATGAATGAATGAATGATGAAATACTGACTATCTTTCTTCCCCACACAATCTCCTATTTTATCTATTTACCAACTATTGAGTTACAATAGGATGTAACTTGTTAAAAAAAAAAAGTTAGCCGAATTATCATTATAAGCAATCCCCAATTTTCAAACCAGCTATGTTTTAGATGTTTATTTGTAAGTTAAATGCTGAAACTCAAGCTACTTTTCCCATAGAAATGCTATTAAAACTGAAATTATAAAAAAATTACAAGTCTCTCCATCCATCCAAGCCTATTGTTCCAATAAGTGGTTTGAAAATCTAGGCAGATGAGATGGCCACACAAAAGAAAACAATGCCATGCAAGGCTCATAGTTAAAACAAATATAAATTTGAGTGTTTCTCTCTCTATTTGGGTGTGGGGGGATACTCATGGTTAAAATGAAGCAAATTCTATTATAGGAAAATAAAATAATAGAAAATTTGTGAATTTACTAAAGGGGATTTTTACATATCTTTAAAGATACTAGAGGTTGATAAAAAAAATGTGTTTTTTCCTAAATATACAATTTCCCTTCAAAATTAATGGTTTTCATTTTCTTTTAGACATAAGATTATCATTGTCATTGCTTTTGTATGTATCAACTTTAATTGAAATCTTTTTTGTTCTGGATGAAAAATGAAAAAAATATTCATGAAGCATAGACTACCTAAATAAACCATTATTTGTTTCTCAGAGCCTGCAAACTAAGAATGGTTTTTATGTATTTCATTTGAAAAAATGAAAAGAATAATACTAAATATTATGTGAAAATTATATAAAATTTGAATTTTGGCATTCATAAATAAAGTTTTGTTAGAACCCAGACAGGACCACGTGTTTACATATTGTCTGCTGCTGCTTTTTGTACTATAATATCAGAGTTGAGTCCCCCGTAAGGCCCTGAAAGTGAGAATATTTACTGTCTGGAGCTTTACAGAAAATGTTTTCTGACCCCTGTTATGCAGTAATAAAATTAGCAAACAAGAAGGGGGACTTTTACAATATAATGTGGAGTAAAAAAAGCTAGACTTGAGAGTATGTGTCATATAATCCAGTAAAATTAATCCATGGTGAGATGAATCAGAAGAATGGTGATTTCTGTGTAAGGTGAGTAGAGCTATATGGAAGATGTCTTGGTGCTGGTAATGATCTACTTCTTGACCAAGGTTCGGGATACATGGATGTGTTCCTCAAAATTAATCAGATGTTTAAGATGTGTGCTCTTATACTTAAATCTTAAAAGCTTATTTAAAAAAACAAGGTTAAGATAAATAAAAAACTGATGAAAAAGAGAAATAACAATAGAAGAAAGAAAATATGTGCTGAGGAACAGATACGAATTGGAAGACAATGGAGCTGTCTGGATGTGCCTGGGCTTCCAGTGGAATAAAGCAGAAGAGGGCCTGGGAGAGAATTTGCCTGCTTTGTTAGACCCTTTGCAGACACTAACTAGTTTAATCCTTAGTATCACGCTTGGGGGCAGATAAGATCATCTTTGTTTTATAAAAAAGGAAACTGAAGCTGAGAAAATTTAACATCTTGTCTGAAGACTCCCAATTTGTGTGGAAAGAATACATTTTAATCCAAGAGGAAACTAGGGCTTGTTTATCTTCTAAAAGAGAAAGAGATAGATGGCTGGAAAAAAATTACCAAGATACACTCAGTGACTTCCAGGGATGGCTCAAATCTTAGAATGACTTAGTCACTACTTGAGGTGAGGAAGCTGGGAGGTTCTGGAGGCATTTTGACAAGAGCTTTGGGAGACAAAAACCCTATCTGTATTTGAATTTTATATCACTATTTGTCATTCTTAACTCAAGAGGCTCTTGCATATTTACAGTTTTTCATTTCTTCCTCTTATGGTGCAGAATTTTTCTAGTCTCAAGGTGGGGTGTCTTATTCCTATGTAATATCCATTTGTAAACTATACAATCATTTTAATGGAATATAATGTGAAGATCAGTTTCAAATGAAATACAATATACTGCTGAAAACTGGTGGCTTGCACATAATTTTTAATTATTCTTGACTACAAAGAGAAAGCAAGAAAACTTTTTCTCTCTTGAAATGGCATATAGTTTCCAAGATTCCTTTTCAGAATCACACCTATGGGCCTGAATGAAATGTTGATTGTGATTTAGCTTAGATGAAAATTTAAATGGTTTAACTGAATTCAGTATAATAAAAACAAAATGAACATCAAACTAGTAATTATTAAACATCAAACTATTGATTTCAATTTGTGAGTGAGTCTGAAGTTAATATTTGTGTTTATTTCTTGCTCATTATACATGCGTTGTCTGTTCTGGTATGAAATTTGGGATTGTGTCTGGTAGAAAGTCCTAATGAGAATCTGAACATTGAAGAAGTCAGTTTATAAGGACAGTTACGGAAGCAGTTGGACATTCAAGCACTTCCATAAATTTTGCATACATCTCACTGCAAAAATGAAGTGTCAACGAGTTTCCAGCCTAAAGGAGACCTGCTCAAATGCTGGCTTTAAGTTCCTGACTTATTAAAAAACAACAACAACAAACCCAAACCCCCTCACATTTCAAAAATTAGCCCTCTCCTCTTCCTTCTGTTTATTTATCTTCTAAGCAATTGAATGTAATGTCCTGTCACCACATGTTAAGATTCAGAGATATCACATGAGTTATACCTCCCAATTTTAACCTACTTACCTTTTTACTATTGACAAACAAATCTCGATTCTACATTTCTTTGTTGTAATACCTTCATGATTCTTCATTCACTTCTCCAAAAATGTGAAAGTGGAAAGAACACAACTCAACTTGCTTCATTTAAATACAAAACTACAACTTTCCATCACTTTTCCTACATGACCGATAAAATCGAAAAGTTATTTCTTTCCTCTGGAATATCTAGAGAAGAACACATTTCCAGTCACCTCTCAAGACAGACCTAAGAACAGGGCTAAGAAAAGGCATTAGGCTTAGTGGGGCTGACTCATCTAGAGACGGAGAAAATCTCATTTGTGCTGCTGACAGTGTGGACACTTGCCATCTCCTATGTGGGCCAGTTGGGAAAGACTAGTAAAGGTGTGTATCTGTTATTGTTGAAGGGAGTCCATACATTGAATATAAAAGGAAATACCTTTTCTTTGATCTTAGGTAGGTCATTACAGCAATTCAAACTCTGGTGATGAGTGAATGGCAAATTACTACTTCCAGACGTGATTATTCAGGAAGTGACCTCCAAAAGGAGCCACAACCATCCAAAATCAATAAACTGATGCCAGAAATGTCACACATTTTTATTTGTATTTCACGTGTCAATGATAAAAGTACTATGCTGGTAAGAGAGATCTGTAGATATCATACATTTGGGATCATATACCAACTTATTATTCTAGCATTGAAAGATGACACTGTGAACACGGGTATAGGTGTGGCTGTACCTGTCATGTGAGGCACCTGACAACCCTAATGTACTGCAAGTGCGTAATGAGTGTCCTTTGAGTAGCAGTCACAGCCCTTATTTGCATATATCTTGGGTTGTCACAGTGGCTCTGACTCTTACATTTTTGACAGCAAATTGACTCCTTCCAGCTTTCCCCTCCCCCAGTTTATTTGGTTATGGAGTGAGATGTGGTATATTAATGGCTGATATTCATGTTGGGAGATTAAATTGAATGCACTGAAATCCAAATGGGCTATTAAGATGTAGACATAGGAACATTAAAAGAAGAGAGTGTTAAACTGATGGCTCATCTCAATCAACACTCCCTCTTCTACAGTTACAGAGTGTTTGATTTATGATCTATCCCCCAACCCCAGGCATAATCTTTATCTCCAGTGCATTGTCTGTCAAGTTGTCTTGTTCTTCATTGTTTTCTTTTATCAACTTTCTTTGTAGCCATACTCCATCCTTAAAAAAGAATATGCTTTTTATAAATAAAAGATAGTTAATTCATATTGAAGATAAACTTTATTTGTTCAAAAAGCCTTGAAATGTTTTGGGTGATCACTAGAATCATTTCCAGAGTGTCTAATCCAGGACTATCAGAAAGGAGGTTCAGACAAAAGATGGGGAAATGGAAGAACATCTTCAAACCCTTGGAGTCACTGATGTTCTACCCTACACATGAGCTGGGAACTGGAAAAAGCCTGTCTCAAAACTGCTCTAGAACAACTTTAAAAAAATCATACATTAGATTAATATACTAGATATGTGTGTACAAATTATCTTTGTGTATATAACTTTGATTTGTTATTGGGAATGGAACAAAAAAGAATCAGGATAAAGTAACCTTTCTTTGTCATCTCTCTAACATTTCTTAAGACCCATACTTACTAATTACGGTATCTTGTTTATTCTCATCTCTTATTTGCTGCCTTTTTTGATAGGAGGAAGGCTAGAACTGAGGACTGAAAGATGGAAAGGCTGTGGTACGGACAAGTGGTGGTTGCAGTCCTTAATAAGCAGCATATTATCTCATGATATCATGAAAATGATTCTTTGGTTTGGCTTATTATTCCTATTTTAGAGGTAAGGAAACAGAAACATGAAAGTGCTATGCAGTCATGCAACCTTTATCTTCTTTCCTTTGTTGGTCAGGGTTCTCCAAAGAAACAGAACAAAACAGATGTTTTGATTTCTTGTTTGTTTATCATGAGGAATTGACTCAAATGATTATAAGATGTGAGGTCAGCAAGCTGGAGACCCAGGAGACCCTATAGTACAATTTCAGTCTGATTCTAAAGGCTTGAGAAAAACCAGGTAAGATGATTACGTAAGTTCTGGTCCAAAAAAACAGCAGGCTGGGAATACAGTAAGAGTCAACGTTTCAGCCTGAGTCTGAAGGCCAGAACAGCCTAATATTCCGGCTCAGCAGTCAGGCAGGAGGGGTCCCTTCTTTCTAGGCCTTTTTGTTCTGTTTGGTCTCCGATTGATTAAAGGGGCCCACCCACATTAGAGAGAGCAGTCTACTTTACTTGGTCTACTGATTCACATGATAATCTCATGCAGAAACACCATCCCAGATATACCCGAAATAATGTTTGGCCAAATATCTGGGCGTCCTGTGATCTATTTATGTTGACACGTAATATTAACTATTGCACCTCCCATCTCACATTTGTAGTTCCTTTAAAGATATTTTAAGAGTTGAAAAAAAAAAAAGGTTAAATCTTCCTCTTATGCCCCTCTTGGAGACTATCAGGTATATTAGAAAATAGATGATAACCATCAGCAGTCTAGAATGTGAACTGTGGCTAATAGTGTGTGTGAGATTAATGAAATATGTGATATAAACAAGCAAGTTTACAATAGGATTTTACAGTGTTTAGCACACTAGCTAATGCAAGTACATCAAATATAATTTGCCTTTCCAAATAAACTGACACCCATACGTTTCCACGCAACCTGAGTGCACAGATTTCTCTCTCAGCCTTAGGCACATTCTAAAATCTCAGTGAGCCAAGTGTTATGAAATTATTCTTCATACTATTTTTCCATTACAGGAGTAAATATCAGAGAGGAAGACAATTTACATGCTGTTTAAATGTCTGCCCAGTTTCACAAGATAAGTCCTCAATGTGCCAAAAGAAGAATGGATCTAGTATTAAAAGGGTACATGCTTTAACTCTCCTACTGCAGAAGGATGTAGGCTTGCCTTTAAGAATGATATTCATGGAGAAACACACACACAGCACATCTATGCACATCCACATATGCACATACACACACATGCAGGCACATAGAGCAACTAAAACTGAGAAGGGAAGGGAAAGATGCCAGCTGAAGAGCAATATACCTCTGGGACTTCTACTTTTCTTAAGCAATTTTCATGTCAATGGAAAAATAGAAAATGTGAATAAGAGCTTGTTTTTCAAACCCGAGGGAAGATTCTATCTTTACCCCCAAATTCCAGTGTATTCTATGAGAGCTGTCAATTAGGTAGGCTTTTTAAGTGAGATGCCTAGCTCACCTTTCCTTTAGATGGGGAATGGCTTACTGTCACATGCATAATAGAATCTCTCCACCTCCCCCTGTACCTTGAATATTATAGAAATCTATAGCTTTACTATTTTAAAGTTAGAACTGTTACCAAAACTCAAACCTTTTTCTTTAGATAAAATAACTTCTTAGTCCCATTTTGACAATTTCCTTTCTCATCATTGTAGCTGATTAGAAGTACCCCCATGGGATTGTACTAATTTAAATTAGTTCTTTTGTGCAGTGATGATATTGGCTAGGTTCTTCCTTTCAATCATTTCAATAGTTTCTAAATTTTACTTCTCCTTAAATCTCTATTGGCCACCAGCCATGTTTAAGGCAATAACTTCTCACCCATTTCCACACTGCTTAAACAGCCACCTCAGGCCCTCACCTGTGTCGCTCAAGATGCCTTCATTAAATTGCTTTCATGTAATGGAAGTGTGCATTTTGTTTTATGATCTGGGATTATTAGCTCAGTATTTTTATGGGGGTCTGTTTCTATGTGTACCTTTGCTACTTGTTCCCAATAGATTTGTCTTAGATGAGAGGCTCCAGGGGTAGATCTTGACTATTCATTTTAAATAATGAGTGTCAAGTCTCTCTCTAACATTTCAAAAAACACTGCTAATTATAATAAAATGGAATTCTAAAAGAAAGCCTTAGTTTAATAGCCACCAATCAGACTTAAAAACAGTGTTTTAATACCATACTCAACCACAAAATAATTTATAACTTGAATTAATTTGCTATCATGATTTATTGACTTGATTCCCCTCAATGTTAGGCACCAGTTCCAACGACATCACAGTGTACATATTGCTTTTTGCTCACTATAGTGGTGCAGTATCCCACAAGGGTCCAGTTGTATGAAACTGGAGTACTCTGCAGAAAGATAATTCGGGGCTACATTTCTTCCTCATTAAGATCATAGCAGCCTTAGGATTTATCCAGTAGGTCTGTATTAAGAAATCTCTTTACTTGGTAATGAATTTGTTTCTCTTCTTTTCTCTGCAGCCCCATCACTGTGAACTTATACTGTGAACTTGGTGGTGGGGCTAGGGGAAGAGGGAGATGCTATTTCATTGCTACTTATTGGAAAAAAAATTAAAGTTGTCATGAAATACAATGTATGACAACTACAGAGTAATGAAGCTAAATTGTTAGCTCCATTAAGGGAATAACTTTGGGAAGCTACTACAAAGTTCTCCCTGAGAATACTGCTATCACTAAAACATATCTCTATTCACAGACATTTTTGCCAGTTATTTCCAAGGCAAATTCTTTTATTTAGAATTACACTTCCTTTAACAATACTAGCAATATTATTTAGCTTCAGAACTGATCATGTTTACTTAACTAATATCAAAATATTTTATTGTTTTTCAAAATCAAACCCTCTCTCAAAGTCTGATGATTTCATTCACTCGGGATATTCAAAACAGTGCTTTACTCTCTGAAGAGAATTTTTAAAAGATGAGTTCCAAGAATGTTTTGAGCAAAGGAAGGACAATTAAATTAAAAGCACAGTCTACCAGGCTATTATACTACCATTGATAAACTAGGTTGAAAGTATGTGAGTTCTTATTTTACTACTTAAAAAGAGATAATCTGCTCTGTACAGTTATATTCCTAGGCATGTGAGGAGAAACAGAATGGAAGTCTGCACCTGAAGAGACCAGTTGTGACCAAACATGCATGACTTTCTCCAACCAGCCCCAGTCACGGATCATAATAGACAGATTCGGAATCTGAATCTGAATGCCTGGATCTTCCCCACTGTCTAAAGGTGAAATAAAAAAATAGACTCTCCCCTCTACCTGGTCTCACCCATGTCCCAAAGAAAATGTCCAGTAGCCTCTGGAGTAGCCTAATGTCTGGTATTATCATGAAAATCTGCACAAGATTTTTTAGAGTATGAATAAAGTCAGCTTGGATTAAATGGGAACGAATGCAGTGAACCTTGTGAAATCATATATCCTCTTCCTCTTTTGCTTTCCTTTTGGCAAGTTTTCATGGGAATCTGTGTTTGTTTGTTGAGGGTAGATCTTTGCGTTCCATACGTAGTTAATTGAAAAGGGTAAGTAGGCGGAAGAAGTAGTTAAATGGGCAGGAAAGGCTTCATTGACAAATGTGGGTGCGTCTAAAACAAATTTTGATTTTTTTTTTATTTGTGGACATAATGACCTTTCAGAATAATTTTTAATCTCATAAGATTTTTGAAATCTAATAACAATAATATGACGAGAAAGAAGAGGAGGAGGAAGATGCTAATAATCATGGTTGATGATGTCAGAGCAATCATTTTAAATGCAGACTGCTAATTCATGGCTTTGTATTCCTTTCCTTGAATTTCCTAACTTTTGCACAGTCAGGAAACAGAATCTCATTTTAAACACGGAGCAATTCTAAGGAGAAAATGGGAGATCTATCGGTATTCCTTGACTGTAGAATATAATCAAGACTCACAAAATCTCAAGAACTGGCCCAAGATCTAAAGGCTGGTGGCATATGACTGTAGGATGGAGTCAGTTCATTTCATTCCAGATCACATGGTCTCTGTTCTCTCAAGACAGAGGTTATCTAGCATGCTTTGTCAAGTGGAATTTTCTAAGTGACTCTGGTCTACACACAGATGCACTATGTCAAGTCAATGACGTGACTCTCTTTTAAAACAAAGCAATATCCCTCACAGTTGTCCCCTTGTGCGTAGATGGTGGCAAATTATTGTTTGCCGAGCTTTCTATCTCCTCCCTTTCTGTGTTCCATTGAGATCATGGAAATGCAAAGTAAATAACCATGGAGTAAAATGCCTCGGAGAGTATTTATTTAAGAGTATTGTTCCAGGATATGCACAAAGATAAAGACTTTGTGTAATGAATGAGTGACTCCAGAGGCCAAATACCAAGAAGTTATATTATATGCTCAGTGTGTCCTGGCCAGCGTGAGATTACTACAGGCTCCCTCAGGACATGCCCTTCAAAAAGGGACATCTTGCTAAGGTAAAAGCCAATCCTCTGAATCCACAGGGGCCCCCAGAAGCTCAAGGAAAGGAAAACAGGAAAAATTCTGCACTACTGTCAGTTTGTCAAAATGACAAGGTGGGAAGCAGGCTAACTAAAATTGGTTTAAGAGGGAGGGACAGGCAGACTGCAGCATGGCCTGCTAGAGGCAACAGTGTGGGGTGTCAGGCATCAGAGAAATGGCATCCTGGCAGGGCAGACCTGGGCGGCCTGGGCAGAGCTGTGGAACTGGAAACGCTGGCAGCAGGGAGCTTTCTCTTCATTTAGTTCTTCAAGGGCCAAAGAAGAATTAGCCGTTTTGCTTTTGATGTCATGTAATCTATATATAAAAGGCAGAGAAACCTTTGTTATTTGGGAATCTAGTGTAATGGGTTTCAACATTACCCTGTTCCTTATAGATATAGCTCACAAACAAACAAACAAACAAACAAAACACTGATAGCTTAATTTGGAATAAAACACAAAACAGGAAGCACGCAAATGTCTCTGCATATTTAATGATTATTGACTTTTTAAATTGGTTTTAAAATAAAAGCTTTCTGGATGAAATACACATTTGAAAGGATTACTAGAAAGTGCAGCTTGAGCACGCCACTTATTTTACGTTGATTCCTCGCCTTTATACATTAAGCTCTACTATTGCCCTAATTTCTCATAAACATACATCTGCAGTAAAAATTGTTTTACCATGGAAAATGTCACTGATGCAATGTAATGGTGTAATAAACAGATTTTTTATAAACAGGCCATTTATTCGCCAATTGCGTATGAAGCAGTCTGTAGGGTTCTCTTGAAAAAAAAAATCACAATCGGACAAGACAGACACTGTCTTCTTCAGGCAGCTGGGTTATTGTTTTACATAATAAGAACATAAAGAATTGTGCTTTATTGATATGGGAACACATTTTATTGCTTTCTCTGATTTAACATCTTTACCAAATGTAGTGGATTAGACTCCCCATTTCATTAAAGCAAGATTATTGGCCTTGTTTCATTATCACTGTTCTGATTCTTGGGGGAAAAAAATCTTCCACATAGCTTTTGTTACTCAATTATTATAGTGGGTTGTGAGCGTAAAATTTATATGGAACTCTCATTGTAGAAATACACAGAAAGCATTTCTTTTTTTTTTCTTTCTTTTTTATTTTTCTTTTATTTATTCACTTATTTATTTATTTATTTATTTATTTATTTAGTATGAGGCGTGAAGAAAGCAAAAGATTGCCTTTTCCTTTTTTTTTTTTTTTTAAATTAGATAGCCATTGTGGGAGAAAACTTTATAGCTCACAAGCTCACAAGCAATTTTAGAGATTTTTCTGTTAATCATACATTATATGATTGTTCATATCTGGTATACACTGACTCCCAGGTCAGTTGGAATCCAGAGAAATATCCACTTCATAGATGGAAATATGGAGAACATCAGTGTCAGTGATGTTCTCAGGAAGAGAAAATGTGTGAATTAAAAAGCTAAGGAGAATTTGAGATGCTACTAACTTCTCATCAACAACTCAGTCTAAGACAGTTAAAAAATGGCACTGGGTCACCAAAGTTGTTGCTAATTGATATCAAACCTTTCAGTTTCTTCTCTCTTGTCATGGATCCAAGAAAACCCTTTGTCTCTTTCCCAAATGTTCTGTTCTACTTGGATGCTTGCCTGCTTCCAACAGATGATCCCTCACCTGCAGCCACCAGCCCTGCAGCTGCCAGCAAATGCCGGCTGGTCCAGGCTGCCCACAGATCCACAGGCACCCTTGCCAGGGAACTAGAAGGCATGCTTCCCTTTGATGCACCTTGTGCCTTTTTCTGTCTACACTAGGAAAGGGAACACTTGCCCAGCAGCCAGGAACTGTGTGAGATGTTTACAAAAGCATGGACTCTACCTCACAGGGGTGCTGAGGATGAAAAAAAAGCATGATGTGTACAATGCTAGAACAATCCCTTCCACCTGGAGAGGACGCAGCTTCTGCCAACTATGATTTCCATTATTAGGAGTAGAATATTGACATTGATACCATCGTCTTGTTTAATCTCCAATTAATGGGTTCTTAAGCGTGAAGTCCCCCAGAAGCCTCACAAACACTGAGACTGAGTGTGCTGCCACACACACATTGTGGTTCAACAAGGGTGAGGCCTGTCCTGGTTTAAAAACTCTTAGATGGTTGTGGTAAGCAGCTATGGTTGAGAACTCACTGCTCCAACCCCCGCGGTGGAAATGATTGCCCCCTAATTTACAGAGGAGAATACAGAAGCCCATGTGAAAACTAGGTTTGAAAACAATTTCACTAACCTGAAAACAAGGCACCTGCATCAAAATTTCCTAGGGTGAGTGTTAACAATATCTATTTCAGGAAACCACCCCAGATCTCCCAAATCAGAATATATGTGTTAGGGGCCAAGGATCTGGATTTAAAAATCTAGATTATATATATATATATATATATATATATATATACACACACACACACACACACATACATATATATATATCTTTTTACACACAGAATTTTGCGAACTAGTGTTCTACATTATGCTCCAGTATTTACATCTAAGTAGGTTTCTCTCTGCCTCTCCTCTCTCTTCTTCCCCACCTACCACTTCTCCTCTCACTTTTCTCTTTCCTACTACCTCCTTTTTCAGTTCTTATTGTAATAACACTTACAATAGTTTCCAAATTATATTTTATTTGACCTCTGTGGCCTGCAAATATTTTTAGTCAATAGAAGTATATAGAAAAAGATTTGTCTCACACACACACACACACACACACACACACACACATCTTTTGTAGTTCATCTGTGTATTAAAAAGTGAATCTAGCTTCTTAGGATAAATTTATTTTTTGACTGAAGAATTTTAGAGGAAAATTATACATGATTCTCATCTAGTAGTAAAGTTATCTAAGAAGTAGAGTCTTGCCTTTATTCCCTAGCAAGTATATACTTGAAATTTATTTTATTTCTAATTCAGATTATTCTAGTTCTATCTGTCCTCTTCTTAACATGGTAAAATGGTAAAGTATTCATTTATTAACATTTCCTGAAACTATTGATGCAAAGAACAGAGAAAGAAAGAATACAAAATAAGAATAAAAAGGAGAAAAGAAGATGAAACTGCAGAAGATAAAAAGACAAACTGAAGGTGACAAAGCAATTACTACAAGGGATCGAGTAGAGAAGAGTGAAAAAAGAAGGGAGATGGAAGCAGATGGGGAGCTGGAGAAAGATCTAAAGGAAACGGAATAGTAAAAAGAAAAGAAGAACCACATGGAATTTTCTTTGGAGAGTTGCACCAAGTCCATTATTTGATCCTCAAACAGTTCTGTGAGGGAAGCAGAAAATCTGTTAACAAACTCATGTAGCCCAGGAGAACGTAAAGATTCAAAGAAATCAAGGACCTTCCTATGGCTATCTTGCTAGGAGGTGGCAGTGAGAAACCAGAATCCTGGCTTTCTGATTGTTCTTTCAGTTTTGCTTTCTGTTCATCCAATCTTACAAAAAGCATTCATGAACATATTCTTTCTTCCAGGCAGTAGGTGCTGGAGGAAATAGATGGAGGGTGTGAGATTGTAGCAGAGCCAGGGCCCAGGGCTTCACCTTTAGCTTTGGCCTGATGGTCTACACCTGAATTGTCACTTCAGTGAAATCCTAACTCAGTGCACAAGTCAAATATGTTTTTGGTTTTTCAGTTTTCCTTTTCTTGCTTAACTCAGACTAAAGCTCAAGTTTCAATTAGATGTGAAGGCTTAAAAAAAACTGGATTTTTTTTTCCTGGGTAGCTAAGATACCTTAGAAGACCAAAACTTGTGGGTATTCCACCGGCCATGGCGGTAACTATATTTGTACAAGTTGTGGGCGATGCCATTTCTCCCCATTTTGACAGTTTACTGAGCCAAATAACACAAAGGATATTGGTCTAGTATACCTTACAACTTGACAACACCTGCTTTTTCTTTTTCATGATGGAAGGAAGAGGTGCTTTAAATGTTTTGTTTTTATCTTTCCTCTTCTGCTTAGAAATACACAGAGGGAGGTTTCTACCTTTAGTTGATTTGCATGGCACACTCTCTATGGTTGTTTTATCCCTACATATTTAAATGTAGAAAGTAATTCTTTTGTAATTGAACTTGAAGACATAATCACCTGCAACCAGAGCTTGGAGTAGGTGAAAATTTGGAAGATAAGATGAATGTTAATTTTTTTTACTGCTATTAATAATTTTTAAAAATTAAAGTATAGTTGACATACAAGATTATATTAGTTTCAGGTGTATAATGTAGTGATTTGATGTTTATATACCTTACAATATGATCACCACTGTATGTCTAGCCACTGTACAAAGTTACTAAGATATTATTAACTATATTCCCTGTGGCATATATTACATCCCCATGACTTATCTATTTTATAACTGGAAGTTTATACCTCTTATTCTCCCATCTTTTTTCACCCATCTCCCTACCCGCTTCCCCTCAGCAACCATCAGCTCCTTCTCTGTATCTATGAGACTATTTTTATTTGGTTTTTAGATTCCACATATAAATGAAATAATATATTGTTCTTGTCTGTCTGACTTCTTTCACTTAGCATAATACCATCTAGGTCCCTCCATGTCATGAATGGCAAGGTTTTATTCTTTTGTATTGCTGAATAATATTCCATTGTTTATATGCACCATATCTCCTTTATCCATTCATTTGTTGACAGACTCCTAAGTTGTTTTCATATCCTGGCTATTGTAAAAAGAGGGACATTAATTTTAACCAGATGGAGCAGAAGGAAAATATTTCAAGTAGGGAACCAGCATAGAGCAAGAGATGAAATTAAATAAATGGAAAGAATGTAACGCTTACAGCAATTTAGGGAAAATAAGAAAAGTGTACAAATGCCTGGATAAATTTATCAAAATATGATGTATTTCTAGGTCCAGAGATACATATGGAAGGAGCACCTCTCACCTCCCTCAAGGCTGGGTAATTTAAAAAACTTCCATTCATTGTCACTACACCATTTTATATGTCTGCACTTTTCCTATGCTAAAGATGGTGCATCGATGGAAAAAACTGTCACAAGATTATCCTGTTTTCCTCCACTTATCTCTAAAACATGTTTTATGGGCCAAAAGTCATGTCATCTGAGCAACACAGGAGTAAAAACAGGGGCTCAAAGATCCTGCTGTGTGTGCAAGTCTTAGAAATCTGTTTTCCTGAACAAACAAGTTAGTTGAAAGAACAAAGTCTGAAAGTGAATCATAAACTCTTGTTTTGTTAGAGCAGAAACTGTTCTTGAAAACATCTATGTTGGATTTAGGGGCACAGATGGACAATGGAAGACCAGAAATTAACTATAAATATCCAAGAAGGAGCTAGACCAGCTGACAAGTCTATTCTGTCTTTTCTTTTCTTTTTCTTTTTCAATAATTCAAAGGCAAGATAACACAAATTTTTCAACACGTGGAAAACGTTGTACACTGTTTAAGGCTTCAAGTAAATAGCTTTTGTTAACTCTCATATAAATTAATTTAATAAATGGGAAAAAATTCTTAATAGAAAAAGCTTTGTCAGTGACCCAAAATGAATTTTGAATTTGGCTTCTAAGTAATTAATGAAAGAAATCTGGTGATGACTTATTTTTTTAAAAAATAAATCCTAAGGCATTATGAATTATTGAAAATTATGTAACTGAAAGAAATCTTCTAAATTGTATTCCTTTCACTACTGGAAGTTGATATTGCTCTTTTGAATGGAAAAGCAAACTATATTAAATTTAAAAATCTAAATACTTTACTTTGAGGCAATACCTTCAAATATTTTTTTCTCAGAACATTAACATATCTATTGGGAAAGCTTTGAACATCTGAATGAAATGTATATGGCTACTTAGAATGTGGACATACTTGTTTAGACTACTTAAATACTATTTAAAATTTATCTTTAACGTTATTATATGGAGAGTAAGCCTGAAGAGTCCAGGTTCCTATTTATATACAAATGATGTTTGTATACAAATGATGAGATATTTTCCATGTGTAAAATTTGGCTGACTTTGAAAATGTCCAAGAGGACTTGACCAAGCAGAAATAAAATATTGACGTAAGCTTTAGGCAAATTATTTCCAGAGAGAGAGAGAGAGAGAGAGAGAGAGAGAGAGAGAGAGAGAGAGAGAGAGAAGAGAGAATATTTTCCTGAATAATAAAATAAGTAGGTTCATAAAAGTTCCCCATTTTAGGAAATATATAAAAACCATAATAACTTTAATTATTTTGGGAATCCTTGAATCAAGTTCTGTGTTCAGTTCCATTTGTCTCCAACAGAGGAAATGACCAATACTTGACTAAACTGAATGACTAGAAATATGTAAAACAATGAATTCTCTCTTTTAACTATCTACAATGTTTTTACTGATTTTCAAAATATTTGATCAATGTTGCCTCCCATTCCCATTCATGGTCATATTTAAAGACATTCAAGGACATGAAAATATAACCTTAGTTCTCTACAGGCTGAGTTTTCAAACAAAGTTATTTTACCGATTTCTCACTTTGTCGAGACCTATCAATGTGAGCAAAAGCACATCATTACTTTTCCTTCATACTACTGAATACCCCATATGTCCCAGAGAGCAGCTGGTCCCTGGTGAGCACTCACCCAGCGCCTGTACCCTGCACGGCACCGTGCTGACTCTCAGGCACAGAGTCCCTTGGAACAGTCCGTTTAGGAGCAGCCTGAATGTGATTTTGTTTACAGGGCAATGATCCTCCTGGTTACAGCCTGCCAGGAATCCAGGCTCTTTTCCCAGAAATAATGCATTTTCAAAGGGTAGATAAATATCCCCTCCCATTATATGGAGAGTTAATAAGATAACCCGAGAACTACAGGCACACACCCAAGGGCAGTGTTGAGTATAAATGCTTGAAGCAGGAACCTGTCACAAGGAAGCCTGAGGGCATGCAGGACACCAGATAGATGAGGGGACAGAGCAACCCACAGACCTGGGTGCCAGCCAGGAGTGGGCTCCTGCAGAGCTACAGAATCAGAAAGAGCAAGAAGGCAGACACTTCCCAGGCATCTAAGTTACACATGATCGAGTGTAACAGAAAACTAAGAAAAAAATCTATCTGTAAGGGGTAGCAGAAAGGTAAAAAAAGCCCTCACACATACATTTTGACATGTCGAGGTGTAATGACAGAGACTAGAGAAAGAGTGGTTAATAAAACAAGGTCTGTTTCCTTAGAATACAGCCTGAGAAGCCAAATATGCCGACAGTCAACACATGAGGCAAACAACTGCACCTCAGTGTCAGTGTGAGCTGAGAACTGGGGCAACACAAAGGCGATAGCTAACTCTGCCCTGGGACTGTGGGAAACCTCAGCTGAGGGAAAAAAAAGTTGAGTTCTGTCACAGAGAACGAGATATAATTTTCTAGGTGTAAATTTAAAAGTTAAATATATTTTTGTCATAAATCAATGAAAGGAAATTCACACCTGAACCATCATGAGAACTTCAGGGTGACAGAAGCAAAGGTATTATGTAGGGAAAGAATGGGGAATGGAATGGGAATGGATGGGATACATGGGAGAGATGAGATTCACAGGGGAGTTTGGGGCAAGACAAAATGAATTCTTGTAGCATTTAGATTGGCTTCTGTGGAATATGGGAGGTGTGTGTGTGTGTGTGTGTGTGTGTGTGTGTGTGTGTGTGTGTGTGTGACTATATTGTCATTAACTGAGAATGAGAATAGAGATGGAGGGTCAGACTCTGAGGGAAAGGTAATGATTCCAATGTTGGGCATCTTCTGCTTGAAATGCTTTGGGACTGCCATGTAGAGATGACTAGACTGCTGATGCAATTATAAGTGTAAGGAAATATTGAACAAAAAAAACCCAGAGCCCTCTAGGTTGGCATAGGCAACCTGTATCCACGTGGGAAGAGCAGCTGGAGGCAGGACTGAGTCACCTTTTCCTCAAAGAGAAGCACAAGTGCCACTTCTCACTTTAACACAATCATGCCCACATTGCTATTTCTCATTTTCCATATCGCTCTATAGCACAGCTAAAAAAGAGCTTAAGCTCTCTAAACAGATGTAACCTAAGGTGAATAAAGGACTTGCCAGAGAATATTTGTGAGAGATTTCCATGAAAAATAATCAGTTTCACAAACACTGTGTAATATCTTTGTCATCAGTTCTAAGCACACATTGATGTTTTACATTTTGACATCTGTGCAGTTCCTATGCACCTGCTAGGCACTGAGGGCCAGGCAGCCTTTGCCTTTATCATGTGTGACCTTAGCTATTCCTCCTATGGCATGATGAGGGAAGTGAAAACCCTTCAACATTTCAGTCAACAAAAGACTTAAGAAATAAAAAGCTCATTTGTTAATGATCTATTCATCAAGAACATATAACAATCCTAGAAATTCATGTTTATGATAGAGCTTATAAATGCATAAAGCAAGAACTGATAGAGATGCAAGGAGAAACAGAAACATCTAGCTAGAGGTTTCGACATCTATCTTTCAATAACTGATAGATTAAAAAGAAAAAATTGGTAGAACATAGATTTGAATAATACTACCACCAACTTGACCTAATGACACTTTTATACCAATTCATAGTATTTTCAAATGCACACAGAAAATTTACCAAGATAGACTATATTTAGGGCCACAAAATAAAAGAAAACATATTTTCACACAAGAATATGTACAGAAATATTTATACAGGTTACTTTGTAATATCCAAAATGTGGAAACAATATAAAACTCCATCAGAGATGAATGAATAAGCAAATTGGTCTATTGTAGAATGGAATACTTCTCAGCAATAGATCAATGAACTACAGGATTAATCTCAGCATAACTTTGCTACAGAAAAGAAATCAGATTAAAAAAATAACTTGCATGATTCCACTGAAATAAAGTTCTAGCAAATGAAAACTGATCTAGAGACCAAAATCAGATCAGCATTTTCCTGGAGAGATGGGTGGAGGTTTAAAGGAAGGATTCCAGGGAGCTACCAAAAAAGGGCATGAGGAAATGTTTGGATGTGATGGACAAGTTCACTTTCTTGATTGTGGTGATGGCTTCACACATATGCACATATGTCAAGCTTATTAAACTATATACTTTTAAGATAGACAACTTGTTATATGTCAATTTTGTCTCAATAAAGATATTAAAATCTCAAGTAGAAATTAAAAATTTGAAATGAAAAGAAAGTCTTATCTAATTATATAATTAGCATTTTTTTTTCTTTCCTAAAGGTACATAAGACAATGACAATCTTACAAAAAGCGGTATCTGAGACTCTATAAGCTACAGGTACTCTCTGCCCCTTACAGATCCTTGATAACCGATGTCTAAGAAGACAAGGGGCCTTAAAACCTATTTAACCATGGAACTGATTTTTCAAGCAACAGAAACTATAGGCTGGAGAGATAACCAAAGTTCTGCAGACAGAAAAAGGAGAATCTAGACAATCTAGATTACAATACAGAACTTTCTCTTCAAGGAGCACAGATATTATCCCTATTTCTGTTTGTTTGTCTCCTTGAGATCAGCTAACTCTCTGAATGCAATACCATGCCCTTGACTCCTCTAAGACGTATTTAAGACATTTCACTGCAGCAGCAGAAGGGCTATTTGATTCTAATTGGTTCTAGAACTTAAAAAGATTCTGTGGCTGGAAGTTTTGGTTGAGAGCAATGAGCCTAGAGAGGCAGTTAAAACCCAAGGAAGGGATAAATCCATCAAATCAGGGAAAGAGAAATTAGAAGAGATACAAGATCAGAACTCCAAGGAGTACAAAGAAAATTTCTGCAGAAGGAGCCTTCTAGATCCCATCATTAGATGCGAGACTCTGATAGCAGATAGAAAAGAGAAGGCAATGGATAGAAACAGCAAGTGGGACAATGGCTTTACCCTCCTTGTTGGACCATCCCTACACCCTGAGAGATGCATGACCCATACCACTTGTGTGCATGTGGATCGGTTGTGATTACTAGGAATGACTATATTACTGTCTAATGTGTTATATTAAAAACTGATAATAAAGTAACACTACATAATTTTGCCATTGATTTTAATAACCCTACAACTTTTAAGAAATGCATATCTTTCTTTTTTTCCAAAAGGGAGTTAAGGCAATTTGCAAACAAAAGAAAAACAAAAAAACACTAAATAAAACCTTTATGCAATAGAAACAAAGCAAGATAAATCAGCTAAGTGCAAAGATAAAACACCAAACGTTAAGGTTTGTGGCAGCCACAAGGAAGCAGGGAACATAGCACTGCACAGCCCGTATCACTGAGGGATGGAAGCACAGAGCAACTCCTGCAGAGAGAAGATTCCTTTTTTCATCCGCTGTCATTCTAGAAGATTCAGACTCTAAATTGGACAATCTTATCACAAGTTCATAATAAATACATAAATAGCATTCATATGCATATAACTAGAGGCAACTTATAATAAAAATCAGATACAATATTGAGGTATAATTTCATCTAGTCATTAACTGGGTCCAAAGAAGGAACTTAGAATCTATCTTGATTAGAACATCCCTTAGATTATCTTCCTCAATATTATTTCACTGAAAGTAGCCTTTAATAGCAGCTGTGTGGCAGGAGATAACGATGACTATCATTAGCATGAAACACAGATAACTTTAATTGCTGACTGGGGACAGACACATGAACTTTGGCAGTCAGATAAGAAGGGTAAAGCAAATTCTTCACTTAAAAAATTAAGGAACGCAACAGGAAGGCTACCGTACTGTACACAGAGGTGGTTATAAGGGCAGCTGAATGCAAAACTACAATTTTTTTCAGAAAGCCATGTGGGGTCTGCCCCAGAAGTGAGCCTATGTTCTGTTGAGAACTCAGAGTTCTCTGTCACAGAGCAGTGGTTCTCTTCATGTCACCCCCTCACCATCAACACCAGCACCTCCAACCCCATTACCTGGAGTCCTCGTGAGGAATGCAGACTCCTGGACCTTACACCAGATCTACTGAATATTAACAATGGGAAGACTGAAAGTTTAAGGCCTGTGATTTAACATGATCCCAAGTTATTCATAGACACTCTGAAATTTGATAACTATTGTCTCAAATAGTTATAGCTTGGAAAAAATCTTAAAGCTGGTGTTGCTATTTAGGCCTGGGAGGAAGTAGCCCCTCTTCTTTTATCTTTTAATTCTATTTTTATTTCTTCTCTTCCTTTATGTCTTCCTTTCTCTCTTTTTTCCTTATGTATTTATTGAGCAAACTACTATATTCAAGGCCATGCATAAAGTGCTTTAGCTACAGAGATGAATGAAAGATCGTCTCAGCTCCCTGAACTACATGCTGTCCAATATGACTGACAGGAAGAATTAACTGCAAAAGAGACCACATGGAATTAACTGAAATAATCTGGTCTGTGGGACTTTTTTATGCTTAAAACTTAAATACTGGGGACTATCTACCACAGACATCTTTGCTTTGATGTGATGAATATTCAGCACATTTTGGGGGAAAATAGTTAGAAAGTAGGACCATTTGTCCTGTGTAATCATTCCTGGTACATGTTAATACAACTCTGAGCTGTTTCTGTTTTAAGTTCCAGTGTAAAGACCCTGATGTAATATGGCTATATCCAAAAAATTCAAAATCTAGGTACACCCTGTCCAAGCTAGGTTATAGAACCAGTATCTGGAAGAGGTGAACCTCACTAAACAAGTGTTTCTGAAACTCCTCCTGTTTGGTATAAAAAGAGAATGAGGGGGTTACATAAATTAACCCCTTGGATGTGTTGGGGTATCATGAGAATTTAACTTCGAATTTTTATAACATGCAATTTATAGACTGCAGAGATTCAGCCAACAGTAGATATGTCTTGCACATCTATTATTTCCTAGGCATAGCTTCACTTCTGGCAATTTAAAGATAAACAACATTTAGGCCCTTTGCTTATGGAGCTGAGGATCTAGCACTGGAGACAGGTAAGTGCACTCAGAACAGATACACATGTAGCTCCTCTGAAATCTCTCTTGATTACAACCGAATATTAGTTTTTATTTATAGATCATTCCTAGTTTCTTGAGCTAGTTTCTCTGCCTCCACCACTTGCCCCATCCAGAATAAGGGTATAAATGCAGAGGCACCAGCTGCTTTCGGAGCCCAGGACAATTTCAAGTGGGAAGCAATTGTCTTGTGTCAGGCAGTCATGACTAGTGTGTTGGCTTCCTGTTTTCGGTGGGTTGTGGAAATACCAAAAAGATAGCCTTACTTTCTAGCTGTATTCTGGTATTTCTTTTGGGGATTGCAAAGGAAGTACTGAGGTTTCAGAAACAAAGCCTCAAATTATTAACCAAACATTTGAAAGTTGACTGTCATTTTAACCTGACAGTACATATGTTGCAATAAGTGCTCTGACCTGTTCAAGATGCTATCACTCCATATGAAATAAATGCTCAGTGGTCAAGTTCAGAGAGAGAAGCCTTCTTTCCCCGGTAAGTTTGATGCCTCTTTCTCTTTATTTATGCCTACTTCCGATATACTCCCCCACACTATCACATAATTGTTGATGTGCTGGTCTGTCTTTGAGGCTGATACAGCTTTTTTTTTTTTTAATTTATTCTGCCTTTATTTATTCTTTCATTCATCTATTTAATAAATATTTTGAGGGCTTTCCAGGTACCAGGCAAATGTCTTATTCAGCTGGCACATAATGGTATGGCTGTTCAGTTGTAAAATAGCCCCTATTTTAGTTTCCCAGGTGCCCAGCTCTTGCTCAGCTACCAGAACACTAAATGTCTTATCATGTAACACGGCACCTATCCCCAAGAATCTATTCTTTGCATCTACCACTACATCCTTGACAAAACAGGCGACCAAATGCACAAAGATTTGTGTGATGCTGCTGCCAGCATTGAACATAGATGATGCTTTTTAGTGCAGAGGAGATATGAGGCAGAAAGACTGAGGTAAAAGAAAAGACAAATTAATTAGCTTGTCAAATCCTTCTCAGCACAAATGCAATAGATTCTTGTATAATGAAATATCATTTCCCAGTAATGCGTAGCTTCCATTATCTTGCTTCTCTTCATGTACTAATTTTTTTTTCAAAGGTATTTGTGAATTAGCACAGAACAAAGATTTCACAATGATTGAATAAGATAGGTCAAGGAACATTTTGCAACATTAAGTAGTCAAATTACTCTTAAATTTGTGTATATGTGGATCTAGATGTTACAAGGTCTGAAACATGATGCCAATTTTTTTTACATGGGAACTTAATGGATATCGAACACAAAATTGTGAATTTTTAGTAAAATTAGTTAATAAGAGTTTTATTACATTTTCAAAAGCACATTTCAGCTTATCTGAATATTTTAAAAGAAAATTTTGTTTTTCATTAATTTATGGTTTGTACTTTGCAAAAAAAGACTTCTGTGAAAATAATCCTGAAATGAATGTCTAAGGAGGCTATTCTAACCATAAACAACATAATTTTATTGTTGGTTTCATTTAAAATTTCCCTGCATTGAAAACTTTGGAAGGACTAAAGAAATACTTTATGCGTCCAGCTACTGATTTAAGTGAAAACTGCTATGCAAATAATAGTCATTTATAGGACAGAATTAAAATATTTTTATACTTCCTGAGTCATAATACTGACTCATCCCATACAATAACACTACAATGTTCGAACATGATATGAAGACGATGTAGAACGCATAGTTTATTTTCAAATCTATTAATTGCTTTCAAAATGTTATTTATAATTTTGGTTTCTATTGTTTTAGTAATATTTTTCCAAATTGAATTAGCAAAAACTGCCTACAAATATCTAAAAACTACAATGATGCAAGAAAGTTTGCTTAATGTGTTATTACTGTCAGTAGAGCAGAAATCATGTTAAAAAAAATCTTTATTATAGCACAATAATTAGAAATAAGGATTATATAAAATAAGCTTATAATTTATTAATTTTGTATGCAAGTACTTTATTACTCATCCAAACATGCCCAGTTCATTAAGAGAACATCTAGACTATGCACATTTAATTTATTTTGTAATTGTCAAGATATATTAGTCAAAGTAGAGGATAGATCACATTTTATTTAGCAGTTTGTTAGTGTTTTAGTCCATTTGGGCTGCTATAACCAAATACAACAGACTGGTAGCTTATAAACAGCAGAAATTTCTTGCTCACAGTTCTGGAGGCTATAAATCTGAGATCAAGGTGTCAGTATGGTTGAGTGACAGTCTCTTTGTAGACTTCTAGCTATGTCTTCACATGGCGGAAGGAACAAGGGAGCCCTGTGGGATCTCTTACAAAGGCACTAATCTCATTCATGAGGGCTTCACCCTCATGAGCTAATCACATCTCGAAGGCCTTATCTCCTATTACCATTACGCTGAGTGTTAGAATTTCAATGTGAATTTTGGGGAGACACAAACATTCAGGCCAAACAGTCTGATTTGTACCTTTTAAGTGTTAAGACATGGTATGCATGGCTTGATTTTTACTCTTAAACTGCTCTCTCTGATGTCAGCGGTGAGACAAGATGAGTGAGTGCACATGTTGGTGTCAGATTCTTTGGCTTGTTTTTGGGCACTTACTGAGGAGGGTGTTTGAAGAATTCATTGTCTGTTGAACTTTTCAATGAAGAATTTAATTTTGTTGTTGAAAAATCTACCACACCTCTCACAATTTATACTGTAGCTTCTTGGTTCAATGGTCAAGTCATTTTTCAACTGCGTGAGAAAAAGGTAAACCAGGATAGCATTAATCTAGATAATTATAATTTACACAGAAATAGTGACAAAATACTCAACATCTCATTTTTCCCCCATTTTTATAAAAAGAAACCAGGTTGTCAAAGGCAAGGTATACTGAGTAATTAATTCCTAGAAATTTGACATTGGAAAATAAAGTGTAAGGAGAAATAAATTTCCCCCATCCTCCAGAGAGGCACTCTTTCAAGACATCAGTCGTATCACAGGGCACAGTTCCTGGCACATAGTTCAGTGAACAAAGAAATCAGTGAAATGTACTTGTGTATGCATATAGCCTCATAGAATAACTAGAACAACTAAGTTCTGAAAAAAAGTTTAAAATTAGCTTAATGTCAAAGGTGAAGTGAGAACTTATATACCTAAGGCAATTTGGCATCTCTCAAAGTAACTGTGCGACAAGTGTTTTATTTGGACCAATGTTGAAGAATCCAGCCTTTCCTTCCCAATAGTTCATGCTACTGGGAGGCCACTGTTCTCCTAAAATAGGGGAGGAAGTGGGTGAAAAAAAAAGATTTTTTTTTGTTCTTCATCTTCTAAGAATATTTAGTTGTTATCACTACACATGTGACCACTTTTAAATACTGCCTAATTCTGTAAGTAGCAACTTCCAGAATTCAAAGGAATCTCTAGTTTTTTATTTTATTCAAGGGAATCTCTAGTTTTTTATTTTATCCTCATCAGTTTAAAGCAGTGAAAAAATTGCCCTTATTTTCCAGTGACTAAAATGTTACTGGATCTGAAGAATGCCTCCTTTAATAGGTTTCAGATCATAATGATTTTACTTTGCACACTGGCTTGGAAATTGCATACTAATTTACAAATGAACTTCGCTAACTTACAAACCAGCAGTGGACTGGGAACAAGGAAAATTTCAAATTTTGGTTTTAAAAACATAGAAATAGGCATGCCTATATAGCCAGAACTCATTAAAATTAAATAAGGGTAACTTGTTAAACATTAAAAAGGCAAAGATCAAATGAGCATCCTGGGACTGTCAACATAATTGTAGCTCACATCTTTAAAATAAAAAGCAACACTAGTATTACTCGAGATTCCCTGAATCATCATCTCTTCTGTCTTTACCATGTACACATGGGCATCACTGCTCTGAAGTCTGTTTTCCTGTAACTGATTCCTTTGTCCAGTATTTTTATCGCCTCTTTAGAAAGTTCTAGAACAATTCTGACAAGTCCTTCTGCTTAAGAAAGGGAGTCATAGTGTGGCATTTCCATATTATATGAAAAAAGTGCCAGAGTAAGAAGCTAATGAATAAAATGACTGGAAATCAGGAAGTCTCATGCTTTTGATTGCTTTTGTGAGCTCAAAGCAGTCTTGCATCTCATTTCAAATGAGCCTCATTTGCTACTGAATTTTTCCTAGTTCTTTAAAACAAAACTATTATACTGGGTCTAAAGCCATGATAAACAACTACTAATGAGCTTATAGCCCAAAAAGTAGATTTAAAATTTTAATCTTGACTGACTTTTAAATGTAACCTAAGCCCAATAAGGGTGTCTATTAAAAAAAAATTCTGAAGCATTGTATAGCTTTGGCATAAGCAGAGAAAGTGCTGATTTTCTATGCAATTATGAGCTCCCATTCCCTCCTCTTTTGGAGAATTAACATATTATGGAAATTATTTTACAAATATGGTGCAGATGTCATTAATAAAACATGAAAGTGAGATCTGTGTGCCCAATTAGCATTTTCATTGTATTTCCAGTCCAGTCCCAGTTTACAGCTTTCTCTACCATGTGAAAAACTGTGTTGCCACCATAGAAACTTTTTCTATTTGATAATTACAGTATAAAAAGTGTCTGTGCTGAAGAATTTGTTGGAAAGGTCTGATGGAAGATAAGGAAGGGGACAGAGAGAGGATTGTCTAGGTAGAGTTAGCATCACTCCAGCCTGTCCTGGTACCTTGGCCTATCCTGGTTCCTACTTTGCAAAGCCACAAGTCCATTCCACTTGTTTCCCAGGTGATGACATTATGGGCTGGTTTATGGGTGCTCACCAAGTAGAAGGTTGAATTTAGATATGGTAGAGTTTACTCTTTTCTAATAGGCTGAGATAGTGTTTGGTGGCCAGATTCAGATTGTCAGCACAGTGTGGTTTGACCTTCAGCCATTTGTTCTCAGGTGTTTGTTTTTGAACAGGAGATGCAAGTTTTCTATTTTAAGGGCTAGGTTTCTGGTAGGTCCTGGTACAAGTATTCATTTTAAAACCAAAGATGCTTACAGCAAAGGAATCCACATCTCTCTGTCAGTATGCACATGGTATTTCAAAAGATAAGTTTTGTTTTGTTTTGTTTTGTTTTGTTTTGTTTTGTTTTGTTTTGTTTTGTTTTGTTTTAAGTACCCATGGTGTAGTAATTGTCAGTCTTAACAAGGGATCACATAGTAGAGGCAATACTGATAAACTGTTTGGAGCCATTGGAGGAAAATTACTCTGGAAGTTACGTCCCAAGCACACATTCTGAAATTAATTTCTCAACTGAGTGAAAGCAATACTGCTAATAATTAAAAGGTGTGTGTTAGCAGAGGGCCAAATAAGAGAGAAATTTACATCTCTTAGCTCAGATAACTCAGATGAAATTATGTAGATTATTCAGCAAGAAAGGGACCGTGCTGTTGTCTCCATTAACCAGATTAGGGAGGGAATGTGGTGGTAATGGAAGGCCCCGAGAGAATGAACAGAAGCCTGGGAGTTCTGTAACCCCGCCAGGCCGCCATGTTGACCACAGTCAAGGACTGTCAACTCTCCCTTTCTCTTTGAGGTGCATGGGCCTAGTTATAGATAAAATGTATAATCCCTTTCCTGTTTTGGAATTCCCATTTTTGTTGTCAATCACAAATAATCCTTTGTGATGTCGGCGACTCAGAGATGAGGATGTACACGTGAAAGGCTCACCGGCCCAACGGGCAAGATCCAAGCAAAGAAAATACCTGACCCACAACTGCCAGCAGTGTTCGCTCACCACATCTTTCAAAACGCTGACAGGAGGCAGCAGTACTGGATCGTTTCACCCCTATACCCTCTTGGGGAGATTCGAGCTGCATTTAGTTTTCGAATATTTAACTTTAACCTGTTTAATATTTAGTAAGGTTAAAGGAATAAAAGATGAATTATTGAAGAGATTAATGTTTTTAAAACCAAAGGAAAAAAGTCACAGTCATGCAGCTTTGTATCAAAACTCATTTCACAGGCATTAATTTTTTAATAAAATACTGATTGTGTGATGAAGTACAGTGTTTCTAATGAGCTCCAATGTTCAGTGGGGAGAGCATTCTTATTTTCTTGGGCTAAATGCAATATGAGTTGAATTCTTTCTTATGTTGGTTCCAGAAACTGGAAAGTTGGAAGGAAAAGACCATTCATTTTTCTTTGAATTTGTAACCATTTGAAACCCTATGACATTGGAAACCTCCCCGATGAAGGGGAGGACCTGCCCTTTCAGACCAGAACTCAGCAGACAAAGGGATTACCATTAAGAGCTGTGCTTTCTGGGGGCAAAAGGAGAGGGAAGGGAGCCAGGATGGTGAATTCAAGCAGAATCAATTGGTGGGGCTTTGTTAAGAGAGAAATCTAGTGCAGGAGTTAGCACAGATGGTAGGTTGGGGGAGGGGCAGGCATCTGGGAGGGGACAGAGAAAGGATGGTGGCTAATTTCTTCCTCTACCTTTTTTTTTTTTCTCATAGATGTAATTTGCAATATCATCTTGCAGTTCTATTTTATCTGCAGTTGAGAAAAGGCATAATTCTTTTCATCTACTATTATACCTCACAGAAACTCCTTAGCAACACTTCCTAGGGAGCAGATATTTTCAATGGTATATGGACGTAATAATGTTGGAGAACTTCCTGTTGCATATTGTTTTAAAATGTGGATAGAGGTACAAAAAGAATGTAGGTGAACAAACTGAGATTTGGGAAACATTGACAGAATTGAGACTAAAAATCATTTTCACTGGGGGAAAGTTCTGAGGTTATAAAATCTAATTGGGAAAAAGGGAGAAAGAATTTGGGATTCAGAAAAGGTTATATTATTTTAATTGGAAAAGGAGAAAAGAGTGAAATTACTTTTTGCATAGTGGCAGTTGATGGGGGCTTACGTCTGCCCCACTGCAAGGGTACATTTGTAACTGCATATTTATAAGTCTTCCTGAAGCTCAGGAGCAAAACAGTGTGGCATGTGAGGGCCCTGTTCCGGAAGTAACTGATTCTTGTGCCCCTGAGTCCTGCACCCCTGGGCTAAGAGAGGCTCCAGTTATCATGGACTAGAGACACTCTGTGCTCTTGGGGGAGATGGGAGCCTCTTAAGCATCTTTTAGAAACTCTAAGAGCCCTGTGTGTGTTATTACAAAGATAGCACAGGATACAGGTGGTGAACATTGCATTGATGAGAGAGAGAGAGAAAGAGAGAGAGACAGAGAGACAGAGAGACAGAGAGACAGAGAGACAGAGAGAGAGAGCGAGAGAAGATAGGATAGCTCTAAAATAAATGGGAAGCAACTTTCAAGAGATTCTATTTCAATAAGCTGGATGCATTCCTTTTGTGCTTATTGTTTTGAAAGAATGGGAATTGGCTCCCAAGGTGAAGGGTAGTTGTAGTTGCAGACAGAAACACACACTCCTGTATTTAGCTTTCACTGGAGAAAATGCAAGACAGTGAAAAATCCTTTTCAAAAACATCAATATCTTCTATTTATAGAACTTTTAAAAATAATTTGAAGTCAAAAGCAATAATAGTCAATGCTTTAAAACTCTACGCATGCAAAACAAACTTACAGAGATCTTTTAAAATAGTAGGTCAAATGTCCAGAAATGTACATCTGAGACTACCATCTTGATTTTGTTTTGTATTCATGGAGGTAGATATTTAAAATAATCCCAGAAAACAGTTTTTGTGGTAACTCTTACAATCTAATCTGACTTAATTTATATGTTTGCTTGAAGTAGGTTTTTAGAAATTTGTCTGATGATTTTTCTTGTAGGTTGTGTATTTTATTTTTCCTGAGGTACAACTCACATATTTTGGAGAAAGAAAATTCTCTCATTATAGAGATTAGAATTATGAGAAATTGTTCATTGCGAATGTTTGTGGCTGACTAGTTTTAAATTTGCATAAAGGTTTTCAAAATATCATTTCACTTGAAGATTATCAATCAGGCCTTTCAATCAAATCAAAACTTTTCCCATTTTGAGGGTAAAGGGTGGAAAGATCAAGGTGATTTTTGTACAAAAGGCCCTTGTTTTACTACCTACACATACATTCTTTTTATTTTTAAACATTTTTGAGAAGTCTTAAGGTACCTGTTGGAGATTGTCTTATCTGGATGTGAATTTGCTTCACATACTAACGAATCAAGAACTGGTTCCCATCAGGCAGATCTCTTGAGTATCCAGTGACACAGAGACCATACCAAATGTTTCTTATTCCTCAGGCTCTGCACCTAAACCCCAATAACTCTGAACAGATGACCTCCGCTCCAAATTTACCAAGTTATTTGTTATTCTCTGTTCTCCTCCACTGATATTTTGTCTTTCTTATTGGCAGCCTCTTCACCCATCTTTCCCGTCCAGCTAAGATCATGCCTCTCTCCAACAGTGGTCAGCTCTGTCCTGTTGTCCCTGTTGCCCCTAACCTTCTTTCAAGGCCCTCTGCATACAAAAGCACTCCTCTATTTCAGGACTACCTCCTAATCCTTAACTGTGTGTAATTTGATATCTAGCCTCATTGCTTGATTAAAACTGTTTGTGAAAATAATTAGTAAACCTAAAATCTTCCATGGCAGTTTTTCCCTTTTTTTCTTTCCTGTCTTCTGTCTTCCTTCTGGCCCTTGGTTTCACTCCCCACACCCACTGTTGTCTAGCTTCCACCCCCCTTGCTGCACTGAAACTTCTCATGGACCCAGATCCAAAGGACCTTCTCCTGACGTAGAGTGGGTGAGTGAGGGTTGCCTAACCTGTGTGAAACACTTCTCTTATGCTGAGTAATCTCCTCCTTCTGCCTCCATAACCCCAGATAGGCCTTTTTTTCTGGTATGTCTCTGGGATAATCATCTCTCATTTAGCTTAGTCTTCTTGTCCCATCAAAACAATAATTATGAGTGCTCCCAAGGGTTCCCTCTTTATTCCTCATGCTGTAGGTCCTCATTCAGCCCATCTATTTGGCATCACGAATGAGCACCTACAGGTCACCTGTGTTTAGCCTTGACATTGTTAATACTGTGTGTGCTATGCAATCCTGCCTCAACGTTAAGAAAATAGTTACTTAGACTGTAGTGAGATGGAAGTGTTATAATAAGGGGCATACAGAGCCCCTTAAAGGGAATGCGAAAGAGGAAGGGAAGAGAAATTTCTTGTCTCTTACAAAGAGACAGAAAAGAACACAGTCTCCTAGGATCTGCAGGCAGCTTAGTGTGGCTGGAGCAAGAGTGAAAGGTGAAGAGGAGTGAACAAGCAGGAGATGGGGTGTGGACAAGATCATGAAGGCTTTTGCAAACATTTTTAGAGTTGCTATTTTACCCTGAGTTACTGAAAGTTTTCTTATCAAAGCAGTAAAATAATCATACTTGCATTTTAAAAGTTGGGCTCTGACAGCTCTGTAGAAAATGGACTAGAGAGGTCTCAGTGAGAAAGCAGGGAAATCAGTTAAAAGGTAAATTGAAAACTTGCAGTAATTAGGCAGGAGATAAGGGTTCTCTGAATTAGCATCATGGAGTCTAGGATGGACAGATAGATTATTGGCAGACAGTAGAACCATTCATAATTTTTAACTCAATATTAGCTTAGTAATGCTGGCCAAATTGGACCATCTTTTCTGATAGCTTTATTAGGGTAGATTGTGAGTTGCCCACATTTGGCCCTGCAGCAGGGCTATGGGTTACTTTGGTTGCACAGCCTGCATTGTGGCTGATTCAGGCTAGGGAGTGACGTCAGCTGTGATTCTACCACATGAAAAGTACTCCCATAAGAAGAGTTCTTCTGTTAGGAGAAGAAAGGGGAAATAATGCAAGAAAATCTAAAGCAAACTATGTCTATAACATATTTTTTTTCAATTAAAAGGACTTCTGTTGGATTTCTGGTTGGCTGTATAAGGAAGGAAATATAAATGAAAGAATCTGTCAAAAATAAAAAATAAAATTACAGCCCGCTCAGTGAGAATCTGAAAACAGTTTCTCCACAAAATTTTGGATACAGATATAAATGTATCCACATCACAGCACACAGTTCAGTGATGGTGTGCACAGCTGTATCTTCAAATTGGAAAAGTTAGATGCTGTCGTTGTTCAGAGCCAAACTTTTCTAACTTCTGAGAGCTTTCCTGAAACAAAGGTTCTTTTTGCTCGGGCTCGCTTCCAGATCTGAAAGAGAGCGCTATCATCATTGGTACTTATCAATCCTTTTATATTTTGTGCTTTGCCTTACAAATTCCCAAACTTGTATATAGGGTAGCAGCAGAAAGAGGAAGTGGGAAGAAGAGAAGAAATCTTCAATAACAAAAGTTGTCTGAGGTTGCACACTTATATAATGCAGTGGTAAGAGTGGAGGGTTTCTTTTTTACCTTTATTCTATCAATATTTGTCTCTACTCTAATTTAGTGCTTTCTAGGGCCACAGATACAGAAACTAGTCAAAGTTCATCTGCTTTGAAATTCACATCTAGGGAGACAAATAGATGCATTCTCAATTACAGTATAATATACCAATGCTTCAAAAAAGACCAAGAAGAAAAGTCTATAAAAAATGTTTGTAAGTCCCAGTTAGGAATCTGTTTATTATAAACATCATCTGTGTTGTGGGAGAAAGATAATAAAAGTTATACAAAATAAAAATAATGATAACAGTAGTTTATGTTCCATGCTACACCAGCTATTTTAAAATTGAACTATCTCACTTAGTTGGTTCATTTGTGAGAAAGGACAGCCTTAGCACCCATCACTGGTTCTTTCACTTACTTCCCATATTTCCAATGTTGGGACAGATGTTGGGATTATAGAAATGCACTAGTCATGACTCTCACCATCAGAGGACTCACAGCTGAAAAAGAGAGAGTGAGAGTGAGAGAGAGAGAGAGAGAGAGAGAGATCCATCAGCTAAAACATGTGACACATTACATAAGTCAGAACGTAATACAATGTATATGATACAGACAGCTGCAGGAATGTCCTGGACCTCGAACAGGCGAGCACCTGCCCTTGCTTACACCCACAGAGAAGATTGCTTAGTGACATTCGACCTCGAAAAATCAGTGTTTATCAGAGGTGCTGCCTCTCCCCAAGCAAGGGGAAGGCAGGACCAACACCAGAATACACCAGAGCGTGCTTTTAAGGATACTTGATGGGTGAGAAATCTTCAGATACAAATGAATGTCCCCAAACACAATACTTGTGAAAGTGCTGTTTTCTGATATTTGTAATTTTAAAGTTGATCTTCAGTTTGACCGTATTTACTGAGTAGAAGTTTACAGCAATTTTGGGTGAGCTCTGGAGGCAGAATCTTTCCTTGCTCTTCTTCATTTAGAGGATCCCTGCTGAGGTTGCCACACTCACAAAAGCCTATAGCTAAAAAGTGAAACAAAACTCTGTTTTACAACGAGCTGGGCACGCCTGTGATTCTCCCTGATTTCTGGTAAATGTTAAATTCAGCAATTTGGGTTAATGATTAAGCAAATCTAGGAGACTTAAGCAAGGCTTTTTTGCTTCCTACTATTTCTTCCCTGAAACCAGACTTCGTGCAGCCATCCACCACGTAGGGTACCACAGTAAGCTGTCGTTAAGAGGCTGGGCTTGGTCTGCTTACTGCAGAGCTTCTCATCCATAAACACCAAGTGATCCGGTTGCCTACCAACTTGACTTCATAGAAAAGAGAAAGTAAGGAGCGGCTGACTATGGCTGTGTGCTGCTATTAAGTTTAAGCGGTGCTGCTTACTAGTAGAATCAAGCCTAAGAGTCCCACCCCTCAGATGGAGTTTTGTCCAACTGTGACATGTGGTAGGGTGGCTCAGAAGGGTGTGTGTGTGGGGGGGGAGGGCTGTGTACACATGGGCGTGTGCGTGTGTGTGATGGATAGTGATAGAGAGAAAAAGAGAGAGAACTTTGAGCTATAGTTCCCTCCTCCTTTGGGCAGAGAAGAGCCCTGCCTCAAATCAACTATGGTCAAAGAGGAAGGGGATAAAGGAGATAAACATGAGAACCAGTTTTCTCTAAATACATTATTTTGCTCTCAGGGAGCTTAGACTCTAGATAGGAGCAAGGCTCTATTAAATAAAACTGGTCATTAATAATACAAATTAGCTTTACAGATGAGTTGAAGAGAGCAAGAACCCTGAGCTGGTATCATTAGGGAAGATCTTGTGCTGGAAGCAGAATTTTAATTAAAATTTGAATGATGAATTTCATTTCAATAAACTGCAAGAATGACATTTCAATGGGTGAGCCTAAAGCAATCTTAAAAATTCAATTTCTTATCTGTTTTTTCAATAAATCCTTTGGTTTTGGTGTTATGAAGTTATGGCAGTGACCAGGTAGCCTGAGAATTTCCCATAAAATACTTCTTCCTGTTTTACAGAGGGGGAAATGTAGTTATTACAGAAGGAGGCAAAGAACAGAACTTTACTAAATGTCACTCCTTTTCTATTTAACGTCTGTATTTTAGAATCTATGTCAATTGTGTTAGCTGTTGCATGAATGGTATCTTGTCTTTAACCCCTTTAGTAGGTAAAGCTAGAATTAAAAATGTTAAAATTAAAATTCCCCATCATAGGAGAAATCACACCTGGAAGGGGACATGCTTGTATTTGAAATTGTATCTCCTTGTCTTAGTTCCAGATAAGGCAAGCCGTTGATGGGTGTAGAGCTTAGGTGCATTGAGTGCTATCACATGAAAATCCAGAGTGTTGCTATAGCCACACAATATGGGAGGGGATTTTGGTCCATTGTGAAGATTCCAGGCATAGGGATTGCCTAACTTCAGATCAAAGTGTGTGGAATTAAGGAAACTGACTTTCATTGCTATCCTCCAATATTCTACCACTGTGGTCACTGTTGACATTTTCACTTTATAGAAAAGAGGACATCTAAGACTGCTTGGAGATCCACCCAGTTAGTAGATGAGCATGTTCTGTACATTTCATATCTTTTTATCTACAAGATAAAAAGTACCTAAAAACAGAGTCAATCCCATGTAACTCTTGTCCACCTACTCCTCACAAGCATCCTCTCCTCCTTGATGTATGTACCCAGATATTTTATGTCAAGATATTTATATCTTTAGGGAGCTATTAAAAGGGTACTTTTCCAGAATCTCATTATTAATTAAATGATCTTCCAGTAATTATTAGAGCTCTCTTGGCCTCCATTTCAACATCTGTACACATCAGAAATGATAACTTTTACCCTGCATATAATTATAATACCATGCAGGTAATTTTACTATATGGATTGTTTAAATTCATATTTTAAAATGCACTTGTTTGTGAATCAAATCCTACTCATTGAGTGTCTGGTATGGGCCAGGAATAATGATAGCTAAGGTGTAAGAATGGACATAACAGATTGTTGTCCTCTCTGCTAGAACTTACAATTAAAAAGACGAGGTGCAGATCATACATTTAAATAGATACAAAAACAAACATGTTGTGAATAGGGTGCATTGAGGAAGATTAGCATGAGAGTTCAATTCAATTTTTAGTATCAAACTAGTCCTCTTTGAGAAAGTGACCATTAAACTGAGATCAAAGGATGGTTCGGATTAATCCAAGCAAAAGGAGGGAGATAGAATATTCCAGAGAGATGGGAACAGCATGTGTTGAAGCAAAGTGGGCAACGGCTGTGAGTACATGTCCTAAAGGGCCACAGAGAATGCAAGTTTTATTTTAAAAGCAAAGGGAAGCTACTTCATGAACTTGTTATAGCATTACTTGTCTCCCCTACTTGATTATAAACTCCGTGAGGCTAGAAACCAAAATGAACATGTTGTTGCCTCTCTTACAGAACCAGATACCATGATTTGTTAAGCAAATATTTACTAACTAGAGTGTTCTAAGTTACAGAGATAGCAGAAGTGCTTCGTGAGGTATTTTTCCCAAGATTCACTACAACTTGAACAGCTCTTGAGCTGCGTGAAGATGAGAACGTTAACTTTGTTCCATTACACTAGGTATGTTTTAAAATTAGAGGCAAATTCTTCACCCAATACAGTCTGTGTGTGTTTTTGAGTAATGATGAATAAATCCACATATTACACTTCCTTCCTTTTGAAGTGTTTCATATTTGTTTTTTCTTGTTCCCTTTAGGTTTTTCAAGAAATTACAATGATGCGGGTGAATGTTTCATGTAGTTCTTGGATGTCACTTCACAAAAAGAAAAACAAATAGAATGATCTCAGGATAATAGTCACTATGTTCTGGACAGAGATCAGTAGCCGTCCTGTAAACTCGTGCTCCTAGCCTAGCAGACACCAGACCCAGTAGTGGAGGTTTTATTTCATCACTTAAAATGTAAGCAAACAGCGGGGGGTGTCCTATCCATAATAGTCCTATTATCCTGCTATCCTTACTTCTGCTACTTTTATTTATGGCTTTTCACACTGCAGAATGATCCCTTGATATCTCCTTCCACAAAGGATTCTACAAAAATCGAAAAGCTCAAATTCTCATTATGCTTTATATGTGGTTTCTCAAGGTGTTTCTTGATGAATTCATCCTTTTGTAAATTCATCATTATAACAATTGGGCATAAAAACAGATTTTATACAAAATTCTTTCAATTCTCTCAATCGTGTCTTTTTTCTCTATATTGGGCACAAAATGCTGAGGGGTTCATTTTACTTTCATTTAAGCCATTACCCCCGTGTGAGAAATGCCTTATTATAAAAATATTTTTTAGTATTATCATTTGGGGAAGGAAAGTATCATTTGCAGGGCAGTGGTATAGGAGAAAACTAAACTTTTTATAGGAATTCAGCTGACGCCTGGTGCCTTTTGTGTCAGAGAAAACAAAATGGAAAATACTCATTTGATAAATATGAATTGGATGACAATGAGGACACAGCAGTGAACGGAACCCAATCACTTCTGAATGGAGGTCTGATCTGCTTGTGGCCACTGGGACCCATGTGAACTAATGAAGCCACTTTGGCTGTTCACACTTGTCAGGCTCTGCAGCTTTCAGGGACTGGAAGCAGGAAGGACTATGGGTTTCCTCCCCGGGGATGTTACCACCAGTGATACGGCAGCATGAAAGCAACTCATGGGCCAAATTCCACCACATGTCCAAACTTTTATTATCAAGTAGGCCCAGAAGCAGTGATATAACCTTTTCTCTACATTTGGTGAAGTCTCCACTCTATGGTGTTTTTTTTTTCAGGCAGTCCAATGAGTGTTTTGCATGAAAGGACAAATACAACAGCACTCTGATGAGAGGATCAGCTAAACTAGTGATCTTCAAATATATCTGCTCCCATGTCTTCCTCAAACATTTAAGTTGAAAATAGGATTTTACTACAAGTTTAACTGTCTTCCTCAAACATTTAAGTTGAAAATAGGATTTTACTACAAGTTTAACAGTTGCATGGATGAACTTTTCCTTATAATGTGTATTATGGTATAAACATAGTTTTGTGAAAACTGTGGAATTAAAGACTTTTCTCAACACATTCTGACAAAAAAAAAGTCTGACTTGGTTTTTCTACTTCAGTTTAACATGCCTCTGTGAAAACCACATCATTTCTGAGTTCCATCCTTAAGTGGTTGGTAGGTAGGTACGAGGCACTGGACTTTGCTGCAAATGTGTTTGTTACCTAGATGAAATAGGGTTCTGACACTTAGTATAGCTTTCCTAAGATTTCTTTGCTTGTTATCAAAGGACTCTGATTGCCACATTGTCACTTTGTTTGGTGCCCAGAGTCTCACCTCTGACCCTAGTTTAGTCAGAATGAGTATGTATGACTCTTTTTGTTAAAGAAGGTGATGAGACAGACAAATGTAAATTGAGGTTATGAATTGGGGGAGAGTACAATTTCAAGCTAAAGGAAAGAGTATCTTTCTTTATATTTTTATTTCCATTATAATAATTTCTCCTCACATACTACCTAAAAACCTCATGTAACCAGGATACATACTCTCCCAGTCTGAAGACTGCTTGCCAATGATGGGTCTGTTGTAGATAATAGTAAACCCCTTATAATGACAAGATAGGCACTGGAGAAGAGAGAAAGCTAGAAAAATAATTAAGGATGAGTTTGACTGTTGATGTTATTTTAATATGTTGTGACTTTTGACACTGAACTGAAGATGTCCTTAAGCACTTGGACATTGGTGTTGGCCTCCAATCCTACCCTATCCTCCTTCCTGCTTGCCTCCATGGACAACCACCTGCTGCTTTGCTCCTTTCTGAGACAATCCTTCCCCTTTCGTATTCAATCCCATCTCTCCTTCTTACTGAGGGACATCTATCTCTCCAGCAGTTTTCTACGATCTTCATTATCAATCTCCTCCTTTCTTTTGCATCAATCCCATCACCTCATAAAGATACTGCTATATCTCCCATTTAAAAACAAAACAAAGCAAAACAAAACAAAACACATAAACAGACCCTCTCCTGACTTTATTTTCTCTCCAGCTGTGTCACCCCATTTACTTACTTTTCTTCATAGCAAAACCCTTCAGAAGAGTTGTCTCTACCGTCTGGGTTCAAACTCTTCTCTCATCCCTTCTCAAACACACATAAAGTCTACTTTCATGTCTACTTTCACACGAAGCTGCTCTTGTCAGGTCCCCAGTGACCTCCCCATTTCTTTGTCTTCAGGTCACTTGACCCATCAATAGTATTTAACATATTTGCTTCTTCCCTCTACCTGGTAATTCCAGGATACCATATCTTCTCATCTCTCCTCCTGTCACTGGTTGTTCCTTTTCAGTTTTCTTGGGTAGTCATTTCTCTTCTCCTAGACTTCTTAGTGTTTAAGTGTCCAAGGACAGACCTTCTTCTCCTCTAGGTCACCATTCATTTTGATAATTCTTACCCAGGTCAAGGCATTAAATAACATCAATATGCATAAGACTCCTACATGTATAACTCTGGCTTAGACCTTTTCTCCAAGTCTCAGTCTTGCTCACCCAGCTGACTTCTCAGCATCTCCGCTTGCCTATCTAGTAGCAACTCAAAGTCAACATACTCCAAACTGACTTCTGATCTGTTCCTTGTAAGCTACTCCCTACAGATTTCCTCACCTTGAAATGAAGGCGGCAACATGTTTTCTATTGTCCAGGGCACGAAACCATTTGTCAGAAATTACTTTTGGTTCTGTTCTCAGATCACGTTATGTACAAAGCATGCAACCACTTTTCACCCCTCCACTACCACTCCCTGCTCCAAGGCCTCATAAACTCTTTCCTGGATTACTGTGGTGGACTCCTAACTGCTTGGCCTTAGTTTACTCTGCTCTTATTCTTAATCTATAGCTAGACTGACCTTTTTAAAGACAGGTTAAGCCCTTCGGTTGCTCAAAACCTGCAGAGGCTTGCCATTCTAGTCTGAATAAGACCTAGAGTTCTCACAATAGCCAGAAGACTTCATTTTCAACAACACTATTTTTGCTCACTCTGCTCCATCTACACTGGCTTCCTTCCTGTTCTGCAAACACACCAGGAATTGCCTGCCTCAGGAGCCGTGCACTGTCTGGCTCCTCTGCTTAGTTACTCTTGCCCCAAATATCCTTCAGGTCTCACCTTCTCAATGAGACTTATCCAGATATACCTTATTTAAAATTATGCCTTGCTGTCATTACTTCTGGCCCCTTTTATCCTGCTCTACATTTTCCTCTGTGGTATTACTTAATATCTTCTAAAATTCTCTATTATTTTATTATCTATTATACTTAATATTTACTGTTATCTTCCTTTGGATAGAATGTCAACTCTATGAGGACAGGAAGCTAAGTATTTTTTCAGTAGTATTTATCTCAAAAACCTAGAATAGTGCTTGGCATATAGTAGAGAAAATAAATCAATCATTAGTATTAGAATGAATATTAAAGATCGGGAATAAATGAAGAAAAGGTAAATGTTTAAATTTGAAACAGAGAACTTCCACATACGTAGCTGGAGTAAGTGATACAGTGATAAACGACTGAGAAAAACTATTCTCAATGGTGGTGGAGTATGAAGGCCTTGGGAGGAGTTTCTGGAGCTCTACAATAACACGTTTAGGAGAGAAACCGAAGAACTAAGAACTAAGACTTGACAAGTGGCCCTTGGTCTGGAGGAAAGCACTGTTACTCTTAGAGATTTTCAGTGAAGAGCCAAACTGAAGTTCCAGACACAGGAAGGGTCCCTAATGTCTAGCACACGTTTTGGAAACCAGAAGACTTGGACATCAATACAACTCGTTAGCAGTTTCTAGAGGAATTGAACTTGTCCTTCTCTACCTCATTTTCCAAATTCGCAAAATGGGAATAAAGGTTTCTTATATTTTCCAGAGAATACCAAGTTTAAAAGAGAGTGACAGAGACCTCTGGGTGTTCCCCCAGGTAAAGAGCTCTATAAACACAGGTTTTGTTATGATGATTCAACCAGTCCGGTGGGAAACACAGCTGGCCATACCTGCATTGCAGGCCTGGTTTTCTTTTGACCTATCAAAAAGCGTGACTGTCAGCAAAACATTCTCCATGGTCCTGCATTTGCTGATTTGCATCTTATAATGTTCACTGCCCCCTTTTACAATGAGGCTGCCTAGTGATTAAAAAAGGTTAATATGGGAAAATGACTGATGTGGTCAAGGCCTGGCTTTTGTTTAAAATGTTCTTAAGTTCTTATTCAGGAAGAAGCTTGAGGGTGAAACTAAAAGTATTTTTCTTCCTGTAAGGAAAAAGAAGGTAGATCTTTTCCTAGCTTCTTAATATTGATGCCTCAGGAACATTGTTAGTTACATAAAATGCTGCCCTATTGAGAAGAATTGTATATTTGCAAATATCAAAATACTATAACTTATCAATTTTTAAAGAGTTTTGTTACCATTTGATTATCAATAGGCATCTACTGAATTTCTACTATTTACTCTCCAGTTGGAGATCCTGTTCTTCACCAGAGTTTGCATATTATTAGAGAAATATGGAATTTTCCATTAGTATTTGTCTCTTGCATTAATTCAAAAATTTGTTGCTATCAAAAATCTGTGAAGTAAAGTAGTTTTTTTCAATGCCCTGGGCACTTAAAGAAGTGCAAGTCATTGTTTCTGCCTTGGGGGATGTTAATGCGATTGCTGAAATAACAGAGGAGAAATCAGGGAACAGAGCACAGGCTACGGGACAAATCAAAAAATGCTTCGTGGATGAAGAGAGACAGTATTAAGAATCTGAAAGGCATCAACCCAAACCCGTCACTTCAAATATGAAGAAACAGAAGCAGAGAGAATTTAAGGGATTTACCCCAAAATGAAGGTAAATAGCATAGATCAGTAGAGAAAAATTTGATGTGTGTGTGTGTGTGTGTGTGTGTGTGTGTGTGTGTGTGTGTGTTTTAATGATCCTGAAAACTATAGATTGAGAAGAATATTGAAAGGAACAAAAAAGGATGGGAAAAGAAATCATCAATGAACAGCCTGAATTAAAGTATGAAAGACCAAATGGGCAGGTCAAGCACCATTTTCCTCTCTGGTGAGAGGGGCTGGAGGAAGATCTCACAGAGCAGAAGACATTCGATCTGATATAGCAATATGATGGCAACGTTTCATGTTTTGGCAAAGAGAAAGAAGGACATAACCTACTCATCCTTCTTCTGGCTGCCTGTCATCTCCTTGCCCTTTGAATTTTCTCTTCACACTGTTATTCTTACACTGTCCTTGGTCATTTCACTGCTGTTACTTGAGTCCAAATTCTCTTTGTTCTTTCAGCTACTAAGTAGTCTTGGGTTTTTCTCTGGCTGAATGTAGCCAACATTCCTTGCACAAGTGTGGGCAAATGTTGATGTGGTTGGTTGGTTGTATCTTTTACATTTTGGGGAGACTTTTTCCTTCACTGACCTATTTATTATTTATTTATTTTTAGGTGCAGCAACCCTCGGTTAACCTCGCAGATTGCAAGGACCTTGTTAGCTTACGATTCCTTAATTTTTAATTTATTTTTTATGCCTACAGCACCTGGCCTTTCAAGGTAGTCTCTCATCCAAGTACTAACCAGGCCCACCCCTGCTTAGCTTCCAAGATCAGCTGGGATCGGGCTTGTTCAGGGTAGCATGACTATAGACCCTTCATTGACTTAATTCTCCTTTTTTAGTGTCTGATAATTCCTCTTTTTTGGTGTCGAGTTCTCATCTCTATCAAATTACTATTATGATATTCTCCAACTCAAAAACCAAACAGACAAACAAACTCAAAAGAATTATAATGTCAGCGATAAATTTTAGCCTCCTTTTCCAGCTATTTGAGAGCTTCTGCAACCTATTCTCAAATTCCACTATCACCTTATCTATGTTACTATGTGATTTTTACGCAGTGCAAGATGAATAAATGACTCTGCTCATTATCTTACCTCCTATTTGTATTTTTTCTCCAACTATTTTGCCTACCTGAATTAACTTTTGTTTTTTCATCTATTTCTGTCAAAATTCTACAACACTTTTAACCACAACACAAGCCCCAACCTCCTATATAGAATCTCTCAGAATTCCTAATCTTCTTCTGAATCACTATCGATAATACTTGAACTTATATTACTTTTAAGTCGTTCCCTAGAGTCTTCCTGTGTTGGAATCATTTCTGTACTTCTATAGATAAGTTCCTGTATATGAATCAGACCAAAGTATGAAACCCAATGTGCAGAATGTAGGCCAAAAATTGAAAGGTTTTTGAAAGTCCAACTGATTAAATGAATGAGAAAATTACCCCTCCTATGTTTTCTGGCATCATTCCCTTTATGTAGGTTAAATGAGCCTTCTGCTAGAATATGATCATCTAAGGGGAATTCAGTGGTCATTCTGTCTTGTATTTTCATTCATTTAGATGTATTTATTCAAGAGTATATTTCAACAATATTGCAATGGGTCATAATTTTTTTCTGGACACTGATTTATGAAATGGAAGCTTTTACTTTTTGAATGTACTTCAGGATAGAAACAAAAGACTTTTAACTGAATTTTTAAAAAGCGTTTTAAAAAAATGTGTCTAGAGTTCAAATTACATTGGGGAGAAAAGGCATTAAAAGAACTCATGGTTACCCAAGCTATCACCCCCAAGTTTTAGGGTCACTATTTAAAAACATGTTTCAGCAGTTGGCTTTGCTCTTACCACTTAAGAGCAAAGAGTACTAGTCAAAAACATACTCAAAAGAAACCAAATGTTCAGTCACTGGAAATCACCTTTTCCATGAAGAAATAAAATAAAAGCTTAAGGGTAAATATATTCTTCATCTCAAGAACTAGAAATCCAGCTTCAAATATACACAGTAGTTTCAAGCTCTACTGAGCCAGAGTTATCCCATTAATTATAGATGACATTATGTTTTAAACAAATACAAATTGTTTTGCCCTCACCTTTAGAACCTCCTGAAGCAAATGTTTGATTCCCAGTGAGAATCATTTTGCACAGCTCAGGCCTTGAATTATTAGAAAAGCTGCAGTAATATTCTGCCATCCAAAAATATAATCTTGTCTTGTTGATATTTGACTTTCATTTTACTGTGTTCTGTTATTTAGTGGGAGGGAGAGTTGAGGGCAGGAAGAACATGGTTCTCTATCCAGTTACTGAAGATGACTTAATAAGCAGAACGATGGGGGAAAACTTCATCTTCAGGCCAAGAATTGTATAAATTCTGACATTTTCTTCTATTCCAAGCTCATGGCAGATATTACTGATGGGTGAAAGCATTTCCACTCAACCCAAATGCAACTTTAGACTTTGTTAATGCCACCTCTAGGACTTCTCATAGTTACACTGATTGTGTTGGGTAACAGACACACACACCCACACACGTATGCACCAAAAACAGAATTTGTTACAACATAGTACTGCAGTTAGCCACTAGCAATTGATGTAAGAGGTTGACCTGTTATCTCCTTTCAGTTTACAATGTCAATAAATCTTTCTTCTGGGTTACTTACTATAGGCTCATATGGATAGGTCTGGTCTATTCTACTCGATTTTCCTCTGGAGGTACAAAGTGTTTTGAAACCTTTCCAGACCTTTCTTTCTGGACTACTGCAGTGTAGTGTGCAGATGGTAAGACCCTCTTGTCTACACTTTCTACAACCCAGTATCCATTTTCCCATGTGCTAATTGCCCAGTTTTCTTCTGTAGTGCCAACCTTCAGGAGGCATCCCAGGTGAAGAAGGCAACTTCTCTGTGAGAATGTTTTATTCTAGCCATTGTCAACATGAGAAGTCACAAGAACAGAAGCTCAGTCTGTGGTTGTGGACAGGGCTCAGCCAGAGTTCAGTAGAAGCAGCTTCTTGGAGTCAGACCTTGTCACTCACCTTCAGCTTTTTTCCACTTGGCTCACAGATCTTTCTTGGTCATCTTTAGATTGAGGACATGATTTAATGAAGAAGAATACTGGATCTGGAATCAAAAGTCCTAGATTTAAATCCAGTGTTTTATTTATCTTTTAAACAAACATCTACTGAGCACTTGCTGTGTTTTAGACATTGAACTGGAGCCTTTTACATTCATTATCCCATTTAACTTCACAATATTCCTAAATCAGATTCATTGATTATCTATATATACTACTATGAAAATGGAGGAAGAGAGACTAGGCAGAATGTCACATGAAGAAAGTGTAGAAGTTATGATTTGCACCGAGTTCTAGCCATCTCTGGAGATAATGCTCTTAATCAAGATACTAAATTGTCTCTTGCCAACTCTGTGACCTTGGACAAATTAACCAATGCCTCAGACTCATGATCTTACCATCTGAGTTTCAATTTTCCCATGTGTAAAAGTGGATGTGACAATAACCTGAGGACACCATAGTGTTGGTCAAAGAGATGTGAAAGATTGTTATGAGCATTGACTGCCTATATGAAGGTCATTTGCTGTTTTTATAAAGTAAGGAGGAGAACATAGTTTGGAAGTAGGAAACTGGCAAAAAAGAACAAAGCAAAGACTTCACTGTGCCTGTCCTGAGAGCATCCCTACTTCTAACACGTAAGTTTTCTCTTAATTCCTGGACCTTATTCATGTGATGCCATCTGGTAGAGCAATAATGACAGGGGCTCAGCTTTAAAAGACATAAAATTGAATTCAATTATATAGTCAATAATATTGTAATAACTATGTATGGTGTCAGATGGGTACCAGACTTAATGGATGAGCAATTCATAAGGTGTGTAAGGTGTATGTTGTACACCTGAAACTAATATAATATTATATGTAAACTGTAGGTAAAAAATAGATTAAAAAAATTAAAAAAAATAAAAGACTCCATTTTCCTCTCAAAATAAATAACTAAATAAAATACATAAAATTGATATTAGAAAAGAGAAGCTTATATCACATAGATGAATATATAAACAGAAAAGAATGAAAGAAAGAAAGAAAGAAAGAAAGAAAGAAAGAAAGAAAGAAAGAAAGAAAGAAAGAAAGAAAGAAGAAAGGACAGGAGAAAAAAATAAGGAAAGAATGAGGAAAGGAGGAAGGGAGAAAAGAAAGTCTTTGGTTCCATTAAGTAATAAATTATAATCATAATGGTATTAGATGATGTGTCAAGAAAATTTTATCAGTTCTTTATTGATTATGATGATGAGGAGAAGCCTATTCAATGAGAATCGAAGTTTCAAAATTTTATCTATTTTTAAAAGAAAAATTTGTAAAGATATTTATAACACAAAAATGATAAAATTAATACTAAGATGATCAGGGCAAAGAGAAAAAAATAAAGCAAGGTAAGGCTAGAACATGAAAATGCTTACCTATGGCCCATATAGGTGAGAAGTGGACAGCACATTTTGCTCTGAGCCAACTAGCAGCCAAGTCAAAGATGAGTATGTGATTTATAGAGTGATAAAATTAAACAGACAAAAAAAATAAACATCCAGGCAGGTGGAGCATATCTTCTCATGTTTATACGCAAGCAGAATTTTTCTCTTGGGTCCTCAAAAACTGTATATGGGAAATTATGGGGGTCTATCATTAAATAGCTGTAATAAAAAGTGTTAGGAAGGTGACTCTAAAATGTCTATCAATGTAGTTTCGTGAAAAATAAAAGCAATGTGGTCCCTCTGAAGTTGTGACTTGATTCAAGTGGGGAACTAACGCTGTAGACTTCCCAGCATCTCAAGAAGTGAGTGTAGGGTATCATTGCCTGTTTTCCTTTACTTGATGGATGAGAAGTTAGGGGGCAGAGGTGATCTTTGACTCAGAGTCAGAATACTCAGGTCTTGGAGATCCTGTCATAGCTCAGAGCCTGACCCATAGCTTCAAAGATGATCTACTACTGAAGCTGTGCCACTTTGCAGGATCACATTCCACAAGGTCTACTTGGAGAAGGACATGGAGATTGGCCCCAAGTTGATTTCAGACACAAAAGGAAGCTACAGATAAGCAAAGATAAAGCTCCTACAGCAGAGGCTGGCACTTTTTCCTATAAGCTGTTGGTTAGTTGGGCTCCCCAGCTAATTAACTATTCACTCAAGTATTCCATAAATATTTATTGAACCCACTTTGTCCCAGGAATCATGCTAAGCCTTTGGTTATGAGGTCATCCCTAACTTACTGGGGCTTATACTATCTCAAAGAAACTTGACACAATGTGTAATCGTATCAGATCACAAAGCACAGGATGCCAGGGGGCAGAGGGCTAAGGAAAGTCTTCCAGGGCAAAATCCTTTAAGGTGGGCCTCAACGATAAGTAAGAATTTGCCTAGTAAAGGCAATATGATAGATGTTGAAGGAGAGTGTGCCATACAGAAGGCTAGAAGGAATACATACACTTGTGGATGTGAAAGAATTCTACTATGCTTGGAAGATACAGATGTGGGGAGAATGATGGTTAGCATGGAGAAATTCTGGAATGGAAAAGATGAAAGAAAAGTATAAGAAAGGAAACAGAAAACAAAAGAATTAATATGTTGGTCCTGTTTTATAAAAGTAGTATTTAAAATACCTTATTAAAAGGCAAAAACTCAAGTTTTATATATACAAAAAAGCAAACTCTAAGTCTAAAAACAGATAAATGGAAAACACATACCTGAGAAAATGCAAAGAAGACAGGATGGCAGAAAAGGAAAAAGAGAGGAAGGAGGAAAAAGAAAATTAGTAGGCATAGATAGAATTCAGTCAGGGCTTAATTCAAGGTACACATAAAAAAGAAAATATGCATTTGAAAAATGAAAATATAACATGGAAATAAAATGCTACAGATGTTCCAAATATCAGGAGCTCTGGCTTTTTTCCTCTAGCACTGCCCAGTGAAGTAATTCTCAGTTTGTAGCAACTAATTTGCTATTCTGATTACCTCTAATTGTAGTCATCACAGCTTGTGATACCTCTGTGCCATCCTTATCGATTTTCACACAGATAAGATAGGTTAAGGCAGATATGAGTAAAGATACTTTAAAAAGTATAATAGAGTCAAAAGGCTTCTTTATGCTTATTTTAGCTACAAGATTTAGAAATGTTTTGAGGACTCAATTGGAGAGCGATGCAAGTTGATTCGAGGGGCACCATACCCTTTCCTAAGGGATCTTTTGAGGAAACCCTGATCACCATAGATGTATTCAACTAACTGGTAGTCAATGCAAAAACCTTACATGTGTGCAAAATAGAAAGTTTGTATTTGAAAGGCAAGTGCTTGAATCAAGTTGAGATGATTCATACTGGGAGAAGAGAGATGACTCTGTGGTAAGGGGGAACATCACAGTGACTCAGTAGTAAAAGGTGAAACAGTAGGCATGTTGTGGGTGGGATAGATTTGTCACCCACATTCCAGCTCATGGTGTTTCAGTCAGGCACATTGGCACATACAGCTCCGAAAAGATGACTCCTATACTGCTGATGGGAATCAGAGCTCAGGATGGTCAAGGTATTGTGCTGGTTTTCCCTACACAATGAGGTCGTCTCATGGAACAGTTAGTAAATAACCAGGCTAAACAATTAAATTATGGCAGATCAACTTTATTCCACTGGGCCGTAAACCTGGAATAAAATATGGTGGTAGGAAGGAAAAACAACCAAGATACTGGACACAAAGCTTAATATGCAGAATCTGACACTAGTAGCTGGGTGACTGTGGTCTTAGTTTCCATATGTGTCTGTGGAGGTTTAATAGATAGACTGACTTTCATCCCCTGCTATACTATAGTCAGAGGTACAGAGCAAGGTATCCACTCTAGCCCTTTTGTAAGTAAGCTAGGGAATTATGCTAATGACATCAAGTGTTGGTTATATGCCATTTAAGGATTTCTGGCTTAGAGCTAGGAGGAGGAAAATGCCAGTTGGGAATGCATTGACACAGGGCTCAGGAAGGAGACACATAAAAGTATCCCCAGCCATGCACAGAGATGTGGGTCAATGCTCCCCACTGAGAAAGATTCAGAAAGCTGTTGCTTCTTATGCCCCAACTTAAAACTCTTTATGGCTTTTTAATTACCTTAAAATGAATAAAACAAACAAGAAAGGTTTCACAGAATCAACTTGAGGAACAGCTTGATGAACTAAAGTGACTCTGGGCCTCTGTACTCTGCTGAGTGTCCAGATGACCTTGAGACCCAGCCATGGGGCTATAAGACACTAACAGGGTAGAGCCTCTTGGTTTCTTCCAATCCCACAGGTTCATAAGTCCTCATCTGGCCATGCAGTCCTAATCACTGGTTTGTGACAGTCCTTCTTACTTCAGGGACCGGCCAAACTCTATTCTCTCTCACATGTGATGATTCCACCATTTCTTACACCTCTAATTTTTGTGTACTGTATTCAACTTTCAAGACAACAGAACTGTCTCAAACTTGAGGAAGTCTTCCTTAACCTGCATGGACTGGATTATGTGGTAATAAGTGCTCAATCAGTTGTAATAACAGAGCTATATATAAACATGTGTGATTATGTTTGTCTCTCCCACTAGGCTGAAATCACCATGAGGCAGATACTGATTTTATTCTCAGCTGAATTCCCAATACTAGCCTAGGCCTGTATATAATATGTGTTAAATAAATGAACACATGCAATACATGCATCACTGGACTTCAAAGACTTTCCAGCCTCCCATTATGGATTGAATTATGCGCCACCCCTCCTCCCCCTAAAAAAAGATATGTTGAAATTTTCAGCCTCAGTACCTGCAGGTGTGACCTTATTTTTAATAGGGTTTTCACAGATGTAATCAAGTTAAGATGAGGTCATTAGAGCACGTCTTAATGCAATGTGACTAGTGTCGTGATAAGAAGAGGAACTGCTATGTGAAGATAGACCTACAGGGAAGTCATGAGACTATGGAGGCAGATATTGAAGTTACGCAACGCAGCTGTAATCCATGGAATGCTGAAGATCAACAGCTGTCACCAGAAGCTGGGAGAAGCAAAGAAGGATTCTACCCAGAGTCTCAGAGCATGGCTCTGCTGGCACCTTGATCTGGGACTTGCGGTCTCTAGAACTGTGAGACAGTAAATTTTGTTGTTTTAAACCATCCAGTGTGTGGTACTTTGCTACAGTAGTCCTACAAAAAGAAAACAAAAACAAAAACAAAAAACTAATATACCTGTCAACATGTACTTGGAGTCTTACAAAATATTTCTCTGAATCAAAGAGACACTGACCTAAACAACAAATGTAGAAGCGACACTAATTTTCTTATAATGTTCGAAAATGCTTACAGAGATTTAATTTGTGAAGAATACCAAGAAGTCAATATGCAAATATTTCAAGTTTCTTCAATATGTTCTTGTTGGAGAGAAAAAAAGACATTTATCACAGTTTCAAAATTTTCAGAAAGTTTCCATTTCTAAATGATATCTGCTTTTTAAGTCTTACAAAGATGGAGGACATTTAAGTGTTAATATAGGTTCTGAAGTTGGTCACTTATTAAGACAAATGCCCTGGAAAAGTTAAACATCTCTGTGCTTCCATCTCATGTAAATAGAAATAATCCATTCTATTTATGGTATATTAGCATAAAGTGTGATAACATGTAAAAAATTCTTAGAATAGTCCTAACATATATTAAATATGTACCGTTATTTTATCATTACTTATGTTGCTAAGTGCTTTACTCCAGAGTCTAGTTTGAAATTTTTTTCCCTCTTGTTTTGCTTTATGATGTTTTCATCCCATAATCTGATTGTCTCACAAGAATCCTAGCTGGATTCTTAAAGTGACCATTAACATTTGTTATACTATTGGTACTCCTTTTTCATTCTGTTTAATCTTTCAGCATCCATATGATTCCCCCAAGGAAGACAATTTATATAAATATATGATACTTATAAGTATAAAAAATTGAAGAAAAAAAATTCCTGACTCTTTCAAGACCAGGAAGGAGAACAGTACTAAGGAAATACCCAAGGGACAGAGCACCTGAGACTATTTTGATAAGAAATAGAGACTCAGACAACTCTGACCCCCACTTCCCCAAGAAAAAGAGCTTGGTGATCACCAGCAAGCCATTGAGCATCCTGTTGGATCTGCTTTCTGGGATGCCACATGAGCCTTTGAAGTCTGAGCTTTTCCCAGGTGGAGCACAGATCATTCCTCACATGCTTATGGCTCCAGCTCTCTAAGGAGTCTGGAAGCTCCGGCCTACCCTGTGGATTTTCTGAGATGCACGTTCTGGTGGGGGTGCCCCCGCCTGCGGGACAAGTTTCCAGCAAGCCCATACTCAGGCTGAAATGCCACAAAAGAGGAAAAAGCAAAAGGATTTTGAGCTGACTGGGGAATGAAGTGCTTGGCAGTGTAAAACAATGATTTTTTTTCAGTACCACTTGTTCAGTTCCTTCTTGAGTATAACAACCCCCTGAATATTCATATGTAACCTTTCTAGGGCTCTGTTTAGTGCTTTAGCTTATTCATGCTCTCGGTGTGGGTGCTGATGACTCACGAAGCCTGTTCCGGCAACTAATGTTCTTCTCCAAGCCCCCATCCATGCTTATCCTTTCATTAATTCCCTGTGGAAGCTTTTGTTTGTTGCTTTGTTGTGGTGGTGGTGTTACTTCTTTAAAACTCTGAAAAGAGCTGCACCTCCTACCCCCCAGCGGTCTGGCTCGTCTGAGCCTGCCTCCTCAGCCCTGCTTGTCAGGCTATGCTGACCTCATCTCCAAGGGGAAGAAAGCCACCACCGCTTCCCAGTGGACCTTGTTGTTGCAGCTTCCTGCCTCTGCCTCTACATGCACTTGTGGTAAGCAGAATAATGTCCCCCTGCTTCCCCTAAAAAAGTCCATGTCCCAATTTCCAGGAACCATGAATAGGTGACCTTACAAGCAAAAGGGACTTTGCAAATGTGAATAGTACAGGACCTTAAGATGAGAAGATGATCTTGGTTTATCTGGAGGAGCCTAATATAATCACAAGTGTCCTTATGAAGCAAAAGGGAGAGACAGGAGATTCAGTGTCCCAGTGATACCATGTGAAAAGCCACATTGACTAACTATTGCTGTCTTTGAAGAAGGAGGAAGAAGCCACTAACCAAAGGACACAAAGTCTCTCGAGGCTGGAAAAGGCAAGAGAATGAATTTTCCCAGAAGGAATCAGCCCGGCAGACAGCTTGAGTTTAGCCTAGTGAGACCCATTTTGGATTTCCAAGCTTTACAAGTATAAGCTAATAAATTTTTGTTGTTTTGAGATGCTAAGTTTGTGGCAATTTGTTATAGCACCAATAGGAGACAAATACATTACTTTGCCATCTTTAAATGTTGCGGTTCCAGTGGTGTTTTCTTCACAGCTTGTAAAGTATATAGTGTATGACACATTTATCATGCAAACCAGGATACTTTCTCTGGAGTGAAAGAAGTTGTCATTAATAATTACACGGAAATGACGGGCATAAGTGAGAATATTTGGATCAAACTGTGATGTGCCATTGCCCTATGAATGCACGAGGAAAACATTCTTGTATATTATTTGACTCAACTCTACCTATTTGTTTATTCTTTATGTGGAACATTACGAGATGAAAGATACAACAAATAGATAAGCAGAAAATATGGGTGGTTGCCTTTTTTTTATTGCTAAGCCATATCAGTTCAGTGGTATCTCGAGAGCCATTTTTGCTTCTAAGATGAAACTTTGCCTTCCTCTCCAGTCTTTCTTCCTCAGCCACCATCTTCCTGATACCTTTGATAAATATTCAAGGAGACGACATATACCTTGGGCGAGAAGAGAAAGAATGAAGCTGAGAAGGTGCGTTGAAGATTTGCCCAGGGAGGAAATTACAACGTTTAAGGAAGAAATGTTTTTCGACAGTTCCAGCACTATTTCATTCCTCATCATCTTCCAAATATATTATCTTAGAATTTCACATTCAATCTTTTCTCTTCTTAATCCTATCAATAATTTAAACATGAAAATAAAGCATCAATAACGTCCTTCAGGAAAAGAAGTATAATTACCTTGGGGTGCTGGTAATGTCTCTGAATTCACCTTATTCAATAGCACAAAAGCAAGAGAGTTGATGGAAATCTATAAAAGCAGTAAGAATTCCGTGGGGACTGAGAAGCTGATTAAATTTGTGTTCACAAGAAAAAAAATTGCAAGGCATTTGACCAATACCACTCATTAAGAGAGAGCACAGAGTGAATAACTTTCTGCAGAGAGAGTAGAATTAATGGACAATATAAAAGTTAATTTAAAATAATATGTGTCAAGAACTGTTCTAAATGGTTTTCCTACTTTATCTCATTTACTCTTTCCAATAGCTCTATGATGTTGCTATTTATCTCTATTTTACAGGTAGAAGAAATAAAATCAAAGAGAAGTTAAGCATCCTGTTGGAAATCACACAGCTAACAAGAGCCAGAGCTTCAATTCAGAATAGAAAGTCTAGGTCCAGAGCCCACAGACTTAAGGTAAAAAAGATAAGAGATCGTAATGGGAACATGAGATAGGAACAAGCCATCACCATATAAAGCAAAAAGAAATATTTTGTATGAAAAATATAATAATTGAAATTAAGATCACAGAAGAAGGCAATATAAGAGAATGATTATAGCCAGAGTATGCAAAAGTGAGCCAGAAAATTGGGAAAGTCTCGAAGCACTACTCACAGGGTAAAGAAATGAAAACATTCAAAAAACGAAGTTAAGAGAAATGGAAAAAAGAAGTATCAAAACCTTAAATATAGATGAATAAGTAGGAGAACAACAATAAACAGAAGAGATGAAACATTTTATTAACAATGACAAAGAACACCCCAGCGTTAAAGACCTATGACTGAATAAAGTGCCAAGCAGAACAGATAAGAGACGACCCACACCCAGATAGGTTGGAGGGCATTTAAGAATGGAACAGCAATAGCAAAAAAGCACTGTAACATGTTTGAAAAAGAATAAGCATACCACCCTACAGAAGAAACATCAGGTTGGTATAAGATCAGCCAATGGCAAACTGAATGTAGAAGATAAACCAGTCTTATTTCCAAGTGTTGGAAGGAGGAAAAACCACATATATCAATGTAATTACTATTTAGCATGAGGATGAAATAAATGTATTCTTTGGCCGAAAGGGCCACAGAAATTTACCACACAAATTCCTCTTTGAAAATATACCTGGAGGACATGAACCTTCAAGGAGAGAAATAAATTTTGGAATACACTGTGTTATATGGGAGCAAGAGTAAGTAAAGGCATTATTAGAATATTTTATTGTTTTCTCAGTATGCAGTGACCAAAACTGAAACAACACTGGCAACAGTAGTAACAAAAACAGCAAGAAAGAGAAGGAATTTGAAACTATAACTCCCGACAACAGCAGCATGTTGGGGCAGGAAGTCCAGTGGCAAGGAAGGTGGAGGAAAGGCTCAAAGATCTTAAGAAAAAAGACCATGCTCAGTTGGTAAATTATATAGAAATAGTTCTATAGAAATATAGAAATTGATGGAGTTAATAAATTAGTAGGAAAAATAGAATTACAGGTCTTAATTAAGTAAAGAGAAATAGAAAAAGATTAAAGGTAGAATAAATTATTTTTAAGCCACCAGAAAAAAAAACTTATCTAATTAGAAATAACAAGGACAAAATGAAATAAAAATGAAATTTAGTAAATATAACCACATCAAAGTTATCAACCAAATGCAGATATTCTTAGATTTGATAGATGAAAGAAAAACAAATAAAAAATAGATCCAGCAATTAGTTGTCATTAAGAGACATGTTAAAAATGAATATATACTGCATTTTTTAAAATAAAGGGATAGAACAAAAAAAGTATGCTATCAAATATAAACCAATGAGAAACTTAAGATGGTGATTTTGTCACAAGGCAAAAAAAAAAAAGGACAAAATAGTTATAAAAGACACAAAGAGGACACTTTTGATAATATGACTATTTGACGAAATAGAAACAGTGATACTAGGTGTACACATAACCCAATAGACAGAATGTACACACTGCCAAGGACACATGAAGTAGTCATGGGAATCCACCTGCCTTCAGCTACAAAGAAAACCTCAGTGAATTCTAAATTTGCTCTGGACATGATTCTCTGTACATAATCTAATAAAACTGTAACTTAATAAAAAAAGAATAGTTTAAAAACGTATATGAAGAAACAAGCAAAATACATTCAATAACTCTTGTGTTAAAAAAGAAATAAAGAATGAACTTGGGAATTACTTAGAACTAAATAACAGTGAAACAGCATGACATCAAATTTTGTGGAAAACTGCTAACATTGCATTCAGGAGGAATTTTATAGCTGTATTCACACTTAGTAGAAAAAAAGAGTAAAACAAAAAAATCAACATCTAATCAAAAAACTAGGGAAAAATGAGTATGCATAAAAGGAAAAAAATGTGTAAAATCAGTAAAATTCAGAAAAAAATTGATAACATAAATTATAACAAAATTTGCTTCTTTGAAATATTAGTAAATAGACAATTTCTGGCAGAAGAAAATTTAAAAATAACATTGAAAGAAGAAGGGGAAATAATAGCAGATAGATCTGATTTAAAAATAAAAAGAATATTAGGAATAATACAATACATTTTAAAGTGAATTGAAAGGTGAGTTTCTGGAAAAAATCATAAATAACAAAATGGGCAGAAGTAATAGAAAAATTGAATATACAGATAACCATTAAGAAATTTAATGATAATCAAAAACTTTCTCAAGCAAAAGAAAAGGCACATACATACAAGTGAGTTCTGTCAAACTCTCAATAACAGCTCTATTCTCCAAAGCGGAACCTCAGATATTCAGAGGGTCCAAAAACTGAGAGCAAGGCTGACCCTACCATTAAAGGAGTCCAGGATGAGCCTCACATACCATCCACAGATCTTGATCTCCATTTTACTGCAGACTTTTACCCCCACTGTCAAAGTCTAGCTTTGTAATTGCCAACAAACACCAATTCACCTTAATCTCATATCAGTGTCTGCTACACCCTGACCACCAACTCCTGTTTTTCCAGATGCCTCCCCCGGTTCTCCAATAAACCTTGATTTCCACCTGCAATCATACAATCAAGTTTTAATCATCCTTCTGTCCATTGAACCCTTCTTTTTCTTCATTATCCAGCATGAATTCCATTGTGATTAATCATAATCACCATGCTCTTAAATACATTTTAGCCCTTTTGGCCCTCTCTTGCTTCATGACACACACCTATCAAAACCACAGGTTAACTAGAACTCTATATCTAATCCTTTCCTGCACCAATTCAGCATGAATCTGGCTGAAGAAAACCCAATCACTATATGGGTCTCCTGTTAAAGCAATGCTCATGAACCTCAAAGAAGCCTTTGATGCTTCTGGCATTAACATTATATTTCACTGGTTCATTTGCTTTTTCACTCACCTAAATGACTGTGTCACACTTTCTCCTCACATCTGAAGCGCCGGCATGTGTCGCCCCCTCACTCTCAGTCTTGAATTAATCAGAGGAGTATGCTCACATACTTCTATTAATTGCTTCTACCCACATTCCAATGGTTTTAATGAAATACTCTGCCTTCCTATCTGTTAACACAAGTAAACTGTTTATAGTCTTATCAAAGGCCAAACTCCATATGTGCACTGGATCTCCAAGATATTGTCCCAGCCATTCTATCCTCTTTTTTATGCCACAATTTTCTCTTTTCTAGACAAATTTTATTATCACATTAATATGTTATGAGTTTTTCTATCTTAAAAAACAAAAACAATTGTGATCTCTCTGTTCCCATAGACTTCATTTTAAAACTAAAAATCTTCAAAAATAGTGTCTATATTCACTTTCTTTTTAATTTTATCCTATTTAGAATAGATGCTTACCACATGTTTCAGATCCCCTCTCCAAGTTACTGATGTCCTCACTAATTTTAGTCATCTGTTGTCCTCAATGTCTTACTTGGCCCTCCAAATGCATTTGACAAAGCATATTCCTCCCCACTCCTTGATACCATTTCTCTTTTTGTCTAACAGGGTAGCATACTCCGTTGGTTCTCCTATCTCATTGGTTGCTCTTATTCATATCCTTTGTTTGTTCCTCCCTTTGTCTCCACCTTCATTTTGTTTCTCAAATTTAGTTCTCATGCTAGTTCTTTCCATCTCCATTAATGACAATTCCAGGCATTCAGTTTCAGTTACTCTGAGTTTTCGTAACTCCCCTCTTTCTTTCACATCCCACATTTATTCTATTAGGAAATCTTGGAATATACTTTTAAAACATATCCATAATCTGTTTTCTCATCACTCTCACTGCTACAACTTAGTTCAAACCTAGTCCATTTTCCTTCAACTAGTTATAAAATAGCAAATGGGTAGCCTCATTCCTTGTAGGGAGAGAAATCAGGTTCATTCATCCAGGAGAGCATTCTGTGGTATCTATTAAAGACAAGCATGAATATGCTCTATGAATCAGAGAAGACCATGTAGGTCCATATGGAGATATGTGCAGTGTTGTTTGTAGTAGGAGAAGCTGGAAGAAACCCAGGTGTTCATCAGTAGGTGAACAGATAAGTGTATTTGATAAAAACATATGGTTGCATTTTATGCCACAGCGAGAAGCAAAATTTAGCAACATGGAAAAATCTCGAAAATACAACATTGAGTGAAAAAAAACAAGATCTGTAACATAAAATCATTTGTGTGATTTAAGATCACATTTATACTGTGTTTCTTCAAGGATTCATTTGTATCCAAGGACATTTAATAAACACAGTTGAGTTGGTGCCTTAGTATGGAAAGGTTTGTGTCTGTGATGAACAATGAGAAGGAAAATAATGAAATAAAACAAGAGGGTCCTTGGACAGACCAGTAATTACTCTGGGCTGTGACTCACTGATGGGAAAGAGAGAGAAAATTAAAGCAAACAGAAGTTTTAGCAATTATCTGAACACAGTTTTTGCTTTAAGCACAAACATATCTTATCATATCCAGCACAAACTCAGCTTTCTTATGTCATTCTATAGAAGATCAATTAGAAACTATAGAATCCAATTGTCAAAATCCCTCTTTTACAAGAAGAGCTGAATTTTGCAAAAGATCTGCTGATAGAAGAGTAGACAAGGTTTTCTAAAATGTCTTCATAATGAAGAAGTCACAAAAAATATCTGTTGCTCACCCCCCCACACACACATGCACGACACATGCACATATAACAAACATGTACATATACACCCTAGAACCCTTTAAAGGCTAGAAAAAATCATGAATGAAGTGAAACCAGAGCTGGATGAAATCAATCATAGAAGCTAATGTGCCACAGTTTGGGGACAAACAATACCGGCTACCTAATTTTGGGAATTAATGGGGCTACTTAAGAGAATGAGAGATTGGGCTTTGAGTATGCTTGCAAAGTCACATAGTTAAAATCAAGCCTCCTACCCAAAGCCATCACATCTAAAGGAATTGTAGCCCCAGAGAAATGATGGGTGAAAAAAAAATACCTGACTGCCTACAAGGGAAAAGAAAGAACATCTCTAATTCTGTTTTTTCCCCCCCAAAAGGAATAATAGTCTCCTCTGTGAATCTGCAATCTCAAGCTTGGTCTCATGTGAATCTGGGTTTAACTGTAAACTACCCCATGCTCAAAGAACCCCCAGGCTAAAGCATCACATGAAAATTTTCCAGGCAGGTGGTGTCCAATATATTTTAAGACAAATCCCCTCTGGAGAAAATTACCCTCAATTCTGGTCCCTAGGAATTTCCACATATTACATTTGGCTAGATATTAGCTCACAATAAAAACAAATTACCACACCTTAAAGAAACACAGCTCTATGAGGAGAATAAGCAGAAACCGAAGTGACTTAGTTAAATCTCAAAGACTTCACAAACTATAAGGATCAGACATAGAATATAAAATGCCCAAGAAAATAGAGAGACTATGAGAGAGGAGGAAAAAAGAAGACTGAACTGATAATTTTTCAGAACTGATTATGATAAGCGAAATCAAAGATATACACCATAAGAGAGTAACATGCTATGAGAAATGAGAAAGAAGTGAGAAAAATAAGTGTTAGTCTAGATTTCTATACATGACAAAATGATCTTTTAATATCAAGAGTGAAATAATAATATATATTTTTTGAAAAACAAGAACTGAAACAATTTATACCCTAAATTCTTCCTAAAAGAAATTCTCAAGGATCAATCTCAGAAAAAATGAAAATAATCACAGAGGAAAGTGAGCAAGTGATCTGGAGCATGTAGAAAAGTTTTAACCTACACCAGTGTGGAACAATAATCAAAATGTCTAATTTATTGGGAGGGAAATTAATACTATAAGATCATATGGACAACAATAGCAGGTAAGCAAGATGAGAGATGATAAGAGAGCATCCTAAGGTCTTTGTCTTGTTCATGAGAAGAGTAGATATATTGAATTAACTTTAGATTTATTATTTTAAATGGATATATATGTTATATATGTTACATATATCAATCTATAAAATAAAAGAAAGGAGAAAAATAAACAATACAGAAAACAGAAAGACAAATAAAAAGTACAAAATGAGGTGGTGGAAATAAATCCAAACATATTAATAATCATAAGGAATAAATTTTCTAGGTAAAAAATAGAGATTTCCAGATGGGATTTAAAAATTCAAATTATATGCCCTTTGCAAGAGATATGCCTAAAGCATAAGAATGTAGACATGCTCAAGTAATTAACTGAAAAATGTGTACCAAGCAAATAACCAAAAAAAATCTGACATAGTAATATTAATATTAGGAAAAAAGGCTGAAATGCAAAAATTATTATAGATGAAGAAGATCATTAAATCTTGATTTAAGTTTAAATTTCCTAGAAAGGTATAAAAATTCTAAATATTTATAATGTAATAAAATAGCTACAAAATATAAAAACAAAAAAAAGATAGAATTACAGGGAAATATAGGCAAATTCATTAACAATTGGATAAATTTCTATAACTTGGTTAGAGAGTGATAGATAGGTCAGGAAGAAAATATTTAGCATGGCTAAAAAGATTTCAACAACACAATTAACAAGCTGAATTTAATGGGCATGTAATGAAAACTGCTCAACAATTTGAGAATACCATTATATTCATTACTACAAAGAATATTTACATAAATATCATGTACTGTGTCACAAAAAAGTCTACATTAATTTCAGAGAATTAAAATAAACCTGGCCACATTCTCTGAGTTTAATGCAACAAGATTATAAATCAAAAAGAGAAAAATAATTTTTATTTAAAACCATATATATAGAGAAAATTTTTTAAACTTCTAATTCATATATCAAATATCAATTAAAGAAAAAATCAAAATGCAGCTGAACAATAATGAAAATATTAGATATCGAAATATGTGGGAGACATTTTAAATATGTCTTATAGGAACATTTAGGGAATTATATAAGAAAAGAAAATTAATAAAATATTAACAAGTTAAGCTTTCTACTTAAGAAGTTAGGAAAAGATAAACAATAGACGCCTAGAAAATAAAGAGATGATAAAAGTAAGAGCAGAAATAAATGAAATAGCAAACTAAAATAGGAACGGTCAATATCCAAAATTTATTCTTGAAAAAGATGTGAAAATAAAACCTCTGACAATACTGATCAAGAAAAATGTGTGTGAGGGGATAACAATTATTGAATAATAAGATTGCAAAAAAAGGAAGCATAGGCACAAATTTAAAAGATTTTTTTTAAATTATAAAAATTTAAACAAAAATAACAAATTCATTGAAATCTATCAAAACTGGCTTTTAAAAATCTGAGATTATCCAGAAAGCCTGAAAAATCTTGTAGTCCAATGAATTGTATGAATGTCTAAAAATTCTTTTATAAAGAAAATGCCAGGTCCATATACCAGTTTTGCAGGCAAATTCTTCCAGATTTTCGAGGAAAACACAGTTTTAAACATTTACAAACTTTCTTGAAAATAAAAAAAAATGAGAAAACTCCCCCAATTACTTTTAATATCAAAATTAAACAAAGTATGAAAAATGAAAACTAAGGATAAATCTCATTCAAGAACAGATGTAAAATCCCTACACATTATGATGATGATTATGATGATGATGATAACAATAATAATAATGGTAAATCCTATCTACATTCCTTGTTGCAAGAAATCAGCTTTAATACCTGTGCCATCAGGCTTCCTGGTCATTGCCCTTCTATGATCTTTCTCGTCATCTTTTTTGGGGAAGGGAGAAGATCCTGGCAGACATGGAGTATCCCTATGAGCTAGAGTGGAGGGGCGCGCAGAAGGAAGTCAGACAAGGTAGGATTAACAGCATCCTATCGATAATAAGGATTTTCTCAGTGTTGTGGGTTCTTGTCTTTGTCCTCCACTCCTTGAATCTTTTCTGAGAACCAGTTAGTATAGGATTGATTTGCCTTGATCATAATCAACACCAGAACAGACTTGGTCCTTGTTTTCATGGAGGTTCCTGTCTCCTCAGAAAAACAGCATTAACCAAGTAATCACACAAATAGACACAAATTTGTAAACTATAATAAGAAAGAAGAACATACAGTTCCTCAGAGTTCTAGAAGAGTATATTATGGGAAACCTGACTTTACTTGGTGCTTAGCGAAGGATGTACTGAGGAAATAATATTTGATGTAAGATATAAAGAAATATGAAGAATTAGTCAAGGAAAGGAAAAGAAGATAGAATTGGTCAGAGGGAACAGTATGTTCACATGTTCCCACATAGGAAGGAACAGTTTGTCCCAAAGAACTGTACTCTAGTGACAGAGAGTATGACTGGGAAGGAGCAGGATTCAGTCGACAGGACTCAGGACCCCGCAAGGGAAGAGTGAACTTGAATTTAAACATTCAGTGGCTTTAAAGAGGTAACGACACAACCATTTTTTTTTTTCTAAAGCTCTTTCTGACTGTGGTATAAAGAATAGAGTAGAGCAAGCCAGCTGGAGAACTGATAAAGAGACTATTGCATTAGTCCAGATGGGAGGCCACTGTAGCTTGGACAAGGATGGTGGTGAAGTTGGAGATGCATAGAGGAATGCTGATGAGATTTTGGAGGAAAAAGGTCAGAACTCAATGACTAGATACAAGAAGTAAAGAAAACAAAGGATTCAAGGATGGACTAATGGAAAGATGGAGAGGCCATTCCCTAATGGAAACGGTAGAGAAGAATCAAGTTAGGGGTGAAGTGAAGAGAAGGTAAAACTTTATTCATTTTGACATGTTTCTGAGAAAGCCAGGTGGAGATTTTGAGTGGGAAACACAAGTCTAGACCTTGGAGGTAAACTCTGTGTTAGAGATCTGATTTAAAAGTCATCTGTGTATAGACGGAAGTTTGACAATGACAATTGTTGACGAGGACAAGCAGGAAAAAACTATAGACAGCAAAGTGTTTAGGATTAAGGAACTTCAAGACTTAGAATTTGGAAAGAAGACCAAAAAGGAGCAACAGGGAAATGAAAGATAAAGCAGAATGCAGAGTTGTGGAGAACAAAGTGGAGAGAGTGCTTCAAGAAGGAAGTTGTAGTCAACAGAGTTAAATGATACTCTCAAAAAAGTAACTAAAAAACTGAAAAATTTGTGTTGGACCTAGTGATGTGTCCCATTGATATTAATGAGGCTGTTTTAAAGCCAAGTTCATGGGATACAGGTAAAAGTGGACTATAGAAACTGGAGAGAGCCTTTTAAGTCCAAGTTACTTCTATTAATAGCATGGTGCCTTTGCATCATGTACCAGTGAATTTATCCTTTCATGATAGAGAATGAATTTCTCTGGACAAAGAGGGAGCGATTCATTTCCTACTTCTTTCTCACACAGGTGTGTGTGTATATATATATATATATATATATATATATATATATATATATATATTTAGTTGAGAAGAGAATTGAGAGTCAAAGAGATAATATATTGATGAGTATATGGTGACAGCCACCATGATGTAAAAAACCTCTAATGTGCCAGCCAGTATGCTGGGATCTTTTGCACTTTGATTAAAAAAACAAACAAACAAACAAACAAACAAACAAAAAAACCTTATATCATCACTATACTTCTTGTCACCAATTATTAAGAATGGGTTCTATTCATGTATTGTGCTGGAATTACAATAGTTTCAATTTAGTCTTCTAGTCTTTATATTATATATTATATATTATATATATATACATATATTATTTATATACTGTAGTTCCTTATGTTATAGTTAAAATTAGTCCCGTGGTCAGTGTGCATCAAAATTATCAGAAATTTGTTAAAATGCATTTTCCCAATTCTTATCCCCCCAAATTCTGATTTACAGCTTCTTTTGCGAGACTCTGAAGTGTATCTCCAGGCTCTGTTGATGCAATTGGTTCAGGGACCTTACTTAAGTAAACACAGCTCTGTATGTTATACCACCATCTGTGAGGTTCAGAAGAACTATGATTATCGTATGTTTATTCAGCATCAAATACAGGGTAAATGATAGTTATAAATTTTTGCTTATATAGAGTGCATTTTAGAGAGATCTCACCAAGGATTGAAAACAATGATAAATCTCGCTAAGTTTAGTTGACCGGCCAGAAAGTTTGTCTCCATCTCTCAGTACTGGAGAGCTCCTTGCCTCTCTGGAAATTAGTACACTGTGACCAGTGACATCCTTTGGGAAGCAGAGTGTCTATGCTCTTCCTTTCAGCGGCGGGCCCAGCCCACACACCTGTCATTTTTATCTTTTAAGTACTCCTTCAAGAGCTGCCCTTTGAGAGTCATCATGATCACTACGTATAAACTAATGGGGGTCAGAACTTAGTCTACATTCTAAGGGGACAAAAAAGAAGAGATAAAGACTATGATACAAACTATTTTGCAATTTAGATTTTTTCCCCCTTCCACAAGTATTTGAGACTTCAGGCCAAACAGCAGCTGAGAAAAATGAAAAAGGAAAAAATGGACATGTATGTTCAAATTTCTATATTTAAATTGTTCACAATTTAATTATTTTTGCTGGTTCTATTAATCTTCAGAAGGATAGCTAAATGCAAATGTAAGCATTTTAAATCATTACAAATTATGCAGAAAATTCTGAGTAAAATTCCAAAAATATATATGTATATGCAACATATAAATTATAATTTAAGAGCCTTTCCAAGAACATTTGCTTAATAAACTCAGGAACAAGAATGGAAATTTTTGCAATGCTAATTATTACAGTACTTTTTCTTTCCAAATCTTACAAGATGCTAGCAGATACGTTACAGGTATTCATTTGAATGAGAAATAATCTTTAACATCTATTTCATGAAAAGAATGAAAGTAAAGAAAACCAAAGTGTGTAGTTCAGAAAGGGTGTTCCAGAATATTGTAAATATTAATGAATGTTTGTGCAGTGATGGAAAGAAAACATATTTACTCAAAGGTTACAAAGATCTTCACAGCCTTAGTCCAGGAAATGGGTTAGTATAAGTACATGCAGCACTTCAAAAATAGAATATAGAAAGGCGTGGTTTTGACCAAGATTGCTTACATTACTCTTTCATTAAGGAAGAAAGTATTATAATAGAAGCCCTTACCTCTAAAGTATTTACACTAACAGACTAGAAAAGTTCTCAAGTGATATCCTGGCACAAACTGGCCTCAGGTCAGTTTCTCAGAATGTAGAGTTCAGGCAGGAATTCAGAAATGCAAGTGAGATCACATTTCTTCCACCTCTGGACAATCTGTACCTCATTCAGTGTTCCTGCAGTTACTATCCTGAATCCTTTTTTTTTTTTTTTTTCTCCAGGTAGAGGCAGATTTCATCTAGTTCCAAGGTAACCAGTTCAGAAACTTTGAGAACAATCACCAATGGTTCAGGATGAGTAGAAAAAAAATGCTGAAAAATGCTGGACGTTGCTAAGGAAAGCAAATGAAAGTCTATCGTTGATTAAAATATTTATCCAGATCTGTGCTTGTTTGTTGTTGCAATTCTTTCATGCTAGACACATAGACGTGCCCAATAATTTCTGACTCTTTGGAATATGAGCCATGAAAAAAATCAAAACACGGACATAACATTGTGGTTTGGCAACCTTGTTCTCTTCCCTTAAAATCTTGAGTACATAAATGGTGAAAAGCATTGGTTTCTCCACTCTGATTGTTGGGCAATGATGTGCCTAGCAACTGAATTACTTATGTGAGCTCACAGTGAGAATAGGTTATCACTCAAGAACAGAGCCTGGGATCCTGGCTGCAGCAGTACAGGGAATCCATTACATAAAGCTTGCACAAAGTTCACTGTGTAGAGCAAAGGTATTGTAAACACAAGCAAATCATTACTTCAATCCTGCAAATCTCATCTTTCCTTTTAAAAGTAGTAGACTATGCCAAGCTTTATTAAAAAGAACTGAAATTAAAAAAAGATTATCTAGGCATGTAACCTATTTGCCACAGTCAAGATGAAAAGCTACCATTAAAGTCATAGCTGGAAGTGTTCTTAAGCTCTGAGGTCAATTTTTGAGACACTTTTATAACCTTACAGGTGTTTTATTGGAGGGATAAGGAAGTGTGAGCTAAGCTTTATCTTAAATATCTGGGATGAGGATAAAACATTCAAGCTCTCTCTTATTGTTTGAAACTCTGAGATATGAATGAACAATAAATTGAGTGAGAGTGTGTACTTTTTGGTGCCATTAAAGTGGTTTAAGTTGATATTGATCAAAAAGTAGTTCATTTATTTATTATTTTGTTTATTTTTTATGTGTTTTTTCCCTTCCTTTCTCTCTCCCACCCTTCTTTCCTTCCTTCCTTTCTTCCTTCCTTCCTTCCTTCCTTCCTTCCTTCCTTCCTTCCTTCCTTCCTTCCTTCCCTCCCTCCCTCCCTCCCTCCCTCCCTCCCTCCTTCCTTCCTTTCTTCCTTCCTTCCATCCTTCCTTCCTTCCTTCCTACCTTCCTTTCTTCTTTTTTTCCTTTCCTCTATCTTTTCCTCCTTGTTTCTTTCCTTCTTTACCTCCTCTTTGCTTTCTTTTACACTATATTCCTAAAATTTTTCCATGTACACAATATTCTTACTCACTCCTGCTGCTGTCACTATCAAATATTGGAGAAATAGAAAGAGACCAGAACTGTTGTTATGTCAACTGCTCCCCAGTAAGGCTTAAAGAATATTCTGGATTCTCCATTTCTCTGCCTCCCATTCATGAAATATAATGAAAGGGTTTGCATCATCTCCACAATGGCAATTCAGAAGACAGAACTGTGTTTCTTACCAGGCAGGTCAGTTTCTAAGATTCCAAACAAGACAGACATCTTTGATTTGTACTTTTTTCATGTTTCAATTTTGATTTCTAAAGAAAATAACATAATTACTTATTTGCTTTTTTAGACATTGTATAATAATTTTAAAAAATAGCAATACTATTACTAATAATATGATTCTGAAAATAACTTAAGAGTTTTTATGTTTTATTTTGTTTTTGTTTTTGGTTGTTTTTGTCCTTGCATTGTATGCCACTGAGAAAGCACAGTGAAATTACTATTTCATAAGTCACTTGAAATAACTGTTCTCTGTGTGATTATGCCACCATCTTAATCCACACTTAGGTTCACTTATCCCATTTTGTTTTAGCTTTTTAGGTGCTGATTTGTAAAATTATGTATAATTATACAAATCACTTACACAGTTCTAAAATTACATCTACAAAATACAGTATAGACAAGGAGGCTTAACTCCAAACCTCTTGACCTTATTCCCATTTCTCCCTTTCCAATTATAGATAGCCTTTTTATAGATATTGGCTTAATTTTATAGATATTGGCTTAATTTTTATATATGTATGTATATACATATATTTAATACATTCTGTTTTGATTATTTGTTGGTTTATAAAATGTGCCAGAAAATACATGACTTAAAAATAACAACAACTGTTTTACTATCTCTCTCAGATTCTGTGGTTTAAAAATTCTGTGGATCAGCTGAAGGGCTCATGTGGACAATTTGAGCCGAGGGATCTCTCAGGCTTATAGTCAGATGCTGTCTGAAGCTAGAGTAGAAAATGGAGTTGCTGGGGGCAGCTGGGCATCTCTTGATGTAAGACTCAGGGCTTCTCTAGATAGTATCACTAAATGATAATAATAACTGCATCAAAATACATCGAATATATTTAAATCTATTGGTTCATAATTATAATAATTTTTTAAAAAATCTTATTGGCCTTCTTCCTTGTTTAGAAAATGCTAGAGAAACAACTAACTATTTGGAAAACTGGCAAATAAAAGAGAAAACTCAAACATTTATCCTGCCTTTCCTAAATAAACACAGCAATCAGAGGGTTGACTTTTATAAAAGTTTTCTGGCTTATGAATGAGAAAAACTAATGACAGGATTGGAACATCATCATTTTACCACTCAAATGAAGAGTTAAATGTTGTCGTGTTAGAGTTGGCCATTGTAGCAATTCTGTCAAATTCTGTGTTCTCGTTCTGGTATCCATTGAGTCACATTCTAGACCCAGCAGCAGATGGCCCAAGTGGGCAGTTAAGCTTTTCCAAGTTTTATATGCTGAACACAGGTGAGATGCTCTGAAATCTGGGCCCTGGGAAGGTTCACACCTCATTCTCCGGTATCCCCATATGGGGGCAAGCTGCCCACGGGCACAGTATCGATAGGACAGAGAGAGGACCTCTGGGGCTTGGGGATGAGCCCTTTACTGTTGCTGCCTCCATAGCTGTTGTTGCCCCTGCTTCTCAGAACTGGTAACTCGAACTCACCAGGTCTTGGGGCCACAATTCTGAAAAATTCATGAATCTCACCCTCCTGATATAATATAGTATATAGACTCTACAGTATTTAAAATGTAATCCAAGATTGTAAACTCTATGAAGATAGATAGCCTATCTTTCATTCTTTATTTTCTCTCATGCCACTTCTAAATGACTATAAACATTGTGGGCATTTAATTACTATTTTTGAAATAATGGCTGAAGCGATTCAAAACTTTCGGGTCCTTTGCCATTTTTGAGGGAACTTTCCACTGAAATTATGTAAATTTTGCTGAAATTACTTCTTATTTTCGTTGTTCCAATTTGTTTCCTTCGCCAACTGAGATTAATTGATAACTAGGAACATTGAGTGTAATTCTATCAACCCATAAGACTTTCTGGTTGTCATTTTTCAACAGAAAACAAGCTCTTACAACTCTGTTATGGCCATTCCCAGTCTTTTATATCTTTGTCCATTAGAGTGTATGGCTTGAGTGTTCTGATCATTTGCAGATCCCATGTTTGCAAATTAGCCTGCTCACTGAAATGTATTTGTAACCCGCAAGTCATACTCCTAGAGCTTTTTTGGTCATTCCCAGACAGGCACGGAGCAGCCAAATATTTGAGTTGCTCATGGTAAACTCCCAGCTGAGGTTGAGCAAGGCGACGCTTTGCCTTCCTATTTCAGCACTGGTAGTGTAAACATGTACATTTTGTAATCTATTTAGTGCCATGTTTTTCACATTTTTTGTGCTTTTTTGAGGCAACTTTGCTGTTTAAAACAGCCCCTATACTTAGTGCTAACGTGCTGTCTAAGTGTTCCTAAGTGCAAGACGGTTGTGATGTGCCTTATGGAGAAAACACGTGTCAGATAAGCTTCCTCCAGGCATGAGTTACAGTGCTATTGGTCATGAGTTCAATGTTAATGAATGTTAAGTATATATTAAATAAGGTATCTTTAAACAGAGACACACATAAAACAAGGTTATGTGTCTATTCGTTGATAAAAATATTGTGACCAGAGACTCGCAGGAACTTAACCCTATATTTTGCCAGGAACGGTGGTTCAGTATTTGCTAATTCAGTGTTCTTGATGACTTTGTAAAACATGACTATCATGAATAACAAAAATTGACTATACTTTATACATACATCACTATTTTTCTTGCTTTGATTCTCCCATTCCTCACATTGCTTTTCTATGTAGGTGATTGTGTTTGTAAATTAAAATAACTTTAAATAGGACAAAAGAGATAAATTTATAGCAACTAAAATCCAAACTAGAGAGGCAAGAAGCTGTGCCTGACACCACAGTTCCAGGTACAAAATAAGCTATGGTTCATCAAGTGAGGACCCTGTACCAGGCCCCATGTATGGGGTACTCACTTGACGAGCCTTACGTGTTAATAAACGACCTTATGAGGTGAAAATCACCATCTTTGGTGATTTGTGTTTGCAAACATTTAAGTTTTGATGTAGGGTAAATTCCCAGAGTGACACAATGAGGAAGTCAGAATTGGATTTTAAACCCTGGTCTGTCTAATTCCAAAGTCCCTAAACCATCTATGCCCATCTCCAAGGTATGAAGAAATTAAAACAATTTCCTTCCTGGGGATGTCTCCTCCCATAGGTTCACACCATCATGTCAATAGCCTCCAGCTTATAAAACTAAAAATATTTACATATAGTAATTACTTGAACATGTCAGTTGCTCAGTGGCCTGAAGTATGTTAAGGTATATATGTGCTCGTGCCCACACATGTGTATGTGTGTGTGTGTGCGTGTGTTTGTGTGTGTGAGCACACATGTGAGAGAGAGAGACTAAAAGAGAGGGAGATAGTTTCACAGTTTCTTCTCACCTTTTCCTTTCATTTCTCATCCTCATTTACTTAAGAAAAAAATGTGTGAAAATTATCCAGAATTTATTTTTCTTTAGATTTTGGCACCAAGTAAACCAAACTGGACATGCTATGACTACCGCATCTCCCTTTCAGACTCGTTTTGATAATAGCTTCCTGTAATGCACTGTCCACATGCACCTAGACATGTGGCTCTTTAACAAATCAATGTTCTTTTGAACACCCCCCTACTTCCTGTCAAACTTTCTTTACCTCAGTGGTACAGTAGAAATAAAACCCCAAAAAGATTTAATTGTTGAAATAAAAACAGTAAGATCAAGGCTTTTCTCTTCAACACTGCAGACATAACTAAAACTGGCTGCACCCAAGCAACTCTGTCACTTTTCACAATGCATTTCTTATAAGATATATATAGAGAAAAGTTTTGTCTTTTATCTTTTTCAAAAGAAAGAGAAAAAGTTATTGTGCTCACAAAATCAACTTACGTGAGTTGCGTACTTCGTGTTATATGTTGGAGCCAATGAAACCACTTAGAGAGTTCAAATGGCACCAAAGAAAGCATGCCAGTGTGAACACATACCTCCAAGGAGTCCAGCCTGACAACACGGAGGAATGAAAAGCCATTCGGTGAAGCTCATTCTCAAAGCTCATAAGTGTACGAGCTGTGGTACCCTTTGCAAAGGGAGAGTTGTGTTGTTCTATCTTCTTAGCCACGCTGCTTACACCTCATATAGTCTTCCATGCATTGGCTGTTTGGAGTAGAGACACCCTCTCCTGCACCAGGGAGGAATAGAAGCTCCGGGACAGCTTGACTCTTACTACTGTCCCACTTCTGCTTAAAGTTTGGCACATGGCAGATGCTCCATAACTATACGTCGAATGGAAGATCATCAAAAACAGTGTCAGAAAACATGAAGAGATGGTCTGTTTTAGCGCATACACTGGAAAAGAAAATGAAGTCCAGCCCATCAACTTTCTATTTAACTGCCACCGGCTAATTAATTTCAGCCTCAGATGGTCTTGGTGTAAAGTAAGTCATTTAATCACATAGTCCTATATAACTGAAAAGAGAAGTGTGAAAATTTTTAATTGATCTGGAAAGCTACCTGTGGAAACCTCTGCTCATTTATTATAGTGGCTGATACAAGGAATTCTGGAAAATTGGTGGATAATTTCAGACCAATTCTCTTATGATTAATTTGAACCCAGTTTTAGGTATTGTATGAATAAAAGAACAATATCATCTTTTTTTCTTATCTCATAATAATCTCATGAAGAAACATGAGGAAAAATCAATTAACTATATATAATATCTGTAAAATTTGTAGGTAGAGTAATGAATGAGAAGCAGTGACTTTTGTAGAAGGAAGAATACTATTCTGTCTCTTCTGTTCTTTGTTATTGCCATGATTACATATGCTTTTAAAATGAAACATATATATTAAATCATTTTATAAGAGTCTTTCAGTAAAAGAGAAACATCTATTACATTCAAACATAAGTAGTATTATTTTAATTTATAATGTATCAGACAGTATTTGCCTCCTATCCCCATACAGCATGAGTAAAGATAAGTGGAAGAACTGAGATAAAGTAACATATCAGATACTGTACTTTACCCTTTACCCCAAAGGACAAATCTAGTTCTTACAAAGAATATTTCCTCTATAAGATAATGTGGCTTCTTTTTTTACAAGGTGAGTAAACATCACTAATGTACTAATATCTTCTTGACAATACACTGGTTTTATGCTGGCTCTTAATGTTTGTGGCTAAAATCAAGCTGATATTTCTTCAAGATTACAGCACTTTACGTCATCAGCTTTACCAAGTAACTGACGTCAATCTGAAACTGATTAATAGCCAGTGATTAAAAATAAATTGTTTTTAAATAGGATGCCATTATAATAGCATCTAAAATATGCTCAGAAATTATAAAGAGGGGCCTCCAGTGCCAGTATCTGTCTGCATTTACAATGAAGCATTCTTTCATCACTCTTCTTGATCTTTAAAGCCTTCTAGAAAACACAATTTCTGTGAAATCTAGGTTGTCAGCATGAAAAGAAAGTTGGCAGAACACAGGGTTCCGTTGCTAAGTGATCCTTGGCAAATATGATGCATGTACATTATGGCATTCGATGACACCTTCAGGAGAGGAGAGATTCCAATTTGATAGAAATGCACAATTTCCAAGAGATGGGTGGAAGTTGTCAAGGATGAGGTGGGGAGTTCATCCTGCCTGTCTGTCTGAGACCCCAAACCTGAAGTCACCTCAATTGAGAAATAGATTAAGTTCTACTTAATATTTAGAGTCTAAGTACTTTCTGTCTGTGTCTACTCTAGCCTAACCTTTATAAGAGAGAGTGATGGTTCTGCTGTGTTCCATTTATCATTGTCAAAAGGGAAAATTAGTAATAGCCATATGCCCAGTTGAACAACAGTTTACAGGGCTTCTTGAGGGCAATAGAGGAGGAAAAGAAAATTATTTACCACCACTGCATGTACCATAGGGAAAACATCCAATAAAATGCCAGGGATCTTGTGATTTGAGTATCAAGTTCCATTCAGTTAGACTGGAAGAGGCTCTGAGATCAGCTGGTCCAACCTCCTATTTTACGTGTAAGAAGACCGAGGTGCAGAGGTGTTAATGGATGGCCCACAGTTTGTCATAAGAGTAACCAATGACCTACTAGGACCTGAGTCTAGTTTTTAAACCTCAGCAGGGCATCCCATGGTACATGGCAACATCTCTGTGTAAATCATTGGATGAAATGTAGACGTTGATCTTTGAAAATCACAGAATCTTAATTTATTATTACTTTAATTTCAATGAAAGTTACCCTTTATAATTCAGCAAAGGTGTGTTGCAAATGAGAGAAACGCAAATGAAAGATCTGACGACAGCATTGCCAGCTCGCTTAGTGGAGTTTCTGTGACTGCTCACATGAGCTCTGTTCTCTCAGCTGGTTTGGTTGTGATTTTAACTCAATGAATCATATTTTCTGTGCCAGTTGTTCTCGGTGAGAATTGACACCTTCATCCAGATAGTCTCATTGCCTGACAGAGATACCCATGATATCAATATGACTCTTTTTGTATTTTTTTTGTATTAACATTATATTCTTAGTTATATCTGCTTCCATATAACTGTTGTGTGTTCATGCTGTGAGATGGTCACCGGGATGATCAGCAATCAGAAAACTTGACAAGTCTGATTTGACATTTGCAACACTTATGAGAGAAAACATTTCAGAACAATATATTATTGTGAAATGAAGACATTCTCTAGTAAAACAACATGAGCCTGACAGTTAAAAATTGCTTGGTTAGGTGTATGTTCAACATTCATATAATTTTGATGGGGACTTCTCTACCAGGTGTAAAATAACAGCATAACTGAAAGCTTCCTATATTCCTTAATCTTCCACAATTGACGCTCCTAAAGTTGTGGTGTTAACAAATGAGAAAATCCCCAATGTAAGGATTTTTTAAGGCCATTTCAGAGTCTAAGATTCCTTGAGACTTACAAGCTCATTCTCTGGATGCATTTAGACCTAATAGGGTTGGAAGCCTGTCTGCTACCTACTAGCTGTAAAACTGGACATGTGACAGTCTTTCTAAGTTTCAGTCAAAACTCATCTGTAAAATGTGGAAAATAAAACTAGCCACCTCTCAAGTTTATTGTAAGAATTAAATCAGTTAATATGTACAAAGTGCTTAGTACAATAAATATTTGTTTTTATTTCTTCATCTGTAGAATTAGAATAATAAAATAGCTATCCCTGAGGATTGTTGTAAGAATTAAATGAAATATGTTGCTAAAGTGCCTAGATTATGATCAATAACTAAAACTGAGATAGTGATAATAAAGAATCTCCATTTCAGTAAATTAAAAAAGATTTTGGAGTCCATACCAATATCACAAAAGTCTTCAATCCCACCCCCACTTTCTAGATTTCTGTTGATCCAGATTATCTCTTTTGTAAGGAGGCTTACCCAAGATAAGATTTCTGGAAGAAAAGTGTGCCTAATTTGAAAATATATATTTAGCAGAGTCCAGCTTATGGGGCCTTCATTCCTAAGTCCCTGAGATCTGTTTCCATATCACTCATACCTGACCTAAATCTATGTGACCATGTTATACAAGCTATACATTTTATACCAACAAAAAGGCACATCATATTTTAAGAGTATGCTCTTTTTCCTATGAGCAGGTTAATGGAAATTATGGTATAACATAGTGTCCAAGTCAAATAGTTTAGCAAAAGAAAACTGTAATTGGAATCAATTAACTTAACACTATTTTCAATTCACCCGTAATATGCATTATCAGCACTTATAAAGATTATTTAGCTGCATTCACAATTATTAAACAAAAGAAAGTAAGTTCTGTCATCACAGAAATCACTGGTTTAGTGCTTTTACACACAAGAAAACAGTTGCCAATTTAAGGCCCAATCATCACTGCTAATTTAAAATTTCACAACCAAAATTTATAAATCCATGAGATTTTAAGAGTTAGTATTTAGTAAATAATTATTATTTTTTTGTGCTTTGTATAAATGCTTCAGAAAAAGAATTACTCTGCTTTAAAATGCTCTTGGTCTGAAATTAAAAGTCTTTTAAATGTTTACTCATAAGAAGTGAGGAGGAGAGAAGAGAAAGTTGGAGAAAAGGAGATGTGTGCTAAGGAAAGTGTTTCTATTTCTTTTAAAACTTTGGAGATTCTATTGTGGGAGACTCTATACTGTATCCCAGATTTTCTCAACAGATTAATTAACAGGAAAATAAAGGGATGAGCAAGATAATATAACTTAAAAGACACTTAAAAGATAAATCTTTTTTTTAATGGGAAAGACTAATGAAAAACACAAAAAGATGTACACTTGGGTGAATAAATCATAAAGAAATGCAAAGAGGTGATTACCACAGAAGTCAGGGTGGAGTGGGGATATTTTGAGGAAGACAGGCCCCATGGAAGGGTTTTAACAAATGTCTATTCTGTACCTGAATGGCGGGTAGTTTACTAAGCTATACCTTTGTTCTGGGTGTTTTTCTGAATATAGGCTTTCTTTAACAATAAAAGGTATTTTAAAAATCTATATTGTAAAAGTAAAAGTTACTATGAAATATACAATTCATTCCTATTTATTCAGCAAAATATAAAGAGCACTTTGTATGTGCTAGGCACTGGCTCTACTCTGAATATTGTCTCCGAGAGAACACCAAGAAGACCCAGAGGTGAAGGGTAAGGCTGAAGCTTGGGAAACTTCAGAAACCTGAGATCACGTGAAGTTGAATGGTTTTCTAAATCTTGCTCAGTATTCCAACCAATTTGTAAATGGAAATAAAACACTCAAAGATGTTTATCCCTGAAGCAAAGAAATGAAAGTAAGCATCGCCATTTGCAGACGTGACAAAACCCATTCTGAACCCTCACCTGTGAGGCGGGGAACATGAGAGGCGTGCTGTTATAATCCCATGTCCCATAGATTTTTGACTAGTCAAATCTCAAATTAAAATGAAATAGAAGATATAAAATGCCCAGAAGTTCCACCAGAACATTTCCTAACAGCATTGGCAAAAAGAAAACTCTATGGAAAAGCCTTGAATGTAATCTCTATGCCTTAAATTTATATTCTGGATTAGAAGCAAAGTGGTTGGAAGAGCTTTTAAGACAAACAACAACAGTAAAATCTCTGCATAGGTTCCAGCTTGTATCCATAATATAAGACAAAAGATCAAGAACAGATATTAAAAGACATGTCACCTTTGCCAAAAGATTTGGTTATTATGAAGACATCTTTATTTAGTGGCACTTGATCCCTTTGTTTGAAACTATTTTATGTTGCATTTGTGTGAGAGAAAGGGAAGTTTTTAAGCAACTGTATGCTATCTAATCCCTGTAAAATCAGAGTTTTATTCCCCCCGCCCCCGCATAGAAAAATGCTATGTGTCTATTTCTTATAAACTGAATCCTTCAATCATACGTTGCTTGGTTATCAGAACTGTTTGGAATTGGTTGTATTTTCGACATCAAAGTTTGCAGGAAAGAGAAAAGATAAAGCCAAAGGGATAACAGCCAGAGCCTAGATTGTTTTCCACTGCCCACATATGAAATACCTACAGCTCATTCCCATTTAATCCCCTATACTTACCAACAAATAGAAAAATCAAATGAGTTTTCTTTTACCACCCAACAAACTCATTAATGGATAGATGATGAACTGGCGAAGCATCTGATGCCCAGTGAGAATAACCGGTTTGGACTTGTGCAAACAATGTTCAACCAGGAGTGCTGTTTTCTCAAAACAAGGCAGGGTGGCCAGTTTCTGTCATTTCCCTTACATTTGTTAATGAACAGATGAACAAGACAGTTTTTCTAAGTCTTCCAGTGAATCTAGTTTTATCCCTTTGCATTTTCATATGCTATCTTCCTGAAAGGTAGTATCTGGTCATTTTCAATATGACAGTGTTCAATTAATTATATTCTGCTTGCAAAACAACACTATAAGACAATAATTATAAGACCAGTAGTAAACAGTGGCTCTCTTCTTAGCTCTTTAGAGTTGAGTGTTAAATACTGAGAAGTTATATTTCTGTAGATGAGCACGCAGACTGGCAAGACGAGCTAGGCTTACATCTCACAGCTGCCTCTCATTACCTGTGTTTCTGGACAAGTTAGCCTATGTGTCTTTCTACTTCTTCTTTGTAAAATGGAGCTAATAGCTTCTCTCTCATATTGTGACATAAATTCTCAACAAATGTTACCTGTTACGTGAGATTCTGTGCTTAGCATCACAATTTCTCCACAAAACAGATATTTATTTATATCAATAAAGTGTTGAGGATTTTATTTCCTAGAATTCCTTTACTTGTATGTATTCAGGAGATGACATATTTGAGAATGTCTGATCTCTATTTGTAAATCAGTCTTTGATATTATCGAAGTGTTCTTTGAACCATCTACTTTGAGAAAAATTTAGAAAGTGAAAAATTCAGGATCCTACTCTGATTTAGAGAAGATAGGATGTGGCTGACTTGATTGTGACTTTTGTGGTCAGTGTTCCTTCCAGATGATTTTACATTTGATATGAACAGAAAATATTTCTACTTACATTTGCACATGTTGGAGAACAGTTTGATTCTGAGCAAGACCATATAGCGATGTGATTTTTTTTGTCAACATCTTTTCTCAGCTGCCCCTGTTTCACTCCCTTCTCTTTCAGCAGAACCCCTCCTCCACTAGAAGCAGAATAACCAAGGAGAGACCATGATAGAATACTAAACAGAAATCAGCCCAAGGATTCAACCCTGGGTTCACTGCCAGGTCAGCTGGAAGCATAGAGAGGAAAAAAAGAAGCTGGGAGAATAATGAAGCTGGAAAGTATGGAACTTGGAACATGGACAGTCCTAAGTGGACATGTGCCAGTGAGTGTCTGAGCATGTGCTGTGCATGCGTGTGCCTCAGGAAGGAAGAAGAAAGAGACCTCAGTGATCTGGCATCCCCTGCAGAGCACATGGCTGTGAAGAATCTTCTGAGATGCTCTACTTTTTGTCTTTGTGTATGTTAGTTTTTTCAACTTTGGTAGCACAAAATATAGCCTAGAGGAGAGAAAAGAAATGCCTCCTTGAATACCTACCATGCAGAGTGTGTGCATTGCACACTTTCTGATAAGACACAGCAGGACTTGGGTAAGCGGTTAGGAGTGCGCAGGCAGCAGATGTCAGAGAATAGATGGGAAAGCTTCTCGGTGTCAACATGTCTGTCTTTCCTATGCTTCTGTCAAGTCCTGGACTTGGATATTCATGGACTTTTTCCCAACTTTTGCCTGCGACACTGAGGAAAAGTACACAGCAACAAAATCAGTGACGTGTTTGTAAGAGCAGAGCAAAGGTAGGAGAGGGTAAGAAAATAAGAGAAAGCATGTCCTGCCTGTTCCTCCATATTTCCATAATCTCTGGTGCCCTGGGCTCCCCGCCTTCTCTATGTGCTGCTACAATCACTCCTTCATTGGGTAACTGCGCCCTTCAGAGAAGGCCTGGTGCCATGGCTTTAACTAACGCCTGTAGGTTAGAGCAGAGGCCCCTGCAGTGAAGACAGTCTTGGGGCTGGAGAGCCCTGGTCACCGTTTTCTCTCAGCTGCAGCACTGGGCTGAAATTCCACGTGGAGGCCAGCTCCTCCCACTGACCTGGCCCCCATTTTCCTCTCCATCTCCCTCTCGTCTTCCCCTCACTAAGGCCTGCAGTTCTTACAACAGAGTCCATTCCCCTGTGCCCTCAGCACTCCCAAGCTTCTGCTCCCTGACGACTAACACCCCCATACCCCAGCTCTGTAGCGCCCCTAGAAAATTCTAGCACAAAACTCAGTGAAAGTGATATTGATGTGTGCTGCTGGTCCTTCATCCCTCACTCCAGGCACCCACATCTGCTTCTCAAACACTGTTAGGAATTCAATTAATGGTTGTGGAATCATTTTAGTTGGTCACATCATTATGCTTTTAATTAACTAGAATAGAAACAAAAGCCAGCATTTATTACATTCGATAAAGACAGGTATTAATTAAATTATTTATTCCAGTGGGGATGTGTGTGTATATGAGTAGATGCATACACACATGCAACTTTGCAGTGTGTAAAATGCATTTCTTATTGTGGGTCATAGTCTAGGAAATCACAGAGTTAGAGCAGAAGCTCCACAAGACCAGGACTGATGTGTAGTACATGCTCACCTTGCCTGGCACCAGGGTACACCTGATGCGAACAGATGGAGAGTTGAACTGATCAGACATTGCAATTGAAAATGGCCTACAACTCTCCTCAAGACACTCTAAAAAGTCAATAATGGCTTCAGACTTACCAGATAAGGTGGCCTATTTTCAATCCTCACTTTATTTCTGATTGTACTTCCTTGATTTCTCTGCTTTGTGTTTTCTCATTTCCTTTGGTCTCTTCTTCTGCCCACCCCATAAAATAACTGTCTACCAGGCCATGATCTTTGGTGTTCTCCTCTTACTTAACAATCATGACTGTGCTTACTATGCTCAAACTAACTTTGTTGGACTTGGGTGTTTAAAATATTGCATTTGATTATGTTGATACAGTTTTATATAGTAGGGCTTTCTGCTTATAAAATTAATATAATGGATAGAATACATGTGGTTATATAGTTTTCATAATTATGAATTCATAATTTCAAAATTTATTATGTTGTATGTAGAATTAGAGGGAAAGAGAGAGAGGCTCCCTGATATTCTCTCGTCAGAGATAAATGTTTGTAAAAAACACTTTGCACAGAATACATCATGTTTCAATGAGTAATTTGTAATAATACGAAACAAAAACACAAAACAGCAATAATAGTGGGCCCTTTGGTGTAGGGCCCCTCCTCCAGTCTGGAAAAAGTTTCAAGGAATGATGTTTCTTGGAACTGATGGCCAGCTTGAAACCCTGTCCGGATAACCCAACACTCTTTGCTGAGGAGTTTTTAACACATCAACATTGTTGTCTACGGTGGTCATGCAGGACAATTAAAATATTTCTATGCTGCATGTTCTGCTTTCGAAATTATTCATACCACCCAGAATTCTTCTCCAAGTCAGCCTTTCCTGTAGGTTCCACCGTGTAATTTTCTCTGCAGCTTGAGTTCCTAATTCTATAGCTAAATTGATCTTCAGCATCACATTTAAGAAAAGGAAATGAAGCTTTTAAAATCTGCTACTAATTCAGAGAACCTCTCTCATGGGTGTTGTCTATGGTCTCAGCAATTATATTTTTTATCTAAGACATTTTTATGTGAATAAAATAATCTCAGTTTCTTAAATGAGACTATTAAACTTTATCCTTGTTTCCCCAGGGCCGTGAAGTCCTTACACTGAGAGAACATCTTTGTTTGAATGCCCAATAAGAGCACAGCTTTTATTCTTATTGACTGACATCTGTGTTCTGAATGTTTCATGCCTTTGTTACATGGACAAGACAAGGTGAGAGCTGAGCATTACCCTGCGGATGCCGGTCTAAATAGTTTAGAATCATGTGATAATTGCCAGCACAGAAACTGAGGGTCTCACTGTTTTGTTTATAAGGTCTTTGGATCTGTAGCTCTTTCCCACCAACCTACATCCTAATGGGAACAATGGATTAGTTACTCCAATGCCAATTCTTGCAAATCCATATGTGCTAGCATTTTTCATCTATGTTCAGAGCCTTATAATTTGCAGCTCTGCTATCAGTGGGAAAATGTAAGGCTGAGTATTTAAAGTCACATTTGAAGACTGTTGCAAAGGGGAGGGCTCTTACTCCCTGAGGTACATTTTTTATTCAAAATATTCATTTTTCTTCCCTGGTGACATTACACTTCTTTCCCTATGGATATCAGGCTTGGCCATGGAACTGTAGGTGTTTCTTCTGATAGGAGAATTAGGAGGATTAGATAAGTCTAGCATCCACTTTACTGAGTGGCATATCACTTGTGTGGACAATCTAAAGTGACATGCATTGTCTCTGGTCAGAAGCCTCAAAAGTGGTATCATGTTTCCCATTATCTCTATTTTTCTTCTTCATCAAGACCAACAATATCCCATATAGTAGCTCTACCATACTAGGTTCCAGACTGAAGATAACACAGCAACATCAAAGATTATTCCAGATAGACACAGAACATGAGTAAGAAATAAACCCGTGCTGTCGTAGGCCCTAAGAGGTGAGGGGTATTTGTTAATAAGCAGTGTACTCTAGACTATCCTAGCTGATACACTTCTAATCTGTGAATATTTCCTATAGAGTTACCATAACTTTGAATCTGGAGCTACTATAAATCATTCTCTTTTGCCTCTCAAATTATAGGATCTAAGTTATATTTCTCTTCAGTAAATATTCTGATATACATATTTTGTTGTTGTTGTTGTTGTTGTTGTTGTTGTTGTTGTTACAAAGTTGTAAAAATCATTGGTTCAGGGATATCAACCATGGTGATAAAAGATATGTAACCAAGGATAGTGCATAGGATGACTTGGAGAAGGGTCTGTACCTATGGTACAAAAGTTACATAATTGATAAAAGATTTGCCTGCCTTAGTGGAAGCTGCCACAGTTGCAGCTACAGGTGCTAGACAAGCTCAGAGCTCTACTGCAAGATATGTGAGGTCTCCCAAACGCAAAATTCATAAACATTTTTCCCCTCTACATTCCACCACAAGTTTACATCACATTCACTACCATGGCCTATAAAAATTTATATCAAAGCTCAAAATATAAGAAATGGTAAATGAGATCCACCAGTACTATTGCACTGGTGTCATACAACTTCCACACATCAGATTCAATAGTGTCAGAGATGGACTGTGAAAATAGTGGCTGGGTGAACCTTGATCATTTAAAAAACTTGTTCCTAGCTGAACTACTATATAAAATTTTTGGACATATGTTTATTTGTCTACAAAGTACGTTGATTTCTACAGGGGCATTGAGCATAAAGAGCTCATAAAATACACAAAAAAAGAGAACATTTTTTGCTGTTATATAAAATGCTAGAACTCTTTAAAACCAGAGATGAAAGTTTCTGGATGACAATTTTCAGAGAAGTAGAGAAAAGTGTGCCTGCAGGGGTGGAGGCAGTGAAGTAATACATGATTTCATAATGATGCATAGCCTTGTTTCCCCAGACTGCACTGACCTTGAAAAAAAAAGTATGTGATTAATAATTATGATAATCCTGGATATCTAACAAAGACAATAAAAGTTTACATTATCTTTTTTTCCTCAAGGTCTTAGTTGCGACTATTCTGAGTAGCTTTTGAAGTTTTTCTGCACTGTTAGAGTACAGACTCTAAAGTTAGATAACTCGGGTTCAAGTCTCACCTCTGGTAAGTTGCAATTTCTTGGGTGATTTACTGTCTTAGTTTTTGCATATATAAAATGGGAGTTTTGAAAAGTACCTAACTCAAAAGATTACTTAGAGTATTAAGTTATATAATTCATTTAAGTAGTTAGAATAGAAACTGGCACTCTGAAAATCATTAATAAATATTATCAATTGTTCTCGGTGTTATTTTATTTTATTTTGTCATTACGTGATAATTTTTGATGATTCTCTGATCATGTACTTCTTCCTTGTACTTATCTTTTATAACTTTAGAAAAATAGACATTGATTATTTTGAATTTTCTTCTGACTAAGATGAAGTTGCAGGCACTGTATTTCTCTTCTTCTTGACACAATAAAAGAGACAGTCAGAAATATGAAATGGGGCTTTTCTGACATTGGATATCAGCCAGCACAGGACAGTAACCCTTAGAGAAAGGAGATGAACTGGATGCATCCCTTGATTGCCGCCACTTACTATCAGGAGAGTCTCCAGGTACAATGTAAGAAAATCATTCCCCAGGAGGGGGCTGACTATTTCCCTGAATTGACGAGATGGAGCTGAGAATCCATAGAGGCCAAAGTTGGATAAAGCACCCCCAGGAACTTCAAACCTCTTCCTGTTAGCTTCATTTAGAGTTCTGGGACTACCCACAGCAACCCTCTTTTGGCTTTCTTCCCTCTGCCTGCAGCACGTTTAATCTATTCTGTGTTTCCATGTCCACTAGGAAAAGTTTCCCAATGGCCTGTTCTGATATTCCTGCATATCCAAGGTGGTTAATTGTACACACAAACTCTTCCTGTCTACCTCCACAGAAATTTAAATCATCTGTGTTGTTTTCACTTTACTGCTTCTGGCTGACTCATCTTTTCCTTTTGGCTAATGATGGACATTGAAAGTTCAAAAGTAAACCTGCAGTCACTTTAATACTTAATGGCAGGCCTTGAGAGATGGTGATTATTTTCTCCTTGGACGCAACAAATTTTACTTTATGAAAACATTTTGCATTTGCCTTTTCCTTGACTCAGGAACATTCTTCTCTGCATTTCACAAGACTGTGATCTTTTCATTCATACCTCAACTTAAATGGCCTCCTTGTATCAAGTGGATTCCATTGTTATTCTTCATCACAGAGCCCTTTCTTCTCTTCAAAAACCTATCTCATCTTGTATGTAGTAAGGCCAGTTTTGAGGGAGTGATCTCTTTCTTTTTCTCTGATACATGAAAACTGGTAGACAGGACCAAAAAGTTAGGGGAGGTGATATTTTCGGCAGGAACCCAGAATGCTACATTTCAGTGTATGAATTCACACCATCGACTGACCGATATTGCCTTGTTAGTCCCGGGAGGGAAAGCAGAGAGAACTGCCTTCCTTGCTCCTTCTGAAGCAGATCACTGTCACACCATGACACCATATTTAACCCTAAACACAAATCCAGCTAATACTGTCTGAGATGCTTGTCAGCATGCATAGAGGTAATGGCCAGGCGGAGGAGTATGGTGCCACTTATTCACTTCAGAGGGTTTTATAAGTAAATAAAATTTCTTTAACGACAAAAAGGCAGGGATGATTCTTGCCATTCTTGGAATCATTCCCAGGACATACTATATGACAGAATGAATGAGTTTGCACATTAAATGAAAAAGCCATGAAATTTTTGGATTAAAAATGGAGTATGGTTGGCCTAAAAAAAAGGGAAGGAAATATCCTTTTTGTGGTGCCATAAAGCAATAAAGTTTTGGCATAAATCACAAAAACAAATCGTATTCTTACATACAGAAATAATATGTATTATTAGCAAACTTAGGAAAATACTGTCAGTGAAAGCGATTTTCATATATTCATGATTTTAACATGCAATAAGGCATGAGTCTTTTATGAGACACAGGTAATTTGGTAATGATAGAATGTACTATGTGGGTGGTTTATTGTGCATTAATTAGAAGTTAGAGATTATAGAAAAAATTATTATAAACAAAGTACTACTTTAAAAATAACTCAGTCATATGATTCATTACTTAACTACAGTTAAGAAACCATTTTCATTGCATTTATGTGCTTCTGTACACAAAGAGTAGGTATGTTTTTGGCTTCATGAATTTTACTAGAATATTTTATTCACTAAATACAAATACATTGAACTATCATTTTATATTTGTCTGCTATTAGGTCTGTCATCTTCTGCAAGGAATATTTAAATGTTTCTCTCTCTTGCTCTCACTTTCTTTTCCTATATACTCAGCAAATTTGCTCTCCTTTGTATTGAAATATTATAAAACACTTAGATAACGTCAGTAACCACAAAAAAACCTCTATATTTTGCAAGTGGGAATGTGAAGGCACAGCCTTCCCTACACTAAGGAATTCTTTGAAATGGAAAGGAAAATCACAAAAGTGAAAAGGAGTTCATTTAACAGTAAATTTAATTAAGAATAAAGATCAATAGTGTAAATGTAACAAAGGACAGATCACCTATTGATTATAAAACTTACAAAACTACAACAGATGAAGCATATTACTAAGACCCCTAATAATACAGAAAAAACTTGAAAGAGATTTTCAAACCTTTTGAAATTCTTAACTGGTTAATCCCTAAGAGTTTAGAGCTGTTTTTCCACATTATATAGATGAGGAAATTGAGGGAGCCTGTGGCTCAAGGCCATGAAACTAGCAAATAAAAGGGTAAAATTTGTAACCAATAGCTCTGTGCTCAAACCACAGAGAGAGGCAGCATTCCAGTTTACAGAAAACAAAATGAAACAAATCCATTGCTGTTTGCTGAATGACGGGTACAGCTGACATATGTATTTGCAACAGACAGAATCTGTTTTTGTTCTCTCTTTCTCCCACACAAAGCACAGTGCTTGGCACAATAAGCATTTGTTAAAGAAATGAATGAAAAGAACAAACAGGTAAACAAACAGGCTTCTGAGAGAATATATCTGTGTGTTGTGTAAACTCAGTTACCAAATGTTTGACCATGATGTTCCCCTGAGAGAACCTGATCACACAGGCAAAATAGGGAAAACCAGGAAATTAATTCTTTGACAAATTAACATTGTGGCCCATTCAAATGATCACTTTTGATACTAAGCTAGAAAAAGCTGGTGATTATATTGGAAAGACAGTATTTCCATGAACGTAGCACTGAATCTGAGCTTCTCAGGTTTCCCTACTCTACTTACTAAAAATCATTTTATTTTGTGTTTATGGACTAAGAATAATACTGTTTAATAGCCAACATTTCCCTTTTGTTTCTTCTTTTCAACTCTTTAAGATGACACTGGCACCAATGAGATCAGTACTCTGCTTAGATCTATAAGTTTTCTAACTGAGGTTGTGACACATGAAAATTCATGTACACAGCAAAGGTTTAATCATTGAATGTCCTACTCCTCTGCTCCCTTTGTCTGACCTTCCTTTCTACTGCTTAGCATGGCCAAGTACTCCTGATACCAACATTTCACGAAGCATTATTTTGTCAACCTAGCTATGAATTCACAAGAAAAATCACTCATGCCCCCAAACGTCTGTCTCTGAACGTACCCTAATCTGGCCATTTTCTTCTTGCTGCATCTCTTCTTCAGATAAGATTAACTGCTGGATTAGACCTGAATAAAGTTAGATGAAATGGGACTGAACAGATATGTAACAGCTTAGGCTTTAGGGTGGTGAGGCCAAGGAAATGCTTGAAGGGCATCCTTCTTCAATATCACTGGGTAAAACACTTTAAATAAGAACCTTTTCATTGGTTGCAAGTTAGAAAATATATGGAGAGGTCAACAGAAAAGCCAGTAGGAATTATAAAAAACAAAAATATAAGAATCTGCCAAAAATGAATTTCCTCCCGTGCAAGATCTCTTACTTCCTTTATCAAGTGTGAGAGTTACTTTGATTATTAAGATCAAGAAGATAACATTCACCCCCAGGCTTGTTTGTCTTCAAGAAAGATAAACAAAGAAAGATAAACTTCAGTCAAGATAATGCATTTCTAGGCTGAAAGTGCTTAAAGCTACTGAAGGGGATTTCGTTTTATTTAAAAATTTTTTTTTCGAATGTGGGTACAAAATTTTCAGTCAATTAGCTTAAATTGTTCTATTTGTTTACAGTGACATTAAATTGGAACATTAGTGATTTCCATTATTGCTTTGCAATAGCACAGTACATTTCTAATTACACTTATTATAAACATCTCCATCTATTATTACTAAAATGTATTTTAATGCACTTTAAGTTTAAAAAATGTACTCAACCATAGTGAAAGAGGTTTGTGCAGGAGATGTGGAGTGTTGAAAAATCAAACAATGAGGTTATATAACCCCTGAAGCCTTAAGAAGAACTGGAACCTTCTCCTGAAGTTTCCTCTAGTCCTTTTCCTTTATCCATTGACCCCTGACTCAGAAATATACCATCATTAGTGACATGAAAAGCTCAACAAAAAATACTGTCCAAACTTTCAACATCCCTTACAATTATTTGAGAATTTCTCCCTTGTCTCTCTTGTGCTCACACTCTTGGTGCTTGTTTGGTGAACAAGGCCTGTGCTAACAAAGCACAAGGCTTATCTTTGAGGTCCCAGTCTACATCAGTTCCCTCTCCTCTTTCGGTTGATAAAAGCTAAGTATATAAAACTCATATTTCATGTAGAGAATCACATTTAGACAGATCTGGGTTTGAATTTTGTCTCCCTCAGTTCTTTCCCAGGCTTAGCCAACTTCTGTGAGTCACTGACAATCACTAAGTCCATGTAAGGCTATTCTCTTCAGATCCAGAGATAATGACTGGATATTAGTTTTTACTTCACACACACAAAAAAGGGATTCGAAAGTAGTCTTTTGCTCTCTCATGTCTGGGGGCTGAAGTGCCGTGCAGAAACCGTCAGAAAGTGAGGGACTTTCTGTCCGAGATTTCTGTCTTTCTGGCCATTCGGAGCCCTGTGGACCGTTCTTATTCATGGGGCTGGCTCGCTGCTGATCCTCACCCCATCTCTGCCAGACCCGCGGCCAAGGCGATGCCATGGTCTTTCTGACCATGCTCCTCATGTTAGATCATGGGCACAAGGTGGTAAATCGGATAAAGCCACTATCCCCTGGCCCCCTTTTCTGTGTATCTCCTGCCTTCTCATAACCTGAACCTGAAGTCAGATTCCAGTTTGCTCCCTCCCCTGGGTCCATGGGGAGAGAAATGGTTCCCATGCCCACTTATGGCTCCCTAAGCCGGTTCTTGTTTCTGGTCTTGCCCTTGTGGGAATCTGTAATGATCCTATCTACGTGGGTTTTGGGCAAAGTCTCCTCAAGTGTAAAAAAAAATCTATTCCCTGTGGTCGTTCTAATAATTAAACTTGGTAGCATATATGAATGGATCTAGCACAGGCCCAATAAATGCCCCATAATGGTTTTATTTCCCTTCTGAGCACAAAATGGTTTATCTCTAAAACATTTAAATGCTAGATAGGACAACATTTAACTTGTTATAGCTACTGTATTACCAAAGATTATTTAAAAGAAAAGGATGTTTGCTAAGCCCAAACTGTGACTTTAATAAACTAAAAATAGTTTTCTCTCTTTTGTAGAAATACAAAGGATGCCATGGTGCCCTGAGCATCAGCTATAGTAGCACCAACTTAACTAGGGTTTAAACACTGCAACATCTTCTGGGAACAGTCTTGGTCTCTAAGATATTTTTTGGTATCATTTAAATTTTATGCACTATTAGAATTTTCCCTCAAAATGCTAGGAGAAAGAATAATAGAGATACCAGGATACTCTGGGCTACAGAAACAGAACATTGATGGGTGTATATGGCAGATCCCAGCTGCCGAGTATCCAGAATTTAGACAAAGGGAGGGGATTTCTGTCTGTTTTGTTCAGTGCCACAATACTAAAACTTATTATGGTGGCTGCCATAATCAATAAAGTTTTGTTGAATGAATGATAGGCATTTTAAAGGAGGGCAAGCAAAACTTGGAGAACACTTAAAAAGCAGGATTCAATATTTTGTGAGTCTGATCTTTAGGTTAAAAAGCATTGATTACTCAAAAATATTCTCTTTAAATCTTAAAAAATAAGCAGACAAAAGTTGATATTGTTTTCTTTTTATGATTTCTATTTTCATGTTCTAGTTTGGCATTTTGTAACATTATCTAAATGAAATCACTGTCACGTTTAAAGGACAAGGTCAGCTGAACTGAGAAAGCAGCACAACAATCATTATATAGAAGGGAATGGCAGTATTCATATCCATAAAAGCAAATTTTAATTCAATAACCAAAAAGAGAGGTAGAAATATGACTACCTGGTGGCTAATGGAGAATTCCTATCTCCATTCTTTGTTGAAAAAAAAAAGGCATTCATCATTTTTCTCTCTCAAAAATGAAAGCAATACAACAAATGAGAGAGCTAATCTTTATTTCAAATAAATGAAAAGAAATGGGCTGAGATCTACTTAGTTCCCTGAGAAAAAGAAGGAATATAAATGAGGTTTATTACAAAGCTTTTGGAAACTAATGATTGAAAATCAACTGTAGGAATGCACTCTTTGAAAACATACTGTTAATCAATGCTGTTAGCAGAAAGCTCACCCTTGTGTTAGGTTTTAAATTGGTCTAAAAGGATGTCCTTTGGCTGCAAAGAATTGAATATGCTCTGCATTGACTAAGAGTGTGTGAAGTTTCAGATACAGACAGCTCTACCCTATCCTACTCCCATCTGTTTGTAATGCACAGCTTCATAAATATCTCTGAGCCACCATTTTGGTTTAGTTGGATCAGCTGGTAGAAATGAGGGTTGACATTCCTTTGAGCCAGGCTTGTACACTTACATAAGCACAGACTTTATTCCAGATACTATCCACTTGCTTCTAAGCACATGCATATCCTCACAAAAGTGTGTATGCAAGTCTTGAAGATATCGGCAAATATTAAAAGATTAACAAATGAAACAATGTGATTAAGATTGTCAGACTAATATTGTCATCACCTTGTTGTTAATGAGCAGATTCCTCATTATGCACCATTTATTAAGATGACCATCTTGTTTACAAGGAAAAGATCCCCTAAATCCATGTGTCATCTACATAAATCCCATTCTATACTTATTGCTGTTCTACAGAATAGTTTTGGTTTAAAGGACTTCATGAAGCCTCATACACAAAAAATGTGCCATTGAAGTCCATAAATGTTCATGTGCACACCATCATCCACAGGATGAGCATGTAGTTGCTTTCCTAGAATCCTTCCCAGAGACTGACCTCATTATGCTCCCATCATCCTCATGATATATACACACACAACAGCATTTCAGTACTCTGTACGTGCTACCATGGCTATGAATCAGGAGCCAAACTAAAGTTCAACTGTAACTAGCAATTTTTTAAAGACATCACTTAGCTAAGGAGAATGGAAAGAAAATTATTTAAATCCACACTTTTTAGCAAATCAAAATAAACTGACTAAGAGTTTAAAAAATGACCAAGAATTTATGAAAACCAGGAAAAAAATTTTAAAAATATTTCTCACAAATTTGGGAAAAGTATGCCAGACAAGAAATGAAATTATGAAAGAAACGATCAGCAGACTCTTTACTATAAAAGTGTTAGTTTTACAAAAGATTAAAAGCAACAGAAATAAAAGAAATAAAACAATAACTGAGAATAACTGTCACTTCCAGTTTGCATCAAGTAAACCAGATAAAAGGTTAATACAAAGTATTACTTACAAAGGGTTAATACTTATTTTATTTATTAAAATAAATTGTTCACAAATGTAATAACATTACAAAGACCACAATAAATGAAAGAACTCAAGATATGAATGGAATATGTACAATGGACTATACATAGTAAGAAGAAAATATCTATCTTTTTAGTTATCAAAGAAGTACAAATTAAAATGAAACATGCTTACATTTTATCCCTGTCAATTTTTTTAAAGGGTAGCATTTAACACTGTTAGACTTGTTGTAATATTGTCATAAATAATAGGTGGGAGTATAAACTAATACTGTTCTTTCTTGGTGAAAGCAATTGGATAATATTTCAATGCCCTAAATTTTCAGTCAGTCTCCCATTCATTAAAGAAATATTTGTTGAGCATCTACAATGTGCCAATGATTCTATTGTATGTTGGGAATTCAATGATGGACATAATAGACATATTATGTCTTAGTTCTTACAAGTTTTCTAAGGAAACAGGTGCTAAAAAATAATAATACATATTTTCAATAGTTTGGGTAATTCTGATGAAGCACAAGTATAATGTGTAATTACAGTAGATTATAGGTTGGGGGACTAAGATGCCTTAAATCAGCAAATGAAAAGGAGCAGTAACAACTAGTTAAAACCTGAGCTGCCTGGACAAACCAGGACACATAGTGACCTTTGTTACAAAAGGTTTAACTTTTCTGGGATCTGGAAAACATCTCAAAAAAGCAAAATTCCAGCTGAAATCCTGAAATTTGGGTAGAGCCCAGCAAGTAAAGAGGGAAGGAGGAAAGAATATTCCAGAAAGTGAGCAGTGAGAGGGAAGCACTAAGATAGAAGAGTGGGAGTTTTTCTGGTCCAGGAAGTTCCACCATGGTGAGTGCAGGGACCAGGAGGTTCTGAGTTATGTCATGCCAGGAGGTGATACTGGAAATTTGCTTCTTTATCCCAAAAACTATGGGAATCTATCTGAAAGGGATTAACAGAGACAAGGAATGATTTCAATTTATAAAATATCCCTCTGTCTGCAATAAGAATAATATTGGGGGCAAGGACGTAAGGGAGACAAGTGTATACCAGGTTTCCAGGGAAGATAATATTGAGATATTCTGGGTGAGAACAGATGATGATGAGAGATGGTCTCTAAACAAATGTGTTAATATTCGTGGAGGTCCACAGAGGTTTTTTATGTGGTTTAGGCAAATAGGTAGTGTTAAAAAGAATCAATTTTAAGAATCTCGAATTCCTTATGTAATATTTCCAAAAACTGACCAGCCTGAAAACAGGACTGCAGTTTGTAGAGAGCAGAATCTAGTTTTCCTTTCTCACCTCCCCTTCAGACAAGACAATTTCTCAAAGAGGAATTTGGCTGGGAACACCCTGGCAGTTGGGGAAGTGAATACCCCTGCCCTGAAAGGAGTCCTTGGAAGTACAATATCCACTGTAGTCCATTCCTTGCAACACTCGACCTGCTCTCCTAGTCTCATCAATTTACCTCACTGGGAGTTGCTCTTCCAAGGTTCTGTTTGGGCTCTGCCTTGGGAATCCATCAAGAGGTAAATTAGTATTACAAAGTACAGATCACATCACTATAGCTTGTCATAGGGCTTCCACTGATACAAATCACCTCCCTTCATTACTACTCATTCTAGATTTTCTTTCATCTTAGTCATCATCTCTTTTGGTCCATGAAGCTTATCTGTGGACCCAATCATCATCCCTAAGGACTCTTTCTGTGTATCTTGCTAGAAGTGATCCACTTCTAAACCCACAGAGCCTAGAATTTCAGGGACAAGAAGAGTAAATTCTCTGAGTAAGCCACTGGGAGCAAGAGAAAATAGGGCTACTCCAATGTTCACACCTTGGTTCTTGGAAGCATGTAGTCTATCTCCTGGGGACCCAACACCTTATAGTGGTATTTGAGGATGTATGATATGTAATGGAGAATGGTGTCCTATTATCACATGCGTTCACCTCCAAACTTGTACCTTATCTCTGCCTTCAAGAGGTTGCCCCATTGCCCTATCAGGTCTTCAGGCTAGAGGGTGGTGTGGTACATGAGAGGACCATTGTTGTATATGTTCATTCCTCCACTGCTTTGCTGTAATATGGCTTCCTTGGTCCAGTGCGAGATGGTCAGATAACTAAACTTCTACAAGTCCCTGGAGAGTGGTGCTGGCTGAGGTCCTTCAAGGTAGAAAAGGCAAACCCAGAGCTAGAATATATGTCAATGTCAAGCAAGATAAACTTTCACTTCCAGAGAAATCAACTTGCTACCATGAGGCTGGTTGGCCTTCTCAAGTGTGGGTGCCATACTGGGCATGGGAGACTCATTTTTGGTCTCCTTTGTTATCAGGTTGAATAGTCTGCAGCAGCAGTAGTAAATTAGCTATAGAGAAGGGGAGACTTTGACATTGGGCTCAATATAGCCTCAAATACTGACACCTAGGTACTCCACTCATGTACTTATTTTGCCAGAGGTAGCGTAGTCAAAGGCAGACACTCGCTGACACCACTTGGCAAAGTCTTTCTGTATACATGGATGCTCAGTATTTCCTTCATGATGGATAGTCTCTGGAAATTAATCCATGGTGGTTCTGGTGGGCATTCATGTGCAATCTGAAGATCTGCTTGCCTTGTTATCATCCTTCTAGATATATCTTCTTGCATTTTCCCTGTATCATCTTATCCACAATATTTCCATCTTTTTCTTCCATGTCCCTGAACAAGTAACCAAGCTATTTTCCATTAACAATGAGTGTCTATAAATTCTAGCCTTACCCACTTCTCTTTCTATAGGATGTGGATAACCAGGTGAAACACCCGAAACTCTTCCCATTAAGAGGTTTTTCCCTCACCATTTACTTCCAGTTCCACCCCAGTGGGACTGTAGTTCAGTATGAGTTCATTTTTAGCTCCTACCCATGTACTGAGCTGATCCATTTTTCTCCCAAGCAAGTTATATAACATCTACAAGTTCACAATATTGAGTTATTAAAGGGACTTTGCCAGCCAATTCTTTGTTAGCTTTGTGAATTTATTAGACTATGAAAAAATTTTACTTCTTGAAAATTCTATAATTCATATGTTAAACATATTTTAGTCTTTATTATTCAATAGAGACTTCACATTGTGTTAAACTATGGTGTATTTTGGTGAACTTATGGGAAGCAAAGTGAGTCTGTTCAGATCTGTCTAGGTGCAGATTCCAGGACAGGATTAGACATGCGAGAGATTGATTGGGAGGGGTGCAGGATATGGAGGAACATTTAGACCATGACAGAGGCCTGACACCTATGAAAGGAGAGAGAAAATGAAGAGGGATTGGATAGAAATATTCTCGGACTACAGTGCAGTTCTAAGACAGGGTTGTCAAGAAGAGTGGAAAGTGCTGAACTAAACTTGCCCAGTAGAGGAGTCTTCGTGTTTAATCATCTGTGAACAGCCTGGGGAAGTGATTGTGGTGGTGGATCCAGAAAGGCAGCAGCTGGGAGCATCAGCCTTTATGCTCCCTGCAGCAGGAGATCTGAGTGGTACATTTTTATGGCAACCACATCAACAGTCTTGTGACTGGACCCCTGTTCTGTGGCTTGCTTGCAGATCGAAATCAGGAGAAACAGCTATGTTGAAGTCAGGCAACTAAATCAAACGTGCCAAAGCTTCACAGATTATAGTAATGAGTTCTTATTCTTACCAAAATATTAAATGAAGAGGGCTCATAAAATTTTATTTCAATGAAGGTAAGATTTCAGGGAAGATTTTCCCAGAATCATGAGACACAGAACCTAGGCCCATACTTTCCTGGTGATTATAGGCAATATTAGCAAAAAACATTTATTGGATTTCTAAAATATTCCTAGCTTTCCATGAGTTATTTGTGTAAACTCACATCTGCTCTGTATGAATGTAAGAACGTTGCTATGTCCCGCCCCAGATTTTCCTCCTGAGAGCTGATTAAAGCATCCTATAATTGGAGAAAGTGGATGTCTTATGTTCTGTTGACTTTGAAAGGGTAAGGTTGTATTCTAATCTCTGTGATGTCTATTAAAGATTCATTGTAAATAAACACTCATGAATGTATCTTGGCATGTGAGTTACTATTTTTAGCCTAAACTGAGTTTCTTTTCCTTTTTTTTTTAGCAATAGAAACTTTCACTCGGCTACTCATAGTTTAAGCATTGAAAAACTATTTTTGTGATTATTAAGAATAAAGTAGGAATTTCTCATGAAATTACTTGGGGGAGGTTGAAGCTTCATGTCTTGCTTTAAGGCGTCTGTATTGTCCTTGTAAAATCTGTTGCTTGGCTCACAATCTTCCCGTCGATGGTAATGGAAAGGCTTCCTACATTTCAAGTGGAGACTAAGTGCTTCCTCTGAATATATAATCAGAGTGTAGATCAGAAAGAAGAATTATGCCCACAATAAAACACTAATATTCCTCAGGAACTATTTGCCTTTGCTTTTTTAAGTTGAAATTGCCTTTTTGCATCAAATACCTAGTGGCAGGCATACACATTTTAAACTCGAATTAAAAATAATAAAGAACTACAGAATTTTATAAATGTATTTAGGAAAGTCAGCATAAATTCAAATATAAATCCAAAAATAAGCAGAAAAGAAAAATAAATAAATAAGCTAGCCCCATACTGAGGTTTCTTTATTTGAAGTTCTAGCTTCTAGTTGAAACAGTACACATAGCTTATGCTGAGAAAATTAGATGTGGCAAAAAGGTCCTGGCACTTTCTAACTCTTCTTATAATTATAATTAACTCTTGAAATATTACTAAATTCTATTGGCTGTTGTGCATTCCAAATATGAAGGAGATGATTTTTTTAACTATCTAGAAAGAAAGGTTGGCATGATGATCAGTTCACCTTATTCCTAACAGACTTGGAATACTCTTCTAGTTCTAAGTTCCTTGTATCATACTTTAAATTTCTTGAATTCCAAGAAAGGCAGAAGCTATGGGTCGCCTGCCTCCTAGCCACAGCCACTTCTCCTTCCTAAGGAGGTATACACTCTCTTTAAATTTAACTGCAGTTCTTGGGGTGGTTCTTGCTTAACTTAAGCCAACCCTGCAGAGCAGATTCCCCTTTTTCGATTTGAGTTTAGGCTGAGGGAGGGGTCTAGTTGTAGCCAATGCTGTTAAAGAATAGATTTGTTGGGGGATTTGGGAACAACTACTTTGCTTTTAAAAAACACCCACAGGAAAGTAAATGACAATTGTAATCATGCTTGTGATGCTCAGATGCATGTCGGTTACCTTGTAACCATGAGGAATATTAGGCTGAGATGTCCATGCCTCAGTCCCCAGAATCTGTGGATATGTTATCTCATTGGTATAGATACTCTGCAGATGTAATTAAGTTAAGGACCTTTAGATGGAGAGATTATCCTAGACTATCTAGTTAGTCCCAGTGCAATCATAAGGATGCTGATAAGAGGGAAAAGGAGACAGAAGAGACTAGGAAAGAGATGTGAGGATGAAAGAGATCAGAGAGGTGTGACATGAGAAGAATTCAACCCACTATTGCTCACTAGAAGATGGAGGAAGGGGACTATAGGCTGAGGAATGTGGGTGCCCCTAGAAGCTGAAAGATAAGAAAACAGATTCTCCCTTAAAGCTTCCCAAAGGAATGCAGCCTTGCCAAACCTTGGTTTTAGCCGAGTGACAGTGTCAGACTTCTGACTTACAAAACTGTTAGATAATAAATTTGTGCTCTTTTAAGCCATTAAGTTTGGTAGTGCTTTTCTATAGCAGCCATAGAAAACTAATATAGTGTTTAATATTTATTGAAATTGAACCAAAGAACTTACAAATATATAATATATGATAACATTAAATATACATGAAGAGAAAATAATTTTAATGCTAGAGGTTCCAGTTATTAAGTTTCTGATCTTTATGTTTCAGGACATAAAGAGAGGACTTAAGATTCAGAAAGAAGAAAATATCCCAACTATGAGGCATTGCAACCAAGTTGAAGAAATATTATGCACCAACTTCTTTGAAGCGTCTCTTAGAATAGTGTTCAGAAAAGAAAGTATTAGATGAGACAGAAATTTCTGCTTTTCTATCACTTTCACATCTTTTTTGAACTTGCATTTCTGCAGCACATTAAAAGTGATTTAAAGCCCAGTTAGTGGCTTTTCTTTTGTAATACATTCCTTAGAAATCCTCACTCCCCTTTTCTGGTTCATGATTCTTCTAACTAAGTAAGCTTTTGCTTTCAAGAGCTCTGCATGAGAAATAATGGTTTTCATTAATAGAAATCTTTTATAAAGTAGAAGGCATATCTGCCCTGCCAAGTTATGTGTCTGATGAGATAATTGAGGGACATTACCTCTTTTTTTCCAAGATAATTTTTATAAATTTAATTCTGACACACGATCGTAGTAACTCAACACTGAAATCTATGTTTTTGTAAATGCTTTCTTAAACCCCAAGAATAGTATATTACTAAAAATCTCTAATTTTTCCTGGTAGCTATATAGATCTACTCCTCTATCACTAGATTTGGGAAAATAGTAAAATTCTTTCTGAAAAAAGTTTATTTCCTTTTTATCCTTTAGTTTCTAAAAATAGCCTGGAATTAAATGTCATGTACCTTTGGAATTCATTTTATAAATACACTTGGTAACTAGGAAACTCACATTGTCATTATTTATAATCTAGGAATTCTTTCCATGGTAACTGTTATAAGGTCACAATTATGGAGTCTCCATGGAGGTTAAGAGGCTATTTAAGAATTCACCAAAAAACATCTATTCACTGAAGGCAGTAATGTCTGATGTCCTGATCACCTACTTAATGAGGTGAGCACTTACGGATTTAAGCGAGTAGCCTCACCTACAGTTCAGCTCGGTCTTCTCTGCCATAAACAGTGTTTTGACCAAGAAATGTTGTTACCAGCAGTACAATCCCTTTCGTTCACAGCCTTGGAGACTCTCTGTGCTATTAATAGTATTTTCTCCTTCTTGGGACAAGTGTAGGTTAATTATATTAACATCTGATAGGGCTGCTCAAGCCTAAGACTTAGGGGAGAAGTGGGAGGCAGCCTCCAAGTGAGGCTCAGTCTACACAAGTTCAGGTATAGCCTTCACCTGTCCCAGAGCCTTGTTAGGCAGCTCCTGAGGCAGTGCAGAAACAGGCCCTGAGGAACAAGTACCTATAGTCAGCTTCTACTCAAATCCCACGAGAGGTAGAAATCGGTTCTCAAACAGTTACACAAATAACACTTACACCAAGATGCCTTCATGACAATGGGGGATACAATCCTATCATTAAGCTGACAACACTGACAGGGCTGACATCCACCCTAACCCCTCCCAGACATAGAAGGGAAGTTGAATTAGAACTGTAAGGTGATGACAGCAGTTAAAGAAGATGCAGTCATCTAATAAGGATCAAAAGAGCTTTGTTTTTCTTATAATCAGAGTTGTTAAGAAGGACTTAACCACCATTTTTTTTATATAATAGTAAAGAGAGACATTCGTGTAATCAAACACTTAAAGAGAAATAATGTAAACTAAGAATTGAGAAAATAAAATCCATTAACATAAAAATCTCATAAATGCCAGAAAAACCTACAACTTTAGAAACATCATCTTGAGATAAATCATATGGCTTGGAACAAACCATATATTTGTTCACGTAATTTCATAAAATTAGCAGTAGCTACCTGACCCATCTTGGCCTCACTAAAGTTTTTTATTCAAAGAACATGAACAACCAGTTTAAATAAATACCAAATGAAGAAAGGGAAATAAGCACCACCTTACTCATAATTAAATAATAACAAATAGAAATAGGATGATATATATTTTTTAACCTATCAGGTTGGCAAAGACTGAAAAGTCATATTTCACAGTGTATAGAGGATGTGGGCTAACATGTAGTCTCATCTGCTATTGGTAGGAGTGAAAACTGATGGAATTTCTTTGTAGAGTATGTTGATAATATCCAATAAAATAAAATGCATATTTATTTTGACCTACCAATTTCACTTTGGGAATTTACCTCAGAGATGTATTTTCACATCTGCATGAAGGCTTGCAAAATTTTTTCTTGTAGCATTATTTGAAATGCTAAAGGTGAAAACACTATAAATGTCCATGAATAAGGAATTGATTAATAAAATAATGGTACATCTAGAAAGTAGAGCTATTTTTTAAAAATGAGATAGAGAAATCTGTACAAATATGGAAATTTATTCAAGATATGTTGTTAATTTTTAAAAAGACACAAAACAATGCAAATAATATATTCTTATCTGTATTATAAAGCAAAGGAAAGAAAAAAATATACAAGGTGTTTCTAGACATAGATAAATCTGAAAGATATATCAGAACTGTTAATGTTGCTTCTTTTAAAGAGGATGAATATAGATCCACGAGAAAGATTTTTATTTTATTTAGTTCTACTTGACTCTATGGGGGAAAAAGTGGTATAATATATATATATATATATATATATATATATATATATATACACACACACACACATACACACACACACACACACACACATACATACACACACACACATATGTTTTTTTCATTGTAAAACTAATTTAAATTGCCCATTTAGTAATAAAATATGCCAGGATATAACTAAAAGGAAGAGCACAATTGGGGACAAATTTCATAAGTTATATATCTTGACTCAGTATTATTAATTTTAATAAGTAATCAAAGAAAATTATTTGGATTGTCTATATAGAGAGAGCTAACATATGTTCACTGAAGATGTGTTTTTAATAGGAGAACAATTTTACAAATGAAGCAAGAAAATTATTTTGGGCTATAATAAAATAAATAGGACCAGAATAGTCCCTGGCATAAGTAACCACAAAACCACACAGCAAAAAAAGCAACCATTTTCAGTTTTTAGACAACAGGAAGTATAGGACTATGTCCCTAGAGAGAAGAGAAGTGCACAAGTCAGTCTCAGATCAGCCCAGTTTTCTTCCTAGAGGTCCTTTGTGGACCAAAGGCCTGAAGGTAGAGCTCAAGCGAAATAGGGTTGGGGCGGGATATGAGAGAGAAGAAGCTGTGCAGTGAAAGAGCTCCAGAAGAATGCCTAGGGTCCTCAAATGTCTTTTGGCAAATAAAAGATGTACTTGTATAGGGCAGTATAGGATTCCCTGGAGCCTTAGAAAGTAGAGCTCTGGGAAGCTGTGAGCTGCAGGTGACGCTGGCATTACAGCTTGCTGGAGACAGAAATGCCATCCAGCCAAAAAGAAGATGCTTTGCAGATTGTCCAGGGCATTCAATCACAACCCAAGAAAGAGCATGTCTTAGGAGAGGACTATTCTAGTCTTAAACTAACAAATTTAAAAAAAAAAAATCTTGAAAGGATCAAGGTGGCAAGAAAACATCAAAGAGTAGGATGTACCAATTATTGTTATCCATATAATGTGCTACTATAAAGCTGTTAATATGACATTAAAGAAGAATATTTAATAATGTGAAAAGATATCATCTTAGTCAGTTTCTGTAACAAAGTGTCATAGAGTATGTTGAAATAAAATACATTTGTTTCTCGTTGATGGTGGAAGCATAAAAGGGTTAAACCACTGTGGCAATGAATTGGTAGTTACTTAAAAAGTTGAACATACACCTACTCTGTAATAATTTCAACAATTCTTCTCCCAAAAGGAAGGAACAAATGGTCACAGTAAGATTTATACAAAAATGTTTGAAGGAGCTTTCTTCATCACAGCCCAAACCTGGAAACAGCAAACACCCATTAGCTGGAGAATGGAAGACAAATTGTAATATATTTATGTAATAGAACACTAAATAAAAATAAAAATAAACTACTAATATTGCCAACATAGATGAATCTCAAAACATTATGTTTAGCAAAAGAAGCGAGACACAAAAGAGTAGACATTGTATGTTTCCATTTAAAGTTCTAGAACAGGTCAAACTAATCTGTGGTAAAAAGAAATCAGAATATTGGCCTTTCTGGGCCTAGGATGGCTATTGGGAAATGACTAGAAATTTTCTGGGATGGTGGAAATGGTCTGTGTCTTAGTAGAAGCATGAGTTACATAGGGATATGCATTTGTAATACACAGTGAGCAACACTTAAGCTCTGAATATGTCATGGTATGTAAATTATAACTAAATAAAAATATTAAAAGGCAAACAAAAGAGTACCTTAAATATTCAATAATTAAAGTTTGGCTAAATAAATTATGATGTAGGCATGGAATACTCTGCCCATTAAAAACAACTGATAAATCTTTATGTGCTGATATAGAAAGATCATCAAAATATGTTATTAAGTGAAAATAATAAAATATAGGTCAATATCTAAAATATTACCCCATTTGTGTTACACACACATTTGAATACACATAGGAAATTCCTTGAGAAACACCAAAACAGTTAACAGTGATTGCCTCCAGGAAAGAGAGTCTGGGCCTTGGAGGGCTGGAGGTGGGAAGGGTGGGGGGTCATAGAAAACTTGTTATTTGTTGACTTTTTACACTATTAGAATTGTTTACCATAAGCATGTATTAAATTGGAAGTACTCAACTAAATACAAGTTACCCACTGCATGATAAAGCATGCCAGGTTCAAGTAAGGAAAATATATAATATTACACAATATTTTAAAGCCAATTTTGGATTCTATTTGAATCAGCAAATTTATGCCTAGAAATTTACCTGAAAGATAACAAGAATGTCCTTGAGAGAGCTATTTATAACAGCAAAAAAAAAAAAAATAGAGGCAATTTAAATATCCAAAAAATAAGGGTTTAGTTGTATCAAATATAGCGTATCCATGCAAGTATTATCATGCAGCCACTCAAAAATGCTGAAGAAAATATTCCACAACACAAAAATGACATTCAGCACAGAGTATTAAATAAAAGATGTATAAACAGGTATAAGGTATGAAAGTTATGCCATGAAATGCTAATAATGGCTATGTCTTTATCTTATATAAGAACATGTTTGACTTTTCCAAAAGGCCTGTCTTTTTTGCCTTAGAGAGTTCTTCCTGGAAAGCTGTGTTCTGACAACGATTCACAGGGCTGACTGGCTCCTGCTCGACCTTCAGGTCCCAGCTTCTGTTATTCTGCAGCCAAGCCCATTCTGGAATGGTCCCCAGCCCTGCGCTGCCCCAACAGTATTCTTAGTGACAGCTCTGTGTTCATAACTCTTGCACCGCCGCTTTTCTCCATTTCCAATCCTGCAATTACTTATTTAGTGTCTGATTCCCTCCCCACTCTCTTTAGACTGAAGGTGGGGACCACATCTATTTTGATCACCACTTGTATATCCAGTATGTTGCTTCATGCCTGGCACACAATAAACACACAACACATATTTGTCTAACAAGTAAAGGAAGAGACAAGTAAACAAAGCTATATATAGCAGGGTCGGGGGTGAGGTGGTCGCAACATTATTCATACTAAAACCCACATATGTCAAAAAAGAAAAAAGCTACTTCTTTATCTGTGTAGCAAACATCTTTCTCACAAATTCTTACCATTTTGGATAGAGGAAATATGAAGGAAACCAAATATGTTGTATTCAGCAGGATCTAACATTTGACCAGATTCTCTGGGCACCAGTACCCCTAGAATAGTGCCTGCACATCTTTGGTGTTGAGTAAATATTTGTTGAAGAATTGAAATTAGTCTGTTTGGAGCAATTGTTTGGGTTTTCAAATTTTCTCCTCTTTCCTTTGTTGAATTCCCAAATGATAGTGGGGTACTTACGTGACTTGTGATATTTGGTGAGAGTGGGACTCTGGTCCTTGCATGGTCTTCTGTCTCCCTGATTTCTACAAAGATGTCATTATCCCCTTAGATGATGAGGGTTCTGCTGAAGCTTGTGTCTGGTCAACTCCTGACTTGCCCTCTTGTTGCTCTGGGTCTAGGTCTTTGCCTGATGAATGGGCTCCACCTTGACCTTCGCGAGACCTACAGGTTCCTTGAGGTCTGACAGTGCCTTGCATGGAGCCCTATACTGGAGATCTGTTGTGTAGATCCTGGATGTAGATATATTTCACTTTAGGGCTGATTCCTCAGGCCAATCCAACTTTCTCAACATCTCCTGCAGTATATAGGAATTCTTGGCCTCTTCCTTTCTTGGGAGTGCTAGTAAATCTTTACCTCTGACTAATCATGCAGTCCCACAGAATCAGTGCATGGGTACCTAGCAACAGAATCTTCTCTTAGAGTCCTGTGGTGGGCCCAGCTGATGGTCATTTCCTCTGTACTTAAAAATATAACTGGATTGACTTGCTTAGTATTTTGCAAAACTCCACACCATGTCCTCATTCTGTAGGATAAAGACTATCTTAGTGGGGATGGCCCTTTACAATCTTCTGAAAGTGCATCCTTAAACCAAAATATTACCTCCTGGGATGGGGATGGGACAAGTTAATGACACTCTAAGGAGCCATTGTACCCATTCAATATACCAGGTTGGCTCCCCCAAATCCTACATGGGTCCTAGAGGATGTAAGTAGACTACTGGAAACTCAACTACATATTAGCCATAAGTTGCAGTTGTAATTTCATATGTGGTCACTTGCTCTGTAGCTCACCATGGTCTGAGATATGTGGCTCTCAGGGCCTCAGCCAACACATTAGTGCTTGATCTACCAGCAGAGATTTCCACACAATATCACATCAGACAAGGGGTCCCACATTAGAAAAGAAGTTGCAATAGTAAGACTGCAACCATGAAACCTACTGCTCATGCCACATAATGCCCTCACCCCCAGAAGCTACTAATAGGGTTGGAATGGCCAGTTTTAGATATGGTTGGAGTGCAGGCTTGGAGGAAGTGCTTTTTTGAGTGTGGAACACCATCTGCCATGATACATAGTATACATTTAACCAAAGACCCTTTAGTAATGCTGTGTCTCCTGTAGGAAGAATATCTGGACCTGGGAAGACAGGTTGGAAGTGCAGTGGCCTCAGTTGTCAAGCTTCTGAATGGCCATCTGAAGAGGTTGTGGTTCCTGTTCCCCTAATCCTAGGCATAGCAGGTTATGGCCCTGGTTTCTAGAGGAGGCTCTCATTTGTCAGGGGAGACAACAAGAGTTCTAGTTCTCTTGGACTACAAGCTATGGCTATCACCTCTGAAGAAGGAAATAATGACCATGTATTCAGAGCCTTCAAGAATAAGGATGTTGATCATGCCCCCAACAAGCCACTGAGACCAGCACATTTGGTAACTGAGGTGAGGAGAATCTAGAATAGATGGTGAACAAGGAGGATACAAATATCAGTTCTGGTCTTGTATTCTCAAGGCTTATAGTTCTTCCTTCCAACTTTCTAAGTTCTCTAAAGAAGAGAGGCTCATTAGGTTCTTGGTGTGGCTTTTTGAAGCAGACCGCAGGGCCACAAGATGAACAGTGGTGGACATAATGCTGTATCATCTAGACCTCATTTCAAGGAATAATTTATTACCACATCAACTGGCAGAGAACCTCCAGCCATCAGCTCAGAGCTGCCTTGCCCAAGAGCCCACCCCTCCTAGGACAACTGACGTTCACCAACTGATACTGGCAGGTGAATAATAGCCTAGCTACTTTGGCCCAATATGGGAAGACTGATATGTATATACCTTTTAGTTCCCCATGAAGGTGGCCAAGGCTTTGCTGGGATGTTTTGGAGTTCAAAATCTCACTGTTGCATACTTCTATTTCTCCCTCTCTCTTCATAGCTGTTAATTCCAAATAAGTTATCTGCATCCGAAACTCCATCTCAGCATCTGCTTTCTGAGAACCTAAATTATCAGCCCTAGCCAATAAGCACAGCTTTCTGCTTTCAACTGCTTTTGTCCTATCTCCCCAAGATTGGGACTTCGAGGAGATCAGGACATACATATCTCATCACCTACTTTCCTTACCTGTTGACTCCTTTCTTTCTTCAACCCCTGGGAAGCTAGAAGAGACTGCTTCCCTCCCTTACTTGTCTCAGTATGATGGACATATTGCCAGGAACAATTATTTATAAGAAAGAGATGTCTACTAAATATTTTGAAAATGTAATACCTGTTACAAAAAAAGATGAGGAGGTAAAGGAAGAATGCCCCTACTGGGAGACAATTCCCAATGGTTTCTTGTGTTTCTCTGTATCATATGATCAGAGCCACTGATAGCTCAGTTCTGGACTCTGTCTTGAAGGATGTTTGTGTAACAAATAGCCTGGGAAGATAGAGATAGTACCTCTTTCCAGAGCAAAGGGTAAGTCTGCTAAGAGTCTTGGAAGAAAAAGATAATGTCTCTCCAGAGCAACTTGAAGACTGGCTTATTGTCCAATGTATGATTTAGGTTCTTCTCCTTTAAGGGCATCTGTTGCGTGTGCCCATCTGTATTGATGCTGTGAGACGCAGGAGCAAAGGAAACCAATGCAAATAGGTGCATGCTCATGCTGCTTGCGTGCTACAAATAACAAAGTCTTTTGTCTCTGACCCAGGAGTCTGTCTTTTGCCAACATCCATTAAACAGTGCTAGTCTAACTCAATGGCTTGTAAATAAGGTAGAACCTCAGGACTTCCATGGTTCTTAACAGCTCTAACAGAGCCCAGAGTCTGGCATTTTTGGATATAGACACTGAGCCACTTGTCTTATCAAGTGTGGACACACTCTATTCTTCTTAACTTCTTTTGATCTTGAACATCTTTTTCTTATGGCTCAACTTGAATGTGGATGGTAATTTATAGCTTCTGACCCTGGATGCTGATCTCTGTGCTCCTCTTTGAGCTCAGTGAGTGTTTCTATTTGTCAGGGCAGACCCCTGTTTCCGGAAACCACCTTACTTGTTCATGACTCTTGCAGACAGCTCCACCCGAGGGCTTCAGTGGAATAGTAGCAATTTAGCAGAGGATTACAATGGAGTGGTGGGGTGGGCACCTTTAAGTCAGCTCTTTGATCCAACAATAAATCACGTTTTTCAGAACTATGTCAGAGTTGGTCAAAAGAAGAGTATCTCAAAGGGATCTAGACTCTAGGAGCATTTGTCTGAATTTCACAAATAGAATATGCTCCATAAGGATTTATTGAATTAATGAATAAACTAAAGACCATTATTGGTGTTTAGACCTAAAATAATGATAGTCTTTCAGCAATTTTATGGAGAAAAACAAAGGTAACCTAAAGGAACATTAAACTTCAGTCCAAAGACAGAGTATGAGTTGACAAATGATCAATAAATTACTTGGATAACTGTAAGCGGAAAACATTACAGCAAATCTGTGGTCTCCGAAAGAAGACTAAAAAGTTCTAATAATACGAGTACTGCATTGGTTTTTTTGTCTCTTTGAACATTTTAAAAATTATATCATTTTTTACACTAATGTTAACTTTCCATAACTAGTCATTTGACTTTAAAATAACATTCTTTAAATAATCAAAGTCAACCATAAATTAAAGAAATATGGGGATGTGTTTCCGAATATTTTTGTAGTGAGAAGTTTCTATTAAGTTGTGGTATGTTGGTTAGTGAAAAACTGTGAATAGAAATCAGCTTTTAGAAAAATAACAAATACAATGAAAGAAGTATGGAAAGGGTTATTGTCTCTTACTTTAAAATGAGCTATTACAGTAAATAAATGTCCTAACATAAAATTTATTAAGTTAATGACAGAATTGTGACCTAATTACTTTATTGATGACTATAAAACCATGCTGCTTAAATTTTGACTGTTTTCCTATTTGTGAATGGATACAAGACATGCTATGTCAATGCCTGGGTTGCAGTGTATTATGTTTTAGAGAATAAAGTTCTTATACTGGTCCATAGTCAGTCTAGAAAGGAGAATAGATGCCTTATAGGTGGAGAAATAGATATAAGAACATATACCTTATTTTGTCCTTAAGTTATGTGTTAAATTTAAATTAGAAATTATATGTACAGTGTAAATTCCAATGATATGAAAGCTATGATAGGGTCATGGACACAGTCTTTATTTTAAGGCTTACTTACATTTAGATGAGGACTGGAAAGAAAGATGAACTGAACTCACCATCTTCGTGTGTGTGTCTGTATGAATGCTTGGTATGATTGAGACCTCTTCACAGTCCAGAACCAGACTGAAGGACTTTTTTAGATGCTCATTTTTTAAACCATTTCTCTATGAAGGACAAAGAGATGAAAGGATACAACGAAAAATACCTGAACACAAAATACCAAACAGCATAAAATGAAAGTAATCCAACAAGCAAGACACTAGAGCCTCCCCCCGCACCATGCCCAAATAGGTCAAGAAAGGTCCTTTAGTATGCATCTCATGAATAAACCCCAACCTATAATTAAATTTAGGGATTTAACTATTATAGGTAAAACTACTTCAGAAATTAAAGTAGATGTAGTATTGCCATTCAGAGGTGCCTGACTGCTTTATTTAATCAACTCATCTAATGAAACTGAAGAACTCGTGGAATACAGAGGTAATAGATATCCTGGTGGTCAGCCAAGTAAGGAGACCTTCCCACGTGCCCATGGGCATGAAGCCCAGCTCCCTCTGACACAGTCCAATCGGCCTTATTTTCTGTGGTCACTTCTGTTTGCTGGGATGAGTAAGTTAGACAGGGAGGATGTGTACTCAAGGCCAGAACAAAAATAAAGGACGACAGCATTTCTTTTGTTGTCTCTTCTGGACTTTCACTGGTAACATCTCTCTCTCTCTCTCTCTCTCTCTTTCTCTCTCTCTCCCCCAAATGTACATACATTATACACATGTATATATACATTCACATATATGCATAACATATTATATATAGCTATTGTGTAGCTGTGCTTTACAATTCTAAAATATGTTCATATCCATTACTTATTTTATATTTTTGCAAACAGCTGATTTGGAAGATAAGACAGATACCAGTTTATTTGTTATTTATAATTTACCCAATAATAAGAGAAAACACCAAGAACATATTATATAGCATTTAAAAACTTAATAAGACTGAAAGAAATAAAAATAAAACTTAAAAATTGTATCGGATGAACAAGATCGAAGATGCCAAAAGGATTGAATATAAAACTTAACAGCAAAGAAGTCTCAGGTTTTTAAATTCTGACTTCCTAATGAAAAGAAACCATAGGAAATATAGGTTTTGTTTTCCAGATGGAAAACTGAGACAAGGGTGATTTAGAGTTAATTTAAAGTCACTTGACCAGCAGGCATCGGACACTCCCTTTAAACCTGGATCTCCAGATTGCAGTGTTTGTACTCTTTTGGACAGACTCTACAGTAAGACAGGCTTATGCAGTGCTGAACAACTAGTTACAATTTAGGTGATTTTTTTACTCTGTTTAAAAGAGCTATCAGCTGAGTCTTGATAACTTTAGCGCAGTCTTCCCAATACTTTAGAATCTATTTCAGCTCTACAATAATTTTTATACAAATGAATTGGCTAGGGTAATAATGGGTATTGGTTGTGACAATCGCCCAAACAGTGATTGGGTTGAGGAGCCACCTTCTGATTGTGGTTGACAAATAGACTTTCTCTCGGTCCACACTGAGGAAAATTTAAATGTTATTTTAATGGTAAGAAATGTTTATTCTTTCTTGGTGTTGCTGATGCCCGGATGGTTACTGAAGCACTTATCAGTAGGATGCAGTCAGCAAACTGCAGCCACCTGTCTAGAAGACAGATGCTTGTCTATCTCAAGCATTGCTAAACATGGCTTCACATAGGATAAACGTACTGTTACACACATGCGTACAGAACAACCCCAATTGGTGCACGTAAGTTCATTGTGCAGAAACATTGTGCAACATACCAGGATGTTTGTTTGGACATGCCTGACATGGAAAACCAAAGCACGGAAAACTTAACTCACTCACCCAAACACTTTCAGACAAGGATGAATCTAACAGCACAAAGGCAGCTTCAGACTCATTCACCTCCGCTCCAGGCACTCTGCAAACCACACTCTCAACAGCTGCTGATGGATTTCCATCAGGAATGATTTATCGCTGACAACACTCAGTCTCCTGTTGTCAAAGTACTTCCCTAAGCTTAGAGCAGGCAAGCAACTCTCCTATTAGCAGTTCTAACTCAACTTTCTTTGTCTCTCCATATCTTTCAATTAACTCCAACTGAAATTCCTCTGAGGATCTGACTTAAACTGAGGTTGGGCAGAGCCATTCTTTTCCTGAAAATACATTTTTTAATACATTTTTATTCCCAGTTCACTAGAAGTCAAATCTCATTTGGACTGTTATTTTGTTAAACACAGATTAAAAGGAGTTTTTGCATGTGTGAAACCAGTTTCCACTGGACACGGAAACTGTCCTCTTTGAGACGCGGTTTCCATTAAGAGTTATAGCAATTATCATCATCACTCTGGAAAAAAGTGCAGTTTTATTTTGAAAATTCTTGTTTGCATTTTTTAAGAATTACATTATTTACATTATCTACAGAAATACTTTGACTATTACTCATTGTGTATTTCTCTCCTTTATGTCATTTATAGCACTGAAAATCAAATTCTATTCCTCTTTTTCCTTACCAATAATTGCAAGTTATTTTTGTGCTGTGTATCAAAATCCTTAAAAATATTTATTTTAATGTATTAAAATTTTATTTTGATGTGTGGATATAATTTAAATAATAGTTCTATAATAATCTGGGATTAATTTTATAAAGAAAATAAACTTTATTGTTAAAATATTATATGTATTTACCCAGTAATCCATGTTCCAGGTAATATAATGGTACATTACAGCAGGGTACATGAAAAAGGCAATAAAATGGAATTACAACTCTGAAAATAATATCAGAGAAAAGAGTCTCAAGAGAAATAATCCAAATTTAACCTTGATTGTGTTGAATGTTATGAATAGTAAGTGACTTGTTTTCTTTTCTCACTTTTAATTTTTCAATACGAGGGTATTTTACAATGAGAGAAAAGCCTTATTAAAAATTATGTTTCATTTGTCACCAATGAGAGCCTGTCAGTAGATGCTGGACAGTATAAAAGTGACTTAATACATTTTTTGAAAATCCCTTTAATAATGCAGTTATAATTATTCATGCTATTTTGCATTATGGGTTATTCACTCAAATGTTTATGCTCTTTGGTCTCCATGGCCAGCATGCCTGTAAGTAGGACACGCCTGCTCAGAGATCTGCTCTATGCATTTCCAAGTCACCATCAGCTAAGCCTGCACACAGCCTTGCCACCAGAAATTTCTTTGCTGTCCTGAACGTCGTAAGGTAAAAAATGTCGAACCACTCTTTTGTACATCTGAAACTAATATAACCAATATAAAATCATATACCAACTATACGTAAATTTTAAAAAAGGATTGTTAAAAAAAAATCTCTCTCCCTGTTTTCATTTTGTATCCAGGTGGCCATTGGAAACAGCCCCAAACCCCTCCCACCTCATAGCAGTTTGCATATCTGATGATAACTCTCAAAACATTTTTGAATCGCAAGGTCTCCAATCCCGTTCTCCCTGTATGTAAAATGATTCTAAATGTTACCACAGGGCTTTAATCTCTAATCTGAAAATGCATCTATAGAAGTTTAAAGTGCACAAAACTCCCTATTCTATTTCCACTGTAGGTAAAGATGTACTATTTAATCTCGGGCAACCAGATGAGGCTGCCTGGAATTTGCCTTGGGAGCAGATGATGGAAAAAGCAAGAATGTTAGATCAATCTCTCCCTCAATACTTTTGTGCCTCTCTCAATATTTCTGTGTCCCTCTCCTCTTCTCCCTCTCCCTCCTCTCCTCTCCTCTCCTCTCCTCTCCTCTCCTCTCTTCTCTTCTCTTCTCTTCTCTTCTCTTCTCTTCTCTTCTCTTCTCTTCTCTCCTCTCCTCAGCTCTCCTCTCCTCTCTGTAGAGGTGGTATTGAGTTTCCAACAAAGAGAAGCACTGTTACAACTGCTCTCATGACTAGTATTGGAAGGTGTAGTTTTAGGAAAAGTTTCTAGAAGTTTAGCCCCAAGCCTGAGGCTATAACTATTACAGTGATTCTGTAAACTCCACAATATGCTCTCAGTAAATTCATTTATTTTACTGAAATAAACAGGAATCGGTTTCTATTGTTTACAAATAAAAACTCTAACTAGTAATTCCCTCGCTAAGAAAGGGCTTCCCAAATTTTCTCTATTCATGGCGCACTAAATGCCTCAGTATTTTTTTCATAGCATGCCAAGGCTACAAGAAATATCTGATAGTACATATTTATTAAATACTTATTTATAACTAGTGTTTATTAAGCAATTAGGTCCAAATGTCTTAGTAAGTATTTTTATCCCAACAACTTAACCATCATTTAAAAAAAGTATTATATATATTGAAAAATATTTATTTCACTCTTAAATAATCATAATTATTTGCTAAAGAATGTGTGTCCTGTTGGGCACTTAGAACTTGTCTAATCTCGGGGCATAAAACTCCCTTTTTTCCTGTTCACATTGATATACATGTAGAACTTGTTTTTTATCATAACAATAACCAAAATTCCAGCCTTACCAAGATCTGATGTCATCAAATTGACCTGATGTTAACATTGAATTAGAGTTAGTAGTTCATGAGATATCCAACACATGTGGAATACAGCTTTATTTCCCTCGAATGTGCAAAATACTCTCTGTTTCCTGTGTTCACTGCGGCTCCGTGGGCCGCTCTCAGCACACCGTTTGAGAATCACTGCTCTAGGGTCATAAAACATTTCATCAAAATGCATAATGCAAAATAATAGACAAAGTAGGATTCATTCCTGTATTCAACAAACATTTGAATGCCCAGTGCTGTACTAGCAGCCTGGCTGTAAAGATACATAGTTCCTGCATTCAAGGACCTTGGAGGTCATTGAGAAAACAAACATCCATGGAATCTACAATACAGTTCATTTTTTATTTTTATGGAAATGTGTGAAAACGGTATTGGGAACACTGAAAGAGAACTAAACTCTACATGAGAATCAAAAAGGAATTTATCAAAAAGTCAACACGAGGTGAGATATGAAAAATGGGCAAAACATTTGCCTGTTGGAAAGATGGAATGAGGGCATTTTAGGCCAGGGGAAAATGCACAAAAGGTCATAAGGTGATAAGAAACTGGTCTGACATATTTTGGGATCACAGCTTGAGTTAGAGGGGGAAAGGCAGGGGCTCAGGCTCAGAACATAATATGTGGATGATGGTAAAATGAGAAACTGTGAGTAGGAGAAGGCTATCTTGTTTCATGATTCAATGATGGAGACATTTTGGCATTTGACAGTTAGATTGAAAAAAAAAAGAAGGGGAGATGGGACGGTTGTACCAAAGCTAAGAAACTATATAGGAGATATAATGTAGATAAATCACCAAAAAGAGAGACACAAGTGCATCTTAAGTTTTTTAAAGTGGGAGGACAGATACTCTACAAATAAGAAAAGTAAAATATATCAAGTGGTGATAAGTGCTAGGGAGAAAATAAATAAATAAATAAATGAGATGGGGATGCCAGATGGGAGTCCAGTATGGGTGCAGGATGGGTTGCAGTTTTCATAGGATGCCTAGGTGTGGCCTCACCACCTCTGTGGCATTTGAGCTAATATCTGAGGGAGGCAAATGAACAGAACATGCATGGATCTTGGGAAAAAGCAACACAATGGTTCTTACCTGGACATGATTTTTGCCCCTATGAGAACACTTGCCTTTCTTTATCCACAGACATTTCTGGTTGTCACAACTAGGAGCTGGGTGGCTGCTAATAACTAGTGTGTAGATCCCAGGGATGCTGCTAAACATCCTATGATGCACAGAATCTTCCTGTCCCATTCGTGCCAGAACAAAGAATCATCCAGCCCAAATCCAGCCCAAATTGTCAATAGTGCTGAGGCTGAGAAACCTTAGACACAGGGAGAAACTCGGGTCAAGTTCTGAGTTATTTTAATAGTTGAGAAATGATGAGTGTCTGAACTGAAAATGTAATAGTGGAGATAAAAAGCAATGATTGTATTTGCAAAAATGTTTAAGGGGTAGATCCACGGAATTAGGAATTGATTAGATGTGAGCTCTAGGAAGAAGGCTGGGTTCAGGATGACACTCAGGTTTCTGAGAAGAGCACTCCATCAAATGGTAGCGCTGCTCATCACAGCAGGAAGCACGTGGGGAAATGGTCTGGGATGGGGATATTAATGAATTTTACCCTTCTCTAATTCCTTGACCTGGTAGGAGTTCAATATCTGTTGAATGACTGAAAATTGATTCTGAAGGTGTTTGAAAGTCCCGGGTGGAGATATTGAGTGGTGCTGCCCTAGGAATCTATCACATCACAACATTTTCTTTTCCTCATATCAGTAATTTAAGGAGATTTTCTTTTTATATATTTCTTCACTTGTTTATCATCTCTCTTCCTTCTAGACTATGAATTTCATGGATGTGGGAATCTTGTCTATCTTCTTAGTTACCAGGGCCCCAAATCTTAAAACTGTTTTTGTCATGCTTTTTAGAATGATTGTAGAATGAATTATGAATGAATGAGTGCATACATACATACATATGTGCATGTACATAGAAGAAACAGGTGTATAGAACTTGGCAAAGTTCTAGAATGGAAAACAGAAGTGGTGAAGTAGGTGTTGCATGTGCTTTTGACATGGTGATGATAACCTTGGGAAATCATTAGCTCTTAAAAGAGAAGACAACCAAGCATGGAAACCTAAACCAAACTTGGGAAACACCCAACTTTGAACATCTGAAGTCATGGGAAAGAAAAGTCTGGAAAGGAGTTAAAGAAAAAACAATCAGAGAGGTGGAGATTGGGTGGTGGGTGGGGTGGAGGGGAGCCAGAGGGTACAGAAGGTGCCCTAGGAAGAGCATAACCCAAAAGAAGTGCACAGACTGTAACAAAGTCATGAAACATTAAAGTAGAATGAGAAATGGGAGGAACCTGTTTGACCTGCCAAGAGGAGGCTGTTGGTCACCTGATGAAAGGTTACTCCATGCCTGTGACCCTCTTGTGTATGCAGCTCCCTATTCACCAGCATAACCCTGACCAGAACCAGAAACAGTCGTTGCAAGACCCTGACTCCAGCTCATCTAACACTCTCCTCCCCACCCTCCCCACTGCAGTCTTGGCCTTTTTCTCACCCTTCCCACCCCATAACCTCAGCCCCATTGTACAGAATTTCTACTTCCTCTGTCTGGGGTGTTGCCCCTTTGTCTAGTGAATTCCATTCACCACCTCCAGTGATACCATCTCAAAGGTTCCTGATGCCCTATTGCACTTTCTAATATCCTCACAGCACCTGGAATGTAATAGGCACACAATAAGTAATTGTTAAACTGAAGGCAAGATAAGGAATTAGAGAAAGCAAAAGTAAACCATCTTTTCCGGAAGTGTCATTTTTTAAAAAAAATAAAAAGTGGAGGTGGCTCCATAGTGTAGTGGTTAGCACATCTGCTTTACACACAGAAGGTCCTGGGTTTGTGCCCCAGGTGGAGCCACGGACTGGGCCCTGGGTGTGCCAGGTCCTCCAAATGTGCCAGGCCCCCCGAGTGCTCCAGGCCTGTGCTCGCAGCTAGCGCTTGGGAGGAGATGCCCTGCCTTCAGAGATTCAGTTCTTGAGGCGAGATAGCAACATCTGTAGGATAGGGATAGAAGGTTGCGGGAGTGGAAAGGGGAAAAAAAAGAAAATAAAAAGTGTGAATGTACTAATTTTCCGAAATATATTGTCATACCATCCACCATCTTGTCCTCAGATATAAACATCAAGAAATCTTATAAAAATGTCCTGCCCAATCTCCGATAAGAGTAGTGTTTAAACCAATATTTATTGGGCACTTTCTATATGCCAGGCAATAAGCTCCATAGTGCAAGTAATTTAACCCTCACTCCAGCCCTGACACGGCAATCTCCTTGTGTTCATGAAAAGGAGACCTTATCAGATTTGCATATTATATTCTCAGTATCTGGTAGAGGGTCTGGCCCATAAAGATGCTTCATAAGCATTTGTTGGAAAGAAAAAATAGCTTCACAAATGAAGAAACTGTGGCTTTAGAGAGATTAACTTGCCCAAGATTTCACAGCTGATGAGTAACAGAGCAGGCATCTACACCCTAACTCTAAATGCTGCTAGGACAACGTCTCTGATTTTCATACCTTTGTTGGTTGCTGGTGGTCCACCTTGAGGCATTCTAAACTTCCAGGGATTACTGCTTCCTTTGTAAGGGCTCACTCCCCACTCTTTCATAAGGTGTTTCAGGATTTCACCTATAATCTCCCCCACCCTCCCACTCCCGTTATTGTAGAAGATACCTGTTCTCTCTGTCAATGACATTTGGGCAACTGAAAAAGAACCAAAGGCTCCTACTGAACCTGCTGAGTCCACTGCTGCCACCTTTAGAAGGAGAAATCAGATTTGTCTCTTCCCCAGGCTGCCTCTTTTGTTCTTTCTAAAGAATCCTGGGATCGATAATTCAAAGAAGTTATGTCTGATTCATCACCGGTTTTCACCTTCTCATAGATAAAAGATTATTTCCTGGGACTATTGATTTTAGGATTCTTGAAAAAAAAAAAAAAAGCAAGTGTTTCCATGTGTGTGGAGGATGGGGGGAGCTGTGGCTATGAAGGGACCATTGTCTGTGTATAGGGAAGGTTTCAAGTGTACTTGAAAATGCAAGCATTCACATTACCCTGTTTTTCATATATACCTTGCAAGCACTAACTTCTTATTAAAGTTTCAGTGCTCAAACTGCTAAGATCAAAGATTCCTTGTTATTTAATCACAGTAAAGTGCCTGTCCATGTAGTTAATGAAAGAACGTCATCCTATAAGCCTGTTAAAAATGATATAGACGAAGTATAGAAAATGCTCAGCAGGGCACGGTCTTATGCTGGTCCCTTTAGGAATGATTGAGATGGACTAATAGTCCTCTTTCATCTCTAATTTATATGATTCTAATTATAGAGTCATTTTCATTCCTGTGGTTATTCTCATCTGCCAACATAAATGTGCTATAGTTGTGACCCAGCCAGCCCTTCCTCCACTCTGTGAATCTCTCTTGGGTCTTTACTCAAACTTTGATATCAATCCCTTTAGGAGACATTTTATAAATTGCAGACTTTCTCAAAGCAGCACTGTATGTTTAATAGGGAAGGAAGAAATCTAAAAGAGAGCTCTTTTTCTGTGATGAGCATGAAAAAGTTTCTTATGGCTAAATAGAGGGAAATAATAGAGAACCTCAAAGCAAAGAACTATGTTGGTTTCTCCACGGGATCTATAAAATCGTTCATTGGTTGTGACTAGATATGATGTATCACATTCACATTAAATATTTATGCAAACACCTGTAATATTGAAGAGAGGACGGAGTACATTCTGGATCTAAGACTTTGAGTAGCTTTTTGCCTCTACTGAAATTCAGAAGATTTCAAAATGGTAGAGAAAGAACTCCAGGAAATACCATGCAAATCACGAAATTCTCTGGTTTTCACTTAGGTTGGGGCAAGCATGTGGGGAACACGTGCAAATTCAGGATGGTCTTGAGGCAGATGTGCTTAGCTCAGGATAGCATACTCTGAAGAGAACGTCTGAAGCCTGGATAGTTTGCTCTTCTCTTATCTAATTAAACAGCAGAGAGAACCAGGTGAACACTTAGAATTGCTCAGAGCAGGTCACAGACCCCTTAGATATGGCCATATTTCAGATGCTGGATCACTGGGAATGTGCTTCTTGGTGTCTTGCAGAGTCTTATGGGAGAGCCGTGTGTGGGAGGGGGAAAAGGAACAGGCTGAATAAGACGGTGGCCTTTTCTGCAATGGGTTTCCCTGGTCTTTGTCCCATTTTGAACATTGTAGAGTTTTGAAATCCATTGCTAAGGTGACCACATGTATATTTTACCTGCACTGTCTTTGTTTATATTTATCCTTTCATGGTGCTATTTCTTTTTCCTCTCTGCAAAGTCTACACCATGTTTCTCTGTGTTAGATTTTCTCAAAAGATTTAAGTGGCAGTGTTGGTGGTAGGCTTGCAGACATAAGTATTCAGCCTTGAAAATTCACACTAATGAAACAATTTTCCCATGTCGTTTGCATATCTTGGTTAGTAACAGATGAAATTAACTCACCACGCAATCTTTACATACACCCTTTCATCACTGGAGAATTCTAAACTAGTATCCTGCATGATATACATTTTGTTACACAAGGGCTCTACATCCAGATGGCTATTTTTGTCCAAAGTTTACCCTGACCTATTGAAAAATAAAAGAAAACAAAACACTCCACAGAATAGTTTTGTGTTTTAAGTGTGGCATGATTCCTTGGACCCATTAAAGCAGTCTGTCTGAACGACAAAAGATGGAATCAACACAGAACAGGATTGGAATTATGCATGTCATTTATAATGAACCTCATTATACAAGGGGGCCTCATTCTATTATGAAGCACTGCAGTTTACAATCTTATTGCTATTCAGCTTTGAACAATGACAAAGAAAAAAAAAACACCCTACCCCATGTCAGAGCTAATCTTCTTTAATGCTCACAATTTTGTATTGTTTGTATATTTCCTTCAAAGAGAATTTTTCTGCCATGTTCATTCCACTCAGCAGCACGTATCCTTTCTTACCTATATTTAGTGTCTCACTTTCACATTTCTTAAGCAAAGCGAAAAAATTCCATGCACCGTTTTGCTTCTGTGAAATAATGACACAATGGCCAACCCCACAGTCTAATCTGGTATTATATTTATAAACAATAAGGTCCATTTACCATTCCATATAAGCCTCTAATTCCATCAGGGGTGTTTATGTGCCTCTCCTTGACAGAATTATAGCTGGGTGCACATTATTTGGCCCAATGCTATGTCGTAGCTGTTTGCATGACTCCTAGGTTTAATAAGGCTATTCACCATCAAACCCTTTCTACACATTTTTATTACTTTACAATAAATACAGAGGGGAGATTCTGTTTGGTGCACACATATTTTGAGGCATTTTGGGGCCATTATTTTTAAGCACCAACTCATAAATTCCAGAATATTGTTTTAAATGCCTGAGCATTTCATCCTGGTGTGGCTCTCATTTCTAATATAACACTGTGGAGACTACACATGTCCACTGGAATTGTTTACCTGGGGTATTTGTCAACATCGCTTATTTATCTCCTCTTAAAAAAAGTGTTATGTTAGAGCCTGTGAAGAAATTGAAAACAAATAGGAAAAAATAACCTCTGTTCTAGCAGAGGTATTTGTTATATATTTAAGGAGGTCAAGGAACTACCTGTGAATATAGTGCAAAAACACTTAAGAAGCCATGAACAATTAACTGAAGATGAATACAGTGAACTAGATTTTTCCACTTTTTTTTTCTCCCACCCTTTCTTCCTTTTTCCCTTCTCCCTTCTAATCTTTTCTTAGGCAGAGAGTCAGCTTCATTATTTACCAGTTGATTTTGGGCAAGGTATTTAATATTGCTAAGCCTCATTTTCCTCAGCAGTAGAATAAGGTAATAACAATTCCTACTTCATATGTATGTTGTTAAAATTTCATTCACATAAAATGTGTGCATAAAGCACAGTGTGAGGTTCATATAACCACTCAGTAAATGTTAGCTGTTATTTACATTACAGCTTTTCTTTTCAACTTATATTCATTTCAATAAAATAAATTAGGTCATTTAATTGAAACTTGTGTTTTGTGGTAAGCAAGGCAAGAAGGAAAACAATGTGTTACAGCATTCTTATTATCTGAATCATGATTGCAATAGTGATCAGAGACAAACTAGAGATCAATTTGGAGACTAGTCAGCAATAACTGACCTGCTGTATCCGCCTCATCCACCTCCCTGCTGAAACATTTATGAAAACACAGGAGAATATTAGGTCATAAAAAGGAATGAAGTACCAATATATGTCACAATATGGATGAACCTTGAAAACATTATGCTAAGTGAAAGAAAGCAGTCTCCAACGACCACATATTGCATGGTTCCATTTATATGAAATGTCCAGAGTCTGCAAATCCATAGACAGAAAGTGGATTAGTGGTTTCCAGGAGCTGTAAAGAGGAGATCTAAGAGGGGAGTGCCAATGGGTATGATGAAAATTAGATAGCTGTGATGGTTACACAACTCTGTGACTATGCTAAGAACCACAGATTGTACACTTAAAAAATACACTTAAAAGAATGGATTTTATGGTATGTGAATTATATCTCAATAAACCTGTTATAGAAAATGTATATTGAACAGAGCAGGACCAAGTTCAGAATTTTGAGGCTTTCTAGAGATCGTATCATGGTTTGATAACTAATGAATTATTTAATATTTTTTTATGGGATTTTATTTAACAGAAATAAATTCACATAGCATCTAGCACACACACAGGCACACACACATGCACACACAAGAAATATGAGGTTGCAACATTTCTGAAACTACATATGGTGCCTGCTAATCCAAAGGCAATATGTCTCTTGATAAAAATGTGAACTAAATCTGAAAGTGGAAAATAATTTTTGTCTTTCCTTTTCTCAGAAAATTTTTATCAAAAGATAAAAAGCCAATACAAATATTTAGAATAAACCACCAGAATTTTTAGCACTATTTAGTAGTTGAAAATTATTGTTTTAGACACTAATCATTAAGCAGAAATTTAAAAAGATGAATATCAATAGGAATGTTTCATTGAAAATTAGAGTTATGATCACTGTCATCACAAAACATTTTTTGAATTTTTTTATTAGTTTCAAGTGTACAGTACATTGATTAGACATTTATATCGTTTATAAAACGATCCCCCTAATTGCTCCTTCTCTCCTCTGGCTGTCCACTTAGTCATTACATTAATGCTAACTGCATTCCCCATCCCCGTGACCATCTATCAACTACTAATTTCTACTTCTTTAACCCCTCACCCCATTCTCCCAGCTCTCCAACTTTCTAACCCCTCTGTCCGTCACCAAATTGTTCCCGATATTTGTGAGTCAGTTTTCGATTAGTTTGTTCTTTTTGTTTCTTAGATTCCTCACATAAGTGAAATCATATGGTATTTATCTTTCTCTGTCTGCCTTATTTCACTCAGCATAATAACCTCTAGGTCCATCCATGTCATTGCAAATGGTCAATTTCATTTTTTTTTTGATGACTGAGTAATATTCCACTGTATATATGAAACATGACTTCTTTATTCAATTATCTGTTGGTGGGCATTTAGGTTTCTTCCATATCTTGGCTATTGTAAATTGTGCTGCCATGTATATTGGGGTGCATAAATCTTTATGAATTATTTTTTTGGTTTTCTTTGGATAAATACCCAGAAGTGTTATTGTTGGGTCAAAAGGTATATCCATTTTTAATTTTTTGAAAAACCTCCAGACTATTTTCCATAGTGGCTGGATCGATTTGCAATCCCACCAACAATGTATGAGGGTTCTCTTTTCTCCACATCCTCATCAACACTTGTCGTTCTTTGATTTATTGATGATAGCCATTCTGATAGATGTCAGGTGATATCTCATTGTGGTTTTAATTTGCATTTCTCTGATGATTAGTGACCTTGAGAATCTATTCATATGTCTATTGGCCATCTGTATTTCTTCTTTGGAGAAGTATCTGTTCAGATCTTCTGCCCATTTTTTAATTGGATTGTTTAGTTTTTTTTTGCTGTTGAGTTGTATGAACTCTTTATATATTTTGGATATTAACCTCTTATCAGATATATCATTAGCTAATTTCTTCTCCCAATCAGTCAGTTTTTTTTTTTGGATGATTTTTTTCTGCTGTACAAAACCTTTTTAGTTTGATGTAGTCCCATTTGTTTATTTTTTCTTTTGTTTCCCTTGCCTGGGGAGATATATCTAAAAAAAAAAAATTCCTGTTAGTAATATCAGAAAGTTTACTGCCTATGCTTTCTTCTAGAAGTTTTATGGCTTTGGGTCTTACATTTAAGTCTTTAATCCATCTTCAGTCTATTCTTGTATATGGTGAAAGAAGGTGGTCTAGTTTCTTTTTTCTTTCTTTTTTTTTTCTTTTTGCATGTATCTGTCCATTTTCCCAACACCATTTATTGCAGAGACTATCTTTACCCTATTGTCTATTCTTGCCTCCTTTGTCATATATAAAGTGAGTGTATAGGTGTGGATTTATTTCTGGGCTCTCTATTCTGTTCCATTGATCAATATATCTAATCCCAGTACCATGCTGTTTTAATTACTATAGCCTTGTAGTATATTTTGATATCAGGTAGTATCACGAAAAATTTTTATACAACTAGATTAATTTATTATAAAATATAAAATTTTATCTATTCAAATAAGATGGTAACTTCTTGGAAAAGCATAAAAATCAAGGCATTAAAATTTCAAACATTATTGATGACAAGGGTTTTACATAAAACCATATTAATAGTTTCATGTGAAATTCAATATATTTGAACTTAGTAATGTTTTCTTTCTGGTGATCCTGGGAAACTACGAGAAATGTCATCTAAAAAAATCAAACCTTATTCTTGGTACATGGGAAAATATTTTAAAGAGAAAGATTTACAATAAAATTGAATTTTTTCAAGATGCTGTCAAGATAAATCTGTGGTGAAAATCTGAAGTTTCAGCCCAAATTTAGAAACATTTGGACATATTAAAATTTGGCAACATCAAAGCTGTTTTAACTACTTCTGGATGTGGTATTATATATATATATATATACACACATATGTATATACATATATGTGTGTGTGTGTGTGTGTGTGTGTATATATATATATATATATATATATATATATATATATATAAATTAAGCAGGCACTTTACCACTAGTCCAGATAAACCTGATATTTGTACTGTGTGCCAAATAAACAAAATAAAACTAAATAATATATCTGAAGACATAGGGATTCAAATGAGGAAAACTGGAAGAATAGGGATGTCAGTAGTAGTATTGTAGGGCTAGAGTTGCAAAAACAGTTTGAAAATTATATCAATATTTGTACATTCACTTTAATAGTAATTGAATGTGGATACAGTTAAACATTGAAAAATAATTATTTTGAAATCTGACTTTCATAAAACTCATTTTGAAAAAGGTCTACTCTCTTTGGTTTAACAATAGACACATGCTTTTTGGTTATTAAGGTTGATCTATTTCTGCAAATCTCTTTGGGTTGAAAGTGATTTAATTAATAAAATTAAGTCAACAAAAGGCTAGCACATGACAATAGATGATGTTTGTGCCTTTGATAACAGGTATTAAATATCTATAAACCTCAGACTACATAATTGAGACTAGAAAAGACTTTGAATATAATTGCCATTCGTGTGAAAAATTCTGAGCATTTGACAGCAGTGCCAGCAACATGGGCGATGCTATAAATTCTCTAGTTCATCAGGCCACAAGTTGTCTAATGGCTATCAAGTCAAAGGAGCTGTTTTTGGGAGAATATGATGCAGTTGCTGATGTCAAACCCTGATGTAGACTGGGTCTTCATTTAACTGGTGATAGTAATCAAAAAGATTACAGAAACAATTCCTAAACTATCAGCAAATAATTTGGAAATTAGCAATTATGCTAAATGTTTTGTGTGGCAAACATTTTGAAAAATATGTGTAGTTTAATTCGATTAGTTGATGGATAAAGGAGGATTTTTTAAAAACTTTTTGCTTCGTATATTGATTCATATATACAATTATATGATTCTAACAGTTCTTAAATTTTTTTAATATCTCAAAACTACTATTTTCTACAAAAAGATATAAGACAATTTAAATAAATAAGAGAGAAAAATTCAGAAAACTGAATAAAACAATTTTTTCTCTCTCAAAATTAGCTTATATTGTAGGTCTAGTGTAAATTCAATCAAAATTCCCATGGGAAATTCTTAGGGATGGGTGTTATTGGAAAAGTCATTCTGTAGTTTATCAGGGAGCTCAGCCATATGGAGTAAAAAGCAAAAGTTTTAGAAGAAAGAGTAATGAGGGACATTTTTGTCTAGATACAAAGCTTTGATAGAAAAAACACTTTGGTACTGGTGAATGGACATATGGGTTAAATAGATGAATAAAAAAAGAGACTGACATATTGCAAAACCAGTAAATAATAAAAAATAACATAATAAAATTATGAAAAACATAAGAATTATATATTACATTTTTCTGAAATAATGTATTATCATTTGAGAAAAACAAAAACAAATCAGACTCTATTGTCACATTTGGTTAAAAATGGGGAGTATTTCTTTGTTTTAAAGGTAGTGAAGAATTTTATAATCACAAAGCAATGGAAGAGAATGTGATCAAAATAATCAATACAGTCAACTACATAAAAAGCTTCTTTATTTAATAAATCAGCATAAATAATATTAAAAGCCAAACAAAGAAGAACTGCAACAAATATGGCAAACAATAAATTAATCTGCTTCACACATAAAAGCAGGGTATAAATCAATAGATGAGACAATAATACATTTGGGAAAAAAGTCTGCAAAGAACATGAATGGACAGTTTATTAAAGAAAAAAACATATAATTGGTATATACTGAACATATTACCTTAACTTTCGAATTAAACAACTTTTCTATCATGTTAATGACATTTTTCCCCCAAGGATGTTTATAAAAATATATTACTATTTGCTATATTTTTTCCCTGTAATGGTATTATTTTCTCTTTGTAACTAATAAGTATCACATAAAAAGGTAATTTGAGATTGTGTGAATACCTTGTTTCTCATTATATTTTGAGTACTATTTTTAGCAACCGGTGATGATTTTTGCTTGAAACAATGTTTACTGTGGTGTTTGCCAAATGGGGATTTTCTGTGTTCATCATTCTTTCTATATTTATTAACTGTAATTCTACTGAAAGGTCAGATTTCTCCATTGGTGAAGAAACCTGGCAGACACCACCACCTATGGTGTCTACCAAATGGTGATTTTCTATTTCTATCTTTTCTGCTACAGTTATTAATTGGGATTCTACTGTGAAGACAGATTTCTCCATCAGTGGAGAGAGCAGGCAGAATCCACATTAAACAAATGATCAAAGTTAATATCATCAGTAATGGGGCGAGCTGACCTGTATTTCTAGGTGTGATGTACCAAGAATCTAACATCTCTCTCTCTCTTTTCCCACCCCCACTCTTTAATACAAAACTGAAATTTAGTTACGAGGAAATATTAGACAAACCAAAATAAAGAGACATTATGTAAAATAACTGGCCGGAAGTCCTCCAAAGTGTCACAGACTGAAGAACTATCCTGATGAAAAGAGATTAACAAAACAGGGCAACTAAATGCAAATGTGATTTTGAATTGTATCCTGGACCAGAAAACGAACATGAGTGAAACAAATAGTGAAATTTGAATTAAATGTGTAGATTAGATAACAGTATTTTACCAATGTTTATTTTTTCTCTAATTTTTATATCTGTACTGTGTGGCCACCCAAAATGTTATAATGGGGGAATTAGGATTTCTCCATTATATAGGAATTCCTTGTAATATTTTTGTAACTTTTAAAGGTAGTAATTATTTCAAAATGAAAAGTTAAAAATGGAAAAAAAATTAAGGTGGAGAAAATGTCTACTGTGGTGTGATGGGACTCTATAATCATATATCCTTTTAAAAAATATTCTATTATATATTTCAAGACATTTAACAATGTTTCACCATTCCTCCACTTCACACTTCTTGATAACTATCCTGAAGAAATAACCAGAGTTATAGGCAAAAAGAATTATAAAAATTTTTATAACAGCATTTTAATTTTCATATAAATGCAGCGTATTTATATAAAGATGGTCATAGAAACAACAAAAATTGTGTTTAAATATTATTTGAAGTCATGATATTTAGAAGCATAGTAGGAGTTTTATACACAGGGAAATCCCAAACCAGACCAAAACATCAAAAGAACATTCATCCAAAGATAAAAATAAGTTGAATGCTCAGATATGTTCCATTATTAAAAAGACCTACTGTTAGTTCAATGTGTTCAGATTAATCTTGTTATTTTAAAAAATATCACACAAGTGAAAGAGAGAAAAGGCAGCTGCTCAGATCTTATGGAGGCGCTTTGGGGTTTTCAGAGCTTCTTGGGCTCCTCTAAATGTTCTAAGGACTGAAGCTAAAAACAAACAAACAAAAAAACAAACAAAAACAAAAACAAAAATATCCTGTACTCATAACCTCTAAGCAAAGTAACTGCTGATAATAACTTTGCTTCCCAAGACATTGAACCACCTCACAGTGGCTACACGTGGAAAAGGTTCATGACACCAGTGCAAGTTATATTATATCCCATACTTAAGTATTTTGTGTGGATGTAAAGATCGAAGGAAAAACAAAGAGATGAGAGAGACCGGGTTGGAGGAGGGGTTACTAATCCCTATAGTGATTTGAGCCCAATTCTTTGACTTTTTATCTAAGTCTTACTGACTGTGCAGTCCTCTTCCAAGAAGTTCATTCAGGGAGGTGGACAAAGGTCTACCTTTGATCCCTATTTCCCTTTACATTGCCTCCTGTGAAAAATTCTTACCTCACAGGGGAAATTAGGACCCAACTGTCTGCTCTGTGTAGGTCAAGATCTTCCCCAGGAAACAACTGGATTACTCAAATAGCAAAATTGAGAAGAGTTTAACAGAGTGACCATTTTCACACATGGGGTTTGAAACACGTTGGCTTAGAGATATTACCAAGGGATGGAAAGTCAGTCTGAAGCTAGCAACTGCAGAAAGCCTTTATTGATTCCCTGGACTGACAGGCCAAGAGGTTGAGCGGGGTGCGGGGGAGGTTGTCCAACATCTGAGAAGGTAACTTGACAAAGCATCTGCAGTGGAGGGATGCTCCAAATCTCAGAGACTGGCAGGTAGAGTGCCCAGGAGTAAAGACTACCACCTCACTCTCTGCCCACTCTCTCATTTCCCACTCTTCATTGGCTGACTCAGTGGACAAGGCAGCACTATCGATGCTGTCCATCTAGGTCAACTTCCAGGTAGTAGGGGTGGGGAAAGGATGGAGAGGAGATATCCAGCTCAAGCCTATACCTGCTTCTGAATATTTGGATTTTCTACTCTCTCGGCACCCTGCCAGAAAAGACAGGCTCCCAGCTTTTCTTTCCTGATTATCTGGAGCTCTCTCTGGTGTGAACCTGTACTCTAATCCACCCAGCCTGGCATTTGATGTGTTAAAGAAGGAGCTGGTGGAATTGTTCTGCCTTTCTCAGGGCAGAACAATTATGAAAATGTCCCTGAACCAAGAAATGTAAATCACTAACCCCTCTCAGCCCGAGTTGAAGATAAACAAAATACTTGTCTTTCTCAGCAGTGTCTTTTGTGGCAGAGATTGCGATTTTGAATGTCAGAGCTGAGTCTCTCTCTGGGTATCTCTGATATAAAATCTCCTCATGCAGCTGTGTATTTGGGACTCTATAGAGACAATCTCAGAAATGAAAAAAAAGAAACCCAATACATTCATATTCATATGTTTTTCAAATTATTCCTCTTATTTTTCTGGCATAGGAGAAAAAACTAGAAATTTAAAAATGACAAATTAATATTGGTGCTATCTAAGTGATGATATTGTGAGAAATTCTTTTTTCTTCTTTAATGTTTCTTTTTCCCAAAATTTTCACAATAAATATCATTTACTCTTATAATAAGGGAGGGAACTTTTTTTTAAGCAATCAGGGGCATACAGGGTGATAGTACACTGGAATTAGAGAGGATATATTTGGGGAGAATGAGTTAAGTCTAAGTAAGAGGTACATCACCCATCGTTCCTCTGGGTACTCAAAATTCTTTCCTTTGAAAAATTTTGATTTTTAGAGGCACACGAAATTATATTAACTTTTTGAAGAATCATATTTTCCAAATTCTGTTATAGCTTTACCTTTCATTCAATGTTGCTATCCTTTGACAATTTATAGGACTTCACATGCATATGTTAAAAGATATCTTATAAAATAAAATTGCTCTTTTCTGCAGAACATCTGTTTCTCTTATGTGGCAGTTATAGGGCAATTTCTTGGAAAATTTATTATTAAAACAGGAAGAAGAAAAGAAATCTCAGGATAAACTATGAAAATTAAGGTATGTGTATAAGGCATGATTAAACGATAATATACTCTTAACACTGTAATTCTGGAAAGGCACTTTTTTTTTCTTTTTAAAAATTTCTTACTCTAATCTCAGTAATTCGAGCTTACTTTTTGCCTTAGTTTCTCAGGATATAAGATTAGTTTGAATATATGTCCTGAGACAACGGGCACAAGCTTCTATTAGAAAATTTAAAAAATATTATATCCACTTTCTTTCAAAAACTTTCAGTTAAATTGATATTTTTTTTAAGACTCTATAACAGGTGCCAAATTAAAAGTCAGCTTCTGCAAGAAACGTCTCTGTATCCCTGAGCTTTCATTTTATTAGACAGAAATTATAGCAACTGCCCAAGAATTTACTGCTTAGAAAAACTGAGTGGCCTGGCCAGCAATTGTTAAATATTCTCCCTCCTCTCTCTCTCCTTCCTTCCCTCCTTCCCTTCCTTCTTTCCTTTATATATCTCCATCTTCCCCCTTCCTCTCTCTCTCTCCCTCTCATACACACACACATATATGTACACATATATGTACACCACACAATTTAATGTTGGCGAACTTCAAGGGGCTATAAACTTCAAGGCACTATTCAAGATAAAAATTATACTTGTTAATACCCCTATTATTCAGATTTGATAAAAACAAGAATGTTTAAGTTGTAGGATCTGAACAATAAATTTAAAATTTTTCTTACTCTTTCTAACATGCTACATATATTGAGTACTATCTATATCTCTCTCTGCATTATTATTAGTAGTAGTCAAATGGTGGAAGCAAAAAAAATTACTTTTACTTTAGAGTATACAAAAAACAAATATTTAATAAAAGTAAAAGTAGACTATTTGGTCAAACTTATCATGACACTCTTACCTATGTGAAGGGGATAAGCTGAGAAGATGAGAGGTCATCACAAAGCACACTTCCTAGTACTGAGGAGTAGCTTAGATACTGAAACTTATCCACATGATCACTAGGAAAACCAGCCTGGATTTCTAAAATTAAAATTTCAAATGTAGATAAGGAATTATAGTAGATTAGATTGGGGCTCACTTTTTATACTTTCCTGACTCAGAGATATAGATGGCTCTTTTTTTCTAAAAAAAAAAAAATACACACACACACATACACACACTCACACACACGTGTATATATATCTATATCTGTGTCTCTATATAGATATATATAAATTATCTATAAAAATATATATTTTTAAAATTTATCTTCTGAGAAAATAAATGAGTTCTATGTAATAGGGTTTTATTTTTAGTTCACTATGACCTATAGTAAAACTCTATGCAATGTCTCTTCAAAATGTACCTTTTGGAAAATATTAAGTCATTTTTTAAAATGGGAATTTATGATTAGTTTAAAGTGAACAGTCTATAGTTTATTTTCTTCTGAGAGATCCATTAAAAAATCTGAGAAATGGAGTTCTGGATTTTTGTGTAAGTATAATGAAAAAGAAAATAAAAGTTCTTTCACTATGCACAATCAAAAATGCAAGTTATTTGTCCCATGGTGTCTGATCTGGAAAATCTGTTAGCCATGGGGCATTTTAGTTCTTTGAAGATTTCATTATAGCAAGCAGAATAACACATAATATAAAGAATGCACATCCAATATGGAGAACATGCAGCATATAAACTTTTATTGAGTTAATTCCTTCATTAAATAGGAGAAGTCACTTTGAACTGCTGGGTTAACACCTGCGGAGTAATAAGCTTCACATGGATTATAATACTTCCATTTGATGTTTAATGTTTCTTGGAATTATTGTGCACATCTAAGGTTTTGACTTTTGAGGTTAAATCTAGTGCATTTACAGCAAGGCCTAATTGGGAACTGTGAACCACTAAGCTGTTTTGAAGCAACAGTGTTTTAAACCCTGGCTCTTTCTGAACAGTCAGGCTCGCTCTCCTTCTCAACAAGGAAAATTGGGTTCATCATTTGCAAGCAAATGTTTTTTCAGAGATAACTGCGGTGACTGGAAGAGATTTTGCTTGCAGTCAGCCACTGACTTTTGGAGAGGGCCAACTGCTCTGCAGAATTAAGGGACAGATGCAATGTCCTTGAATCATCGTTTGACCCTCGCAGCATTTATGTGACAAGCACTTTTGGAACTTAAACATTTTTAAAGGAAGCCTCAGCAAAGGACTATAAGAGCATGCTTTTGGTGTTGAGAATAACAACCAAAACATATGATCTCTCCCTGTCTAGATAGAATGGTACTGTCCCAGACAGAAAGGTCTCCACAGGCCAGACAGACCATGTAGCACCGCAGTGCTGAGCGCTCCACGATGCCCTGGTGTGTGGGAGTGAAACACAAAAACAAGCACAGTGTCTACGGGATAATTAACAAGACGCAGTTCAGCAGATAGCCTGTGCTCCGTGTATGTGTGTATGTGTGTGTGTGCACGCGTCTGCATACGAGTGTATGTGTGTGCATAGTTCTCTGCATGAGGTTCCTGTTCTTGTACACAAATTTAGACACAAACCTGATACAATAATAATCCATGTGGAGTTTTAAATGATATAACTGCAAAGAGTAAATTATTTTGAGACAGATTGTCTAAAAGAAAAACATTTATTTTTATATTCATGTTAAAATCAGTTTTTAAATGCAGAATTCAAAAACTCAAATGATTATAAGCAACAACTAGGTTTCCTTGGATTTTTGTATTCAAAAGAAAAAAGTTTCAAAATAAATGTTATTGGGAGGATGTATATTTTTAAATATTGATCTGGTGAATTTTACACTTAAAAAATTTTTTCCTCCTCATTTTTACAGCTGGTTCACAGCTAGAAAAGACAGTGGTTACCTGGCTTCCTTGTCTGGGTGCCCTGTCCCATGTGACTTGGGCACCCATTTGTCATTCCAAGCAGCTGTTGGGTATTAGTGTACCCAAGACAAAAACCTGTGTGGATTTGGGGTACATTTAATTCTTAAGGGTCTTTCTTTGCTCTTAGACACAACTTTTATTGAAGACCACAGAGAATAGCAATTTAGTTCCTTTTCTGATAATTTTTTGCTCTAAGGAAAATAGCAAAATGACCTGGATTTAAGCAACTTATTCTATGTGCTGATTTGGACATGGAGAAAATGGTCACAGCATATCTAAGAGTTTATCCTGATTGGTGCCTATTAAATAATGAAAATTGCTTCCTCTGCTTATGGACTAGTGCAATTAATTGTTTTTGTCTAGAAATAACAGAGAAACACTGCCTGGGATAAGTCTATGGAATTTAGCTAGAGTCCCAAAGACGTTCACTGCTTCACTTGAAACATGAAATTTTAAAATATAAGAATGTAGATATTTCTGCCACTGTTATTTCAAAGCGCAATTTTTAAACTTAATGAGTAGGTATCTCACTAAAAAGTTTTCAGAACTTGTCCATGATTAAAAGAATTATTCTGTTGGGAAAAGAAGATGCGACAAAAAAAAAACAGAGCAGGCCACTCGTGGCATGCTGCTTCTCTGTGCTTCGTGTCCAAGGACAGGAGGCAAACCAGAGATGGCTTTTGGTAGAGAGGTTGTCTCCTCCCCACCAGCAGTCCTGATGTCAATGAATGAGTTCATCTTCAGGCTAGCATAGGTTATGCAATGCAAGGTGTCGAGTCACTGAAGTTTGAGAGTCAAGTGGGATCCTAGATGCCAGCCCACCAGTAAGATGCCTTTCAAGGTTCTGGAGGAAATGATCAGTGAGAAAGTGAACATGGACTCCATACCACATGCCCAGAAAGCTGCCTCAGCTGTACCTTAGTCCTGAGGAAAATTCTTCTCCCATCCTTCCGTTAGTGTTCTTCCACTCCTGCTCCATGTGGCATCTGTGGTTTCCTGTGCATTATGGTGAGTAGTCTGCCAGTCAGGTTACATTTGTTCTTTTTTGCCTATCCTTAGAGTCCAGTCAAGGATAAATTGAGAATTTGCTTGCACACAGAGAAACACACACTAAAGTCTCCCCAAGCCACAAATGGCTACAAACTGCTGAGAGTCTATTCTAGTCTATTCTGTAGAGTCTGGACATGTGGGTCAGCATTTAATTTTATGCCTAATGTATAATATAAAATTGTTCTTAAAAATGCCTAGAAATTTATTATCAGAATAGGGGAAACTATGTAAACAAAAAGATAAAAACAAGGAAAAACCCCAAAGAATAGCTATATTATACAAATCACAAGAAGAAGCTCCAAATACTGGTTTGAAAGGTACAGAAAGTTTATAGCTAAAAAATTAGTTTCTTTGAATTTTGGTTCACAAAATTTTAAACTATATTTTTGATGTTTACTTATTTAATAAGGCTATCTAAAAATATTTTAAAATAAAAAAATATCTACCATATATATAATTTATTAGTTCTCTATATTTAACAATTAAAATACTAAATGCACTTTCTAAAAACAGTATATATCTTTATATTTCAAAGTACAGAAGTCAACTGAAAAAAACTAAAAAGCATATTCTTTTTCAACTTGTATCTTTTAGTGTTTTTTTCCAAGTAGCACTAGTTTAAGTGAGGCATCTAATTGAAAGACATAGCGAAGTGTGAAAAGTGATTAGTCTGGAAGGATGAGAATATGGGGAAATTACATTTTCTTATGTATGAGGTTTTATATTTTCTAATTTTAAAATGATAACCTGTGTTCATTTTAAAATCATAAGAATACTTATTTCAAGTAAATGAAGAGAGATTATGTAGCGCTGGGCTGGAGAGAACATAGCATCTTCCCCCTACCCCTGAGGTACCCCTCCCATCCTTGGCTTCTCCTTTTCAAATCCCTTCTGAGACTCCACTTTCTCTGTAGTCCAAGTATTTATTGTTCACTGGGTTCATTGTTTGGGCTCTTCATTTTATTCTCTCAATCTTAGCACATAGCTATCATACTCGACTTATTGTTTGTATTCTTATCACCTCCACAACAAATCGTCAGCTCAGCCTTCCACATATCCCAGCTCCATCTGTGGAATCCTTAAATTCAACTTTCTGAATTCAAGCTGAATTCATCTGCTTCACCCAACCTTCTTTCTATCCTGTATTACCAGTCTTCACTCATTGAAGTCACTATCCAATGGGCAATTTCAACAAGAAACCTAAGGCTTTCTTTGTCCCTCTGAACATGCCCACTGTAATATCATCAATTTCTGCCAGTTTCAATTTCTGCCAAGAGCCTCATGATGGGTTTTCCTATGTTTCAAACTCACTCTCATACCTTACCAATTTATCTTCTCTCAAGGCTTCTGGGGTGATTTTTACTTTTAAACCAAATCCGATCATGTCATTCCTCTACTTTTGATCTTTCAGTGCTTCCAGATTGCTCTGAGATTAATTCAAACTTCATAGGTTAGCCAGAAAATTTTATAATCTGCAAACTCAACTTTTCCTGAGATGCAATTATACCTCTCGAGCTATCTGACTACAAAAAATATTTGCTATTTTTTTTAATGAGCCCCATCTTTTTCAAGCCTCCCCAATGATGAATATGAAGTCCCTGCTTCACATAATTCCCAGCTTTCATTATCCACTAGACAAAATTTCTACCTCTTATTTCAAAACTCAGAGCTATTCTCACCTCCAATAGACTGTACATAATTTCCTTCTGCAATTGTATTCTACTCTACATTTTAAGGTCTTTAGAGGCAGGCATATTTTTTATTCATCATGGTATTCCCAGTACCTGGCATAGAGTAGATGTTCAATAAATATTTGTTGAGTGACTAAATGGATAAAGGCTCTCACAAAACATATTTATGACTATATGTAAAAAGATTTTGGAACCATTAAGGTACCAATTTTGATTATTCATTGTGAAGTTCAGGATACACCATATTTTTCTTAATATTTTATTTTCCAAGCAATTGTTTCTTATTTAAAGCATCTCAGGTATAAGACAATAAAAGATATGGAAATACAAATGAATTTTATTTATTTATTTATTTATTTATTTAGGCAACCCTTGGTTGACCTCACAGCTTGCAAGGACCTTGTCAGCTTACAAGCCCTTATTTTTTAAGCCTACAGCACCTGGTCTTCCTAGGTGGTCTCTCATCCAAGTACCAACCAGGCCTCACCCTGCTTAGCTTCCGAGATCAGATGGGATCAAGCTTGTTCAGGGTGACATGGCCATAGATTAGAAATACAAATGATTTTTAGATAGGGTTGTTGGACAGGAAAGCCTCCTATTTAATTTGAAAATCATAGATCTTTAGAGTAACATAAGGCTGGTCTCACATAGCAGCGCTGACCAACTAGATGACTTTAGTCAGATCATTCAACCTCTTTGAGCCTCCATTTCTTCACCGATAAAACACGTCTGTAAAGTTCAGACATGAAGTACCCACACTATATGGCTATCTCTTACGGTGGGGAGCCGGGGAGATGAGACTGCTTTTAAAGAAATCAATCTCTAATTGTAACCATTTTCAGTTTAAGAATTTCTCATTCTCAACAAATAGTTCATTGGATCTCAACTTTTTCTTCAGTTCTCAGTTTTACTGAATATATCTTAATAAGTGTTGCTCTGGAAATAGCTTAGCGTCTTTGTGTCTCTCTTACTTTTATGTTTAAATCTAGCATAGTTTTAGGTTGTTATAATGTGTATTTTATTTTTCTTAACTGAATATAAATCATATGTGATGCTTAGGTACACATTTTGAAGCTAAATCAATATTTAGAAATAGTAACCAATAATATTGAACCAGTATATGTCTCTTAAAATCTTTTGATTCACTGAAAGAGTCACCGACATATATGAAAAATCTCAGTCTAATATTTTTAACACTTTTTTCCTTTGAGATTGATCTACTCTACACTTAATTGCCAACAATTACCCACCAGGTATAATATTATAAGAGGTAAATATCAATAGTTAGTAATTGTGTAAGACAGTTTAATTTTTCCTTTGGAGAGATTTATTTTTAACTGTTTCTCTAGCGTGTAGCAGTTGGAATATTAGATAATGGATTTTTATTGATTTTAGCTGAACATTGAAAATGTACAAAATATATTTCTATAACTTTGATGGTCATGAGTCTCAGAGTGTATTGATTCAATTGATGTTATACATTTGTTTATTTAGAATATTAACATCATGAGAAGAGAAAATGCATGCCAGCAGATAGATGTGACATATTGCATTCAAAGAAGAGGAGGAAAGGGGGAGGAGAAATATTTGAGTTTTAATGTCAGGCATCAGCGGGATTTATGGTGTGGTTCAAAGGATCACTCTTCTCATGCGCTGCTGCATGCTTCTATGTTACAAGAGAGCATCATGCAAGTGCTGAATAGCCTTAGCCTTCTTCCCTTCTAAATAAGTAAGACTATAAGTAGCAATCGTCTCTTAATGTGTTTGTGGAAAGAGGGCTTAGGAAAACATAAGCTAAAGCTCTGAATTTCACAATAATTAGGCAAGTGATGGTTTTTCATCAGGGTCACTTTAAGAGAAATGATTCTTCAAAGTGAGTTGCAAAAGGGATCCCAGAGGCTGAGTTATGTATGGGATCTTTTTCTTCCTTAAAGAGGTCTGAAAAGTTCATTCAAATGTAAATGGAATCAGTGACAAATGCAGCGTTCATTTATTTATCAGAGGGACAATTTGTGTTAGATAATTCAGTCCCAGGGACTGTTTTTATATCTGAAATAACTGAACCACAGAAGAATCAATCTAGTTACTGTAGCCATCTTAGAAAATAAATCAAATTGAACATAGTCAATCCTATCAGTTGCCAGCTTATTGATCTGGAGGGCTAGAAACACAAAACTGACCGTGCATAGCCCATAGGACTGCATCTGCTAGTCTTGGTGGAAGCAGGTTTTAAACTAACTCCTAGCAAATAATTGTTACCTATGTCCTTTACTTTGTGCAATATTAAAAAGGCAAGGGTTCTGGAGTCAGATAAGTTGTAAATTTGAATCCTGCCTCTCCCATTTATTAAATCTATGATGGTGGACAAGATGGTTTATTTTTATTATTATTGTCACCTATAAAGTGGAAATAAAAAGACCTAGCTCACAGGGTCGCTATAAGGAACAAATGTGCCAAGCATATAAGATTTCAGTTTAAGACTTGATGACCACCTCCTTTTTCCCTAATTGGGGCTCTTCTCAGCTTACTGTTGTTTTGTCAAAGAAAAATTATTCTCATTTGGGAAGGGCAAAGGAGCTTTATAGTTTTAAAAGATTATTTTTAGGTAATAAGTTTGGGGATCTTAAAATATGATCAAACAAATCCAGACCCATTCCTCCCATTATAGATAAAAATCAATTCCTGGTGGATAATATGTCTAAATGCAAAAGGCAACATAATATACTTTTTAGAATAAAACATAAGAGAATATCTTTATGGCTTTGAGGAAGACACATCTTAAATAGAACCCCCAGAACACTAATCATTAAAAAATGACTAATTGTACCACATTAAAATTAATAAATTTTGTTCACAAAAGAGACCATTAAGAGAATGAAAATGTTAGATGCAAAGTTTCAAAAGGTATTTGCAGTTACATAACTGACACAAAAGACTTGTATCTAAAAGATGTAAATAACTCCCCAAAAAACAACACAGAGGTAAGTAAATAATCCAAGAGAAAGATTGATTTAAAAAGCTCAAAGACTCACATCACTAATGAGAATATTCATGTAGCTGGTAAACATGAAAAAAGTAAGCAATTTCATGAGTCATGAAGGAAATCCAAATGAAAGCCACAGTGCAATAGAATTACACACTCCCCAGAATCACCAAGTGTCAGTGAACATGGAGCAACCAGAACAAGCATACAAGATTAGTGAGAGTGTAAAACGCATAGACTCTTTGCAACAACAACCAAGGTTGAGTATGTATATGAATTACAGACCAGCAATTTCACTCCTAGAGATGTACTCAAAAAATGCACACATAAAAGTTTACCAAAAGTATATAAAAGAATGTTCATAGCAACACTGTTTTATTAGCTCCAAAGTAGAAACAATCTCTATGTAACATAGTCATATTATGAACATGATATTGCAAAGAGAATGAAGAAATCATTGTTACACACAAGAACATTGGTTAATTCTCATCAGCATTGTGTTGATCTGAATAAGCCACACACAAGTATATACTGAACTACATTCTATCTATAAAAATTTCAAAAAAAGTGACTATTCTGTGATGTTAGAATTTATCTTTGAAAGGAAGTAGTGATTGGAGAGTCATGAGAGAGGCTTCTGGAAATACTGGTAATGTTTTTTCTTGATCTGGGCTCTGGTTACAAAGAGGTGTCTACTTGAGGAATTTATACAGCTGTATAGTTATCATTTGAGCACTTTTATTAGTGTATACTGTAATTAAACGGTAGTTTTTTGTAACATCCTGGTGACAACTTCTTAAATAAAAAAACTTCTTGAACATCAACACCATTAATATTCATTATAAAGAATTTGGAAAATATAGGGAGAGATGTTAAAATCATCTATAAATCTGCTACTCTGTATACACTGTTTGTTTTTTGACATATTCCTTTCCAGTGTTTTTCCTTCTATTCATACATTGTGTGTGTGCATGAAACATGATATCCAATATACGGTATGTCAATTTTTTAGCTTTGTTTTTTCACTTAACAATATGTCCAGAACACTCTCTCCTGCCATTAAATACTCTTCAAGGCACTTCAAAAGCTTCCTTCTTTAGACGTAGCCCGCTGGCCCGCTGCTACATTTAGCCCATGGCCTTGACCATATGTACTTTCATCACAGCTTTGCTTAAACTACACATCTGCTAGAGCCTGGAGCTAAAACTGGGTCATTAAAAACAAATCAATTTAGACCTAACAGGATCTTACCAACAGTCTTTGGCAATGGGTGGCCCTGAACTCAATCTTACTAAATGTTGTCAGTGTTGACGTGGGTTAGGAAGCCCTTGTGGCATCATCTTCCGCAAAGAGCAGCACTGATTGCATGCAGATTACGTCCCATAACCAGGCCCAGTTGCTTGATCTTAATGCAGCAGTTAGCAACATTGTGCAATGGAAAGACTCCAGGGTTAGGGAGATCTAGGTCAGGGCACCAAGGGAACCTGCTTCACAACTACCAGCTGTGTGACTCTGGGCAAGTGACCTGTATTGATATGTATTCATACCAAGTAGTATAGCTATATAATAAATTATAGAGAGACATTTAAATACGTAATGATCTACTCACTGCCTTGCTTAAAAACCTTAGAGTTAGCTCCTTAGAGGTAGTGAGATCTTCATGCTTGTGTGTTCAGCCTCGTCTCTCGAGCATCTATAACATCATGTCCTGTGTGCCAACTGCTCAGGGTGATTTGCAGCTTCCTAAAAAGAAAATTGTTTGCACAGTTTTTCCTATCTGGAAACTTGTTCTGCTTCATTCCCTGCCTCCCTGCCACCAACCCTCACTCATTTACTTACTAATTTATTGTCACCTTTTTTTTTTTTCCAGAATTGCTATCTCATCATAGAAATATTTTCTAATCCCTCCCACTCTCAGGTCTGGTTATAGGGCCCTCTCATGAATTTCTTTGGCTCCCTGGACTTAACTGCATCACAGGAATTATCACATTTTACTAAAAAGATCTATTTACTTCACTGGGTCTCTTTCAGATGGAAACTCCTTGAGGGTAAGGTCTAGTTTGCTCATCTTTATATTCCCAAGGCCCAGCACAAAACCTGGGAAATAGCTGCTGCACACGAAATCTTTACTAATTGAATGACTGTATGGTGAATCTTAATTTCAATGAGAAATAACTTCACAAGGGCCAGGACTCTGAAAGTCAGAACAATTAAGTTGTTTCTCCCCTGGGAATCAACATGAGAAACAAAGTCACATTAAATAGAGGCTGGAAGACCCAGAAAAGTTAGAAGAATCTAGTATCTAGTGGTCCACACTGAGGCTTCTCATGCACCCAGGCACCATAAGATAGGACAGTTTTCATTATTTTTTTTTCTGATATTTCATTGCTAGTGTATAGAAACACAACTGATTTCTGTGTGTTCATTTTATATTCTACAACTTTACTGAAATTGTTTAGTATCAACAGTTTTTGGTTGAGTTTTTAGACTTTTCTGTGTATAAAATCATCCTACCTGCAAATAACAAAGATTTTACTTCTTACTTTACCATTTGAATGCTTTTATTTCTGTGTCTTGACTCATTGCTCTGGCTAACACTTCAAATGCTATGTTGAATAAGAGGTGAGAGTGGGCACTCTTGTCTTATTCCAGATCTTAGAGGGAAAAGGTTTAGATCTTTTACTGTTGAGTATGATGTTAGCTATGGGTTTGTTGTATATGACCTTTATTATGTTGAGGTAAGTTCCCTTTTCACCCAATTTGATAAGGGCTTTTATCATGAAAGGATAGTATGTTTTATGAAATGTTTTTTCTGCGTTTATTGAGATGATGATACGATTTTTGTCTTCCACTCTATAGATGTGATGCATCTATTATTGATTTGCCTATGTTGAACCATCTTTGCATCCCAGGGATAAATCCCACTTGATCATGGTGCATGATTCTTTGAATCTAGTTTGCTAATATTTTGCAAAAATAGAATTTTTGCATCTATGTTCATCGGGGATATTGATCTCTAGTTTTCTTTTTTTAAGAAAAGATAGATAAGTATCCTTATCTATCTTTGGTATTAGGGTAATGCTAGTCTCATAAAATGAGTTCGGAAGTGTTTCTTCCTCTTCAATTTTTTGAAAGAGCTTAAAGATTGACATTAATTCTTCTTTAAATGAGATGGTTTTGTTCATAGAGAAAAGAATGCTTTGAAGTATTTGAATAAAGCTCTGATTCCTAAACAATAGATAAGCAATATCTACCTTTGTGTCAGTTACTGTAATTTTATCTGTGTTCATAGCCCCACCCCTCTGCAACCATTCTCCTAACAATGGTTTTCTTTAGTCATGCAAATATTTCCACTACATTACAGTTAGGTTTTATAAGCATGAGAGTTGATATTTTTTTTAAGTTGATTTTCTATCTCTGATATGATATGTTCTTATTTCATAGCTAGATTCTCTAAAATAAATCTAACTTTTAATGTCCAAGTTATTGAGATTCATCTTCCTGAGAGGTACCCATGATGGACTACAGCTTATTGCTGATTTTATAATATAAATATGTGATAATTATTATAGTTATAATATATATGTTTATAATATGAATTATATGATATGGTTCTCAGCCTGAAGAACTTGCAACCTGATTAGGATGTGAATACATAAATTAAAAAAAAATAGTGGTAATTTATCATAAGAAATAATCTTGAAGAGTTATTACAAGGGTTTGTCACAATGTTAATTATTTTAGTAAAAATGTGGTTATAACCAATACTCAAATTTTTGAATTATAGTGAATTCTTTTGCTGCTACTGAAATTATACTTTCAAAGATACTTAATGTTTCTAAGGATAATTCATTTAGATAAGAAAGGTAAAGAGCATAAATTCAAAATAGAAAACCATTATCTGCTATTACTATGGGAGAAAAATGATATGAATTTTGGAAAGGATGCTGTGCTTAAGCCAGCAAAGTTGCATTTTAAAGTTAATCCCAGGTATATTCTATTTTTATTTGCTATCCTTATTAAGGTTTACCTTATATCTTTAATACTCATGAAATTTTTCCTAACTTCTTATTTCTAATTCTGGCTTCTTTGACATTGTCAAGAATTTTTAATCCTTTCGGAGAAGGGCCAGCATGGTGGGTGAGAGAGAAATTTGTAGATGACCATTTTCTACAGGTCTTGAAAATATGACTATATATTTGCATATATATCCTATATAAATATGACTATATATTTTTCTTTGTCCTGATCCTAGGTTTGATCTTGTGTCAGCATATGAAGATTCCAAGTTCATACATTGTCCATTTTTTAATCCTTTTAAGAGAAAAGTACTTTCTAGGTAACTGTCAGAAGGCACTAAACAATAATGGGTTTTAGTTTTGCAAAGGACCTTGATAGTTTTAGGGCAACCTCTCTCTTTATAAATGAAGAAACCAAGGTGCAGAGAGTCTAGGGGAAGTGTTAGGTACTTGATGGCAGAAATATTTACCCTAAGTGTCATTTCTACTTTCCTTTTATTTGGCAGATAACCCTGTAGGGCTTATTTGGGATACCACAGTGCTGGAATTCTCAGGAAAAAGCAAGGGCTGATGGGAAAAAAAAGGATGCAGATAATTTGTAGTGAGGATGAGCAGGATAGGCCTTCCCAAAGCACATTCCTAGGCAAAGATTTAGGAAACAATTGAGAAAATTTCATGGAAAGTGTATGTTATCTTTAAAGCATCAGGTTTAGCTCTGACATGCCTATGTTTTGAGGACATATTTATTTTCTCAGAATTGTGTTTATTAACTTGAAAGCTTTTAGAGGATAATATAATAAGAAAGGAAATATTAACAAAATAGTTTTAGAAACAAAAATGACCCAATATCATCATGTTTTAGTCATTTCAGAACATTTCTGAGAAATTCAGCCCAGAATTAAATTTAGAAAATAAAAATCGTACCCTAAATATTTTTGGTTGACCAGGGAATATGACATGATTGTTAAGACAATTCTTCTAAAGAAAGACTATCTCTACTTTGCATTAAATACCTTACATTTGATGTTTCTCCTTAACATTCTCTAAATCACAGTACACATCAAAAAGCAGGCATAACAATATTCTCCCATATGCCCTGTATTCTTCTGCCATCATTAGTAAAATAAAACACACAGCCAATTCTTTGACCTTCAAAGACCAGATGTGGATATTGGATGTCATGTTATTTGTGGAAGATTTTCTTAAAGAAAACATAGGGAAGGGCTCAGTCACGTGCTTGCCTGGCCTGGCTGATGGCAGCAGAGACACAGGAGCTTTCCCTGGACTTTCTCTGCAGTGCACTGCACGGGGCACCCTGCACCAGATCCATTGTTGCACACTTCCCTTTCTTTCTCTAGAATATCATTTTCTGAGGAGTTCAAATGACCACTATTTTCCAAGGAACAAAGAGAGCGATGCAGGTGTAATTTTACCTTGGTTACTGCTTTTAAAGGGATGCATGCTCACCTGTACATCAAGAAGAATGGGCCCTAATGGGTTTAGCTCAAACCAAAAAATTTTAAAAATCTGTCAGAGTCTTTCCCTTTGTCTTTATTCACTTTTCATGTTTAAGGAGTGGAAAAATCAATAGAGCTGAGGGCAGCAGGATGAAATTATAACTCATCCGCTCTCCTTTGCTTTTTGCAAGATGGTATTATAACCTCTATGTTTGCTCTGAAATTTCCTATTATTAATCATCGATATCTTGTTTATGCTCTTCCCCTCCTGACTGTGATCCATATCTTTGTAAGTTGTCTGTTGTTTTATATCTAAGTGGATTTAAGTGAATAATCAAAAAATAAATTGATGCCTAACATTGTCTCAAGATGAACTGAGAATTAATATCTGGATACAACAGTCCATGGTGTGGGTGGGATATCCTCCACCCTGTTGTTTGCATAAATGTGTGAGTCCTTCACACTGAGATAATGCTTAGGGTTGTTTGAATAAATTACTCTGAACCTGTTATCCTTTCTACAACTAGAATGCATGCAATATTTTTGTTTGTTTGTTTGTTTGTTTTTGCTCTGTGATTATAGCAATGACCTATTTACAGAGATGTTTACTATTCTCTATACTGGCCTTTTCCTTGTTTTTGTTTATGTTTTCACTTCATCTTTTTTTATATGTGCTTTGGTCTGCTACATACTAATAAGATTGTCCACTAGCAGTTTCACTGTAATATTATTTCAAGATGTTTAACTGTGTCCTGACTTTCTTTTCTCTGCTCATACTGTTTCAATTTCTCTACCAGAACTTTCCAAAACAGTCCTAGTTTTCCACTCGTTGTCCTATTGTTATAACCAATAGTTCCCTTTTTCATGCTAAAAAGTGAAGACATTAAAATGAAAATTTCAGTAATCTCTTTATCCATAAAGTCATTGCTTCTCTCAAATTTTATATTTACCTCCTAAGAATCTTTATTCCAGGGAAAGACTGAGTTGATAGGTATTTAATTTAGATCCATTTTCTCTTGTCATGTATGAAACCAGGCAGCACGGCCAGATCTAGACCTTAACACCAAGCATAAGCAGGTCCTAATGGGATGAGTCTAAATGACAGGCAGAGTGGGAAAAACATTGAAAAGTCCAGTGAACTCCTCTCATCATTGCTATTTACTCAGAAGTTGCATATTATACTGTACTTGTCAACAATAATTACTGTAATCCTTATTTTCTTATTTTCCCCAATGTATATTTACTATGTTCGCACATAATGTGCAGCAAGCACTGTTATAAGCTGAAGGTTGTATTAGCGACTATATCAGATAAAATACCTAATGTCATGGTGCTTATTCCAGGGTACAGAAACGAAGTTACAAAATAAAAAGTTAAAAAATTAAACAAAAAATAAGATAATGTTAAGTGTGGAAGAAAAAAAGAAGAATGAGATGATATAAATTGAAATTGTCACTGAGAGTAGCTTAGAATGGGAAACACAGAATGTGTTCTCAAAGGAGAAGACATTAACAAGAGAACCAAAAGATAAATGGATGCAATTCATGGGAGGTTGTATGGAAAACACATTCCATCCTGAGGAAACTGTGAAAGCACATGCACTGAGGAGGGAGCTCGGCATTTTCAAGAGCTGAAAGAACACCAGTAAGGCTATACGCCATTAGAGGAAGGATGTAAGAGGTGAGGCCAGAGAGAGATAGGAATCAGAGGATTAGGAGCTGGGCCATGACAAAGAGCTTGAATGGGCATCTAGGTATGTATGTTTCTCATGGTCTTGACAAACTCTGATGTATATTGAAAAATATTCTAGCTACCATGCACAGAACAGAGTGAGAAAGGCAATTGAAGAACAGAGAGGTCAGTTGGATGACTCCTGTGCACTACAGAGTAAAATGATAAAGGATTTGGCTGGGGTGGAAATACTAGAGATAGGAAGAAGGAAACTTATTTGTTATTTTTGGGGGATGTAGAGTTATCATGACTTGCTAGATTGGAAAAAAGAGGTGAGAAAAGATGATAAATCAAAGATTTATTCTAAGAACTTTTTGGAGCAACTGGTAGAGAATAGGCATCTAGCAAGGCACATAACAGTGGGAGAAAATTAAGAATTTTGTGTTTTCATGTTCAGTTTTGAAGTCCATTAGATTTCCATGCAGGGATATCAAATGGAAAGTTGGCAGTTTGATCCACTAGCCTGGCATTAGTGCAGAAGTCAAAGCCAGAGACGTAAATTTTAGAATCATTTGTATGTAGATTGTGTTTGAAGTTACTGGACAGATTGGATAATCTAGGAAGAAAGCAGAGTGAGGGAATCCCATCCAGACTCAACATTTAGAGTTTGAGCAAAGGAGGCTGTGATGCAAGAAAAACATGAGAATGAGAATCATGGAAGTTGAGAGAAGATATATATTAAGAGGTAAAGCATATGTATACTTGCTGAATGCTGCTGAGAGGCCTGTAGAGAAGAGAAGGGCAGTGAGACTTCTGGGTTTGACAGCACCACCACCAGTAGTTTCCCGGGAAAGAACAACTACAAGGGAGAGACCAGAAGCCCTGATGGGAGAGAGTTCAGGGCAGAATGAACCTTGAAGAAGTAGAGATAATGGCTCCAGATTCTTTCAGGAAGTTTTGCTGTCTAGGGGAGCAAGAACATGGGGCTTTTATTGGATGTAAATAAAAAATCAAAAGAGATTTTTTGTTTTCTTAATCAAAGAAGCCAGAACACACTTGTATACAGATAAAAATGTTCCAGTAGAGAGAAAGTGATGATTTAAAAGAAAGAGGTAATAACTACATTAGAAGGAGAAGTGATGCAGTAGAGCAGAAATCATTGGTTGGCCTTTGATAGGAGAAAAAGACACTTTATCTTTTGAACCAGAGTTGGAAAAAAATAGATAGGAGAAAGCAGAGAGATGGGAAAACTCTAAGCTATTAGACTGGTAGAGTTTGTGGCAGTAAGATGAGACATTTCCTCTTCATTTTCACCTATTTTCTTAATAAAATATGAAGCAAGATTGACAGATGCATGATTTAGGAAGATGTTGTACAGTGGAAGTTCAATGTGGACTATAACTTGTACATCTTAAGATGACAGCACTCCAGGACTGGTTAGACAAGATTCCTTTCATGCTGTGCTTATACCATGAGAGTCCTTAACAGTCATTGAGCTTAGCAGTGTTTTGCCAAGATGTCTGTATGCTTATTAAACAATACTTGACTGACTTGGCCCAGCCTACATTTTCAATATTTTCTTACATTTCTTCACTGCACTATGTCCTATTTACTGTAATCTATTCTTCTCTTGAGGATTACTCTTTCTGAATCTTTGTTCCCATCATTTTCTTGGCTGGAATATTCATATACTACTTCTGCAAGGGAAATGGGCAAGGGAAATGGGCCAATTTTTTTATCCCATTTCAAATCACATTTTCCAGATGATCCTTTCCTGATAACCCATCCTTTCTCCCCCTTTCAATCTAAAATGAGTCTACCTCTAGACACCCATAGAACTTTCATTCATTCATTCATCCATTTATTGATTCATCCATTCACTCACTCAGCAACATTTATGGATCATCTGCAATGCACCAGAAGTTTGCCAGGTAGGCTCCAGGAATACAGTGATGAGCAAATTGACATGATCCTTCTCTTTATGCAGCTTATAATCTAGAAAAGGGTTATGACAGAGTAGTTATCCTCAGTAACTTTATCCCCTTCACCCCCTTATTTTCATCTGTGCACTGACCATCCATTGTCAACTACATTTTTTTTTCATTTTTTTCAGTACAGCCTTGTTTTAAGCCATCAATATTTCAAGTTTTCTGTCCCTCACAGTTGTGTCAAATTACACTAAGGACTAACACCCCCCCCCCTCCAAATATAGGATGCTCTAAGAATGTTTAATATAATCCAGTCTGGTGACTTAGAGGAGTTTTTCCGGGGTAGTAGACTTGGCAATGAGATCAAAGGAAGATTTCGAATTTAATACAGTCATGGAAGGAGAGTAATCAGGTGTACATTGGGGTGACAGTATTATAAAGACTCTAAAACAGGAGAGAATGCACACATGCAAAGATCCAAAGATTGTGGCTTTAGCAAGGTGAAAAAGGAAATGAGCGGCTTAGTGTGAACCTGCAGAGGCCAGATTACTCATGACACTGTAGGCCACAGTGAAAATTTCAGCCCTTTTTCCAAAAAGAAACATGAAGATATTTAAGTGTTTATGTAGGTATTTCAATGATCAGATATGGGCTTTTAAAATCTCACGCTTATTGTTGTAGGTAAACAAGAGTAGGTATAGGAAGACCATCTAGGAGGTTAGCATGGTGTTATTTGCTCCATAGAGGAGGAGGAGGAAGAGGAGAAAATGACCAGAAACAGTGCAGGTACTGACTTCATCTGGATGTCCCTTAGATGTCCCTATCTTTTAGATATCTGCACACATAATTTACCTCCCTACATTACAAATTCTATACATCTTTGTATCTCCCACCCAGCAAGTACCTGCTCACAGGGTCTCAATACATATTTATTGATTTAGTTAACAGATAGATGAAGAAACAGTGATCATATCATTCTTCCCAAAAGAATCCAACGATGCTAGCAGAACTTGCTAGAAAACTCCTTTGAGACTTGTTTATTTGCTGACTTGGTTCGTGTTTGTAGCTAAGGCAGCATAATCTGGAAGAGTAGGTCTGATTTTGCAAATCATTTGCCTACGAAAGCAGCCCATCTTATGGAGCTATCAGTGCGAGCAATAGGAATGGTGCAATCTATGTTCTTTGGCAAATATAGTTTCTGAAGGAAAAAAATACAACTTTAACCCACTGCTCTTTTGCAATCATGTAGCAATAACTGTAGGAGGCTAGTGGCTTTTTTGCCTTTGTAATAATGTAGGTTCGAGTTACACATTTTGAGTAACAAATGATTTCACTACATCTGGTTAATTATTATGGGTGGTTTATCAATTGATTTGATGCTCTTTACAAAGATCAGGAAATGAATAGAGAAACAGAAAACCAACTCCATCACATACTCTGGGAATTGATAGTGACTAGGATAATCAAATGTTCTGTGCTTGGCAATATTATTCCTGAGCAGTGCTCTCATTTCAGGATGAAACATTCCGTGGTGGTTAGGAAGCCCAGGGCAAGACAGGGCCACATTCAGAGAAGCACACGGCTCCAATGTCAACGAGACCGTATGACAAACAGGAACAAGAATGCTCACAGACCACCGTACAGGGGCTGCTGAAAACAATGCTCATTAAAAGAATTCATAGTTTACTCCTAATTTTAAGAGCCCATTGAGTGTTTTGAATGGTGGTGTTCTCATCATCACATTCATAAAGGAGAGAAGCTGGTGAACCCATTAAAGGTCTCTGGTAACCACAAAAAGGTGTATAAACCATAGCACTTCAAGGAAAGGCTTATAGATTAGGAATTTAAAAATACACCAGGTGGTCTCCTGAGCAGTGTAGAGGCATGGTGTCTCTTCCAGCAGGTCACCATATTCTCCATTTACATATAATTGTTGACTGCCCATCACGAATCAATTTATGTTACAAACTTCTTGGTACACTATTTGAAAAAAAAATGCCTTAATGTTTGTATATTTGCCACCTGTCTCATATAATTTCATACACACACACACACACACACACACATACACTCACTCCCAATAAATAAATTTTGAAAAGTTATAACTCTCTTAATTGTTAAGCTCCCAGTTACTAATCAGCAAATTTAAATAACTGATCAAATAATTTAAAAAATGATCAAATAATTAAGTCAATCAATAGGACTAACAATAATTACCTCAGAAAAAAATGGATTTAGGTCAGTTTGGAGGCTATATGATGAATTTTTTTGCTGCATTATTGCTTCATTCTTCATTTCATTTTGTAAAGTCAGAATTAACTCATTGCCATTTTTTAAAAAAATATTAGTAACTATGAAGATGCATTTTCCTCTTTTATGTAAATAATTTTGTTTTAATTATGAGTTCATTATATATTAACTATAGAAAATTTCAAAAATACATGGGATATAAAGAATAAAAGTAGCTAAATCCTATTTTGAAGACTTTGTTCCATATTCTGGATTTTTTCAAATGTCAGGTGTGTATTAGTTGAGATAATAGCAAGCACTGATTACACACTGTATGTCAAGTGCTGTGGGATATATTGTTCTGGCATCGGCTGATTTATTTATTGAATTCTGCATGACTTTTGCATTTTCTGTTGTGACTTTTAACATTCTACTATATGTCCTTTCCTATATCATTAAAAATTCTTAGTAAAGATAATTTTTAATGCCTTTAATTTTATAGTATGGATGTACCATAGCAGGTTTACATAACTCGAACAATTAAATGTTTCCAGTTTTTATTAATGTAAGGAATATAAATATTTGCACTTACTATAAATGTGTTACAGATATTATTATGATAATGAAATCATAATCATAACAATTACATCTTTGATATAAATTGTCATATATGTTTCTGATTTCAGAGCTAAGATAGGTTCCCAGAAGTGAATTTTCTTAAATTTTTTAAAGGGGAATTTTCATGGTTAAAAGGGAGTCTAGTGCCTAATAATGCTATGCCTTTACTCACTATTCAAAAGGGCAATTTTTTTTCAGGTCCATTTCCATCAGAGCAAATGAACACCAACATCATTTGGTCAGTACTCAGAGAGTATCTCTCTAACTTATCTGCCCTTTGAAATCTCATGAGTACCTGTCATGTAGAGAGAGCCAGTTCGAGGCCACATATAAAGCTCTGAATTAAGCATATGAAATGACAATGAAGAAAATGGTCGAGTAATTTATAAAGCATAAAAGGTTTAATTTTCTCAGGAAAATTTACTCTGATTTGATAATTTCTTGATAGAAAAATGTTGGCAAGAGTTTAGATCTGGTAAAATATTTTGCATATTTGGTGAAATATTTAAAAAGCGATAACAAAACTCAACTTGTTCTATGAGAATAAAAATATATACTTAATTTTAACAGCTTTTTTAAAGTATGATTAACAATAATAAGCTGTACATATGTAAAGTGTACAACTTGGTAAGACTGGACACATGTGCACACCCATAACCCACAACAACAGTTAAGGTGCTGCATAAATCTAACATCCCCCAAAGTTTCCAGAAGTTTTCTCGTGCTCCTTCGTAATCTTCTCCCATCCCACTTCCCTCAATTCCCTCCCCAGGTAATTACTATTCGGCTTTCTGTCATTATTGATTAGTTTGCTGGAATGTTCTGGAAAAGACAAAACACAACTGGGTATCTATCCATTGCTTTAAGAGTGAATAATGCCATAAGCAGCATTTCTTTAAATAATAAGAAATGATGCTCTAGAAGAATTCCTCATCTTGGTTGAGGAGGGAAAATCTCATAGATGCATGGATCACATTTCATCTTCCTGCCCCTGTCTTTTATCTCTTGCTGGGCTAGAAATGTGTAACACATCACAGATGAGATGTTCATATGCTCTCACTGCAGGCAGTGCAGGTGCAAATTCCTCTAGCCAGAGTAAATAATATTAGCAGCAATAGCAGCTTCAAAGATAGAACAATGTTTATGTCTAGAAAATAGTGAAATAATAAGACTAGGCATTTATTAAATATTATGTATCTGGTACTGTGCTGTATACTTGATGTGCGGTAGTTTTTTTTCCCCACTGATTTCCCAAAAAGCTCTTATATAATTTTCTATTTCACGTCAAGATTATTTCTCTTAATATTATACTGTGTGCATTTTTGGTGTCATTAACATTTAGTAAGCATCTAAGGAATTATATTATAGAGACAATATCTACGAGTAGAAAAAAATTGATAACATCTTTATTTTTATAAAGTCTCCTGTAACATTATTATGGCTCCAGTTAAAGTAAAAATAAACAATTGGGGGGGGGTATGGCCCAGAGAATAGGAGCTAAGGAGAGGAGAATGAGCCACAAAAATAAGATCAGAATGCAGGTGATAGAAAGAAAGAATCTGTTAATGGTCAGGCGGAAGAAATTAGAATATACACATGAGTGTGAGATCAGACCAGTCTGATCTTTGACCAATGGACTGTGTGCTAATCTGCACATTTAGAACATCTGTTGGCTCTAAAGAGGGTACCTTAATAGTCTGCATGGTTCTCTGGGACAATAAGAACTCCTCCAGTTAGCCACAGTAAAATCATAAATAAGTCACCATGAAAAAGGGTCATGAGGAACCAGTCCAGGGTTCTGAGTAATTTAGACTAAATTAGGTTTTGGGATCTCTAGTCACTTGCATTGGAAAGATCATCCAATCCCCTACACTTACATGATCAAACACTCCCAGGAGATGAAAAACATTATTGATTTGGGTGATTTGTTCCACGTGGGAGGTTTAAGACTTACTACACACTCACAACAGAGTCTTTTGAAAGTTCATCTTTTGAGAGGAAAGACGAGACATGATCTTTCACTCTGCCTTTCAGAATATGCATGGCACTAGCATCACAAAAACATCACAGATAAATAATCATATGGCCTCACTTAAGAAGATGGATAGGTAGAAATGGACCATGAGTAGATAGAGTGCTTACAAGGAAACTCAGACCAGGCATGGATCTTGGCAAGAGAATTCAAAACTCTCAGATCTACTCTAGGCAAACATCAGCTCCAAGGAAGTAATACTCAGTGTTTAGATTACTTCTATCTTTTCCTTGCTAATCATTCAAACTGCTTATCTTAACCCCCAGTCATGAATTCACCAACTTTTAGAACAGATATTTCCATATTTAAAAATCCAAACATATCCTGAGGTTCTTGTAGCTATGCTTGTTTGTTTTTGTTTTGTTTATCTCAGTTGAAATCTCTCTGCTCAGGGTTTCTACCTCTTGGTCTAAATTTTATACTTGGAGTTATATAGAACCAGTGTAGTCTAACTTCCTATCCTAATTATTAAGCTGACCATTTTCACCTCTCACTTGTCTCAAGTTTGTTTCCTTTCAATGTACTAGTCATTTCCCCCTTCCATCTCCTCCAGTTTCGAACATACTCCTCAGAACATGTCCTGCACAACCCCCCTGGCAGAGCCTGAGCAGCGGAGAGGGGGGCTCCCCCTCACCCTCAGTTACTGTCCAGGTTAGAGACAGAGCAGTTCAGAGCCTACACTTAGGTGCTGTTAGCTTAGACGACACCTTGTTGCCAAGCCACATCCTCCCCATCTGGCAGGTGCCAAACGCCAATACCAGGCCTTCCTATCCTGTACTTGGACTCCACACTCATTCTTATTTAATGGCAGCTTGCTATACAGGGCCCAGTATTGCAGTGTGTTTAGAACTTTTTTGGATCCAGATTCTGCCATCCATTGTATTGGCCATCCATTGTTCTTCTAAGTCTTGCAGATTTGATGAAATGTTTTCCATCTTTACATCATGTCATTGGTAAAAATGTTAAATAGAGCACAAACTGAAGACTGCACACTACTCTCTGTACCAACACTCTCACTCATCAGTGATCTTTGGTTTTGGTTTTTTAACATGTACCAATTCTCTTCACTTAGCCAAAGCTGCAGTCACAAAGGTGTTGGGAGCCACATCTTTCTATCTTTGTACCCTTAGTACTAACCAGAGTGCCAAGTATATGACAAGTGCTTACAACTAGATGTTGGTTGGATAGGATGCTTGTCGAAATATTTTATTTTAATATTTCATCTAGTCTGTAAAGATATTACAAGAGACCCTGTTAAGCTGACTGAACTCCATAAATGCATTTCTATGACACTGGAATCTAGTAATCCTGCCAAGGAAAGAAATCATATTTTTATAGATCATTCTTCTTGACCATTACTGCATCTTAGTTACCATTATTTTCTCTTTAAGTGTTCTCAGACTATTATTTTAATAACCTGTTCTAGATCCTTTCTAAGGATCTACTGTAAATTTACCAATCTATAGTTTGCCTTAAGCTAATCTTCTTTTTTGTTGTGGTTTTTGAGTCACATTTAGCCACTTTTGTTTTCTGCCATCTTTCCTTCCTCTCTCTTTTTTAAAAATCACAAAGATGTTTTAATCATTATATTTACAAGTTCTCTGGCCCTTGTGAATGTGTTTAAGGCACTCACACAAGCTGTCTACTTACTCTACTTACATTGGGTTTCTTGCCTCCTGATATTTACCCTGAGCTGATCTCCCATTTATATCAGTGCATCATTATTTTCAAGATTATTCTTATAATGGAGAGAGGAGAAGGAGAAGAAGGAAGA
>CM053508.1:40729530-40888190 GCA_028627145.1 Eidolon dupreanum | reverse complement strand
GGTGTTATGAGCGTTTGGGCGCAGAAGAAAGGATAGTGTGTCGCTAGTGTCGCTAGTGCCGAGCTCCTTTTCCAAGGGACAGGGAATGGGTTTCAATTTACAGAGGGAAACATTTAACAAAGACTACATTCTTCTTGTGGCATTGGCATACTTTAAAACCCACATGTAATTCTTACCACAGCCACCCAAGCAATCTGGGATCCCACACAAACGTGCCGTGCCTTCTGGAGAGGAAGTTTTTACGAATATTTTAGAAACAACAACAACAAAAACAAGAACAAAAACAAAACTGGCTGGCAAAATTTGAATCTCAAAAATTTCAAAATTTTTATGCATTTTTTGAGACCTTCTAAAACAATATGAACATTTTCCTTGGTAAGTCAGTAAGAAAACTCAATCTAAGGAACAATAATGTTCTGTCTTTCTCAAGTTGGGGAACTGAAATAATGGAGAAAGTCTCTGCTCTTAATTTTTCTAACTGGATGGGATCTAAAAAGCATGCAGCTGGAGTCATCACTGCGTAAACATAACCAGGACTGTGGAACACACAGGAACCTCTAACTTGCTGGGCACTTAGACATTTTCCTTCATTCCCTGAAGAATTGCTAAAACCAGCAATTAGGAACAGTAAACACCAATACTTTTCCTTGAGGGGAATTGGGGGTTGAAGCTAAAATATCTAAGAGAGTTGAAATCTGTAATTAAATACAGTCTTGGTCTTAAATGTCCATAATCCTTTCTTTGTGATCAACTTTCTACAGTGACTTCTTTCTAAATGGCTCTACCTCAGTTTACCAGTTTAGCTTTCTTATGTAATAATCTTCATAAACAGTCACCTGGACACTGATCTTCATTCCTGTATCATTTTTCTGGTCATCCTAATTGTAATAAATAAACATATGACTTAACTTTAACCTTTTTTTCCCTTGTGCTTAAAATAAAGGATAAAATGTTATTTATGTATGTTTGCACTTGTTTATTTTCACTCCCAAGGACCTCCCCAATGTGAAGTGACTGGTTAAGCAAAATGGGGGAAAAAAATCCTCACCCTTTGCTGTACCCTAAGTCAATGGTGCAGCAAAATAATAATGGAGTAATAATATTTTGGATAGTATTTTCTTTGCTGAAAAGCTAATTGTCCTATTTTGGACAAAGGGAGTTTGCAAAAATATTCTGCTGAAATATTTTTGTAGTCTAGTTGATTCTTATTATTAGCAGCAGTCATGTTTTAAAAAGTCACTATGAATACAGAATTATCAGATCACTCCTAGGGAAAGTAAAAGGTTCAGTTCCTGTGAGCCTCTGGTTACATTTTCACCAAGTAATCAATTGACACCTTTATATGCTCTATATGTGTTTCTGTTTAAAGAAACATTATTTAGTGTATGTTGTTGATTCATTAACATAAACTCATGGCCAGCAGCACTACAACTCATTCCTGGCTGAAGCTTATCAGACACATACTTCCTCCAAAAGGCAAAGCACAGCCTTCTTTGTGTTTGGGACCACTAGACGTCACTTCAGCACCACACTGGGGATCATTTTAAACAGCAAAATCACCAACAGAAATCAAAAACACACGAAAAACATAGCACTATCACAAAAAGGACACAAGTTTACAGTATGAGGATTGAAACAGGAAGGCAGAGTGTCACCTTGTTGGAATTCAGCTGGGAACATGTACATTGGATGACTCAAATTTTTGACCAGTCTGTGCATCTCTGCGAATGATTATGAATACTGATTTTCAGGTTACAAATAAATTTTAAATGAGTAGGTGAATTTGTAAATACAGAACCTGTGAATAATGAAGACTAACTATACTTCTGAAAGAATCATTTTAAAGCATTTATATTCTGTACTAATATATAATTTTCTCAGTACTGACACTGCCATTTCTGAATATCCCTAGGCTTCTTTACTTAATGTTCTCTTCTTAGAAAATCCTTCGGAATTAAAAAAGAAAAAAATTTCCCCCGGTTATTACACTCCACACCCACCCTTTAATTTAGTAAGGATTATGTTTTTGGTTGTTGTTAACATGTAAATTCAATGATGGGGAAAGCAGGCTGTAGTGATGCTGTGCCCAATTCCACATTGCCTCAGCTTGCAGAATGCTTGTGTCTTACTTTGTCTTTTTGCCTGGGACATTTTCTGTCCAAAAGAATACGACAGATCTACAGAGGGAAGACTAAAAGTGAGGCAGACAACACCTGAAGAGAATCGAATACACCTTTTTCTCATCCCCCAGTTCAACAATTCTGAGACAGCTTCCACATTGTCTCTCAGAAGGTCCCAGCACGACTATGTCCTGTTGCTCACAACACTCTCCTGAACTATTGACTGTCCCACCTTTCCTGTCTCAACACCCCACTCTGTGGGTTGCTTTTCACGCTGACTACTTTTATGCAAATCCTTGAATCAGGTTCTGCTTTTATAGTAACTCACACTAAGGTACTAAGAAATCATTTCCTTTGAGAACCCTGGGAGAACAATTTGCATTTCTACAGAATTGTTTGAGCTTAGAGACACAACTGAGCCTACTGGAATGGAGTTCTATCAGATGCCAACCTGGGTTCTGCCACTGTCTAATTCCTTGGTGTCCATGTTAGTATCCTAGAGATGCTGTAACAGATTACTGCAAACTGTGTTGCTTAAAACAACAAAAGTGTAGCCTTTCACTGTTCTGGAGGCCAGAACTCTGAAATCCAGGTGTCAGGTGGGCCAAGCTCCCATGGAAGGATCTAAGGGAAAACCTGTTCGAGGCCTTTCTCTTAGCTTTCAGTTGCCTGCAGTCCTTGCCATTCCTTGGCTTGTAGACGCGTCACTCCAATTTTTGTCTTGACCATTATGTGTGTGTATGTATGTGTACATGTGTCCATATCTTTTTTCCTCTTCTTATAAGGACACCAATCATTGAACTAAGGCCTACCCTATGACCTCATCTTAAGTGCATTATATCTGCAAAGACCCTATTTCTAAATAAGGTTACATACCAGATTTAGGACTTGAACATATCATCTTGGGGACAGAATTCAATCTATAGCAGTGTCAGACATTCTTTGTCTACAAAATGCAAGCATTTCTTGAAGAAGATTTCTGAGGCCCCTTTTAGCTCTATAGTTCTATTAAGTTAGACTTCAGAGATATGTTACTTTTTTCTCTATTGTTCTTTTTCATCTCTTACCTTGCCATTATCACCACAGTATAAATCCAATTATGGTTTCTCTAAAAGGAAATACACATATCACTGCATATTAAAATATAGAGAAAATAAAGCACATAACAAGTCAATGTCTCTTAAAATAATTATATCTTCAACTCTAAGCATTTAACTTTCTAATCTGACCTAAGATATTCATTTAACATTTGTAAAATATTTTGAAGTCACTGGGTGAAAGGAGTAATTACTAATGACACAAATTCCCTCAAAGACCATTATTTTGCTGACTATATGTTTCTCAGGTACAATCAAATAACAGACTGTCAGAATTTTACCTGCCCAGTACTAAATGTGAGTATGCAAGGTTCAGAGTGCCTTCCACACAGTTTAATTTCTCCTGCCAGGGCACATGTATGAATAAGGTTGAGAGTTTTTATTTTTCTCTAAGCTATAATGTATTCTGTACAACTACAGTGCTGTCGACACGAAATGAAAACAACAGGTATAAATCATATCATTTACCCTGAGAAGCAAAGCTTCAGAAAGACTGCTCTCCTTGAAGGTTGTTTACCTTCTGATTGCTTATTTTGCAAGATTTTTACTTTTTTTTTTTAATGTTCTGTTTATGCTACAGCAGCCAATGGAAATGAAAGCAAATTACCCTTGGAAGGAGGTACACAAGTTGTTTACAGCACTGTGCAACAGAGCCCCAGGCATATCTGCTGGAAGGCAAGAAGAGGCCTGGCTGCCAAGGTGCTGATGGGAGTGGAGCTGGACCCGCTGAGCCCAGCCCCAGCAAAGTCTGTTGGGCTTTAGTAACAGGAAGTCACATGTGGTGTCATTTTCAGCTGCTGGGAGAGACAGATGCACCCAGATCGATATCACTGTCCAGTATCAAAGACTTATTGTTATCTCATCAGGCATTTTTTAACCAAGGGGAACAACACAACCCTTTTATTCCATCGGAACCAGCAGGAGCCTCCAGGGTCTTTCCCTTTCTCCCGGTCAAAGGGGTGAATAAAGGCTTAGCCAGTGATTGGGATTCTTATTTTTGGAAAACTTCAGCTAAAAGATATTACGGTCATTTTGATCTAATTATATTGTTTGTGTCGGTTAGAGAGTACGTGAGTGAGCTCATGATGGCAATAACCCTTCTGATCTCTTCTGACTTTAGAGAAAAGTGAAATGGTTCTGGTCTGTTTTGTGTGCTGTTAAAGAAGCTTGTCACTATCCCACCTGTAGCATTTGTGTGCAATTTCAAAATGTTCATGAACTTTTTCTCAAGATGGACAATTAAATATTATTACTATCGATGTTGAGGAGAAGAAGAGTGAAAAATGACACTTTTTTTTTTTCAGAAGTTACCTGAAGCAAAGTCAGGTGGAAAATTGAGGTGATCTACTCTGAAAGAAAAAAAGAGATTGCTTTTGCTTTCCTTTTTGCATCAACAGGATAGTTGGCCTAATTTTCCACTTCACATTGTATCTGAACATGCAGTTAGATGTTTCTAATAGAAAGTTATTCCATGGTTTTCCTATTTTTCATCGGGGGTCATCTACAATCAGACCATATGGTATTTAGTAGACACGTGCAACAGCAATGGAACGTTGAAAGAGACTTTCATTGTCCCTCCAATGTCATTTTCTTCAAGTATTTCCACAATTGGTGGGAGGTTATATCACTGCATGCCTGGAAAGTGGAAAAGTAGCAAAAAATTTTATACATATTTTAAAAAATAGAGATTAAATGACATCACTAAGGTAATTTCAGGGCAGAAACAGTAGAGAATGTTTGCTAAGGCCCACGTCACTGTTTGCTCTACTGACCATGCTGCAAACCAAAGAGATTCAGAGTGAAGACCGCTAGCTGGCTCTCCCTGCAAAATAGACATGGTTTTCTTATGCATTTGGAAACTTTTCAGTCACTCACATTATGTTCCTTAATATGTATCTTTTCGTCACATACCTACACTGTTGACTTGTTTTGGTGAAAACAAATTCAGAAGGGCAACACTATGCAGGAAACATTTTGAAAGTGATACCCGGTGTGCTATGATAATGGCTTTTAGTGCCTTTCTCCTGGTATTATCATGGAGCACAGAGTGCTCGTTATCATAATGTTTCCATTTTCTTACTAGAAGAATTTTTAGTAAAAGAAACAAGCCAACAGTTTATTTAATAAGTAATAAAAACACATTCTTAAAGACTAACTTTGAGTAGTTCAAGGTTTCTAACCTGAACTGGAAAATAGGCTTCCATCCAGCACCTGCTAATAATGTTCTGAAAGCCTAAGGCTCCAGTGAACAGATATGCCCAGGACATAAATTCAAGTGCTCATTAAAATATTTTAAATTCCCCAAATCTGAAATTTAATCATTTGCATATTCTCATATCACATTGTCCGCCCAGTGGTTTCTTCTTCAGAGAGCTTTTAAATGTTAATTAATTAGATAATGTGTTCTTGCTGTACCTTTAAGACCAATTCACAATTGCATCTGGCATATGGTGCCAAGGGAATCTGTCCCAAGACACCACTGAAATGCACAGAGCAGCATGGGGGAGACTTCCCACGTGGCCCCGTTCCCCAAAGTGAGTTAGCAGAAGCACAGAGGGAGCACTGTCTAGAAAGGAAAGACGCGAAGCATGCCGTGAAGCTTAGGAGAGACTTTACAAAAGGAGAAAACATATTCTTCATCTTTCATAATTAGCCTTTGTAAATATGTAAGGAGACATTTTATTTTGCTCCAAAAAAAAAAAAAAAAACTATACTGTTAATAGGTTCATTCACTTACACCTGAAACAAACATAAATGAAGTTGGACAAGGGCTGGAGATCACACCGGCAGCTGAGCCTGGGGAGAGGAAGCACACCCTGCCGTCCGCAGCCAGAGGCTCTGAGGAAGACAGCTGAGTAGTCATTTGAACAGGGGTGGTTTCATTTTGATAGAGCTGATGTAATTAGATATACAGATGATCGATTCCATGGAGGTCTGCTTCGATGGCTCCTGCAGGACAAGGTTGTCCTCTCCCTGTTTGCCAGGAGTCCCTCAACTAGAGGTGACTGCTTTGTCATATTTTAGCCCTTTCCTGTAGCAGCCTCTGTCTTATTCCATTCTGGCTGCTATAACAGAAATATGGTAGTTGGAGGGTTTAAATAACAAATTTTATTTCTCCTACTTCTGAAGACTGAAAGTCTGAGATCGGAGTGCCAGCATGGTGGGGTTCTGGTGAGGAGCTTTCTATGGGATGCAGACAGCTGCATTCTCAGATGGCAGAAAGAAAAGGAGGGAGCTCTCTGGTGTCCCATTTATAAGGGCGCTAATCTCATTCATGAAAACTCCACCCCGATGACCTAATTAACTTCCCAAAAACCCAGCTCCTAATATCATTACACTAAGTGTTAGGATTTCAACACATGAATTTAGAGGAACACAAACATCTGGTCTGTTGCACCTTTGTTCAGTGACAGGTCAAGGCAGGCCTACAAAACGCAGCCCCCTTGTCTTAATTCCCAGCAACTATCAAGGACCATTCCAGCCCCAAGACTCCCTGTAAGATCAGTGAAGTGTCGCTTGCAGCTGTACTACAGTTAACTTCTCCTGCACAGTCCTGCTTCCTGACTCCCTAGTGGGTGCTGTTCCCAACTACTCTCCCCAGTATGCTTTGTATATGCAAAGATGTGTCTGAGAGTCAGCTTCCTGGGGAACTTGACCTATAAGAGTTGAGGCCAGGAGCAGCCTGAGAAAGCAGCGGAACAGCTCGCTGTGTGGGAGAGCCATGACTCATAGTACATTGAGCACAGCCAGCCTCAGGCACGCGGTAGGGCTGCATCTATGAAGACATCCACTGCAGGTAATCTGGGTCAGGGTTGTGGTAGAAGGGAAATCACAGGCAGATGCATTATCTTAGGTGTTTTAGAGGTTCCAGGAAGTAGTATTCTAAGGACTGTAAAATTTAGTGTTTTTTTGCTGAGGTCTACTTATTCATCAGAGCAGTGGCTCTGATCAAGGGTATATTTTACTCCCAGGGGGATATTTGACAATGTAAGGAGAGTTTTGTTTTCCACAACTGAGCAGGGAGAGCTGCTACTGACTGACATTTGGTGGGTGAAGTCCAAGTATGCTGTTAAACACCCTAAAGTACAGAGAACAGTTCCCTAAAACTAAGAATAATCAGGCGTCAAATGTCAATAGTGGCAAAATTGAGAAACCCTACATTAGTGAAAGACAATGAAAAGCTAAGAGTGATTATTTTAAGGCAATTGCAGAGGTCAGAAGACCTCTGTTATGGCCTGAATGTTTGTGTTTCCCCTACTCTCCAAGTTGATGGTATTGAGGGGTGGGGTCTTTGGGAGGCAGTGAGGTTTAGACAAGTCCATGAGAGTGGAGCCATGGTAGAATTAATCCTTTTATAAGAAAAGGAAGAGACACTAGGGTTCTCTTTCTGTTATGTGGGCTATAGGAAGAAGGTGACCATGTATACACCTGGAAGAGGGTTTTCACCAGGAACTGAATCTGGTGGCATCTTGGACCTCCAGCCTCCAGCACTGTAAGAAATTAATATCTGTTGTTTAAACCACCCAATCTTTGGTATTTTGTTGTTGCAGCACAAGCTCACTAAGAGTTTTTGGCAATATGAATATGAATATGAATAGATTATCCTTTAACTGGAGTGTAGAAGCAGCTGAGAATCAAGAATCTGACAGTACCTTTGTTACCAGGGTCATGGGCCTCAGAGGAGACTGAATCCTCGACTCCGATAAATCTATACCATGTTCAGGACTTTGATTTCAAAATAGTGGGGCCCTGAACAATAGGGCACTGATGGGGACATTTAGTCAATGTATTTGAAAATCTTGAATCCCTAGATATCCGTCAACCCTCTGTACCTGCAGAAATGACCCACACATCCCTGCTAAAGGCTGACTCTTCTCTTGCTTGAAGATTACTCAGTGCTCTCTTCCTTGCAGGTGCACCCACCAAGTACACTTAGAATCTGACCTCACCTCTCCTCCAAATCATAGCATAGCCCCAGTAGGAGAGGACAGTATCAGCGAAGGGAGGAAACAAACTTTACAGGGAGGGAGCTATAGGATCTCCCCCAAAAAGAAGGAAAATCTACTGATATGGAGATGCATATAATACAAGATTTAACACCCTACTAAGGACTGTGGGAAAAAGTGCTATGGCTTTGGGCTCCCTTGGATGCTTAGGAATAGTGATGGGTAGCACTACAACAAATTAAATGCTAGAAGTTCCATTATAGATAAAGGGAGTCAGGCAAAAGTTTCAGAGCATTGACTATGCTATTTGGGAACCAAGTCTCAGAAGTAGGAGTGATCGGCTTACCACCATCCCCAATGGCCCCCTGCAAGGTGTATGTTCCGAGACTGCGAACTCGCTTCCTGAGTTTTGAGACCCTTGACCTCAGAGGGGTGTCTCCACTAGAAAAGGATCTTATTCAGTTTTAATCCATGGCTGCTGCCAGTCTCATCCGGTGGATCCTCATGCCAAGATGCCAGGAGAAAGGAATCACTGTCCTGGTATGAGTAGCAGACTCTGGTTTTCAGTTACAAACACAACAGAGATTTAGACAGTGCATATAGGAGCATAGAGGGGAGAGGGATTACTCCAGCCTGGGCGTTCTGTGGGATCGTGGGGAGGGTGGCCATTTAGATGAGGCAGTGTGTGTGCAAAATCACTGAGTCATTTTTAAAAAGGAGGTCTTTAATATTTTTTTAAAAGGCCTTACTTCGGATAGGTTGGGGATAGAGGCACAGGTTACAGTAGTGCACCCTTATCCATGATTTCAGTTACCCACGGTCAACCTGGGTCTGAAAATATTAAATGGAAAATATCAGAAATAAACAATTTGTAAATATTAAATTACATGCTGTTCTGAATAGTGTGATGACATCTCATGCCATTCTGCTACATCCTGCTCCGGATGTGAATGATTGCTCTGTTCTGTGTAGTCACACTGTATGCATACCTGCCCATTAGTCACTTAGTAGCTGTCTAGGTTATCAGATTATCTGCCAAGGTATCAACGTGCTGGTGTCCAAGTCACCTTTATTTTACTTGATAATGGCCCCAAAGCACAAGAGTAGCGATGCTGGCAATGAGGAGATGCCATAGAGAGTTTCCTTTAAGTGAAAAGGCATGTATATATTGGGAAAAAAACGTAATATGTATATAGGATTTTTTACTAGCCACGATTTCAGGCATCCATTGGGGGTCTTGGAATGTATCCCGCATAGATATGAGGGGGAATGACGAATATATAAAGTGAAAAATACTACAAGCAAGCAAATATCTGAAAAGATATTCAAGTTCACATGTTGAATAAGAAAAATAAACAATGAAGGACTATTTTTTACACTTGTCAAATGGCAAAATTTTTTAAATTGTAATATTTAATACAGACAAGAGTTCTGTGAAATAGGCTTCTCATCCACTCATGGGAATACGATTGTTACAATCTTTTAGGGAGCAATTTAGTAAAGAGATTCTTTTATTCAATAATTACTTTTCTGAGAATGTATCCTAAGGTAATATATTTAAATATACATTTAAAAAAAAACTTGTTTAAGAAATATGTTTAATGGAGCAGTTTACAAGATGAAAAAGGAAAATAGTAGAGAAACTATTAAAACCATATTGATTTATCTATTCAGTAGAAAACAGAGCTGGCTGCTTAATGATTATGGAAACTTTATAATATCAAAATATAGGTAGAATAATATTGAAATAACATGGTAAAAATTTTAAATGCAATACCAAAGGTAAAAAGTAATATAATGTAGAGAAAATAGAAGTATATAAAATATTTGCTTTAAAATGGGAAACTTGTATCAAAATAGATAACTTTTTGTTATGTTAAAATGTTGGAAATATTTTATGTGCAAAATAGTTTAATATTGCACAACTGACCCAATAAAACAGTTTCTTAAATATTTTTTTCATAATGAAATGAGTGTAAATTAATAAGTATACTACCCTTTTGCCACATACATGATTTGCATAGTTATGTGTTCAGCATACAGGCTCCCTCCCAGCCTGAGGTACTTTGAGGGTTGACAGCCAGCCCAGAGTAGGGTACCTGATTCTACTTCCTCCTGCCCAGATAGGGGAATTTTCTAGAGGCCTTTGCAAAGGAATTCCATGGATAAAGTGATTTGACTCATAGAGGACTTTAGAGTCAGACAGATCAGCCTCTCCTGGATATGGGGTTTGAGTAACTTACCTTCTGTAAAATAAAGATATGTAAATGAATTAGCATATGACAGAGCCTAGCTTTTCCAGATAGTTCTTTCTGTCTTTTCTTCTCCCCCAGCTCTCAGTGAAGATCCTGCTTTCCTGAACCAGTTCATGGGCTTTTATGACAAAGTCACAGAATACAAATGATGGAGGCAGGTGTTGGGAATTTTGTGGTATGGATCTTCACAGGTACCATGACTCATGAGAGTGGGGGCAAGAAGATTAAATGGGAAAGAACAGGATGAAGTGGTATTGACACTGTGTATATACCTGCTGCCTTGAAGGAAGAAGGTGAGTAATAATTACATTTAGTAAGCACAGACTACTTTCAGGCACCTTTGAAGACACAGCTTGATGACGCAGTAACAAGACATTGATCTCATGGAGTCATGATGATAGATGCCTGACACCTAAGGGGCGTTCCACATGTGGGAGAGACCTTCTCCATTCCTTGTCCTCTGAGATGGGAAAGAAATAGGGAAACACTATTTCTGAGAACCAGTGTGAATTGAAGAGGTTTTCACTTGCCTGCTTCCCATTATGCTTGGAGGTCATTTTAAGGGGGCAAGTAGTGGAGTGATGATGCCAAAGAGAGGGTGAAAGTTGCAACAGCAACCTCAGAAACTGAAAAAAGCTGCTGACCAGGGTCAAGGGAAGGGATGACGGATGGGATGACAATGAGCTGAGTTCTGAGTAGAGTGGGTGATCCCGTTCTTTCTCTCTTATGCCACTGGGAACACTCTGTTGGTTTGCGTCTGTGCAGTGCATTTGTGACTACTTCTCCATAACTGTACAAGACGTTTCTTCTTAGCGAGATGACAAACGGGGTCTTGAGCCAGCCTTTGATTTGCAGGAATAGAGTGGCGAGCAGAGTCAATGAATAGGAGGCCGAGAGAGCATGGAAACGTGAGAACTTTTCCGTTTTGACTTGGAGAGGAACAGGAAGTCCTTTTACAGGCTAGCACATGATGTGTTGCAGGAGCTTCTGTCTTGGGTTCAGGTGTCTAAAAGATAGGGCCTAGTAAGTAAGGCTGCACAGTCAGTGCTGCTTGGGTCTCCTGGATGAGGTTACAGAATAAACAAGCAGCAGAAATAACAAATGAAAGCTCATCAGGAGGGCTGCAAAGCCAGAACTGGCAGAGACAGCCCTGCCTCCCCCATGCACTGTGGGGAGAAGGCCAGTAGGCTTTGCCTGAATCCCTCCCTTCAGCCGACTCCAATTTGGGAATTCTGAGACTGGTGACCCACATGCTTTGAATGGATTTTTCTATTTTTGCCACTGCCTCTGCTGCCACTGACAGATTCTAGCATTTTCTATTCTTTTTACATCTCTTGCTGCCTAGATGGAGACAAAAACACTGTGCCCAGGCTGTTCAAAATCAGGGCACCAAAGAAATCAGAACAAGAAAGAAACAACATGTTTTTGTGGTGTGTTATCTTTTCTCTGCCAGCCTATGGCACTTGAATATGTCACTCAGGGGAGGGAGTGTATTTATTATAAATTAGCATTCTGGTGACTTATTACTATCTCAGTGATCTTTAAAAAATAAGCTTGCCTCTTACCCTGAAACGTCAGCTATAGAGGTTTTTCTGTACAGGACAAATATATGAGGACATACACATGGAGGCTTTTCTTTCATTACAGCAACTCTTAATACGTACTAAATTTGATTTAAAGAGGAATATTAACACTTTACAATGAAGCTTAGAACAGATAAAGGGGCTGGAAAACTGAGGTATTATCTGATGAATTTAACCAAAGCGAATAATGCCCATAATAATTTTTTCGGTAGGGCCAGCACTTGCTTGGGCCAGAATATCCAAAACATTACATCGAGACTCTACTTCCTTTAACTGATGCAGGTCAACCCCTGGGTCAGAGCAACTGGGGCCAGAGGGAATCACAACATCTTTTCGGTGGCTCAGGAGAGCTGCTTTGAATTGAAAGCCATCTAGAAATTAAATGATTGAAGAGACTAAAGCAGAATCAGAAGTACTTAACTTAGAATTTTTCCTATTTTCCCTACCTAGTTGATATCTGGCCAAAAATATGTGCTGAAAATATGCTTCTCCAGTGAATGAATAAATAACTAAACACATTTCTTGTCTCTTTTTTTCTGGTTGTTTAGTCCTGTTTGTTATAGATTCAAAGATCCACACAAGTATTTTGTGTTGTTGTTTTTTTTTTTTTCACTTGATCTTTAGGTCACTTAGGGCATGACCAGCAAGACCTACCATTCTTATAAATCTCTTCATCTGGAGTTCTCCTAACACTAAATGTTGTTGTTATTTAATATGTTCAGAGTCTAAGTACGAAGCTGAAGGTAATATTACACAAGTGAGGAGGTCACGAAAGGGGCCCAGCTGGAGGCCAAATCCTGGGAGATTTGCTTCTCCTAATTCTGAGGATGAAAGCACATAAGGAAATTGAAGTTCACACTGGGGTACAGCAGATGGGGTCTGTGAGGTTTGAACAGGGGAAGAAGTCACAGTGTTAAAGAGATTGTCCCAAAACAAGTTTGGTCCTCCACTCCAAGCTTTGATTATTGGCTAATAAGTAGAGAAACTGTGTTAGTTTCCTGGTGCTCCCATAATAAAGCTCCACATACAGTGTGGTTTAAACCACAGAAACTGATAGCCTCACAGTTCTGGAGGCTAAAAGTCTGAGATCAAGGTGGTACAGCACTGGTTCCTTCTGAGGTAGTAGAGAGAATCTGGTTCTCTTAGCTTTTGGTGGTTTGCTGGTAATCTTTGGCATTCCTTGGTTTATGCATCCCTCTCATCTCCACCTCCATTGTCACATGGCGTTATCCCTGTGTGTGCAACTGCATTCAAATTTCCTTTTTTGTAAGGATACCAGTCATATGGATTAGGGCCCACCTTAATGTTCTCATCTTAACTTGTTATGTCTGTAAAGATTATCTTAAAATATGATCACTCTCTGAGGTTTTGGGACTTAGAACTTCAACATGTCTTTTTTTGAAGGAGGAACACATTTCAAAACATAACAGGTACCAGTGAAAACTCTGCTCTGCCAGTTCATGCTCTGCCCTAGTGACCTGTTCTATGTCACTTGTTTATTGTGAAGGAGTTTCTAAGGTCCCTGGATGCAGCTTACTGTATAATCAGGAAGAGCTTATAAACAGCATTAAAATTAAATATTTATCCTGATTTTTCAAAATCCTATTTACAGGAGGGGCAGTTATTGTCATGCTAATTAGTTTTACCAGCATATAGTTCTTGGCAATGAAAGGCTTTGTGCATAATTACTTTGCATGAAAGAACAACCCTGGCAATATTAAATATTTAATAACTGAAAATAACTACATATTGTACTTGACCATAGAAGGTACAATTTTGGATTCAGAGTGTGCCAGTGGGATAAAGGATTCATAAAGGAGACATGTCTGTCGCTTTAAATCTTACCTCCAGCAAGCTGACCTCTGGCCCTTTGCAGTTCAGTGACATTGAACCTCCTGGTCCCCCTAAGTGGCTCTTCCCCAGTAGCTGCCTTAGAGCCTACTACTCGCAGCCTGTCCACATGCACGACGAAATGAGAAACGGAACTGGTGCTCTTTCAACCAGATGGCAGGTGTGAATGCTACGTGTAGAAAACTTATCACGATTGCAGTTTCACTCAGGGCTCTTGAGATTGAATCAGTGTGTTCTGCCAAAAGTTCAATTTCTTAGAAATAATCTTTAAGAAAGTACTCTGTGCTCTTTAAACTATGACACAAATGGAACTATTATGCTATCATTATTGTCATCATCATTTGATTACTTCTTCCAGCAATACTGGTGTTACCTTCTGTGTTTGTGCCTAGCCCTGTTCCTGGGCCTGGACTGGCAGACAGCTTTGTAGGCAGCATTTGCATGAGTTCCAGTGACCCCAGACCCCTGTATTCATGCCTTCTATAGTCACCTCCCCTGACTGTGGCTGCACTTAATCATATATCCTAATGAATAGTACATACAATGGAAGCGCTATATTCAGAAGTCAGGTTTAAAGGGTGTCACTCTCTTGCTGCCTTTCCCTCCTCTCTCTGGTCTCAAGTGCTTGCTCAGATGAGGCTAGAAAGGCCCATAGGATAAAGCGCTGAGGGCCACCTCCAGGCAACTGCCAGTGAGGAACCGAAGCCTGCAATCCCACACCCTCACAAGTGAGCTTACCACATGAGTAACCTTGAAAGAGATACTTCTCAGTAGAGTTTGAGGTGACTGCAGACCTGCAGGACATCTTGATTGTGGCCTGTGAGAGAAACTGAGCCAGAAGATCCAGCTAAGCTGTGCCCAGGTTCCTGATACATAGGAATTGTGAGTAATAAATACTATTTAATTTGTGCTAGAGACTGAATTATACACCCTTCCAAATTTATATATTGATTGATACTTTAACCCTCAATGTGACTGTATTTATAGATAGGGCCCATAAGGAGGTAATTAAGGTCAAAAATGAAGTCATAAGATGGGAGCCTGATCTGATATGACTGATGTCCTTACCAGAAGAGAGAGGAACACAAGAACGAACACACTGAGAAATGCCGTGTCAAGACACAGTGAGAAGGTGACTATCTACAAGCCAAGAAAGAGGCCTCAGGAGAAAGCAAATCTGCTGACACCTTGATCTCAAACTTCTAAAGAACTGTGAAATAGTAAAATTCTATTGTTCAAGTCACCCAGTTCATGTTACTTTGTTATGGTAGCCCCAGCAGACTGATACAAGCTGCTCAATTTGGGAGTAATACTTTACACAGGAATAGACAAATAATTTTGATTCCTATTCCCTCTGGGCTGGGAAAAAGATAAAACAAGACAAAATCTCTGACCCTTAAGAATCTCATGGTCTACAAAGAGAATCCAACAAGTTACATAAAACAAAAGAGCTCCAAAACAACAAAACAATCATACTACTGGAAAGATGGGTGAAGTGTCATTAGAGAATTGGGTAGGGGGCACCTCACTCTGCCATGCAGCAGGGGGAAGGAATTTTGCCTCTCTGAAGAAAGAATGGTGGCTGAGGTAACATGTAAAGGATGAGTAGAAGTTCCACAAGCTGAACAGGGAGAAGAGGACAGCTTATGAAGAAAGTACTGATTTGCGAAGGCATGAACACCAGAGAGAACATCACACATCTCCCCTGTTTGCTGTGCATTTATAACTTCCTGAGCAATACACAGGTTTTGCCTTATTTGATTCTCATAATGACCTACTGTAGTTGGTTTTGAAATTATCTCCATTTTGTCATTAAATACATGGAGGCTAAAAGGTCATTAAGGTCATTATATAGTTTCCAAGATTCACGCTCAGGTCTGCAATGTGAGAAGAGAAGAGATACTTGGTAGATAACAACTTCTGAAAAGTCAAAGAAAAAAATATAGGTGAGAAATTGAGAAAGCAGTATAAACAATGAGAGAAAAACTAATGTTGTTCCAGAATCCAAAGAAAAAGTTTTTCTAGGTGAAGATAGTGTTTGCTGCTAAAAGCTGTAGAGCCATCAGGTAAATTAAGTCCTTTGGAGAAGTCTTCAATGACAAGTTTAATAAGAACAGAAACAAGATTTCTGTCCAGTGAGTGGGAGGTGGAAAAGTGAACACCGCGACTACTCCTGCAAGAAATCTGAGTGTAATATAAAGCAGGAAAATAGGACAATGGCTGGATTATTTTGTGGTAACTGCTGGTGTGCAGACCTTTCTTTACTTTATATCTTCTCCATTGGATGCTAGAAATTTCTTAAGTCAGTTGGGTTTTGAATGTCCAGACATTTGCATACTGTTCCCTTTGAACATTTTCTTCTTCTTTAATTGATTCAGAATATATCTAGTAAGCATGCCATTGGATTTTAACCAGCCTATATGTGTGAGAAAAGTGCTAAAGTTCAATATGGGGAAAGAAGAGATCTAATTAGTCTATTTGTTTATAGAAAAGGTGTCTCAATGCAAGTTTCCTCCAGCAAGGTCTACCCAGCCCCAACCAGCCTGTGTGTGTAGGACAATTGAACTCTTGTGCCAAAGAGAAGATTGAATTGGAAAAGACAGACCAGAATTTCTTGAGATTTTGTTTTTTATAAAATCCTGGGAAGACTCTCTCTGAACCAGTCTTGGCCCAGGATATTACTAATTCCCATACCGTAGAAGACATCTATGAAGACAATAAACTTTCCCAGGATTATTCTACCTAAAACTATTTTTGTTTTTAATTTGCCTTACCTTGATATCCCCGAAGGTCACGCCTATGAGGGACAAGGAATGCTGGAGAGTTGCCTATTCATATGCACACCAAGACCATTTGTTGGACAATGAGAGCTTTAATCTGTGACTGGAGTGATCACTGAATCAAGCTTTTAGAAGGGATTAAAAAAGGCTAAGGATTAGAGCAGGAGGCATGATTAAGCTTGATTAGGAAGCAGAAAACCAAGGAGATCCTGAGAAGAGGAGAGATGGATGCAGACGTGTGTAGCAGGCGTGGGTCATAGCTGGGATCTTGCTCCATCTTCATTCTGTAAAAAAGACACACAGATTTAGGTGATGTTGGATTCAGTTGTTAATTTTGAAATCATAGAATAAGGAATTCAGCAAGGATCCTGGAGCAGATTCCATACCTTCTACAATAGAATGTGGCATGGTAGAACTGGCTCAACAATCCAAATGCAGCACAACTTTGGGTGGCCATTGTTGGCTGTGGAGAGGTGGAGTCTACCACAACATACTGTTGAAGTAGTTGGTGGGAACTTTGTTATGTCAGAACAGTAAAAACAAAAACAAAAACAAAAACAAAAACATGAGACCTTCTATTTGAAAATTGCTACAATGTAAAACTAGCAAATTGCCCCGAGAAAGTTGAAGAGCGTTGTGTGTACCATCTGATGGAGATGCGGGCCATGACTCCAAGTTAGCTACGTCCAGACTGCCTAGGCTGAAGTAGCCTCTTTATTTGCCCCATCTCATGAGGCTGTTATTTCTCTACCTACTGTTTGATCACGGATCAACACTTCTCTGTTAATTCATATTTCTATTTATTGTCTGATGGACTGGCTGTTTATTTTGGATTGGTTGCTCTTTATCCCCAGGAAGATATAATCTACATGACTCCAGGGCCATTGCCCATCTCCTTCACTGTTTTGTCTCCCACTCCCAGAACATTGTTGGAACTGTTTGGCATTGGTCCGTGGTAAAATGGGTGAATGTGCTCCCTTCCTACCTTTCTATTCCCAAGTATCACTGCCTGTGGAAAGAGTGCCGGAATAATAAAGTGATAGGATTCTTAATCATGATGATGTCATTAATTTGCTCGATTATTTTAGGTAAGTGCTATCTGTTGGATTCATGTCCTGACCCCCAGCACCTCAGAGTGGGACCTTATTTGGAAATAGGGTCCCTGAAGAAATAATCAGTTGAGATGACATCATACTGGAGTAGGGTGAATCCCAAATCCAATATGACTGGCGCCCTTATAAAAAGATGGCCGTGTGAAAACAGACACAGAGATGAAGGCAGAGGTTGGAATGAGGCAGCTGCAAGCAAAGGAATGTCAGCAGTTTCTTGAAGTGACTAGAGGCAAAGTATTCTCCAACAGTTTTCACTGATACCTTGATTTTGGACTTGTAGCCTCCAGACATGTGAGGGAATAAATTTCTATTGTTTTAAGCCACTCGGTTTGTGGGATTCTGGTACAGCAGACCTAGGACATGCATACAGCAGGTCTTGTGTCTTCTCTAAGCCTCAAGTCCCTCAAAAATGGAAATAACTGTGTTACTTGAAGAAAACTAGTAATTTTTTTTACATCTTTCATTCAAATAATGTATATACACTGCATTTTTTTTTTCATCATTAAGGTTCAGGCAACTGGCTTTGTAAAACAGTAGTAGATTCATTCTCACAATACTTTTGCCACTAACTTGTGCTCAGTTTTCTCATCTTGAAAACTAGTGCTGGAGCACTGACTCTACTCATCTTCATTCACCCACACAAAACACAAAGCTCTTACATATTTTATTTATTTTTGATTGATAGCCCATCTATTTCCATCATGGATTGGAGGCAGCTTACTGGTATCAAAGCACAGACGCCAGTTTTATGCATTCCAGGCATGGTAACACTGTAAAAACAAGACAGTAAAATACATGGTAATATATGGTTATGTGGTATACTACATGCTGAAAGGGTGATAAATTTTTGTGACTCATGTATGAAGATGTATCTTTCTAATACTGTGTGACTTGGGTTATTTCATTTATTTATTTCATCAATTTTGTTCTTTTGTTTTCCTAGTGATTTCTAGGAATGACAAACTGATCATGGTTTAATACAAACTGTGAATCTTGTAGTCCCCTGTGTGTGACTTATAGGGTAATGAATGATGGGGGGTGGGGTGCATTTTGAAGACACTCTCAGTTTTCTCTGTCTTCAGGCAGTATTCTGTTTGATTGATCGGTTGCAAGTCACACATCAATTTCTGTGTGGTAACGCAGGCGGCATGCATAGTTTTGTGTCTGCGGATGTACTCTCCAACACTGCTCTGTTAAGCAAAACAGAGGAAAGCTGACAATTGAGAGTTCTGACCCAAAGAGGTAAGTTTATTCCTTCTTTCCCTACTAACTCTTTCAAGGCCAAGTTCAAATCAATTGGCATTTATCACCTCACATATTTTTTGCTTCGCTGTTCAACTAATTAACCAAACGTTACTTAATATTAACATAATACTTTTAGTTAATAAATTACTTTCTTTTTAAAGTAAAAAATCTGTATGATGTGTGTGTGCGTGTGTATGTGTATGTGTGTGTGTGTGTATGTGTTTGATCGCTTCAACAACAAAAAGACACTTGACTTCTCCAAGGCTATTCCCAGGAAGGGAAAAGCTCGCTGTGTTGTCTATTCTTTCCAGGACATCTGATATTTTGAATTCTCCTTGGAACCTACCATAATGTGCAATACAGCAGACACTTACTCCATACACATTTGCCCTACTGATTAGGATTGGGAATATTTAGGGGGCAAGGATGCAAAATAGAGATCTTTTGTATAATCATTTCCTTCAGAAAACAACCCTGATGAGTGTTTATTTAGTGGGAAATTTACTTTAATGAACCACCTTTTCATCAATAAGATGTTTAGGGACATGACAAATGCTTTCAGTTTAGGGGAGAACCCAGAAGGAGACCCCAGGAAGCAGCATGTTTGTATATTATGAATTAAAAATGTTGAGTCATGGACTTGAGTGGTGGCAAAATAGGTGGGGAGTGGGGCAATAACATTTCTCTGTGTACAGAAGAGCAAGACAGTGTAGGTAGTGGCAGAGTTTTTCCCTTGGACGAAAGTTGCAAGATATGTGATTTGATTCTTCCCTCCCTTTTCTCTCAGATCAACAGATTTTGTAGCCTATTTGATATCAATTAACTCTACTAAGTGGAAAGCACAGATTAAAAATAAAAAGACAGGCGGAGACTGTTATCTGCTTTCATGTGGAATCATCTTTGATTTCTGTTTTCTGTCTTGCACTCCTTTACTTTCCAGTGTTAATCTTAATGGATTCTCTCAAGTATATCTTTCTTCGTCTCTTGAGGGAAGTACTAGACATGATTTCCCATTTTAGGCTGTGAGTGGGATTGATTAATCCTGCTACCGCAGTCTTTGTACTCAGTGCTCTTGGGGCAAACATGGATGCCAACCTGTCCTTGTAGCATCAATCCTATCCTTACCACTTTGTGTGAAATATTGACTTAATGGGTTTGGGCAGGAGTAGAAGAGCAGGGCCAGGTGAGCTAAAAATTGAAATAGGGATCAGGAACAAGGCCAGAGGAGAATTAGACTTAATAAGTATCTGACAGTATCGGGGATATTTTTTATGATTAATGAGAAACTTCAATTCCATCTGTCATTATAGAATGTCAAAACTGTTTTTTCTTCGGTTAGTGAGTCTATATGTCATGTGGAGGGCAGTATGTCTCTATGCCCTGAATGACTGGGAGAACTGAATATCAACCCTCATATTTACTTTTCATAAGTACATCTAACTAGTTCATTTCAACTGGGTAAGTACCAGGTACCTGCAATATAAAGGTATGAAACTGTGGAGTTTGTAATTTAAATATTATTTTGTCTATTGGAGATGGCTATAGTTATTTCTTACAGTAGTTATACAAAAACATGAAAAACTTCTGATGGATCTGGGTCTTGTAAATTATATAGAAAGCAAGATCTAAAGTATCTACTGAGGATATATTAGAATTTTGTGGCCAGGTAAGTAGTTTGGGTTGGAGTATATGGCAAAGCAATTTATAATAAAAAGTGAATTAAAGAACCAGTGGCCTTTTATAAAGATGAAGAGTTATGTAAAGTAGAAATGTAAGAAAGATTATGGAAGTAATTGAATTTCTCTTTTTAGTTTTTTTGACACTTCCGTGTTATATAGCCATTGCACTGTTCCTCATTTATCTATCTCTGAGAAGACAGAGGGATCTGGATATACCTAAATACGGTAGCAATATAGATATATTAACAACCTATCCATTGCCAACTAGTGAGTGAGTCATATTTCATAGCTCTAATGTAATCAGAGGCTACAAAATTTAATCAAAGGCTACAATATTTCATGTTTGTGAGACCATTACTTTGAAATATTGTTTTTTTTTTTTCAGCACAAGAAAAGACCAGTACTCACACTGAATTTTAAACCAATGCTATTGAAATATTTAAAAGAACTTAGGTGAATCTCATACTGTTTAGCTCACATGATTGGAAAACTCAATTTTAAACCTGAAAAAAATTTCCAAGTGGCAGAAATAGAGCAAAGTTGTCAATTGATTATTTTCTCTACTTTTTTTAATAGAAGATGACTAGAGAATGGCAAATGCATAGTGTCAAGTTCAAAGAGAGATAAATATTTCAATTATAATAATTGCCTTAAAATAATTTTTTCTGGATTGTTTTTAAAGCCCAAATATCTGAGAGTGATACTAGACTGTAAGGTACCAAAGCATGATAAAACTTCCCAGCTCCCTGTATTATGTTCTTTCTGCAGCAGAGTTTTTCAGTTTAGGGCCTATAGACCTCATTTTTCTGAGGGAGAATATATAGAAGGGTTCTTTAATCAATTAATTTGGGGAAATATTATATATTATGTCTTATTTGCTTATTGAAAAGTCACTAGTATATTTGCAAGTTAAAGAGTGATAATTCCTATAGCAAAAATATATTAAAAGTTATTGCAATTAGGCAACAATCATACAAAAAGCAAAGGTATCTATATACACCTTTCAGTTCTGAAACTTGAATTGGCATACCAATTATTGAGTGGTACTATAAAAGAAAACACAATATCTTACACATTTTCAGAAAATGATAACTATGTTATGATTTTAAATAAGACTATGTAATTTATAGGTATTGAAACTTCACTATGTGTCATATAGAAGACCTAAAGTTGCTTTTAAAACAGTCTTTTTGGTTTGTAATAAAATCTAGAATTTCTAGGTATCATGTTCCCACGGTGCATGATTTGGCACTCTTCAAAATTGGATAAATTTTTCCTGCCATGATATTACTTCAGATGAAAAGTGATGACGTTTAACCATAGGACACAGTAATGCACAATGGTGGGCTTCTTTTTTCTCACTAACTTATCTGAAACCCCAGTAATCACAGGAAAAAGTAGGTTGGACCTGGTGCTTGAAGTTAGGCTGTCGGCTGGCTCATCTACATTCATGACACTCTGGAGGGGAGTGAAGAAGGGAAAAGCGTAGGGAAAGATATAAAACACATTTTAAGTTCTTGATTTCACAAATAGTAATAATGTTGTAGGATAAATGATATTTCTCCAAAAGATATGTTTAAATTCTAACAATTGGTACCTGTAGATGAGGTCTTATTTGGAAATAGATCTTTGCAGACACATTCAAGTTAAGATGAAGTTATTAGAACAGGCCTTAATTCAGTGACTGGTATCTTTATAGAGAGAAAAAAAAGTCATGTGAAGACAGACACACACACACGGAGAACACCATGTGAGGAGACTGAAATGAGGTGGAGATTGGAATGAGGCAGCTACAAGCCAGGGAACACCAAAGATTTCTGGCAAAAACTAGAAGTTAGGAAAGGAGCAGAGTGAGGAAGCCACCTTAATCTTGGACTTATGGACTTCAGAACTGTAAGAGAATAATTTTCTGTCTTTTTAAGCCACTCAGTTTGTGGTACTTTGTTATGGTAGCCTCAGAAAGTAAACACAAATAGCTAGTGGTTGCTTTTTTGTCCTACTATTTCAGGCATGGTGCTAGGTCATTTACATGCTTTATTCTTTACAACTGCTCTGGCAGTAGGTCCATTATCTCCCACTGTACAGGTAACGGAATGAATGGTCTGATTGTCTTGGAGCAGCAATATTAACATCACCTGTGAAATTGCCAGAGATTCAAGTTCTCAGGCCCACCCCAGACCTAGTAAATCAGAAATTCTGGGAGTGGGCCCAGCAATTTGAGTTTAACAAGATCTCTAGATTATACTGATGTGTGATCAATGTGAGCACTGATGATCCTAGTGTCCCAGTAGAAGCAGAAAAGAGATTTGGATTGAAATCTCTCTGGCTCAAAAGCCGCACTTGACAAACTGGGGACACACACATTCCATACAAACACAACCACATTCACACATAAAAACATCTGAACATACAGTTTTTAAAAAGAGAGAAAGAAAGGAAACACTTGGAAATAAAGAAGGGGTAGCCTTGGAAGACCGTCTCATCCAAAACAGCAGAAAGCCTGGTGGACTTCCATAGTTTCTATCATGTCCTGGAGGGTCAGGCACTCTTTATTACTTCAAAAGAGTCTGTGATAACAATTGTTTCCACTCTTGTATACATCAAGGCCATAGACTAAATGACAAAAGCCAAGCAGCCTCTTCATCCAGGAAAATGATGAATTAATTTTTTTAAAATAATTTGTTTACCTTGCTGTTCTCGCTTCAAGGATCTTTATGTTTTAACATATAGACTTTATTTTGCCAAGTACAAGCTTTCATTCAAAATATTTTCACCTACTATCAATGAAATATTTTAGTGATTCTAACTCTAGTCTGTGAAGTTTAAAGCATTTGCAAGACAAAGGGTTCTGATTTTTTAAAGACTTTCTACTAAGGCCCAACAGGCCATTTCACTTGCTAGCCCGGAGCAGAATTGTAAGGAGAGCACAGTTTGTGACTCAAACTCTTTTTCCTTCTGTCATGGGCATTAGCTAACAGTCTGCAACTAATGCATTAGACATCGATATAATATCATATTGGTAATATAATAATGATAATAGTAAAGCTAATTCTTTCCCTTGTGAAAAGAGCTGAGTGTAACTACTCAGGGATTTTCATACCATTAGACGCATGGGAGTTCTCAGGGACCCAGGGCAGCCCCAAGTTCATCCTTTTTACAGGTCACCTCTGCTTATACACATCTGTAGTTCATAAGTGTTTAAATATTCCCATTGACTTGATGCTTTCTAAAGTTTCTTTTGGTCCTTAATGCTTTATAATTCTGTTTCTCTAATCAAGGGACTTTGAAGAACAGGGAGTTCTGGTTTCCTAGATTTTGGCTTTGCCAGTATCTTACCTAGCCAACCTCCATTTAAGAATCATTTAGTATTAGGCAGGATTTAGGTGGAAGTATTACAATAAAGACATGTTTTGTAGAGCTTGTCTTAGACAATACATTCACCCAAAGCATAAAAAATTCATTTGACTCTGAACTTGAACCAAAACTGTGCCCCTTTCCCTCCCACCTCAGTACTATCTTCAGAGTTCAACATGCTTTCCAGTAGTAGGTCTCTGGAAGTACAGAGAATAACTGTCTTTAAATAGCTGCTGATCATCGTACCATTACTTTCATACTCTGAAAACTGAAATGCCTTGTAATTATTCAGCTGTAGGAACACATAAGACAGTACTAAATTTTGCTTAAGTATAGCCTATAGTGAAAACGGAAGCCAAAATATATAATTAGGTTGGCATTAACATTCGATAGTTATGCGATCTCAGAGTGGCACAATGGCTGGTACCCTTGTGAAAAGGCAAGCTGTCTGGGTAATGTAGCAGAAACACTTATCTAATAGCATGCCCTCCCATGCCCCTGTCACAGTGCCAGCATATTAGCCTTAGTCCAAGTCTGCAAATACAGTAGGATTCTACTTTGCATCCTCTGCCAAAAGAAACAGGCTCCCTATCTTAGGAGGGAATGTCTGCACACATAAATGAAAGTGAAAAGTAATTAGATTATAGTGTTTCAGGCTGAACCCAGTGCAAGAAAATAGTCCATCTTGCCCATTTACATGAATAAACATCCCACTATTCTTTCCAGATGATGTTCACAGGGCAGAGGTCATGATTCTCCATAATGAATTCCAAGAGAACTGTTTAGACAAGGAAAGAGAAGTGGTTGCTCTGACCTATCATCTGCCTATAATCTTGATTAAAAGTCACTAGTGATTTTGTGACAAGTATGTTGTTTCCATTTCCAGTCATGATTTTTAAGAATCTGCCATGTGGCTATGTCAGGCCAATTTAGACACTCAGAAAAGAAGAAAATAAACATTTTCTGCTTAGAAGTTGCTTAAAGCTTAGGACGTAGTCTTAAGAAACAAAATGATGTTGTCAGTTTGTTAGGGGGCTGTCTAGTAATTTAAGCTCTTTCGACCTATAAAAGGAGGATATCAGTATGGTAGCTTGGAGAAAAAATTCCTAATTACTATTAATGAGATTCATTATAATATAGAGTCTCCCAGCAATGAATTTTAAACGTCCCTAGTCAATTTTTCTATCAACGTGGCAGAGAAGAAAACACCTGCCCCAGAGTGCTTATGGAGTTGCATTCTTATTAGCTGTTATGGATAATCTATTTATTTTTGTATTTGTCATGTTGGTAGACAAGGATCAGTCTTTCCCTCAAATCAGTTTTTCCACTGAAAGCTAAAAGCTGGGGTGTTTGTGTGGTATGTTTCTGAAATCATATATTAAAAATAATTGAAAGGAATTAAGCTCTAATTGCTTTTCTTTTCTTTTTTTTTTTTTTTTGTATTTTTTTCCCCTGTTTGGACTAGTACGAATTACCTTCATTGTATCTCGTTATCAAGTGTGCTATGCTAGCACATTTCAGAAAAGTCAAATCTTCGGTGACAAACATGATTCCCACTTTTTATTGGAGGCTTAATAAAAATCTTCCCAGAATTTACTGTCTTGAAAAGTGATGTCCAACAGATATAGAATATGTGCAATTTTAAATATTCTAGTAGCCACATTGTCAAAATTGAAATAAATATGTAAAATTAGCTTTAATAATGTTTTATTTAAGCTAATAGATCTGAAATATTATTATGTCAGTATATAATTAGCATAAAATTTCAAATGAACTACTTTACTTTCGTTTTTTATATTTTGCACTTGACTTTAGTGTTTTAAATTGTTTAATTTCCATATGCGATATAAATAAATAGTAAGAAATCCTTTGTCTCTACATATAGAAAATTTTAATTTTTTTACACCTACTGAAACTTTTGGCTAGATATAGGTATTTCTAAAGCTTTGAAACCATTTTGAGTTGTGAAATTCATTCCTAATGATTTATGTAAATCTTATTCATTAAAAAAAAAGTTTGTATTTTAGCAATGACACATTATTCGACTTTAAAAGTAAGGTTGAAAAGCTGTAAGATGTTTATTGTATTCTAGAGAAGTATAATTGCAAACAACGTTTTACCTAAAGAAGTATAATTGCAAACAAAATTTTTTAAATCATCACCTTCTAGTTTCTCAAATGAGAATCTGAGAAAATCATTTCCTCAGGATGAGCTCTGTCCTCTATGGAAGCTTGTAGCCACATCAGTCTGTCACATTTTTGAAATGTGGGTAGTAAAGTGCTATAAGTGCACATCTATAGACATGGACTGATATTTGTTGGACTAAGATTCTAAATAGTTAACAACTTCATTATGCCAGTCTATGTCAGCGAGTCAACTCATGAGAACATAAGCAGAAAAAAAAAATAGTTCAAGTCATAAAAGCAAAGCTTTGGAGTTGGATCATACATCTCCACCACCCACCACTTCCCACAGCCCCACACAGATGTCCCATCTCTAGATTCTCTTTTCTTGAATTACATTCAGATGTCCAATGTCCTGCAATCCAAGGGTTGTGCCTACTCTTAGACTGTAGGGCTGAGCATATTATATTATTTCTTATTCTTTTTTTCCCAATCAAGTATTTCATAGAAATGTATAAGTTTTCTTATACTAGTTCTCATGCTTTAATTATAGAACTACTCGGGAAAATAAAAATATCTTGAAATTTTTCAGGCATGTCAGACATTATCCAAGGTCTCTGGTTGTACCTTGTAAGAGAAAGTATCTACTTAGTCCCTTTGATTTGAGGACATAGAGAACCACCACTGGTCACTCTATGGTTATTCTCTAAAAGGGAACCAGCCAAAATTTGACCCCAGGTCTCCAAACTCATAGTCAAGAGCACCGTCTATTCCATATTCTCTGCCTATATAATCCAGTAGTAACTGTGAATGAACAAAACTGTATTAACTTTTAATCATGGGTAGTATTTTTTAAAATTTGTCATAACTATTCCTCTGTAGGCCTTTAAACATCCTCTGGTTTGATGTTAAATTCTGTCTTACCATTATAAATGGCAGAACTATTTATATTTGCCAATATTTTAGTGGTTACTCTTGCTTGCAAAGGTCTTCAGAGAAACAATAATGACATGCTTAGTATTTAAGCAATTTAAAAAAGTTTACAATCATTATTAGTTGTTTCTAGAGAAAGCCCTGTGACCTACAGAGAATATAAAACTTTTATATTAACTTTTGTCTGGTTGTACCCAGGTATCAGTGGTAAAGTTTGGACAGAATTCAGGTCATAGCCCAAGAGAAAGCTGTTCGCTGCACAATCCCTTCCCATTCTGGATGCAATATTTACCATTCATAGTTTAATGTGTATTCTTAAATACTAATATGTATTTACTGGCTTCAGGCAATATTTTTTAACCTTGGAATTTCTGCCCCTTGTTGAGGGAAGCACTAATGTGTTATGTAGAATTGATCAAAAAAAACTTCTCTATCAAATATGGCATTCTTATTTTTTCTGGGTGACTTCCAGGTTCAACCCTTATTGTGTGTTACTTCCAGAATCTACACTCCTTCAATTCCAAATGGTTTCAGTTTGCAGAACAGCCTGAACCATCAGTAACTTCTGCCTTTGCAACTGCTGTTCTCCCTGCTTAAGAGACGCTCTCCAAACCCTTCTTCCATGTAGAATATTCTGATCATCCCGCCAGACTGAGCTCAACACAGTTTCCTCATCTCCTTTTCTCTGAAAGCCTCACTCACCCACTCCCAAGACTATTATCTACTCCCTTGTTTTGTGCTACACCAATATGCCAGACATTTATGTTGTTTTTTTCTTTTATGTGATGTCCCTGGAATTTTGTGTCTGTTTCTTGGTCATCTTGACTAAGAAAGACCTTTGTTTGAAAAGATTATCAAGATACGCACAACCAAGAGTGGTGTGACACGTAAGCATGTTTGTCACAGTTCTAGAAGTACACGGTTTACCATTTCTTAGGTAAATTAAAGAGATTCACTTTGTCACGTACACATCTATAGTTGGACATTTTCATGTAATTTCTGGTTACTTCTCCCTTCTTCACACCCTTAGTTTTTTTCCTAGTTTATTTTCACTTCAGAAGTTTAATTTTTAAGAGTTCTGAAACAACTACATACAACTGGAACGTTATCATTCAAAGCACAAGATCAACTTGCAAATTAAAAAACTTCTAATCCTAGAAAGTACTTTGCTTCTCTCATCCACAAAACTCCTTTTATTTGCATAAACTGTTAATTTAACAGGAATTTATCTGATGAGCAGTTGTGCACAAAGCACTGTGCCTTTATACACCTAGTAGGGAATTAGAATCTTATTAATAATAATGCTAAAGTATTTTTCAAATCGATGAACTGCAACAGCAATGAAAAAGTTAAAAGCATTAAGAACAGTGATTATACCTCAAACTTATGTTATCAAAAAAATCTTTGGGAATTTGAATGCAGTATAGTATATTTTTCATTTATTCCTATTTAATTATTTAGAATTGAAATATTTTATATCTATATATCTCTATATCTGTCTATCTATATTTATTTGAATCAAAAGATCAGTTGTGATTTTTTGAAGTATTTAGATAATTTTCACTGCGTTAAAAGAGGTAATTTATCTATATTCAAACTCAAACTTCTTTGGAAAAATAGCATATCTATTTTTTTTCTTACACTTGGTAGACTTTATTCAAATGACAGTTAACACTTCAAAAACTTTGATGGTAGAATTAGTAAGTACCAGTGACTGATAGTTCTATTTAACATTTTTCTTCATGTATTTTGATGTCCATTTGAGGTCTTATCTTTGTTGCTCCTAAGTATATACCAACAAAGCTCTCATTTTCAAGAGATTTTCAAGCTATAACAACAGAAAGAAATCCCACCCATAGATGTTCAGATAGATCAATACTCCAAAATCAAAGCAACTCCAAGAAGCATTAATAGGTAACAAATCTGTTTCTTTTCTACAAGTTTATAGTAATTATTGATTAGGCTCACTGTCTTCCAAAGTTCTCAATTCAGTTGAGAACAAATAGTTAAAGCTTTTAGAAGAGTGGCCTTGTCAATTTTTTCAGTTTGTATGTTTAATACTGATATGTGAGACAAATACTAACACGATATATTTGATCACAATCTTTGCTGATTTTTTATTTGTGCTTCCATTTCTTGATTACTGATTTGGGAGAGGTTTCAATATGTTAAAGAATCTTTAGCAAGCTAGTATCTCTTTCAAATTAATGTCTTAGAAATACTTATCTGGCAGCAAAGGGCAGATCTGGTATCAGGGAATCTGACATGAAACATGTTGAACTAATAAAAGAGGAGAAATGCCATGGAATAGCGTAAGATAGTAGCAAGAGAAATAAAGAGAAGCAAGTAGAGACAGTAAATTTATGGAGATAAAATCAGCAGTAATTGATAGATCTATTGGATACACAGAGGAAGGGAAAGAAAAGAGAAAATAAAGGTTGTCTTGATCAATCCTGTGCCATGTCCTGCTGTAAGGAAATTACGGGAAGGGCAGGCTTGGGGAAGGCAAGAAGAAGAGCAATAAAATGATGAGACAAATATAACTCATGATCAAGGCTCTAAAAGAAGCAACTTATTTAAGACACATAAGTAATTTTTAAAAATCCTATTATATCACCAGTGAACTTGGCGAGAAAAAAATTTGAGAGGCCAATAATAAAATTATGTCTCTAAAGAGTTCAGATTTTAAAGTCAGGTATAAAAAGTAAAAAGGAAGGACATATAATCAAAAACTGTTTTAGCAATGTGGTAACCAGCACTTACTATCAAGAGAGGGAAAGCAGATGTCAGTGAGCTCACCCATTAAAATGCCATGGATAATGATGGCAACAATTAGAGAGTTAATATTGATTCTGTGCTTACTAGATGCCAGGCACTGTTCTAAGTGTGTGAAAAGTATAATCTGTGTTCTTGAAGAGGCCTATCAGGTAGAGCTGTGATTATCCCCATTTTAAGAGGATGAAATTGAGCTTCTAGAGTTGAAATGATTTGCTAAAGGACTAATAGCCAAAAAAATTTTGTAGGAATGCTCAGAAGTGCTATCAAGAACAGCATAATCCCACAGTTCTGGTTCAATGTTAATAGATGTCAGAAAGCAAAACTGCTCCTCTGCTACCCTCACTCCCCACTCAGACCTCCTCTGTTAGCAAGATAGATCTTTCAAATGAAGCAGGGAGAAACAAACATGGAACGATGTGGGGTGAAGTCCCAGACAACTGGAGATACAATAACAGAAAGCTAGCTCCTTGACAGGGATTGAGTCCCCAGGTCCAGATGAATTTTATCCCAAGATGTACAGAACTAAAAATGTAATTACAAAACCAATTTCAGCTATCTTTGGAGAATCAAAAAGAATGAAAGAGCAAAGCCACGAGTGCTGGAAACTTCAAATAGACACTCTTAATAACATGTCCATGTAAAATTGTAGAGTGGAATTATTAGATGATAGATTTATAAACCCTAAGAAATAATGATTTCTAGGAGTCAGCATGGGTTCACTGTCAACAAGTTATACCTCATTTGCTTTCCGATGCTTTTACTAGACTGGCAGCTCATGGGATAACATGGACATGGTGTATCTGGGTCTCATCAAAGCATGTGACAGAAGCTTTTTTAATACATTTATGGAAACATAACAGGATGACATGAACTGACTGATAGTAAAATTAAATGAAACATAAAGAATAGAATAACTGTAAAAAAAAAAAGTAGTGATTAATGTACTGATATCAACCTGAAAGGAAGTTATTAGCAGCAAACCAAAAGGTTCTGATATGATTAAGTCCAGTCACACGCTTTTATCATTCATTTACTTGAAGGCATATAAAACATGTTTCTCAAATTGATGAGTGATCAAACAATCGAGGGTGGGGGAGTAGGTTATCTACTACAGTGGGTAACTGTATCAAGAGTCAAATAATCCAGATGTGCCAGTGTGAAGCTAAAAAGTAGATGTCAAGTACTTCTTCCATAAAAATCTTTCAAATAAGGTAGACACCCATCAGTTCAAAGTTGGGAAGGATTTCTGCTTTTACCATGGTGAAGTGAAACTAACATTAACCCTCTTCCTCCTCTAAGAAATAACTCTAAAATGAGAAGCAAAACAGAAATAAATAAACCTCACCTTTGATGAAGCCAAGAAAATGAAGGAAGAACAAGGTGGAGAAGGAAGGAAAAGGAGAAAGAGGAGAAATGAAATCGAATAATTTCTCAAAAGCGACTCATGTCAAACATGAAAAATATGGAGGGTGGACACTTGTGGTCTCAGATCTCAAAAAGGTCAACAAAATTCACTCCTTCAAAGTAAATGACAAAATAAACTCAGAGGGCTGGATCCAAACTCACACTCACAGGATAGAAATAAGTTGCTTAGGCTGGCCGTAGGAGCTACCCTAGATGAGTCTGACTCCGAGGAAAACTGGCTGAGGGAGGGACCACGCAAACACAACTTAGTAAATTAGATCTATTTAATAAACAACAAACACATTAAAACCATAATGAGATTCTGTTTGGGACAAAGTTCAAATTAGCAAAGTTTACTATATTTTGTAACACATTGTGTTAGCAAGGGTGTCACAAAATATTTGTTTTTAGACTTTACTGGGGGAAGTTTAAATGTGAATGGTATTTAAAGAGGGCAATTTGATTATTTATGAAAATTGAAAGTATATATAATCCTTGATTCAACAATTATACTTCTAGAAGTTTATTCTACTAATCTATTTAAATGTTGGCAAATATGTGAAAAACATAATATATAAAGCATTATTAGATTATAACCCAAATATAAAATAAAAATTCATTAGTCCATACTGATATAAATAAATGATTAAATAAATAAATAAGAGAAAAATAAATATCTCCTATACAGAAGAATTTTAAATAATTTGTGTAGATTCCTCACAGTGAAAGAGGGAGAGTATTACTTCCTACTTTACAGTGGAAAAACCTAACGCTACCTGAACCAGGTGATCAAAGTTAACAACAACAGTAATAAGTCATGTTAATAATATGTCCCAGAATACAATGTGATGAAAATGGAACTTTATTTCCAGGACAGTTCTCCTAAAAACCCATAACCCCAGTTTAATAATGAGAAAAACATCAGACAAATTTCATGCAAAGGTATTCTACCTTGAGGACCTGTAGTCCTCAAAACTGTCAGTGTCATCAAAAGAAGGGTTGAACTAAGAAAAAAAAAATTAAAGTCAATAAAACACAAAAAAATAAACCATAGAGAAAATCATCATTGAAACAAAAGCTGGCTTTTTAAAAAGGATAAATATAATTGGCAAACTTCTCCCTTTAAAAAGAAAGGGAGAAAGACAGAAACAGACAATTATTTGTCTTTTTCATATTTATCCATCATATTTTCTCTGTTGTCTCTCAGTTTTTAAGAGATTTTTACATATTAGGAATATCAGTTCTTTGAGTTATTTGTTTAGAATTATATTATTCAACTATTTTTGCTTACAGTGAGTTTTTTACATAAAACATTTTGTATATTTTATGTAGTCAAATTTATCAATCTTTCAATGAATCTGAATTTTGAGCCATTATTAGAAGGCTTTTTCCTACACCAAATTCAAAGAGAATTTATTCATTTTTAATCTAGTACATGTATGATTTCTTTCATTACATTTAGTTCCCCAGTCAATTGGGAGTATAATCTTAAGTATAATGTGAAATGTGAATCTATTTTCATCCTTTTCCAAATGACTACTTGTTTATCCCAGTTCTATTTATTAAGTCTATCTTTTGTCTAGTAATATGAGAAGTCATCAGTGTTTTGTACTAAAGTTTCATATACACTTGGATCTAATTCTGTACTTTATATTTTCCATTCATCTATTTGCCTATTTCCATGCCAGCACCATACTGTTTTAATTATAGGAGATATGTTGTATTCTTTAATATAAGATAGAGCAAGAGCTCCTTCCTTTAGTTTTCATAGGTATATTTACATGTTAGTTTTCCATATAAATTTTATCAAGTTGTTAAACACTATAAAATAGCTTGTTAGTATTTTCATTGATATTACATTTATTTTGTAAATCAACTTAGAGAGAGCATACACCTTTAAAATGTTGAAACTTCTATCCAAAAAAAAACAGTACTAACTTTCTATTTGGTCAAGTCTACTTTTGCAACCTCCATGAACAATTTCAAATCTTCCTCATATAGACTTTTCACTTTTCTTATTACGTTTATTTCTAAGTATTAAATTTTTTATTGCTATTGTAAGTGGAACTTTCTCTGTTTATCATTTGTATATATGAAAGCTATTGATGTTTGTGTGTTAATTTTATATCCTACTATATTACTGAATTTTTTATTGTTTGAGTCAGTTTCATCATTGATACTCAGGTTTTATAAGTATATTATCATATCATGTGTAAATGGAAAAAGTTTTATACTTTCTTACTCATCCTCCTATCAATGATTGATTTATCTTGTGTAATTGCATTGGCTAATATCTGTCCTACAATTTTGAGCAGTAGTGGAAAAAACGAGCATCCATACTTTGCTCCTAATCACAGGGGAAATGTCTCTAATATCTCTAAAATTCCTAGAATTTCCCCATTAAATAACATGATGCATTTGGGACTATATCTGTATCTATTTATGTATCTATGTGTGTGTGTGCATGTGTATGGAATGCATATTCTTATTTTTAAAAATCTTATTTTCTTGAGTTTTTTTTTTATCATAAATGTTAAATTTTGCTCAAGGCTTTCTTATCATCTATGGAGACTGAGAGGAAATGTAAGTTTAAATTAAACTATTTTTTTTTCATTGAAGACATCTCAGATCTTTTAATTGATAAAGAATCACTGAAAAGCATCAACAGAGGAAAAAAATACACAATAGTTTCTAATTCAAGAAATGAGAATCTTTTTTCAAAAGTGATCTTCCAGAACTTGTGCACCAATGAACACGCTTTGGAAAACAATGACCCTGTTGATTCCCATCCTCCCTCCTTCATTTTATGTATGGATAACTGTGGTCCTGCGAAGATTAATACAAACACTAACTAGTATTAGAGTCAGAATGGAAGCCTGCACTTCAGCACCCTTATTCATGGTAGCTTATCTCTCAAAGCCATTTCCAGGAATTTTCTTATAAGATTTCAACAGAGCTCTCACATAACAAGCCCAGCCAATTAGTATAGCTATTTTCAAAATCAAACCACTGGGAAGAAGCAGCACATTATTACAGAGATATTAAGCATGAGTTAAGTGTCACATGAAAGTAAGACTTTCAGCAGCAAAGACTACTGAAATCTTGACAAATTATTTTGCATATTTTTTAAAATTTCTTGTGAATAACCAAGATTTCTACAAGTTAAACTGTATGAGAGAACGAATTGTTTGCTTTATTTTTTCTTTATTTTTCTTTTTTGCCGTAGTGAAAGAAACAGTACAGAAGATAAAAATTCCATGGTCAAGAGTGTGAGTTTTTATGAATTGAATTCTAAGAATAGAATCATTGCAACTGGAATTGAAAAAGAAGAGTGACAGAAAGAGAGGGGGTGCACATTAAGCAAGTGGCTCACATTAATGTCTTGGGCTAGGCTTTTAGCTTAATGAGTTGGCTCATATTCAGAGCTAACTTTGCATAGCTTTTAAATTCAACAGGTGTGGTAAAGCTACGAGTACCATGATTTGCTTTTTCCTGGGAAGATTTGATTACATGTCCTTCACTTTCCAAATAGGCACAGGCATTTTTACAATCAGAACTAAAAACCCCGTTTTCCTTATCGTCTAGTAATATGTCCCAGCTTTTGTCAGTTGTCTTAGGAAATGTCACTAAAAAGTGCCAGACAAGGTATGTAGAAATGATGACCCTTAAATGAAGGCAAAGCCACCTAAATATGACATTTTTGCTCTTTGCCATGTGTTGTTGACATTGCATTTTCATGCACACAGAAATAAATGAAGTCCAAATTTGATCTTCATCTACTCCCAAGAGCTCCAGGATTCTGACAATGACTATAAACCAACATTCACAGAGGGCATGATACATATAGGTGTAAAGATAATCTATTTATCCTGTTATGGTACAGAAATTTTCATTTTATTTTGCAAGCTTGACTACTTTTATTGTAGCAAAATTAAGCATTTCATTAATGGTCTACTTGTAGTCTTCAAGATTTGCTCCTAATCATCCCTTCTTTACATGGAGACCTACCTGTAATCATAGAACATTTTCAATTTGATTACATTGTCCTTCACTCAAGATCCCAAAGTTTATAGTAAAGCCTTTGACCTTGAGCTGGAATGCAGTCTCTGCAGTCTTGACCTGATTTTCTTTCGAATCCTTTTGTATTACGTTTGCATCTACTGTCTGCTGGCAGATTTATTCTGAACCTTTAGGCTTAAATACATTTTCTCAGGAAAAATCAGCCATAATGTTGCATTAATGAAGCTTATTCATTTATGTTATACAGAGTTCTTTACTTCCATTGATGTGCTTCTTTAGTTCCTATTATGGTGAATTATGCAGGCAAATTGACATAAGAATAGATCCCTTGGGCTCTATGTGTAGAGGACATTTGTTAATTGAGGAGTACTTAAAAATATTTCACAAATCAGAAAAAAATTGAAATTACTTTGAAAAGAAAGAGAAAAAATCTTTTGATAACTTGGGAAGAATCTGGGTTGAGAGAATGTCAAACTATAGTTTCCAAGTATTATGGAATGTTTTCCCCAGTGCAAGGCATCCAGAAAGAATTGCACCATTAATTGTCCCAGCCTCCTCATTATTCTCTCAGTTCTTTCTTGCCATAGTCTCCTCAAGTAAAAACCATTCTTTTTGTAGCTGCACTGCCTATAATGGAAAAAAAGGATCTTCTTCAACCACTGTAGCACACTCTTTTGTAGACACAAATGTATACTAGCTTGTGAGCTTATCTCAACAGAGCTTCTGCTCAGAGGACTTTCTCTTGTGGCCTTTAATTGCCTCCAGTGACTGTTCCAAGGATCTTGTCTAATTTAAGATAACTTCTTTGGTATTTCTTAAAATTTGTTAGTCCTCAGAAAATAGCCAAACCTCTAGACTTCCTTTGAACAGCCTGTTTACCTATCCCATGCTGTCTCATGATGATGATGGTAAACTTGAACTTAGGAGTGATAATTTTTCATACCTCCATACACATAACATAGAATCAGTTTGTTGACTAGAGTCCTTTCTGAGTCATCCTGTTCCTTGTATGACACATTGTGTCACACTGCAGTTTACTTGCATTTCATGGACTCTTTGGTTTAACTAAGACACATGAAGACTCATATCTGCTCTCAAAATGTGCTGTCTCGCCAAGGCTTCCTCAGGGTTAGACAACCTGAACTGGTGTGACAACCTGCACAGATGGTGTTGGCAGCTGTGGGAACCAGGTGCAGATTTGGATCGGCTTCAGGAGGTTGACTGTATTATTATGACAATGTACACACTCTCCAGAGAGGGGCATGGAAGAAAAAGGGAGTGGGCAGGAGTGCCAGCTGTTCCTCTGGTCTACCAGGGTTGGCACACCCCTGATGTGACCTTCATGTTACCTGTATGAAAGCCTGGCACTGTCATTGTCTCTCTAAGCCATGAGATGACATAGGAGCCACAGCAGGATAGAGACAGAAAATAAAATATTCATCAGAAGCATAGGAAATAGTAAACACTCTTTTCTCTTCAACACCCCTTCTCAATTCAATTAGAGATGTAAATATATTCAAATACTCCGCCTGATACACCCTAGGGTGGTGCTGGGAATTTACTGCCCTAGGCAAGATGGGGACAACCTACTTACCCCTCACAGCTTACAGACCCTCCCATAACAGAGTTACTGAAACATTTCACTGCCCTAGGCAACCACCTGCTCTTCCTGTAAAATCCATCCCTTGTACAACTTAATTCATCTTTGCACAGTGAATCCACATCATACATAGACAATCTAAGGTCAGGGCAGAAAAACAATTCAAATGCATTCTAATATAAAATGTAATAGTTACTCACCTAAATTGTACTGCCTTTCTGATCTTATAAAACCATGTCTATTAATTCCTTACATTGCTGTTACCTTTTCTGTGGGATTGCAAATTCTAGACGAAAGGTTAAGAGGAAGGAAAAAAGGGTGCTTGAGTGAGATTTTTACCCCCAAAAATTTTTAGCTCTTTCCCCTCTCTTCTGATCTCTTTTCTAATTGTCTTATTATTGTGTATATCATATATCCATTTCAATGTTACCGGGATAATCACTATACAGTTTTTAAAATATCCTTTTGAAAAAGGACAAAAACAAATTAAAGTGATTGCCGCATAGAATAGTCTCTTGATGTTGACGTACATGCTATACATCTATATGACACATATACTGAGTGTGTGTGTGTGTGTGTGAATTCCACCACTGACATCATGGGGGCTAACTCAACAATGCAAATGGAGCCTTTACATCACTCGCATAAATATTATAAAGTTATAAATCAAGCCAGCAAACAGTTAAATAAGACTATTCCATCCGCCTACCTTGACTCACATATAGAAATAATAACCTGAAAGGCCAGGTTTGAATTTAGAATATCCGAGCTAGAACCAGGAGGAGCAGGGATCAACAACCAGGCATCTTTGCCTCCTTTTCTACACTTGGCCTTAAGTCTGTGCAGGTGTACACCTAGTTGGCAAGTCCAGTTTCCATCCTCTACCAGCAAACAGCCCCCCTTGGCAACTTAGGGCTGCAGGGACCCCTCAGGAAGGTGGACCAGAATGTGCCTTCGGCAGGGACTGCACTGTCTCCTCAAGATTCCCAGGCTCCTGAGCATGCAGCATGAGGACTAGAAAAGAAAGCATGGCCTTAGGGGGCAAGTTTCTTGGCCCATTAAGCATCTTATCCCTTTAGAAGGGCAAGGCCAACAGAGGAATAGCGGGGAAACTATAAAGGTTAAGACACACAACAGGACTTCCTTTGCCCAGGCCTACAAGTGACACCCAAATGGCTGGTCATCTTGTGTTGATCATGTCAGCTTAACTCTGAGAACAGTGCTGGCCAGGAGTCTGCGTTCTGGCCACATACTTCATATTCATTGTCTCATTTAATCCTTACAATCCCTACCAGATAGGTATTCTTCTGGTAAGAAAAGGGACTTTGGAGGATTAAGGTATCTGTTCATATAACTAGTAAGTACAGAACAAGAACTTGCCTTGGCCAAACCAGACACGGGCCGGCGTGCTGCCTACCACACCCAGTACATTAACGTATGCTAATAAACATAAATAAAGATGGAAGAGGCATAACTGAAAGAAGTTGATTCTGATAACAGTCTCAAAAGGAAGAAAAAATATTGAAGAGTTAAGACCAAAAGATAAAGGAGGGGTGGTGGCTTGTAAATGAAGATAGAAGAATAAAAAATTACCTATGGACACCCCATTAGAACAGTGAAGCTGCCTGGCCAGAGTGAAGAAGATACATTCATGCTCCATTTGTACCTAGTGCCAAGCACAGTCCTGTCACACCAGGCTGTCCTCAGAGGGGCCTTTGCATTAACATGAGCACGATTCTGCTTGACCTGTTACCTATTTTCCATTCCCAATTTCCTCTAGCCTGTACTTTCAAGAGGTTTTGGAAGCTGAGGTCAGACACCTGTTTTACAAATTATAACTGCTACAGAAAGTGGTTTTTATGACCCCTGTAATGAGCTGATGTATAAAGGAGGCCTCTAAGTCCTGCCTGGAAACTTAATACCCACGGAGCTCCATGCCTTTCTGAAATGCCGATGCCTTGTATTTTGATATGTCAGTTTAGAGTCATGTTCCAAAACCTGGAAGTCAGGGGTCAAAATGACAACATTTCCCACTCCACAAGCCTCCGTCATCATGTAGGTTTGGGTAGTGTTGCTATGGTAACCTCTAGCCTATTTTATGATACTCTAATGGTTACAGAACACAGACAATGAAGAAAAGATCAGGTTACAAGGCCAGCCGCCTCTGTTAAACATCCTGTGTGATGAACACCTATTTTCCCAGCACAGAGTGGTTTCCTCCATTGGGGAAGGAGGAGAGATGCACAACGTCACAATACAACATGGGTTTGCAAATATTGGTTGCAAACATCATCAAACAATTGCGTTTGAATTGTACTTTTGTCTTCCTGAGGCATTGAGTCAGTTCTCTATTCTTCACAACTATTATCCTAAACTGTAAGTGTTGAAAAGAAGAAATACAATCTGTGAAATTATTCTTTTGTGTTTAGATGGTAAAATAGACATAGTGACTGAAAAACACCGCCTTCATTTTCCATCTGCCTTTTTGCATAGCAGTCTTTAGTGTGCAGTGGAAAGCAGCTAGCTAAACTAGCACAAGCTGGTCAACTGCCAGCAGGAGGCTGGGAATTCCCAGGAGGTGGGGGCAGGAAAAGTGAAGAGCACTTAGAGGTGCTGAGTGATGCCGTGGTTTCCACATAGTGTTTTGATGGCCACAACCGATATTTGGATCAAAGAAAAAGTTAGGCAGTACTTCTTGTAAAATTAAATTGACTAAGAAAAATTAAGAACATTACACTTATGGTTGAACCATCTGGTTCAGAAACAGATCCATTCCTTGATTTTAAAAAACCACAAATACTCTGTACTCGAAATATAATATTTATGCCATTATTATTGACGTGCGCAACACAAACAGGAAAGCATCCTGGTTAAATTTAATGTGAAAATGATGACCTGTTTGTCTGTTGCTTACATCATTATTACGTCAACAGCTTGTCATCTTGAAGGATGAACAATTTGGTATATTAAAACAATCTAGGATCATTGCAAAAGCAAAGTGATTGTTAATTAAGGGTTGAAGCAATAACAGAGATGCATATTTATGACTCATCCAGGTCAAAAACAGATTGTGAATCTTGAAACTCTGCATTGATGATATAGCACACATTGTTTCCTAAATATTACATGGATGGCTCACTATGCTTGCGGTGGAGCTAACTAGCTGTAGCTCTGGGCCGCTCAGCCTCTCAGGGCCTCCTTATGCATCAATAAAATGAAGAACTGGGCGCTGGTGATTTTCTACCTCCACTGCACTTGAAATTATCTTGGAAGTATTTTTAAAAACATAATATTGGAGTCTCATCCCAGACAGAGTGAATTTAAATCTCTGGGAGTGAGATTGGGCATATAATCTCTCTGGATATTTCCAATTGCACCCAGGATTTGGGACTATTATATTACATAATTTTTTTAAATCTCAGTCCTAAAATAATGTTTTATGGCAGTGGTTTTCATGTTTGGGTGTGCATCAGAATCACCTGGAGGGCTTGTTAAACCACAGGTTGCTCAGCTCACCCCTCTGAGTTTCTGAAGCAATAGGCCGGGGTCAGAGCCTGGTAATTTGCATTTCTAATAAGTTCCTCAGTAGTAATGATGCTATTGTGTAGGGACCAGACTTTGAGTATCTCTATTGTAGAGTTTATTTACACAAAAATACATATCTTACTGTACGAAACAAAACAATTTCACAATTTAATGATATGCAATTTTGCAACCCAATTGATTACTTTTCATCACAGAACCCCCAAATCAAATTATTACATTTCTGTAGTTGGTTAATGGTGACACAGTTCAGTTAATACCAAAGTGTGAAGTTACCTGAGAACACACTTTCTGGAAGTGTCTGGAAAGCAGTCCTTAAGCGTCACAGCCTTCAATTTCTGATCTATTCTGGCACAGATCCAGTGAGTGTCAATGCTTGGAGTAATTTGAGCCACACTGAGGTGATTTAGATGCTCTAAATACACTGTGGTTAGCATTGTTTTGTTGTGATAATGTTTGTCCAGGACTGTTATGTCTCTAATACATCTAAGGCACTGGAATCATTATTGTTCCCCTACTGCTAATTGGTTAGCACCATCTCCAGAAAGGAAAAACCATCTGCCTGCAGCTATAGAACTCGTGGATCTTTTCTGTGATGCCCATGACCTGTCCATACGCTTAAGCTTTGCATCATTATTGCTCAAGTCTTAAAAGCAAAATCTGGCAGAGACATTTGGTTTTCCTGCCATGATCTCTTCTCTTGCTCCCACTTCACTTATTGGCCTACAGCCCTGGCTTTGAGATCAGCAGAAACATAATAAAGAAAGATGGTGCAACCTCATTTATTCTGTTTGCCATATCTTCCTAGTCCCCCTACTTCTTGATATCTAGAGGCATCACATTTTCTGGTCCGTCATGGAGGTAGGGTCATGTGATGGTGAATTGTGAGCTATGTGTCTTTGTCCATTTCAGATTGAACATTTAATCACTGTTATGAAACACTCAGAAAAATCTTTCCTTTTGACACCTTCACAAGCAGCATTCCCACTCTCGGTTTCAGTTGCTAAACAGGACTATGCTGATATGAGAAGAGAGCCCCAGGATGGTGGGCAACAGCCATGTAGAGTAAGAAATAAATCCTGTTTTTATTGGGCTTCAGAGAGTTTCAGATTGTTTGTTACCGCAGCAGAATCAAGCATATCCTAACACAGATTCAACAAAGTCATGTTGCCTTTGTATATATTCATGCCAGCAATGAACTATTCCAGTAATATGAAAGTCTAGTGCACTATTTATATCTCTGCTGTCATCCCCTCTTTTGGTATAAATTTCTGCCTTTTTGGAACAGGAATTTGATATTCACTACTCTAAAAATCAGAATACAAATTGGAGATCTTTAGTTTTAAAACTATTTTAATGTCATTAAGAGAATATGTAGCTCAAGTTTTGGTTTATTAGCTTTCATAGTAAATTTTTCTTCAAGACAGTGCCACATGATAACAGACACAGAAGAGACTTTAAGAAGACTGGTGACCTTTGATTTCAAAGGTCTGTAAAAGTTTTGGTGGACTGTCAGATTCCAAATCAGCTTATGGCCCTCCTTAACTCTGTACTTTTTACGTTTTCTGGTATATGTTGTAAAAACCCTTTCATGGTAATAAATATTCACCTGGTATCCTCCCCTCTGCAGCTCTTTTCTATAAGTCTGCTTCACCTACTGAAGCTGGTTCTCTGAAGTAGAACTATTTTGGAGGAAGAATTGAGTGTTTTTATTTCAAGGCATCAAGGATAAAACTTCTATATTTAATGTGGGGTTCTTCCAAATGTAGTGATATCATCATTTCCTGAGTGTTTCCTATGTGCTAGACACTCAATTAAGAACTTTACATAATTCACTGAACCTTCACAACACACTATGAGACAGAAGTGAGCATTAAACCTCATGTTACAGATGAGGAAACTGAGCCTCAGAAAGAGCAGGCACGTTGTGCAAGGTCGTACAGTAGGGGTCAGTTTGGAATTCAGGTCCATTTGAACACAATCGGTTACTCTTCTAAGGACCTGTGTGCTGACCTAATACTTCATAAATGTGGGAAACAGAGCTCCACTTGGAGACCTAACCTTTGGAGAGTCTCTGTAATTATCCAGCCCTAACTACTAGTATTGCTTCTGTTCAGGAAATCTAATTCAGAAACAACGTTGGGGAGGACATGGCGGGGAGGGGAGAAGAAAAGTTTATCCAAAGGCTAATATATTTAAGATGATTCATTATGGACAATGGGGGAGAGGAGTCTACCACACTGACCAACTGCTCTAAGAGGCAGACAGAGTCTATTCCTCTTAAACATACCAATATAAACTACATTAACTTACCCTATTTCTGAATTTGAAGGTGCACATATATGGCTAACATTCAAGTTACATTGTTATTTTCTTTAATTTCACCAAGAGTGTTGAGTTTTTCCCATAGATTTTCAAATAAATGGAGAGTTTTTAATAAACTATAAAATCTTGTTTCTGTAAGAGGTTTTAAAAGTACAAACTATGAGTCTGGGTATGAGAATTTAATGTTATTTCCAAAGGCTGGAATGAGTGTAGACTCATCTTAAGCAGTTCTTAAAAATAATAGCTCATATACCTACTCTTGTTAGTGACTATGAGTGACATATTATTTTTTTCTGAAGTCATTCTGTCTAATTCACTTTAGGTATCAGTAATGGGCACTTTCAAACCATAGCCCAAGTGGAAATGATGATCCACTCGGCTATGCCATAGTGGGAGCAAGACAGAGGAGCCTAGATAAAGTATAATTATCTTAATACACTCTCTATACGAGCCTAATTTGCAGGGGCATGTGTCTATTTTCATTTTCTCCCGAGATAATCCCGTAAGACAAAGCTTCTACACTGGAGAAAATTCTATAGTAGAAGATGAAGGGGCCAACCTGTGCACTGAGGAGTCACCTGTGGGGTGACAGCCTCCATGTCTGGGCTCTGCTCACCTAAACTCCAAATTCCACAAAGGAGAAGATGAAGCTCAACTACTCTTTACGTAGTTCCCTCTCAAAGTAGAAGACATTTAGCTAATCATCAGCTTCCATTTGACTAATTCATTAGAGAAACAAAATTAATGATTGTGAACTTTGGGAGCAGTTTTGTTGCCCTCTAAAAGAATTTATTCATCAAAACTTGATTTCTACAAAGAAGAAGTAAACACAGATTAACTGAAGATCTTTAAAAAAAAATAGGATAGGAGAAAGGAGATGAAATCAATTCCTTTGTACTGATCCAAAGCGGAAATAAAAATTGTTTTAAATTTTCATCTCTGAATGGTTGAGTTTTATATAACAATTTTGGTTTATTTGGAGAAGGGAATCACTTTTCAAGCTTCTGCTACATTTTAGAAGTAAAAGAAACAGCCGAAAATAAGGGAACGACATTCATTTGAGAGAATGATAGCAACTGGTGTTCAGTTCTCTAAAAAAGAGGAAAATAATATTTACCGAGTCTCGAGTTGACTAACCAGAGGTGAGGCTGAGATTATGCCATATTTTTCTCACTAAAATGTGTTATGATTTAAAATTATGTTTAATGATGCATAGTGCAACCCAAATAAGATGAGCCAGGCAGATTATGGGAGAGAACGTTATGGCCATACACATTTCTAGAGGCTCTATACCTTCTGATGTCTGTACCTGGGTCATGTCTGCCAAATTCTGTATTCCTTTTGACTGACTTTTTTTATGCAAGCAGATCAGCAGAAACTAAGCTCAGTGGGGCTTTGATGTTTATGGAATGATCAATTAGGTAAGTTTAGCTTTCAATATAGCCTAGAACCAACTTCCATCCAATACTTTTTGTTCTATTATTTAAAGAGATAATAGTTTTAAGTATATAGGAATTTGAATCCTCTACCTTCTATTAACAGAATATGCAATGTAGATGTACCCCAATTTAGCCACACACCCCCTGACAAATTAGAGAATGGCTAAGTATATATCACAATTTCCCTTTGCTTTTCAAGTACTTCCAATTCAGTACAGTATTTTGTTTTATTTTAACATAACCAATTTTAACAAACACTCACCAATCAACTTTTCATTATTGCCTTGCCCCTCACTAGAACTCATATCTGAATCTGGTAATATCTGAATCTGGGCAGGGAATAGGGAATAGAGTTTGAAACCATTTTAGGTAATTCTAATGTTACACCTGCCTCAGCCATAGATAACACTCCATTTTATAAGAATTAGTGTTCTAAGTGAATAGTTGCTTAAATACATTAAAAGAGAACCTGACAAACTGATGAATACAATGAATACTTCCTCTCCTTCTCTCTTTCCTCCTTCTTTTTAGTAATGAATGAAGCATCACTGTCTACAAGGCAACACACCAGATTAAATTTATGTGACAGTAAACATGTTTCTGACACCTCTGTTGAGAAATCATGGTGTTCCTCCATGGACTGCATTCTCACCTGAAATTCCACCTTGCTTTCAGAACATTGGCTTCTACCAAATAGGAGAGATTTTTGTTTTGTTTTGTTTTTCATTCCTTTTTATTAGCCATTAGTGGAATAGCATATAGGATAGCTTATTCTTATTATCTTGATTGCCTTTGTCTGGTCATCATAAATTATTTCCTCAATGATAGATATAAACTCCTAAAGACTCTGGTTATTTCTACAATAGCTAGAAAAAAAATACCCACCAAATGAAAAATTTCTTCACTAGGAAGTCCTCTTGATCCAAAATAACTGCAAATAACTGATTTGATCTATTATTTCCTAAAATTTACTAGATTTCTTCTCGAATTATCTGAAAGTTTTTGCATTCTATAGATACAACCTGTTCATTGTACCACCAAGGAATTAATATCTGTCAATATGCTCCTTTGTTGTTCAAGAAGCATCTTAACTGTTATTATTCATTATGAACTTAAGAAAATAAACTGACTTTTCAACTTATTTAGAGAGAAATGGGGGGTGGGATTTATTTTAAGAAATTAGTTCACATGATTGTGAGGAATCGTGTCCAGAATCCACAGGGTGGACTGGCAGGCCGGAGACCCAGGGAAGAGTTATACGTGCGGTTATTTCCTACTCTAGCACCATCAGTATTGTCCTCTCCTAATATGAGGCTCAGACCATAACCATGTCTTGCATGACTCCCCAGGAATATCCTCAACAGATGCCGAGGTTTCTCCCTGAGGACACGCACACCATCAATCCTAGCCACACAGGGAGGTGTCACTCAAGAGTTGCTTATAAGATCCAGGACCCAGCTGATTTTCACTGGACAGTTCTCAGCAAGAGACTCGGTTGTTCATAATTCATCTGGTATGGTGAACTGAACTTTCATTCCTACCGGTTCTGGGACATAGCAGTCCTATTCATATCGGACAGTTGTATTTTTTCATTAACTTTTACCACAAAAGACGTGGGAGAATTAAGAGACATCCCAGACATACTCTTCTCTGCCCCTACTATGTGGAAGCAACCCAATTTCTCTCTTAATAATCAGAATTGATCACCACGGCCAGTAGAGTAACCTCTTTCTTTGACTATTTGTTTACTGGTACTAGAAGCAAAAGTGACCAAGAGGCAGTCTCACCTTCCTTTTAGTGGAAACGTGGTGGCCCCTGGTGGAGGCATTTCTCCCTTGGGAACTCAAGCCTATAAATCAAAACTGCAAGGACGAGAAAGTACAATTTCATCAGCATGGTATTAGTGAGGGGAAAGGAATTAGGAAATCAATTCCACCTTGATTCCTAGACCTGAATCTTGCCTAACAGAGAAACATCACCATATCTTGGTTGCCAACTCAGAAAGCATGTGCCACACCCTGTAAGACATGAACCTAGCACCACACTATGTGTGGTGAGCTGCACCCAAACTAACTCTTAAACAAGCTATTGAAAAGTCTTACCAGGTCAACAGCTTCAAGGTGATGAAATATATAAGATGAATGAATTCCATGAGCAAAAGAAAATTGCCGCACTTCTTTGTAGTAACATGAGTTTCCTAATCTGAAGCCATGCTGAGATGTGAACTAGGACTCTGGTGACCAGAATATGATGTAATCCTGAGATATTACAGTGTAGATAGATTGCTGGCCTTACCAGCCTAAAGCAGACAACCTCTAGTGGTCCTTATCTACAAGTTTTTAGGAAAAATGCATCTGTCATATTAATAGCCACATACTGGGTGCCCAGGGTGTGGAATGAAACAATATTTGGAACAGCAGTTGCAGTTGGAGTCCCCATTTGACAAAGTTTATGATATTCTGCTGTCATTTTCCAAGATATGCACAGGCCAAACAGGTGAGTTGAATAAGAATCTGGTAGGAATTGACACCTCTTCATCTTTCAAGTCCTTGATCATGGTACTGATCATTGCAACTGTGGCAGAAATATAATATTGCATTATTTTCTTATTTTACTTAGTAAAGGAAGAGACATTGATCATCACATGAAATTAATCTTCCAAGGTTTAAGTATGGCATTTTATACACTTATTTTAAATTTGGGGGGGGGGCGGTGTTGATTCATTATTTCCACTTTCTTTGATGTGAATTCTACCTCACAACTGACATTCATGACAATGGGCTTCCTTGTACTATTTGTAAATTTTGTTTGAGAGTTCCTTTCACACAGTAGATTTTCATGTTCATTTTCTTTCTCCTCAGCCTGCTTCTCCCCCATTGTACACCGTGAAACATATCTTCTTTTAGGAATCTCAGCCAAATTGCATGTTTCCATACCTATCTGCAATGCTATGTAGCTTTCATTCTTGCACAGTTTTCTCTCATTTTTCCATGAGACATAAACATATCAAGTTTCTAACAGCAACATCAGACAGAGAGGCAGAGCTATTTCAGCCCCAATTCACTCTCGGAGAGCTTATACCTCACTCCTTGGCTTCACACAGGGAGATTGTTTTTGCTGTATGATAATGCTTATCATCTATTCTTGCATGGCACTGAGGCCCAAGTCCCCAGTATTAATATCTAGGCCTTCCTTCCATAGACAATGTGATTTCAGGTCCTACTCAATTGTCTCTGTGTGTGATCCTTGGAGATTTTGCTCTTGTTTTAGGGCAGAGATAAGTATAATTTCATATTTTATTTATTATCATTTTTTTTTTACATTTGGAGAAGAATTGGGAAAATGCCCCCCAAAATGTTATTTCCCATCCAGTTTTCATTTATTTTGAATCAAGAAAACATTTCACCAAGTAAAATGAGTTATACAGGTTACTGACCCTAAGAGGTAAATTAAAGTCAATTAATCAATTTATTTATATGAAATATTTTTCAGCACTCATAATGTTCCAGATACTTATTAGTCTTTGGGTAACAAAGACTAGATAGAATGTAATCAATAAACACAACTCAAAGTGACTTAAGCAAAAAATGAATTATGCTATTTATATTACTAAAAATTCTTCAGGAACAGCCAGATCCAGAAGCTCAGTCGAAGTCCTCAAAGTCTCTGGTTTGCACATTGGGTTTATTCCTATATGTGTGACTTTCTTGACATAGCAGGAAAAATATCCTGAGAATTCCAGAATTACATGCTTTTATTTTTCATAGGAGAGATACTCCCTCCCCTACAGCAATCACTGTGTTCAAGGGTGTGTAATATTCAGTTGCCTTGCTTAGAGGGAGTGCTGAGGAAGAAATCACGCCCCCCCCATAAGAAACAGAACTTTATGAGGTGCTTCCAAGTAACAATAACTGTATTTCACTCCCTCAATCTCATATTCCTTTTTTTTCTTCTGTACAAATACTCTTCCTTTGAAAATGCATTTCTACATCACCTTTCAGACATATATCTTACCTAGTTTATTGTGCTGTGCTTATCTTCAAAATGTGTATTTGAATTATTTCAAATATATATTTTATTTTGTTTATAATTTTTCTCTATGTTTCAAAATTTATATGCAAATCACATGTTAAATAAATATTATCAGTCTTTGTTTACTTTTGAGTATAAGAGTCTTCTTGTCCCATGATCCCCCATTAATTCCTATTATGATACTGGCTGGGATGGGGGCGGTGAGGTCTTAAGCTGTATTGAGATATAAAGAGAACTTGAAAGCTCCAATGAGTTAAGAATTAAGTCGAGGTATGAGAACACTGTATTTTTGGCTGGGGGTCAATCCCCCTCACTTTTTCCTGATTGCAGATAAGTAAACAACAAAAGCCATGATTCCAAATTTCTGAGCCTAGGGTCTTATTTTCAAATAATAGTGCCGTATGATATATAAATCTATTTTGCATACCAGGGACAATTCTTAAAAGAGATTCTCTAGGCAGACTTGAGTGGTAGCATCTGATTCCAACAAGGCACAGTCACTCATCACCTAGAGTTTCAATTACAAATCATTGCAGTACACAATGGAAGTGCAATGACTGACACATTCAGAGTGCTAAGAAAGTGAGAAGGGCCATAGAAGGTGCCAGGAGGGGCTACCAACTCCAGTTCTGTAGCTGATGGAGACTTCTTAGAAGAAGAACACTGAACCCCTTGGGATTTCCATGTTTGTGACTGTTGCAAGACACAAATAAAATGTAAAACACTTATATACACAGCTCTGGCTCCTTCCAAGTCCTCGATTAATGGTTGTAGTTATTAATTAGGTATTCTTTAAAACACTGGAAATAATTGTGGTACTGATGTGGGAGAATTTCCTATACTTTACTCTGAAGATGATCCAGAACTTTTTTCTAATATAGAACCTGGTTTCATTTCTACTTGTTTTGTTCTCAACAGGCCCTTGCTGTAGGAAAGGGGAGGTTTGCTTAATTAGAGAAATGTGTGCAATTTTGGCTCGTGGTTAAACATGCCCCACAGTGGGGCTCACTCCAAAGTTAACAATTATCTCAACACAATATTTACCTTATCAGGGGGAGTTATGCTGTTTGCCTCTTCCTCCAGTGAGATCTCCTACTGAGCCCAACTCAAAACAGTCAAGACAAACGTTAACTCTTCAGAGAGCAGTGCTATGGAGCTGGGAAATGGTGAGAATCAACATTGTCTTGTGTGATATTCAGTGATGTCAACTCATCGCAGTGCTTCAGGTTCCTGTCTGATTGATTAATTGTTTCGAGTATGTCACATCTACACCTACATATTTTCCTTCCAACTTGTGCCAGGCAATGTAAAGCCTTGATCATTTTCTTCTGCTAAAAACAAGTGAAATTTTCAGAAAACATTATCAAGAGGTAACTGTATTGACTATTTTTATTGATTATATTATCCGAGTGTTTGCCCAATCTTCCCTTAACTTAGTGCAATGTAAACACAGTCCTAGGATGTGGGGCACATGGCCAATCATAATCAAAGTCAGTTTGAATCTACCAGAGAGAGCAATTGACAAAACCATAGCCACAGCTGTGTCTTTATTTTAACCCTATAAGCAGAGTTTTACATTTATTATACAAAAGCAACTAAGACCTCTGACTTTTAACCTAATTTCTGAATTATTTTAAGATGGAGGCCAACCATCAAATTGCTATCCTCCTTTCTCAAGATGTTGAGATGCCTTATTTAATTATGGTATACTGATTACAGACCTGAAAGGTGACCATGAAACCTTACATAGATCTACAACCTGTTAGCTTCCAAATTGACCTCTGGAAGAATAAGTCTCTCCCTTCTCAGTGAGAGCTGAGCTGTGGAGAAAACAAGAAAATATAATAGTATCATACTTCTCTGGAAAAACTTAAAACCTGATGACTAGATTTATGGTGAGAAGAAATTAGAGAAGAATACAATTTAGTAGGTAGTGAAGCACTTAACAGACTATAACTATGACCAGATTTATAAAAAGAGATGTTTAATGTGAGTGCTGAATAAGAAAAACAGCCTTTTTGCTTTGCCAAAAATTATTTATGCAAAAAGTGCAATAAATATAATACACACAACACTGCCACACAAGGTACTTTGTGCTCCAACAGCACTGAACTATTTTAGTACTCAAAAAAATGGCATGGTGCATTAGTGTTTTATTGTACTAATTTCAACCTTGAAAACACAGATTAATTACCAAGAGTTTTAAAAATTACTGGTGTCTGAAATATAGCAGTCCCCCTTATCTGGGGAGGGAACTTTCAAGACCTCCAATCGATATCTGAAATCATGGATAGTACTGAACCCTAGAAATATTACATTTTTTCTATACATAGGTGTATCTATGATAAAGTTTAATCTATAAGTTAGGCACAGTAATAAATTAATGACAATAACTAAAATTAAATTAAACCACTATAACAGTATATTGTAATTAAAGTTAAATAAATGTGGTCTCTCTCAAAATATCTTGTTGTACTGTTTTCATCCTTTTCCTCATGATAATGTGCTCAGATGAAGTGAGGCAGAGACAAGTGAGGTAGATCCACTGAACAAAGGGATGATTTACATCCTGGATGGGATGAAGCAGGATAGGGTAAGATTTCATCATGTTACTCAAAATGGTATGCAATTTAAAATTTATGAATTGTTTATTTCTGGAATTTTCCATTTAATATTTTCAGACTATGGTTGACCTCTGATAACTGAAAGTGTGGAAAGTGAAACCTCAGATAAGGAGGAACTACTACCATCAAATCCTAGAATTTGTTGGTGGGGTCTAGGACCTGAATTTTTAGAGCTTCTCAGGTGATTCTAATGTGTAGCCACGATGTAAGCACATTGTTATGGATAAGCACAAGCTATGCTCTCTCGCAAATTCCTTTTGTCAAATTTTGTCTTAAGTGAATCCCTCTTGGCTCTTCAAAGCCCATCACAAGGTTAATCTTTACAACAAAATCCCTGCTCTCTCTACCTTGCAAGCTGCTAATGACGAGAGTCACCATTTTCCTTCCATTTTTTTTTTTAACTCTCTTCAGAGTTCCGGCTCTTACCCCACCACTCTACTGAAACCATGTTTGAAGCATGCTAATGGCTACCATGACACTGCTCACTGTCTTCATCTTTTTAGTTCCAGGAGTATTTGACACACTTAATTACTCCATCTATTTTTAAAAAAAAAAAAAAAGATATTCTGGGTTTTCTCCTACTTCCCAGGTGGGTTCTTCTCAGTCTCTTTTGCCAATTCCCCCACATCACGCCAACTTTCTAACATTGAAGTGTTCCAGGATTCTGTTCGTGGTCACCTTCTCTGTAGGAGTTGGTGACTTCAACTAGGTGCAAACCTTTAAACACCACTCACACCCTACAGACTTGTAAATGTTTATTTTCACTACAGACCTTGTCTCTAAACCTCAGCACTTGGATGCCTAAGAAGCATCTTAAATTGAACACATAACCATTGCTTCCCACACACACAGGCACACAGACATGCACACACACACACACACACACACACACACACACACACACTCTTTTCTCTTCTTTTGATCTTTCCCATCTCAGAACACCATTCTTCCAGTTTTTCATCTTTGACCTCTCTTTTTTTTCACAGTGCACATCTAATTCATCATGAAATCAATTGGGCTCTACCTTCAAAATACATACAGAATTTGACCTCATCATCTCCACGGTGACTGCCCTGATCTAAACCGCCATTACACCGCATGAAGATTTTTGAGGTTGCCTCCTACCTGGGCTTTCACTGTTCATTCTTTCCCTCCTACAGTACATTCTCAACACAGTGATCAGCGTATTTTTTATTTATCTGCTCAAAACCCCTCACTGGGTCTACATTTCTCTCTGAAACCAAAGCGCCTGCAGTGGTCAAAGCCTTCCATGATCTGGCCCCTATATTTCTCTCATCTTATCTATCTAACATACTTCAAACCTTACCAGTTTCCTTGCGTTCTTCAAACTTAGCAGTAGGCTCCCTCCCAAAGCTTTTGCACTTGCTTCTCTCTGCTCAGAACTTTTCCCAAATATTATCTTTCAGTGAAGTTTTCCACACTATTTAAAGTTGCAATTCCTTTCCCCCTGGGAAGCTCACTATCACTCTCCTTGTTTCATCTTCTTCCTGGCATTCATTGCCATCTAACAGATTATATAAAAGTTCTCTTCACTTCTCAGTTCTATTTAATTCCTAAGCTGGAGTGCTGAGTTTGAATAGCAAGACATAATGCATTATCTGAATTTATTTGGTGCCTGAATTTTAGTAGCAAGTAACAAAAATTTGGATAAGAAATTCATTCCAATATTTACCTGTATATGTGCAGTTCCCAAGTTTAGATAGTCAGGGATACTTATTAAGTTTACTTATTTATTTTATTTATTTTCTTAAATATGAATATAAATGCATGAATTTTGCCTGTTCGCTGCAGTGTCCTCTAGAACAGCACCTGTCACAGAGAAGCCACTCAATATATATTTGTTGACTGATCAAGGAAGGAAAGAAGGAAGGAAGGAAGGAAGGAAGGAAGGAAGGAAGGAAGAGGAGAAAAAAATGAGACATAAAAGGGAGAAAAAATAAGAAACATAAACTGAACATAGATAGAAGTGGGAGTTGGGGAGGAAAGGGAGTGTATCATAACAGATATGTTTCTTTGAACCCTAAAATACTGAGATTCAGTATTTCTAGCCCTATTGTTTCTAAAAACAAATATTAATTCTTGTCCTAATATCCGAATTAATTTGTGGTCACAAGTCATCTCTACACAACTACATATGTTTCCGTGGACTTCCATATCATGAACTCTATGTTCTGAAAGTAGACATTTTTCTTCTGCAGCCACCCTTGAAACAATGGTACCTAAGTATGCTATGAGTTCTCCATAAGATCTACTTGTCTAAAATGTTGATTGTAATGTTTGCAAAGAAAGGAAAAAGCCCCTACACAATCCCACTTTCCCTGGGTGGTGGTAGAGGCTGGACGCCTGGCGCTGATGGAGACAGCGAAAGTAGAGTTTCTACATTAGGCCATTTCTGTGATGTGGTTTGCAGCATTTATGGGACGCTTAGCATTACCCTCTTAAAGCAGCCTTCAGGACAGTTTTTTGAACTACCTAATTTTCTTTAATAAACATCTCCTTTTGGGCTTAAAATTGCCAACATGGATTTTGATTTTTTGCAAGTTAGTACCAGATCTTGGAGAAGTTTTAGTTTCTGCGATACTTTCTGTTTCCCCTGGTAGAAAAAAAAGGGGCGAAATAAAGTTCCTGGTAGGTAAGGCTTTTAATTCTGCTTTGAAACATTTAAGGTTGAAATGTTTAAAGTGCTTTATAAATTATTTAACTGCAAAACAGATAATCTAGGCCAAGTTTTCTCAACCTTGACACTTTGGACATTTTGAGCTGTCTCATTCTCCGTCATGGGGCTGTCCTGTACACTGTAGGATGTTTTACAACACCTCTAGTTTCTACCTATGAGAGGCCAGTAGCACTCCTCCCCCATCTGTGACAACTGAAAAATGTTTCCAGACATTGTCCAATATCCTCCCAGGGGCAAAATCACCCCCAGTTGAGAACCACTAATCTGGAGGCAGTTGAATGTATTCTACTGTATATTTCCTTGTTGTGTTAGAAATCCAACGTAAAGAAACTGAACCAAGGACATTGTTCCTTGGATAAGAAATTCATAAAGAATAATTTTAGCCCAATGCATTCTTGTTTTGCCACATAAAAAATAAAACAAAATACTTGCTATGAATCATAAATATCCTAGATTGTTTTATTGCTTAAGTATGTGTGACTCAATCACCTCTTTGTTGTAAGAAATGTCACACTTTAATATAATACACAATTTCTTGAAATGACTTAGAAAACTATCTAAAAGTAAAATGAGTAGTGATACATTTGGAAAAGATTATAGCTGTGGGTAAGCGGTTATATTTCATGGTTCTCCCCACCCCCCACACCAAACTTTGTTTTCTATCAGCCTATTCTAACTTAGGCCATGAAGCTCTGTTAGTTTTACATTTATGTTGTGTTTGCATTATTGATCACTCCACATTTTACATTTCTCTCGAAGTTTTATTAAAGCATTTACTTGTAATAATAAAGTAGATAAGATATTTATAGCAGTCTCAATTTTGAAAATACTATAAAAACCTATTACAAATCTAATAAACCATAACTAGAATTTTGATTTTTGGAAAATCTGTCATTAACGCAACAGAATTACTAATTTTCCAGCATAGCTGCTGAGATTGCTATGGCCACTAGCAAATTTTAAAGGTAAAAAAATGAAGAAAATTATTGTTAATATTATAAATAATTGATTATCATTTATTACAAATAATTACCTTTAAGCAGTTAGCACAGTTAACAAGTGATTGCTTTGGGATTATTAAACAGCAAAGTACATATGGCATACAAAATTCGTTGTTTATTATTATTTTTACAAGCACAGATGGCTTAGTACAATCAGGAAGACTAATGGAGAGTAATCTTTTTTAATGTAATTACCACACGAGTATGTCAAATGATTTTTTTTGTTTTACTAACATTATAATGTTATTTTAATTAAAATGCTAGGGATAGTAATTTTTCCCACCTAACAAAACCAAAAGGAAAATAAAAAACATACTCATGATATTTTTAAAGCTTTATTATAAAAAATTTATATTTTATAAATATTAATCACATTAGTACATCTATACCTTGCTTTTATCTTAGCTGAAAAATATTACATTTAAAAAACCTTATTACTCAATGACAATTCAGTATATTATAAAACTCTAATGTTTTGCATCAAAATAATCAAATATATGTTATGGATGTGTGTATAGTTTGGGAAAGAATAGTGATGAGATGGCAACTGTGATGATTGCCAGAACAGGAAAGAACTCAGATTATTGGTCTTTATTAGACCAATATGGCTATTCATAAAGATAACAGATGATTTCACATCATTTTTGTATATATGGAACTGATCATATAGATATATTGTTGTAGGATGGACAGATGACATTTTTATAGGGGGGTTTCTGTACCACCAATATCTTCTTCCAGAGACTCAGAAATCCACCTCACATTCCATGTGATTAAGCCCAATGAAAACCAAATATGGGTAGAAAATAAACCCGTGCAGGTGTGGGGGCCTGGGGATCTCATGAGGATCAAGGCTTCCCAGAAGAGCTGATTCACAAGGCATTTCTTTCTGATACCTAGGGAATTTAGGGACTTAGTTAAGTTTTCAGTGCAAACCCATGCTATCTTTAGCAAAATGTGGTAAATAGTCAACTGACCTCCTGTAAGTTGTAGGAGGATTCGTTTGGTCAAAACTGAATAGCTGGCTAGAAGTCTGGATCTTGTTTCTGGTCAGAATTATTGCTTTTTGTCACAGATGGTTGCAAGATGATGGCACATATGGTTATTTCCGACTCTAGCACCATCAGTATTGTCATCTCCTAATATGATCACAAACAACCTTGCATGACTCCTCAAGCATATCCTGAACAGATGCCGAGAGTTCTCCCTGAGGACGCAGACACCATACACCATGGATCCCAGTAACGCAGGGAGGGGCTTCTCAAGATGAGCTCCTAACGCCCAGCTGCGTTGAGATCCAAAGCTGGATTTCTAGTGCATAGTTGTGATCTTGTTCAGATATTGTGTAGCTTTTCTCTCCAGGTAGACACATCGCTTCCTTTTACTAAGGCAATTCCCAATTGCCAAAACATGTGTTTTCTAAAGGAGCCTCTCCTTCCCACTTAGAGAGACAAAGAACATATGTTACTTTCAGAAAATAAGAGAACTTAGGCTGTGTGCCCCTAGTGGCCTATCACCAACATGTTGCCACCCTTTGCCAATTCACCACCAGGGCCCTCTGAGCAAGCAGTGAGACACAAGCCCACCACTAGACAGAGTCTAAGAGGAAGAAGGTCAAAGATCACCTCTATCTCATCTGAGCTGAGACTGTCAAGGTCCAGCTTCTGTGACAAGTTGGAGCTCATTTCTTTTCCCCATTTGTAGCTTTGTTTGTCTCACACTTTAAGTTCAAGCCCTTCTCAATAACCATAGGTAAACCCCTAAAATTTACCTGATTTTGTTCTTTCTTTTACACTACTATGAGTGTTCTTTCCTCTACACTACTACTTTCAAAAGTGTACCTCGAAAGGTGTCATGATTCTGCTTGTAGTTCTTTAAGGGATCCACATGTTACTCCACATTAGTTCTCAATCCTGTCTACATATTAGAGTCATTTGGGGGCTTTTTAAAAATTACCTAAATGAAGATCATATGCACATTCTCACATACCTAAGGGGAGGATGGCTTCATTCTGTCTAATGTTAAGTCCTACAATTTATTAAGAAAGTCTTATTAAATAAATAAAACTTTTTAAACCTATAACTGTCAATCAGAGAAATGACGCAGAAGAACTATGCAGAATAATTAAGTTTCTTTCCTGATTCAAGAAATTTTTTAAAAAAGAAAGAAATAAAAGGTAAGGCAAGGCAAGGAAAAGGAAAAGAGAAAGGAAAGGAAAGGAAAGGAAAGGAAAGGAAAGGAAAGGAAAGGAAAGGAAAGGAAAGGAAAGGAAAGGAAAGGAAAGGAAAGGAAAAGGGGAAGGAAGGAAGGAAGGAAGGAAGGAAGGAAGGAAGGAAGGAAGGAAGGAAGGAAGGAAGGAAGGGAGGGAGGGAGGAAGGAAGGGAGGAAGGAAGAAACCTAGTGGGTCATTTAAGTGTCTCTGCCAAGAGTTATCCATTCCAATTAAGCAACTTTATTATATTCTAAAATAATTATGAATTTCTAATTTCAATAATGAAAAAAGGCCTTCGGATAGACTATTTTGGTTGCAGAAAATAAACGATAAACCACATATACCAGACTCACAAGGCTTTAACTATAAATGTGTATATCCTGCTATATTCAAGTTTTGTAATGTGCAACATAACTCACCCACTTGGTGGATATTAGCTCACTTCAAAACATTTCCCAGTTATTTATGCAAGCTTTTTGAGAACTTTTGTTTCAACCCTCCCTTTCTGGCTTCTCTTTGTGTCATCCTGTCACTGTTGTGGCTGATAACTGAAATTGCCGCTCTGCTATGCATAGCTGTATGGTCAGAGACCAATATGGTTCCAGAGCACCTCAAAAAGTGTATCTTACTGTTCTTGGTGACAGACATGCATCTTTATTGCCATATTGATTGTAAGAATTCATTCACAACTCAGATGTGCCCAACTAGGGCTTGAAGTCTCAACCACAGTTATCTTGAATGCTGGCTATTTTGGATGCTTCCTTGAAGATATCACCTCATCAAACTGCCTTTAGAGGTTCAAGCTAGTGCCCACAGCAGCAAAATTGACCTAGAGTTAGTATTCACCCCCAGTTTGAGCACATAAGGTCAATGCCGAGCACCCCATCACAGAAATCACTCCAGGTAGCATCATATAGTAGTGTGGGCTGAAATCATAGGTCTCATGGAGAAGAAGAATTTCCATCCTTTCTAATTTAACCAACTCCTTCATTTCTTATTGAAAAATTACCATATATCTAGAACTACTGAGCAAAACCCTTTGACTTTGAACAATTACAAAATGTTATGAAGTTTATATTTTCCAAAGCTTAGTCAGCACTATCTAATAGAACTTTCTATGATAATAAAAATATCCTATATCTGCCCTGTCAAATATGCTAATGACCAGCCACATGTAGATACTGAACACTTGAAATATGGCTAGTGGGATTCAAGAATCATTTTTAATTTAATTTTAATTTATTTAAAATTAAATGGTCTCAGTGGCTAGTAGCTACTGTATTGACAACACATTTGCACTATTAAATGGTCACTCTGATATAGGTCATTTGACTTTTGTAAATTTAGGATTACGAAATCAAACCTATCAATCCGTACATGCTCTAAAACTGTCTTTCTAAACCATCAGACTCTCTTAATAGTTTGCCTCAAATCTTACATTGGGGAATGTAGAACTTCTATGAAGTCCAAACTTTTTTGCGAAATATCCAAAGCCTGACCCCAACCCCACCTCACTCATCACTTCCCAAGATTCATCCATGTGACAATTATGGTTAGCAAACAATGACATGACCTTAAATTATTGTTGAATGAGTTAATCCTGCAATAATGAAAATATAGTAATCTTTCACCCATCTATATATGGATAGTAAGGTAATAATTATCTATTGCATTATTTCTTTTTGCTAGGCATTACGTTAAGTACTTTTATATATTTTCTCTTGTAATACTCATAGTAACTCTACCAATTATCTATTCATAGGCCACTCTTACTACTAAAGAAATTGATTTCAGAGAAATAACTTACCTCTAGTTTCCCCTATAAATCTATGGGACTGCTAGAGTGTAAGGTACTTGAGAGTGGAGCATCCTACCTCGTTCACTCTGCCATCCCCATCACCTGGAATAGTACATGGTACAGAGAGGACATTCTATTGATGCTTGTTGAATGAATACATGAACCAGGTTTTAAATCCAGGTATATCTACCTCCAGTGTACACTTATATTTTTTACTACAATTATACTGCCCCATAATTAATTATTTCAAATAATTTGAAATATAAGTATCTCTAGAACAGAGGTTGGCAACGTTTTTCTCTAAAGGGCCAGAAACCAAAGATTTTAGGCTTTGCAATTTACAGGGTTTCTGTTAGGACTACTCAGCTATGCCACTGCAGTACAAAAGTCAGCAGAAACAATGGGCAAAGAAGTGACTAGATCTGCATTTCTACAAAACTTTATTTGCAAAAATAGGCATGGCTAGATTTGGCCCACAGACCACAATTTGCTGACCCCTGCTAACTATTAGCAAGTGGAAAAGTTCTACTGTTTATTTAACATAAAGCTGATCATATGCTTTGCAAAGTCATACCCAATAATTTTGCAGAACTACTTCTGCCTGAAACTTCTCTACCCTTTGTCATCAAAATGTCAATCAAGTATTTTGTATTATTTCTCCATCACTTAGATGATCAGAGTAAGGATCTTTTATTCTCCCTCACATTGCCTTGCAATCCTGATAGTGACAAATGGCTGAGAGACAGGGCTGAAAGTCACATCCAGTAATAAGGAAATCATGTCTAACAGGGGCTCTGATTCATTTTCTAGATGCCAGCTCACGGACTTGTGCTTACTCCAAGTCTCAATAGCTGGGATGCATTTTGCTGTAAGATGAATGTGATATCTAGACTTCAGAATCCAAAGATGACTTTAAAATTAATTGAAAATGAATAAAAACCAAAATATAGCATACAGGAGGAAATCAAGAAGTCTGTTTCTAAGTGCAATTCGATCTCCATTGAGATCATATCAGTTGGGTCTTGTAATAATACATAGTGCAGGCATTTCATTTCTTCATTATTTTATTTTATTTTATTTTGCTTATGACCTTGAACTGATGGGAACTAAATTCAGGTTTCAAAAATAAATTTGTTTGTTAATCTGCTTTTTTTTCACTTTGATGAATTCTACTGGGATCCATCCATACCTGTAAGATGTTGTCTATATACATGAAGCATAAACTTCCAGAAATCATAGAATTCCAGCTAGAATGATCTCAGGCACGAAGACCAAGATGTTCCAAGTCTACTCTCTTGCCAGATTTTTTGTCATCTAAAGCCATCACTTGTGACTGCAAGTTTGAATGTCTCTGGTCAGACAGGGGATGTAGATGAAAGAGTGGGCCTGGCCTTTGATGAAGAATGGTGGTGAAGGGCAGCTTCCTCAGCCTCTGGCTGAGAGATGGAGCTGGGTTGTCAAGGTTAGCTTTGAGGGAAAGGTAGAATCTCATATTGGTTTCTCACCTTCCCTCTTTCAATGCATTTTAACATGTGCTGTCCCCCCGAGAAGGGTACTATGTGAGCAGGCCACACCACTTCTGGCAACACACTAGTCTTAATGTCACAAATCAACTAAATAGTGGCATCCTCTCTTCTAGGCCACAGGAAATAGCCTTGCAAATGTCCCCATAATTGATTTACCTGCAGTGCATCTGTTTGGAACAGGGAGGCTGCCTGCCTCCTGCAAAAAACTACGTGCATCTAGTGTGCTGACAGCCGCTGCTTGGGCCTTAGAAATGTACCTGGAGTTTAGAAGATTTAGTGACAAAAATAATTAGCTATCAGAATGGATTTGAAACTTCCTTTTATAAAACCAATTCATTTAAAGTGCTTATTTATGAGCATGTCTACACTAGCATTCTTTTTTATTATAATATCAATTTTAATCTATTGTCAATCCAATGAGCACTAAAGAACATACTCAATTCAGCAGACATTTATTGATTACTTTGCTCTCTGCCAGGCACGCTGCTATGTGCTGCATAGAATAGCTGGATGCATTCAAACAGAAACCAATCTAGTGTGAGAGGTGCAGGAAATGTAATTGGATAAGTGCTCAAAATCCTATCTTCCTCCTCCCTCACTCCCTCCCTCTCTTCTTCCTTCCTTTCCTCCTTCCTTCAACTACCTGTTTAATATCTACCGTAAGGCAAACACTGAGTATATTTTGGTGAACATATTCTCTGTTTAACTGAGTTTACAATCTGATGGAGGACACAAATGATAAATAAGTAAACAAAATTTTAAAGTGCCTTTTTAAGCTATTATACAGAGGAGGATGTTGAATATGCAGAATGGAGTTGTGTCCTGCATGGAAGATGCTAATTACATAGAAGCTAAAAGTCATGTTGTGTCTCCTCCATCTTTGTTAGATGGCCTCAGATCCCTCTTATGCTGAAGCATGGCCCATCACAATGGCTTATTGGTGTGGTTTAGTTGGCACTTTCTCTCACACATTCTGTTGCTTCAAACAAAAACACTACTATCCTTCTCACCCTTTTTAGAAGGAAGTTCCCCCTCCTCCCCCTCCATCTGACCCTCCAAAGCATTCTATTCTGTGCAGATGTTGGTGGCAGGATGTTAGAGAGTTCCCTGGCAAAAGAACAAGTCTGTCTTTCTAACAAAAATAAACAAACAGCCAAATGTGTAAGAGAAGCAGGCTTGAAAATAGCTCAAGAAATTAGGCTATCTGGCTTCTATTAGAAACCTAGCTTTCCTCTCAGGCTGGAGTTGTCATTATTACATGTTGAAATATGGTTAGAAAGTGGGTTCTTCTCTTTTAGCTGAACAGTTTATCTGTGGGACTCAGGAATCCTTGGTGGCCCATTAGCAGTGTGTGAGAGAAATAGGCAAAATCTGAGAAAAAAATCCTATGTATTAGGTCCTACGAGCCTTTTCTATTTGGATTTTTTTTCTCCGAGTGATAGCCTCAGAAACCAGGTAAATACAGAAACCAATCCAGAATAGATTTTGCAAACAGTATGAAAACTCTACCAGAAATCAATCACCCACTTCAACTTAAATAAGAAAGAATAGCAGACAGTCTGGCCATATTGAAATGACAATAATGAATGTGACCTTAAGCTGTGTTCAGAATGACTCAGGTCTTAAGTTATACAAACTGAGGGAGCCATCTGTCTATCGCCCCTAATCACAGGAAAAAACAACAGCAACCTCTGGCATTTATCAACCACAGTAAATTGCTCCGTGTTTTCATGTAGACATTTCATAGTATGCTTTGATGTGACTTTGCACATGTACTGTTGGTGACAGATACATCAACAGTTTGAATTCAAATAATGTAAAAGATAAACTGAGCTGAATCTTAGCAAAAGATGTGTTTGTTGCTTGCCTGCTTTCTCTTCCCTCTTTCCCTTTATTCTACTGCATCTATCTCTCCCCTCCTTACCCTTTTGAATGATGACACCATTGCCTTTCTTTAGTACAAACTAATACCAGAGTTGGATGACCAGGGCAGGGAAATGACACAGACGAACCACTGCCTTGGGAACTAAGACTTAACATGGTCTCTCCAAACTACACAACACTAGAGTGATAATTTAAGAAAAGGGAAGGGATGGTGAGGCTAGACCTTAGGTCTAGATCAAAAGACCTTATGTTATTATAAAAGTAAAACTATAACCATTGTGTTTTTTTTTTGAAAAAGAGACAATACTATAAATTATAAAGAATAAAAATCACTACTAAACTTCTTAGAGAAAACCATTGCTACCATTTGATATTTATTTCCAGAATTTTCTCCATATTTGCACATTAGCGTACATACTTTTTAAAGGTTATAACTTATTAAAATCTGTTTTTTAAAAATTTTTTCATGCCAATAAGCATAGAAGTGTTTCATCATTATTGATAGGCACATATCGTATATACTTATAATAATTTATTTAATAATGCTCCTATTAATGGTCAATAAGCTTTCTGATATCCCTTATTTGAAAGTAATGTTGTGAACATTCCCACACGTACATTCATGCATTTTTTTCCCTTATTTCTTTGTATCAATTTCTGCCAGTGGAGGTGCTGTGTCAAAAGTTGCTGGCATTTGAATTTTGATTCCAGATAGCTGCCAAAGAAATGAACAAACTTACAGTCCCGATGAAAGGAGAGGGTATTTAAATGAAGGATGAACAGGAACATGAATTTCCCAACTGCTCTGCTGACTCAGTGGCCTTCTTCTGCATTCTCTGAAACATCCAAACAACTGACTACATCCAGAATTATTACCACTGAAAGAAGTCCACTCTACTCCCTCTAACTTTCCACAGATTTTATAATTATTGAGAAAAGACCACTGATAAATAAAGAGGAGGTGGAGAGGTGCTTATTTATGAGTTTCAGGTGTTAACTGTGTAAGCCATGATAAGGGAAGAGGGTCATAGGGATGATTGGGACAAAACAGGAAGCTATGAGGGGAGAGGTCAGGACAGGGATTGTGGGGGTGAGAAACTGCAATTTTGCTGTGGCCAGGTGGGGTTTAGTCCCATTTTTGTGTATGAAATTGCTCATTTCATCTTAAGCAACTTCTCAAATAATCATTTAATTCAGCTTACATTATTTGCATCAAAGAGGAGTCTGGAAAGGTCCACACTAATCTCAATGAAGTACTTCTGGAGGGTGGTATTAGAGGATCAAGGATTAACTTTTTTACATATTTAAAAAGTACTATTACAAGTAGTTTAAAATTTATTTTGAATTTTATAACTTTTACAGAAACTATTTTTTAATTGAAAAGATGGAGTTTTAGAAGGTGGAGTTAGAAATTCTCAGTCTACTGTAGGGAAACCTCAGGTTAGAAAGAGCAGGAATACAGGCAAAATGAATCTCTTACTGAAAAAAATCAAATAAATATAAATCACATTGGTAAGAATGAGCATGCTGTGTTTATTTTTTTATATATATATTCCACACTAAACAAATGTATAATAAGTACCAGATAGCCCAGGTACTACTCTAAGAACTAGGGACACAGGGAACGAACAGACATAGTTCTTACATGGTCTATTGAGGAAGCAATGACTGCCAGACACTGATGCTTCAAGTGCTTTATGTGTATCATCTTTTTTTAAATTATCACAGCAATTGATAAGATTTGAGTACTATCACACTGTACGGATAAAAGAACTTAGGCAGCAACAGGTTAAGTAATTTGCCCAAGATCACATGATAAAGTTAACAAAATCTGAGACATTATAAATTATAGAGTATACCGTGATTTTATGTACTATTAAGGAAATGTGCTGCCTATTAACAATATAAAATGCCCTGAATCAAAAAAGTGATTTCAAAGATATGAAAAACTCTGCTCAATGAAATATGAAAATTTGCAAATGTTTAGAGCTGTAATTTGAATACCAGGTCTCTTTTCCCACAACTTACACCCTTCTGAAACTATAGCATTCGATTATTGACTACTGCTCAATCTTGAGCAAATGATGCATACTTCTGCAGGAGTGCTTAATATTATTGCCAGAAACATACATTGAATGGTGAGGCTAGAAGTGAGGGCAAAATGAGTGAGGGAAGTACTGTTACAGAGGTTCGTCATCAATATAAATATAATTTATATTGCATCAATATAATTTTTATTGCATAAAAATTAGCCAAGAAGAAAATTTAACTATGATCTCCTTACAGACAGAAACATTGTGCTTTAGAAAAAAAACAAAAGTAATCTAGAGAGGTCAAAGCTGAGAAATGGGGTGAGGAAGTTATGACTATGAGAATGGTGAGTTGGGGGAGATGCCATCGGTGGAGTGGGGGAGGTTCTGAGAAAAGACTCTGGAGAGAAAATTAGGGGTCAGAACCTGCAAAGCTTAGTGAAACAAGATTAAGATTATAGTCATATCCTGAGATAATGAGAAGATGTTTAAAACCTTGGGTATGGCATAATCAGATTTGTGTTTGAAGAGAACAGTCATTTTCACTAATTAGTGGAGAAGAAATCTGGGGCTATTGTGTCCTTAGGATTGTGACACTAAAGCCTCACCCAAGAAATGGCATAGTGATTCAGTAATCAAATGCATTGTCAAATGGTAAAGGTAAGATCAAAAATGATCAAAGAATGAAGACAAATATGAAAGATTTTAAAATACGAGTTAAAGAGTTTAGACATTGTTCATTCACTCCACAGCTGCAAGAGTCATTTTGAAACCATGAAGGCAAAACCAAAAAAACTGAAGATGTCTCAGCCCAGATTCCTCTAAACCTCTATGCCCATCTCCAAACTTCTTCCTTTTTTAGTGAAGATAGTAAAGCTATGTTGTTGTGTTATGAACCATGGAGATTGACTTGCAGAACTGGATGAAAGCTAGTGCCATTCACAGAAAAAAACATTGGAAAATGTGTCAGAGTAAAGGAGGGTAAGTATGCAAAAGAGACAGAGAAATGGAAGAGATCCCAGAAGAGTGTCATGTCACGGAAGCCACAGAAAGACGCAATAGCAAGAAGGTGAGAGGTCAACTACTCCCTGGGCTCCTCAGAAGTCAAGTTAGATGGTGTTTGAATTAATTAGGTTTTGAAGTGTAGAGAATCCTAATAACTGTATAAAATATGCCTATTCAATATTTATTCTCTCCATCTTTCCTAACAAAATATACTTTTATTTGGGTAAGCATTATAGCTCCTTTGTAGCAGATTTTGCCAAATAATGGAGTCTGGTGAGAGAGTCTCCTCTGCCACACAGCTTTTAAGGTATTTTTAAAGGCCATGCTCAAATTTGCTCTTGCTCTACCTAGAAACCAGATGAATGGCTGACAGTGAAACAATAATCTTACAACAGTCAGATAATCATGAAGATGAAAGTGACATGCTAAGAATGGAATTGCAGTAAGATGGAGTAACATGGGTCTCTGAGGGTATTATGTAGCCACCATGTCAGCCCTGGACTTCTTGTTACATAAAAACAAACCCCTAAACAAACAATTGGTTTAGACCAGTATTTATTCTGGTTATCAGCTCTGCACCATCTTAAGTGATGCGGTCGTCTTAGGGAGAACCGTTTCATTGTAATAGGATGAAGTTTGACTAGCAGATTAAAGAGGGAGTTACCAGAGATTACATGTTCATAGTAGGGATGGTCTAAGAGAAATAGCTGTGGGAACTGAGAGAGCAAGGGAGTATAGGGAGGGTATTTGTTTTTAATGGGAAAGACGTGGTTTTAAAGTCAATAAAAACAGTTCTGTATAATAAGAAAAGAAGAAGAGAGCTGGTGTGATGCTTATAACGGTCTTTATGGATAAATAATAAATTATGAATATCCTCAATGGAAGGGATGGCATGAACATCACCTGCAACATTAGGGAGAGCTGGAGTTTTGGTGATTGACTGGAAGATTATGGAATTACTAAAAGCAGCAGGTGATGAAAGCCTGAACCAAGGTGATCATGGTGCAACCAGAGAGGAAGAACGGAATTTCAAGGAAATTTCTAGTTCTTAAAATTTCTTCACTACCCACTAAAAATCAACCAGAGGATATTAATTGCTTTCTACTTCTACTCTGACTTCTAGGATCAGCCCTGTCCTTATTTGAGGGGTTCCAAGTCATCCGAGTCTCAATGCTGCCTAGCTTCTCTGTTTTGGTCACTTGGAGGTGAACATGTCCTCCTCTGAGTCCTCTCATCTTATCAGTAAGAATCTGTTTTACCTCTCTGTGTCTCTCTCATTTCTTATCTTGAATTTTATTGATCTATGTTCCTATTTCATCTCTTCCATGAGATGATAAAACCATTAACTACTGGCATCTTTGTTTTTCCATTCTTGTGCATCCCCTACCCCCCTCCCCTGACCCAATCATAGCATAGTGTGGTGCTGCTGGGTTAATACTTGTTTAACCAATTGAACACATGCATGTCAAAGGACACATTGAGAGCCTGGTTTTTATGTAAGAGGAAGAAAGAGAGAAATTATCAAAAATGAATATTAGGCTTTGTAACTGGGAGACCAGATGACAGGTGGTCATCACTGAGAAGAGGGGGAAAACTGAGAATGACAGTTTATGGAGGGAAGATAATGAGTTTCTTTTTGGTTTGGTTGAGTTTGGCAAGACTTTGATGCTAAGTGGGGAACTGAATTTATGACACTGCATTGGATGACTATAGGCAGGGAAGCCCACACTCAAGGAGACAGAGCACCTGGTACCCACTCAGGTAGTTTACCTGCAAATCCAGGTGTGGTTAGACTAATCCCTCAACCTCTCCTAGTCTGATCTCCATCCCCCTTCCAATGGAAATAATGGGGATAGTAAGAAAAAAACACTCTTTATCTCACAGGCAGTAATGAAGAGGAAATAAAATGAGTCCTGTAAAAATACTTTTTAAAACTTCGTATGATTTTTTGTCTGTAAGTTGTTATTATTATGAAATGCTCCAAAAATTATTTTCTGTGAGAAATAGAGTGAGCTCTGAAGCCAGATGCCATCTGTAGTGCTTACTTCATAGAGTTGTTATTAGGATAAAATAAATTAATGCATGTAAATTCCTTACAGCAGTTTTGGGCACATGATGAATACCCAAATAAGAATAAAACACCATGCTCTTTGTTATTTGTATATGGATCTGTGAATGAAATGACAATAGTGGGAAATGCATCATAGAAAGGCTTAATGATTAAATAAGACAAGAAACAATATCTGACTGGGGAAATTTCCTCAACTGGTTATTTGGGAAGAAGCAGATCTCACCCACATGGCATGTTTTCTTAAGAGCCAGTTTAATTAGAGTTCAAAATCACCCATTTTTCTCATGGCTGAGGGAATGGGGTCCTTTTATCTTTTTCTGGAAACTAAGGGAAATGTTTTTCTTCATCTACAAAGAAGGCAAATAAAATGAAACCTGAGATATGGCAGAAGTACTCTGTGCTGTTTTTCCTTTAGCACTAAGAGAATTCAGGGGAAAGGGCTTTACTTTGTGGTTTCTGATTTTATTTTCCAAAATCGATTTCTTTTACAATAGGCAGATTCTTAGGAAACCAAGCAGGGGCTGTGAGCCAAGTGGATGTAGGTGGGAGATAAGAGAGAAAGATGTAGAAAACTGAATGCCAGGAATTCATGACCAGCCCCTTTCTCCTAAGTTTCCCATCTCATTGTGTCATGTCATCTGTAGAAAGAAGTTCTCCTATGCACTGAGAGTTCCTCCAGATTTTGAATCTTCAAAACAATAATTTAGAAGCTTTCAATATGAAATCTCTTGTATTGAAACAGTAATTGAAGATCGACTTGGAGTTAGACTGTCCTTGTGAGCTCTCACCTTCAAACAGGAAAGTTGGCTGGAGTTGTTCCGCTAAATTTAGCCTTTGAATGTGAGGCTAACCAAGTTCCTATGTGGCCAAATGAGTAAGCATTGGCTATAATGACTCGTTTTGTCTGTAGTGATCTTCAGATTCCAATTGGCTTCAGAAAGATACGCCTTTTCAAATTCACTATTTTTCTCACAGCCATTCTGTTGTAATCAAGAGATAACATAAACAGTAACCTTTGCTTGCTTTTATCCAAGGATCAATGTTGTTTAAAAAAAAAAAGGAAAAAGCAAAACTAAATAAAAATAATTTTAGGCAATCATTTCAAGAAGAAAAAGGAGGAGGAGGAGAAGGAGGAGGAGGAGAATAAGGAGCAGGAGAAGTAAAAGAAGGAGAAGAGTTCCCTATTAGCAAGGCACATGCCCAGAACACTTGATTGTTGCAGTACATATGTTTCCTGTTTTGTTTTATAGCTGAATACTTATTTCTCACATGAGATTCCTATGAATGTATTAATTGTTTCAAATTCACTAGTTTTCAAATACAATACTCCAGCCAGCTTCTCCCCTAATGTGATACAATAGTCTCCCTCATCTGTAGGGGATACATTCCAAGACGCCCCAGTGGATACCTGAAGCTATAAATAGTACCAAACCCTATGTATGCTAAGTATTTTTTTTTTTCTGTGCATGCGTTTTTTTTTTCACTTAGAGAAAGTGCTTTACAGCTTCTCTTTGGAGTACTGGAATTGCCAGAATCAGTACTCTTGAGCTTTGGGACCATTATCAAGTAAAATAATGGTTTCTTGAACCTAAGCACTACAATACTGAGATAGTTCTTTGATAACTGAGATGGCTACTAAGTGATTAACGGTCAGAGAGAGTATAGAGCATGGAAACTCTTGGCAAAGGGATGGTTTATGTCCAGGGCAGGATGGAGTGTGACAGCTCAGGATTTCATCACACTACTGAGAATGGCATGTAATTTAAAACTTACGAATTGTTTATTTCTGGAATTTTCACTTAGAATTTTCTGACCTTGGTTGACCACAGGTAATTAAAACAATGGAAGGTGAAATCATGGATAAGGGTAGTGGAACTACTGTAGTTAATTTATGTGTCAACTTAGCTAGGCCACAGTGCTCAGATCTTTGGTCAAATATTATCTATATGTTTCTGTGAAGGTATTTTCTAGATGAGATTAGATTTAAATTGGTAGACTTTGAGTAAAGCAGATTACCCTCCATAACGTTGGTGGACCTCATCTAATCACTTGAAAGCCTTAATATAAAAAAGACTGACTTCTTCAGTGGGAGGGGAATGGTACCAGCAGATAGTCTTTGGACTCAAATTGTGACATCAATAATTCTCCAGTCTCCTGCCTGCTGGTCTGCCCTACAGATTTTGGATATATGGCCTATTGCTTCTTTAAGAAATGTAAGATGGGGTAAATACCCAGTAGAGGGATTACTGGATCATATAAGAAGAAATGAAATATTACCATTTGCAACAACATAGATAGACCTCGAGATAATAATGCTAAGCGAAATAAGCCAGACAGAAAAAGTTGAAAATCACATGTTATTACTTATATGTGGGATATAAACCTAAAAGCAACAAATGAATAGGACAAACAAATAGATACTCATGGACATGGACAATAGACTAGTGGTTACCAGAGGGAAAGGGGGAGTAGGGATGAGGGAGGTAGATGGGTGACAGAAAGAAATCTAACTATAAGAGGTAAACACACAATAAAATATATATGTGCTTTATGTTAAATTATACACCTGAAACTTACTAGATTTCATTAACCAATGTCACTATAAAATATAAATTAATTTTTAAAAAAAAGAAACAAAAGATGGAGTGAGTGAAAGTCGAGCAGCCTGTAGTCACAATGCCAGCCAGAAGCATGTGGCCCTAGGAGCCTGAAGCTTCCAATTCTGAGAGAAATGTGAAACCTGTGAGATCACAGAAGAAGTGACTCACACAAGTCATATGTCATATGACAAGCGGAGGGTGTAGAGGAGGAAAACATTTTTCTTGACTTTCTTAGGGTCCCTGGCTGGGTCTGAAAATTAAGTAATGAACACAGAGCAGGAGAAAAACATACACATTTATTTAACTTTTACTTGACATGGAACCTTCATAAGTAAATGAAAAAACAAAGAAAAAGATGTAAGTATTTTAAAGCTAGGCTTGATAAAGAATGGACAGCTGTGGAGGAAGATGATGATAGGTCAAGGAGTATGAGGGAAGCATAGCCTATATGTTAGTATTTTTCTTGGCATCCCTTCATCTTCTGAGCTAAGGATGCTCTTTCCTTATGGGTAGGGAGGTCACTGTCTCACAGAGAGGGTCTTATGACCTGCCTCAGGGAAGGGAGGAGGTCAGAGTGACCTTCCTGTTACTGCTGTTTTCTCAGACTCCTTCAGCTTAAAATACTCAATATACCAATGTGCTATCTTTTGGGGTAATATGTCCTAACTTCATGAAGGGCTTGGTGCTTACTTGGATATGGGAGAATTTCTGTTTCCTTTTTGCATTGTTGCAGATCAACAACAAGACAGTGACGAGTAAGAGAACAGAGACTAGAAGATGTGGGAGATAAGTGAGCAGAGACAGGAAGAAGAGAGATAGAGGAAATGGAAAGAAAATAGAAAGAGACTCAGGGAGGATGCGGAGGAGAGGGAATGGGGATGTCAATCTCAGAGACACTTTAAAGAATAGACTATTGTATTTGGATCTCTACCATTGACACTCAAAGTTTACCAGCCCCCCTCTTTCTTTAGAGATTTATTTATTTTTTATTATTTAAAATTTTATTTTCTGGTCTCTCTAAGTTAGAAAGAGGGAGGGAATATTTAAATGTGGCTTCTGATCCTCCCTTGGAAAGTCAACAGTCACTCAGGAATGTCTTCCCCAGGGGGCTTCATGTCCTAAGATACAAAAGGTTCCTTCAAAGCTGGTCAGCAAAGCCTCATTTACCCTAAACAGGCAGTTGTGTCCATCCTCCCACAACCACCATCCCCTAATCCCCCTCCCCCCACACACACACACCTGCCACTCACTGCAGGCTCTGGCAGCTCAGGTCACAGAAACTCCAAGACCAGAGAGAAAACAAAATAATGCTCTGCTCTGTTCTTACTGCCAGTAGTAGTAATCCTGAGAAATTAGTCTTTTCTCTCCAGAGAGCTCTCACCCGTGTAGATTCAGAATGTTCCCTTCATGAGAATGGTGGCGGGCCTAGGGTCTGCATTCCAGAGAGATTGCTCCATCATGAAATCAATGGGAGCCTTCTACTGTGAGTACCATATGGAGTAACGCACTCTCTAGAAGAATGCTGCTGTTCTGTGATCAGATCTAAACACTGTAATAAGCATTCAAATACTTTGAAAAGAGCTATGAACTCTTTAGAGAAGCCAGTGAAATGAATAAGAAGGTTATGCTTTTATTTGCCTGAAAAGGGCTTCTTCTTGCTTCAGTTCTTAGTTCTGCTTCTTTTCCAGTCTTTTCTTGTCTTTCTCTCATCCTCTTTTCTTCTCTTTCCTAAGAAGAGCATTCTCTGGGCAAACTAGAAATGCAGTGCTTTTTCAAGGTGTCAATGGTCACCAGAATAGTGTTTTTCACCCTGATTCTCTACACTGAACTCATTTTAAACAAGCCGGTTGGAACTGGTTAAAAAAGTTTGGATTTTAAGCATCTGATCAATGTCACGCTTTGGGCTCCACCAGGGGAGGGAGAGGAGAGCCAGATCCGAGAAAACTGTACTTTAGATCTTTATCAATATCCCTCTCTTCCTCTTAAAACCCTCACAAAATTTACCCTCAAAAGATGTCTACCTTTAATAAAAAGAGAAACATCTCATTTCTGTCCATAACTTTCCCAACTGGTTTGTGTTCACCGAGACTCTCCTATAAAGCTGAGCTGTGCTTTGAAAATTCCAGGTGATCTGTTTCATTTCACCCTGTGTACTAACCATTTGTTCCTTCTGTGGTAGGCTGAGGACTCCTCTGGAATCCTTTTCAGAATGCTATTCTGGTTTCTTCCTAGACTGCTGATTTGGCTGTGTGCATGTGTTTGTGTGTGTGTGCATTTGCACGTGTGTGCACGTACACAGACATGCGTGTTCACACAGCATCTATTGTGTACGTACCTGATAAAAGTCTTCTATCAAAGCATTACTGAAGTACTGATTAAATTGCTCTGTTCTTTTTAATTTTTTCAAAAGAATTTTTGTTTCTGACACAGTAAGAATTAGAATATTTCAATTTTCATTGAAAAAAAGAATTCATGGTCCAAACTACTTGTATTGGGTTTCTAAAAGGCCAAGAAGCACACTTAAATTTGATGCTTAAGAGCTCAGTTCTTCTTCAGAACAAAGGAACTCTGGGTTTATACACTTCTATAGGCCAATTTTAGTAAGTTCAGTCTTTCCATTAACCCCTGGCAGCCATAATGACTTCCTCTTACCAGTTAATTAACAAATACTGGTGTGCCACCAAATGGATTCCTGAGAGTGTCTTTGGTGTGGTCCCAGGTCTGCTAAAATGAAGTGTGAACCCCTCTTTTGTTCTTCCCATCACTTTTCTTATGGGCTCACAGCACTTTGAATCTCAAATGAGCTGCCTAATTAATCTCTATGACTCTCCTGTGGGATGGGAAGGGTCTGTCCATTATCTTCACTTTGCAGATAGTAACAATTTATAAGGCTTGGCTGAGGTCACAGGAGAATTAGCGTCTGACCCAGAATAAAATTTCAAGTTCCTAAACCCCTCTTCTCTTATCCCGTTCCCTAGACAACATCATTTCATTCTGTCGTTATAAAATTAATAAATGCAGTGGGGCCTTATTGTGTTGTAATGAACTACTGTTTGATGAATGCAACCTAGCAGCTAGGGGAGCTTTTAAAAAATGCACAGTCTGAAAAGGTACTAAAACATGTTTATATTTAGAAGATATCTTACAGAATAGTTTTTAAACCCTATGCATGAATCTGTCTCCATGAAAACAAAGTCATTTATATACAAGAACCACCAAACATCTCCTCCACTCACCAGCCCTTCCCTCCAGGTATTCCTGTGCCAGGTCCAGATAACATGTCAGCCCTCAGGTGTTTCTTGCTAATGAACTGTGGGTGAAATGTTTTGAACTCGCTGGGCTGTGGTGATTGCAAATGAGATTACCTGCATGTAAGTTTTCTTGTGTGGTTTTGTTTGATCTCTTTCTCAATGTGGTTAATGGTTTTGTTATGGCAAGAATCATCTTTTCTCATGTCACAGTAGGAAACATCTTAATAGCATTGTGTGGATGAAGTACAGGTCTCCATTTTTTTAGAACTAGGTATTTGACAGGAAAGGGTATAAATCTGAGTTGTATTCATTCAATTCAACAAGCATTCATTAAGCACTATATAATGACCAGCCAATGCCAGGGGTTATGAATGGGATCATAGGCCGACAAGTTTTCCAGAGTGACTTTGGGCTGACCTTTCCCATGTGCCTATGTGAAAAATCAGAAGGGCGATGATGATCTCTTGATTCCCTCTAGCTCAAATGTCCAGGACACTATGATCACTTCAGACATGTTTATATTTTTGATGTTTAGTTGACAGAGACACCTAAGGCGAGACTCTCCACCCTCTCTGTTAACAAGTAAACAAGTTCTTAAACAGATTATGGGAACTAAGGAGTAATTAGATTAGTTCTGTAAAGTCACTAGAATGGAATCCAAGGGTGGACCCTTTGGGAAAGGGAGAGTTCTTTGATAATGCAAACACATTCTTTGGATTCTGGGTTCCATCTGGGTTTCTGGGTGGCAGAGTGAGGAGCTGGCTTTGGAGCTGTGGAGCTGAGTGTGGAGGACATATCTGACCCGATTAACTGTTATCAATCAGGACTATCTGGGTAGTCCTGATAATTCTGGGTTTAGTTGCATCTGCTTGAAGAATGAAAATAATTTTAATACAGAGATCATCCTATTCTATACCTCCAAGCTTATTATCAACCTGCAACATTAAAAAGCTTTACAATTATTATTAATGTATTTGAATTGATTATCAAAGAAATAAACATTCTTTGCATTTAGGAAATTACAACCAATAAGAGGCTTTCCATTTATTATGCATTTAACTTCTAAGACATGATAAATAGCTCTCCTGATAATTATCAAAGTTGAATGTTTATGAAAAAACACCTTCTCCATAAATTTAAAAAACTGCATATCCTTACAAGTGAATCATATCTCAAAATTGAGAAATCATTACAAACATTTATTGACTATTTAAAGCTAAGAAATGGTAAACAGAAATGTTTCTTTCATTAGCACTGAGCAATCACTGCCACCCCCCTCCCTCCCAAGTCTGCTGTTTCCTTTGATGAATTGGATGATTATTTCAAACAATATCATTTCACAAATAGACATTAACATGAATGATGATGGTATGCCACTTCCATGAAATTGCATTCAGGAGGTATGTGTATGACAGCTCATATGTAGTCTTTAGGCCTGTATTTATGCAACAAGAAAATAGGCTTTCTTCAATGGATCACTTCATCAGAGATGGCTTACCTAACCAAAAAACATCCTCCTGTCAAAATTGGCAGGCATTCCCATGCATAACTAACCCATATTCTCATGGGAACTGAAAGATATGATTAATCAGTTGAAAACAGTTAATTTCTTTAGTATGTCAAACTAGAGAACAAGCCCCAAGGTTTAAGTTTTACAGGAGACCATGTTTTTTTGACATTAAAAAAAAAAAGATATTTTAAAAGAGAGAAAAGATAATCAATAACATTTTTGATGAGGAGACTCATAGAAATTGAAAGTTCTGAGAATATCAAGGTCAACCCATTACTTTACATGAGAAAAGCGAAGCTCAGAGGTGATACTGTTTAGCAAGTTTACAGAGTGAAATGAAACTTAACAGATCCTTATTACTACTTGTTGGTGCTTGCGGAGGCTATGGAGAGGTTGTCACCCAGGCTTTCCAACTGGCATCAGAAGATGGCATCTCCCAGATAGTGTCACCATGGTCGGGGTCTTGCCCTCAGCTTTGAACTGGAAAAACAAGTCTGTCAATATTCACATGATTATTTGGATTCAGGGGAACTGATGTAAATGTCAAAATATTAATTAATATAAATGGAAATATTGTGACTGTTCCTGTCTTCTACATAGAGCACTCCCATTCTTATATCACCCGTATGACAGGAGACATCTTTATATTGCCTCAGATACTGAGTAAATCAGAAGGTTGTTAAGTGAGCACAGAAAGGAATGAGGAAGAGAATGGTATCAAAGGCATGACCTCTAGTCACCCCGATTTTACCACTGAGAGAACTGCTTTAGTTATGGATTAGACTGATCACATCACTCTCTCTTTTCTCTGAATAAATTCTGGAAAAATTCTGGCTCTCTAGATTTCCTTCATCAATTACCCAGGCTTCCCCTCCACACACACAATTTCTAGATAAAGTTTAATAAAACTGATTCGGTTTTATTAGATTGAATTTTATTCACATTTTTATTCTCTCCTTGAAACCAATCACCTTGTTTAGAGCTCTGGGTGTTGTCTTGGTCAGGGTTCTTTCAGGACATTGTTTCTTCTGCTTGTCTGGCCATTTCCCAAAGAAAGGGGTATAAGGACCCACCTTCCTCAAATTCCTGAGACATCAGACCTGCACGCAGTGTATGCCACTGCTGTTGCAACTGCTGGGAACAGATTAGAGGAGTGTTGCCCCTCTGTCTCCACAAGAAGAGACACTCCTAAGTCCCATGGTTGCTGGGTAATGCCAACATCTTTCTCTATTGCTGGCCTGTGCTGTGCCCTGCTGGAGTGGGAGATGATTTCTATCTCTGCACCCCTCTTGGCTAAGGGTTCTTTCCTTTCTTCCTGATAGGGTTGCTGGACGACAGGAGGCAGAATTAAAACTTGCTTGCATTTTTATTCATATTCGGTGTTTTACTCCCTAGAGATATCATCAGCCATCAGACTTAGAAATATAATCAGTCATCAGAATTACACAAGTATGTGTTAAACATTTCAGTCACTTATTAGCAGATAATTTCTTGTTTTATTATCAAATATAGCAAATTATATTCATCATATCTACTTTTCATTACTTTTTCTTAGCAGGCAGCCTCAGGGCAATTCCACAGGTGGTGGGGATTGAAGAACATCTGACCACTTGCCTTGGGAGGGCCCTAATGAATCCAGTGGTTTTGGAAATGGAAAGGAAGAGAGGGCAGCAAATTGTATGGTCAACTAATTGGACATTGGGGACAAGGGAGAAGACAATATCAAAATGATTATGGAAACAATGACCAAGAGAAGGGTTTTATGGTAAAAGAAAACTCTGAGAAGTAAAAGAGAGCTTATTAAGTGTTTACAGCTATTTCCTGAGCTAGACTGCAATTTCTCTGTTAGCAGGGAAGCTGTCTTTCAAGCCATACAAAGGGATGTCAGGTGGGTTTTGGCCATGATAGCAATTTATAAGGAATGCCAAAACATCTTAGGACATATTGTGATGGAGAAGTTTTATTCCCCACAACTTCTCTTTGAAAGATTCCTGTACATGATTAGAAGTAAATTTGGATAAAGTTCCTTGTGTTGGTTATGGAAGCACTTCCTTTAAGAAGAATGCTTGAGTGATAACATTTAATAGTTAAATACTCTCATAACTTAAGGGTTTTTGTTCCATTAAGTGGGCTTACAAGTGTGAGGATTTCAAGTGCTCCGACAGTAAAGGTGGCCCAAGCACTATCTCAGTGGTACTTTCTTCTTCTGTTTCTGTCCTTCACTGTTCAGTATTCAGCTTCTCTTAATCCATGTTTAACAAACCTTTTTAGCCCAAGAGACCAAATTGTTAGCCTAACATGGTGCTCAAATGTTTTCATATGGACTTTCACTTCCTTTGTCTGTCCTATCAGGCCTTTCAACTAAAAATCCATAATCAATGTTGATCGACAATAAATTAAACTTTAGAAAAACACTAACTTTATTTTTATTAGCTTTAAAAACAGAACTTGTGACAATTAATCACAAAGACTCCAAAAAATTACATTCTGCTTTTGTCGTCTTGATAGGACAAGGAATGTTTAAATGTCCTCAAAATACTGGATAGCCAAAGTTGGCAAGTAACACACTACAACAAACTATGGACTGTCACTCAAGCACACTAAATATGGAATATACATATGTAAATTACTGACCGATTTGAAGAACAATGAATATTCACTATAATTTATAGTACCAGAAAAGTAACGTGCCCTAAAACATAACACGAGATCATAAACATGTTCAGATAAAATAATCAATTCAACTCCTAGGTTCAATTTAGACAGAATGACAGAGAAACTTTAACCTGAATGATATATACAAAACAGCAGAAATGAGAAATGTAAATTTATACTCACTGCAGCCCCAATTTGGGCCGAGAAGCAGCTGGAATAGTATGACACAATAACAGGTTAAAGCTGCCTTCATCTCTCCTTAGTCCTCAGTTTGAGTTGGGAAGATTAGTGACTAAATAGATATAAATCTTCCATTATGACATGAATGTGTTTACAGGACATGATTTTGTTTCAAAAGCAAATGTAGGTTTACAATATACCCTTGTTTAAATGGGCAGAGATATTTTGACTCGGGCCAATAAATATCAATAATAAATACATCAAATAAATATGCCATAGAATATGGTAAAATATGGCACCTAAGAACTCAGGCTTCCTGACTAGGAATCCTGACCCTACCACTTGCTAGTGATATCATTTATGTAATGTGGGGCAATTTCATTAACCTTTCTCAGTTTTCTTATCTTTCCAAGGGGGAAGTTCATACTCACCTCATGGAGTTGTTTGAGAGTTAAATGAGTGTAATACACACATGGCTGTTAATTCCCACCACATAGTAATTGCTCAATAATGCCTGTTATCGAATGTGTTCATTAAATAACAACTGGATACTTATCCTCATCCATCTTTATCTATCCTCAACATAGTGCACATAGTATTTTAGAATTCACATGATCACATTCCTTGTTATAGTAGTCTTAAGAAATAGGCAAGAGATTATGATCCTTTTTAAACAGTAGATCAAATTGATGATAAGGAAGCTTAAATGACTTGCTCAAGGTACATATAATTTGGTCTTCTATAATTGAGCCAAGTGATATTTTCCCCATTATATTTTTAAAATAACAGTTCATTAATCTATGTGAATGCCTATCCCATAGAACTTTAGAAAGTACAACAAAATAGGGTGAAAAATTAAAAGCTAAAGACTGTATATTGATACACAAACCCAGGTCTGTGAGATTTAAAAACCTCTATTTTTGAAAATTAAGAAATATGACAAAAACCACAAAACTTTTAGAGATTCCTTTACAAGAGATTCTGGTAAGTTTTAGGGGGTTTTTACACAAATTAGAAAAAAGCACCCTTCCGAGACTATACTGGGATATGTGGTAATGAATATGCCAACATATAGGGTTTATAAGGTAAACCTTGTCCCATGGAATATGGCTCAGTGGTATGCTGCTCAGCACATATTACACTGTAGGCAGCAGCCCTCAGCTCATTCCCATCTAAAAGAGGGAGCTGCCCAGAGGAGCTGCCCACCCCAAAAACCACAGTCTTGTATAAAAATGGACCTACTAATTTCTAGTTGATGCCACCAATAGCAAAGTTTATTAAAAGTTTTGCAGTGGCAAAAAAAAAAAAAAGTTATGCAGTGGTTTATTGTTGACTTTACATATTATTTCTTGGTTATGTCTTATTAAAAATATTAATAAAATGCTTTAAAATTGACCTTGCCTTATAGTAATTTTGGGTGAGCTGGACTTATAATTTTTCATGACTTTTTAAAACTCTGTGCAAACACTAAAATGATTTCTGTATCGATCATGACTTTTCCTTTCTTCTTATATTCCTCCCTCCCTCCCTCCCTGCCTCCCTCCCTGCTTCCCTTCCTTCCTTCCTTCCTTCCTTCCTTCCTTCCTTCCTTCCTTCCTTCCTTCCTTCCTTTGTTCTTTCTAGAATTGAGAATGTTAACTTTTGACTATTTTTTTTATTATGAAGAGATCTGTTTTATTTTTACAGCTCTCAAAACTTCTTTTATTTAAACTAATATTAATCATGAAGCATTTTTAATTACATTAAAATTTATTATGGAAATTTCACGTACTAGTCACCCAACTTTAAATATTAACTTGAGGACAGTCTTATTTAATTTGTAACCCTACTTTGCACTCCCTTTCCTGATTATTTTGAAGCAAATAACATATGTTGTATTATTTCTTCATAACTATTTCAAAATGCATCTCTGAAAGATAAGAACCTTTCATAATCTAATTACCATTATCACACTCAAAAATTAACTAATTCCTCACAAGTATTAGATATCCAGTTAGTGTTAAATTTTCCTGATTCTCTTTTTCTCCCTCATTGTTTGTTTGATTCAGGATTTCCATAAAGGTTTATATATTGCAATTGGCTGACTTATCTCTCATATCTCTTTTATTTAATATAGAACCCTTTCTTTTTTCATTGCATTTTATTTGCTGAAGGAATTGAACTATTTGCTGCCTACTCATTGTATAATTCTTTTGGATCATGTATTTTCTGTAAATTGGTAGTTAGACCTAGATTTTTTTAATGAGATTTGAATTATATTTTTATTTTATTTTATTTTATTTTTAAGTGAAAACTTCCAATAGGCAGTATTATATATTTCTATCAGGAAACACATTATGCCTAGCCATTGTTCTTTTTGTAAAGATAGCTGCCATTAATAATCTGCCTACAATAGATTAAAAATAATTTAAGGGTTATAAAATGGTGATACCTTAACTTGATCATTCTTTTCTTATTCATTGTCTATAATGTGTATTATTATTCAATTACCTCGAGGGAGGATATTTATAGAAAAGGCAATATGAGTTTCTGGTTATGTCTTATTTCCTAGTTTTCAAAACAATGAGTTGCTTTTTTAGCATCCTCTAAATATGACCATTGAGATTTAAGTACTTTATAAACATGTGAATTAACATTTTTTATATACTTCAATGTATTGTATTCATTAAACTTAAAAATATGTTCAAATTCACCCATTGTTGCTAGTGAAAGCCTCTCGAAGCTAGCTCCCAAATTTTTTGGTCAGGAGTCTAGTAATCTTTGCTAGATTCTTGATTTCTGGTACTAGACTAGCCCTCTAGCCAATTAGACAATTAGAAAAACTATACTAAATACATGTTTTTAAGACCAAAAGTAGTATGGGACTATAATCCATGACAGAAAACATACGAATGAGGGGATCCCTGATGGCTTGGCTTTTGCCTGAATGAATCTTCTGGATCATGGCCCAGAAGGGGGATCCCAAACGGAGTGTGAGGTCTCACTGAGATAAGATGATAGAGATCAGAGTTCAGGGAGGCTGAGATTGCTGGTTCAAAGGTAATTTTATATTTCATAGGTAATGTATATTTGGAATTTGTGGGGCATAATACTAGAGAGCAGGGAGCTACGTAGAGAAAGAGTTCCAGAATCTATTTTGAGTTTCTCATGAGACTTTGTCTGAATGTTAGTCTGAACTAATAGTAAGGTATTAGTAAGGTAAAGAACAACTATTAAAAAAATTAACTATCAGGGAACTACAAAGTGAAACAAAACAAAAACAAAACTACTGAGATTCATGAGGTAGAAGATATTTGAGATCCATATAGCCTGAGTAGAAAGACCTTGTTGAACAACCAAGGTTGTTCAGTAGAGGCTCCGGAAAGCCATACTTTAGGATTAAGGCTAAACTAGCCTTGAGAAAAAGCTACTCTGATTCTACTCTAATAAAGCATAAAGAGACCCCTAATGCATTGTAATGGTCAAGCTAGTACTCAAACAAATTAACTGCCTTCCAGATCAAAGCTCTTGAAAGGAAGGCAGAAATCCAGACACTGAACAATATGGATGATGCCAACCATCCAGTTAAAATTACTGGATATGTGGAGAAACAGAGCATGTGGTCCACAACCAGAACAATCAATAGAAACAGAGCTCTGCCTTCCTAATTATCAAACCTAAAGATTTCAGTTAAGTGATCTTTCTACTTGCCACTTTGTTGCATGATGCCTGTGATTCCTCCTCTTTGCCCTTGGCTTCTGTAACACCAGATGTGCCTAGTTACCTATTACTTCTACCATCTCTTTTTCTCACTCCCCTTTACTGGCTTTTAGGTCGGCTTTATTCCTAAGTCTTAGCCTTTTTCATGTCTTTTATTTCTTTTGCCTTTTTCTGACTTATACTACAAGTTCTCTTAGTCTCATTTATTCCCATGTCTTCAACTAAAAACTTGTTTTTCAAAAGTTTCTGCTTTTATAATAATAAAAAATTATAGGAATTATTATAATTATTATGTCTATATGCATTAAACTTCATTAAATGTTGTTATATATATTATTTCCTTTGATTTTCATGCAACTCCTGTGTGATAGAAAACTTAGGAACTCCTCACTAACAAAGAAGGAAATGAAAACTCAACGAGATTAAGGTATTTGCTCAAGGTCACCTGTCTGCGAAGTGGTTTGGCACAGTCTAGAACCTAGGATTTCTGTCTCTTCATATCATGTTCTTTTCAAGTCTTTTGTTTCCTAGTGTGTATCTTTCACACCCCACAAGGACTAAGAAGAACATGGTGAGTTAACATAGTCAACAATCATCACACATGATGCTAAGAAATTGGCTGAGCAGTTCATTTAATTTTGAAAGAGAAAAGTCTCCTTTTTGGGCAAGGATGTGTAGACAGTTTCTTTGAGTAATGTCTTTAAATGGTCTGAGGCAAAGCCTGTCAGGTGATTCATACATCACATTGACATTCCAAAGAGTCAGATTGCACAATGTGCTTTTGACTTTCTTCCTCTGAGCAATTTGAACTATTTGTGCTCACATGTCCTATCATGGAGTTAGGTGCCAATGTTCAGTTTCATTTTAGACTAGGATTCTTATCTGTGTGGAAACAGGCAGGACAGTCCAGGTTAACTACAGTATCAGGCCTTGGTTGCTTACATTTTGAACTCATTGGTATTCACTTTCTTTATAGGGAGTACAGTGCCTTACATAACAGGCGTTTGTCAATGTTGATGATAGCTTCCTTATATAGTTCATGTCCTATCATGGTGGTTAGGAATGTTACACACATTTTCTTCCCTTAACTCAGGAATGTCTAATATGCTCTTTGATGTAAACCCATAGTTTCTGTTTTGGTATCTGACATAGAAAGTCAAATCAGTGGACACATTCTGATTTTTCTCAATTTGCCTTAGCACATTCAAATATCAAACTCTGGTCCTCAGGAAAAAAAGTGTACCTCGCCCTACCTCCTGCACACAACACACACGCAAATAAATAAACAAAAATTACCCTGAGAAGACTAAATTTTCATTAAAGCTCTTTTCTGTCCTGATCCATTTTTTCATTCACAATGTAAAAGTATTGAGGCAAAACTTATTTTAAAGTAACTTGATAACAATATTTTAAAATGCTGTGTCTGTTATATGTATGAATCTAACACACATCTTTTCTATTCTTCAGAGTAGCACATGTGATTGTTTGCTTAAATTTTGCATAATAACAAATTAAACCTGTATTGTTTTTAAAGAAGAAACATTTCATATTTATAGATAATAGCATTTTAAAATGCTGTAAAATTTATGTATTAATGTCCTGTGCGTATGATGCTTATTTTAGTAGGGAGAAAATGTTATTTTGTAACTTCATGTTCTTTTTTCTGTATAAAAAATATATACTTGTTACCAGAAAGAGAAAGTAAGGATTAAATGAGTAAAGATAAGGAGTAAATTTATAGTGTCATTTCCAAATTCCTTTTGCCTGTGTGCCTATATCATACAGATATATCACTACAATAAAAGCATTAGTTTGTGTTGTTTTCTGAGTTCTGGGTTACGTTTGTCTCACATTTTCTCATCCCAGGAATATATTCAATGCTACGCAGTTTTAAGTATTTCTGTTTTCCTAATGTATAATCACATACCACATCAGTAGACTGTGCTTGGTGATAGGCTGTAATTCCTTTGGTAAACAGCCTAAACAAGTAAAGTTCTATATGTTCCTTTACCACCTTGAAGCAATTAGGTTTAAAATGAAATCTTAGAGTTGGTTTGAAGAAACTGGAAGCAAGATAGGGTTTTGTCAACCTATGTTTCTAGAAAATATACAGTCTTGACTTCACTAGAAAAGGTATCTATATCAGTGGTTTAATAAATAGATTAAAGTATTTTTGTTTGCCGGGTGGCTCAGAATTTAAAGTTGAAACTGGTAATAAAATAGCATGGAGCCACAAATTTTCCTTTCTTCCTTCCTTTCTTTATTCTTTCCTTCCTTCCTTCCTTCCTTCCTTCCTTCCTTCCTTCCTTCCTTCCTTCCTTCCTTCCTTTGTTTCCCTTTTTTTTTTTTTTTTGGTGAGAATTCATTTAATACATTAAAATGAGCTAGAGGATTTACAGTGCAAAAAGAACAATGTGCAAAAGAACTAAGTTTAGGCAGCATGGTTATTGAAAGCAGTAGAAATTTTAAGTTAATGAAGTTTTCTCAATGTCTCTCAGTTCTCAATACTACTTTTCTTCTAACTTCTTTATATTTGTTCAGACTTTATGCTGTCCAACGTTTCTGCCTCCAGAGAGTACAGAGATGTGATAATAAAAATCTCTCAGCTATATCCTCAAGACATTTTCTTTAATTCTTAAACTGAGATTCTCCAAGACCTATGGCAGCACCAGCACACGTGGAAACTTTTCCTTCTGCAACAGTAAGGACTGCATTTCTTGATAGTGCCTGCTTAGAGCTAAGAACTTGGTGGCTGCTCTGGTAATTCTGCATGGGTGTATTATTATCCCCATTTTATAAATGAAGAAACTGAGGTTCATATAATATAATTTGCCAAAAATTAGAAAGCAAATTTTAACAATCTTCAAAACCAATTCTTTTTCTTTTTTAATAATCTGCCTGTCTGGTTATTCTACATTTTTAAAAAGGTGGTTTCTCATGTTCATTAGTGGCAAGAATACTGATTCTAAGTCCCATGAATATTTAAATCTGATTTGTATTAAGTCAGTTATTTAGCATATGCAAATTGTGTTAAGATATTCCATTCAAATGGAGATAATAAGGGCTCAGAACCAGAAATCAAAAAATGGGGTGGCGCTGTCAGTATCCATAGCTGCTTGACTATGTTCTGTCCTTGTATAAGCCTCTGAGGTTTTTGTGACATAGTTTCTTTATCTGTATAATAAAGGAATTAGATAACATAATCTCTGCGATCCTCCATTGCTAAATATCTGTGATTCTATATTGCATCATTTGGCTAAAATGCATGCTCTCTTTCAATGTCTACTGCTTGTCTACCTCACAATCCACAAGATAGAATAGAAACAAATTTGAGTTAAGCAATATAGTATGGACTATGAGGATTGACCCATGGTGGGCATAAGAACTGACTTTTAAAGGGTGGCCCCAGAGAGAACTTCATTTGCCCTAGGGAATCTGTTTGGGGATGACAGATGACACTGGGACATAAGGGTTTTACTTTGCTGCCTCTAAAACTCTATCAAAAATAGATTATATAAGTTCTTCTTTCTGATTTTTGGAAGAATTTATATAATGGAAATTTAAGCTATTTCAAAGTAATAGATTATTGAAAAACTCCTCTCAATGCTGAAAAATTAATTGCATTTAAATTTTTAGTACCTATTTTATTCCCTTTTAATATATTGATGTCAAATAAATATGTAGATTTTAAAGTAAATGTGATAAAATATTTAAGTATTTTAGTTTTCTAAAAGTATATATAAATAACTATAACCTATATATATATCGTTCAATTTCAAAATCTGTTTTGATTCAATTACTTAAGTACAAATGGGGGTCTTACTCAAATAGGAATTTTGTAATGTTTGCAGCAAGACTGCAAAGATATATTTACATTTCAGTCCCCCAATTCCAGTAACAGAATAGATGAGGCTAAACTATACTATGGTAACCAACTCCAAAATCATAATTGGCATAACACAAATTTTTGTGTCTCACTCATGTCCCAGTCTGATGTGGTTCAGGTAGCTGTCTCCCAGGTATGTATTAGGGACCCAGGATTCTGTGCCCTAAAATATGTGGGAAAGAAAAAAACAGAGAAAGGTACAGAAATTTTTGTACTCAGGCTAGAAGGTGGCTTCTGCCACATCCCATTGGTCAAGATCTGGTCACATGGCATCACACTATAAGAGAGGCTGGATAACGTAGTTTTTTGTTGACTTGAGGAGAAAAATGAGACAAGATTTGATGAAAATATGCCTGCTACAACTCCTTATTCAAATTAGCATGATATTCCTTGGCAAAAACTCCCAAGACGATACGAATAATTTTTTTCTCTATGGGTACAAAATCAAAGAAAAACAAAAGAATTAAAATCATCTAACAAGATGACAAGAATACTATAAAATGTTCATTCAATGACAATGAAAATTTCTCTCAGTGAACTCAAGGTAAACAGAACTGGCTCCTGAAATTCAACAGACGGCACTGACATCAATTCGTCTTTGGGTGTACCACTTTAAAAAAAAAATGTCATGCTCCAGACTGGGGAAGACTTTAGAAGGCACATGACTTGGTTTCTTCTAAATATATTTTCAAGGAAAAACTAATAAATGGAGGGTGACTGATATATTACATATACTTAATATATTAACCAAATGTAATTGTGGATCTTATTTGGATTTTGATTCAAGCAAATCATTAAAAATGTGATATTTATGGGACTTTTAAGAGTTGCATACTAATCGATATTTGATGATATTAAGTAATTATTATTAATTTTTAGATGTGATATTATGATTATTTATAATAATATTTAATATATTTCAGAAATACATACTGAAATATTTAAAAATGGAATGATATGATGACTAGAATTTTCTTCAAAATAATAAGGGAGGCAAGTGAGTGGTGTAGAAATGAAACCAGAATAAATTTGAAATGGTAATTTTTGAAGTTTAGGTATCGGTACGTGTATATGAAGATTTTAAAGGTGGTCAAAAGGTATAAACTTCAAGTTATAAGATAAATAATCACCAGGGATGTACTATACGACATGATGACTATGGCTAACACTGCTGTATGATATATATGAAAGTTATTAAGAGTAAATCCTGAGTAACAAGGCATCACAAGAAAAATACTTTTTTTTTCTTTTTCTTGTTATTGTATCTTTATAAGATAATGGATGCAAACTAAACAGTGCAATAATCTTTTTACAATATATTTAGGTCAAACTATTATACTGCACACTTTAAACTTATATAGTGATGTCTGTCAATTATATCTCAAAACTGGAAAAAAAAGTTTATTTTGTCTACTTTGTTCATGATTGCTATTTCCCACAATACAAAATTAAAACAACTTCCTCAAAATATAACACTTCATTATCAGAGGACTAATTTTTTTTTACTCTTGATTCATTGCCTCATTTTTATAACTATATTTTTCTTCCTGCTTACTCTGTTTTTTTGTGTGTGTTTTGATCTTTCACATCAACTATGATTTTATCAAGCTCATTTTAAATAATTTTGTTAGAAAACAAAGCTGTTGCAAAAATGAGTGCATGCAGCAGAACAACACGGAAGTTGGACCCATACTGAAGCTACCCAGTGCAAAGAATCAATGCTGTCCTCAGAATCTTAAGGTCAGAAAGTGATGTGTTTATTCGCTGCCAGGATAGACTCAGTAGACGTGGCCAATTAAAAAAATTATTCCTTCTCTTTTAACTTCTTAAACAACTCCTTTGAATTTTCATAATTGCTCAAAAAGATTAAGTTCTCTTATAACAAAGTGTCATTTTCTAGAAAGACTGTAGCTTAGCAAACTTGAGAGAACCACCATACCAAAAAACAAACAAACAAAAACCTTTTATTCCTGATCTAGCAAATTGAGACATTTCAATTAAGATGAGAACTTTTTTTTCTCAAGGTATTTTTGGTCTTATTCTCAGTCCTGAAGTTCTTGAGAGTTAGCTACTGTCTATTACTTGGAACATTCTCAGTACAGAATCCAACAGCCTCTTCCATAGTAAGCTCTGTAGGCCCAATTAGGACCAACTATTGACTTCTTAAAGAAGTCAGTCACTGTTTTTGTTTTTGTTTTTGTTTTTGTTTTTTTGATCTACAGCTCTCCTTATAAAAGGAATAAAGCTTTATTTTTTACATTTTGGGTGGAAAAATATGATTTATGAAGTTATAGTCCATAGTTTAAATCAGACCAAGTATTATCTCTTTTCCTTTCAAAGGTGAATTTCTCTCTCTCTCTCTTAAAGTGATCTGGTTCCTAATGGGTAGCACCTGATTATTGTATTGTATTTTCACACCCTTTAATTGAAACAAATTATACTTTGAAGATGAAGAAAACTATTCTGAAGACATTTCTGTATAGTGAATATGTCTTTCAGTATTCTGTGATCCTTTCCAGTTGGATTTCCATTGTTTCTTCAATATTAATTTTTGTCAGAAAAGAAAATTCTCTATGATCTGGTCATTCTGAATGTCTAGTTCAGGCTTTTCTTATTATACTTGTCTACTCAGTAAAATGACCTCTAGTGTGCTATAGTTATTCTATGTCTTGTAATAAGCTTTGAAGATGCCCTTGTGAACTATTAAAGTTTGGAGTTTCACTTGGAAAATAATGCCAGTATTAATTCAAGGAACTTGGAAGAAACCAATTAGCTTTCTCAAATCGACAATTCAGATTTGCAGGTAGTGTTCAGGGAATTCTTGATAATGAACACTTAGCAATATTGATTTAGAAAACTCCCAATATTACTTTGAACAAATCCCATTGGCTCAATAGATAGGGAAGTCAAACTAAATTTGGCAACCGCTCAAACAGCAAGAGGAATGGAGGTTGTTCTATGTACATGCTAAACTTTTCAGAGACCTTAGCCAGTCACATAAAAAGTATCTACTGAGTTTTCATTTTTCAAATAAATACATAAGACAAAAACACACAGTTCCAGCCCCACAGAAATATTGCTATATGGCGTATAAAAATTGCAAAATCATATTATAGAGTGCCTGGATGCTTACGTGTCAAAGGAAGAAAGAGTTAAAAATAATGGTTGATGAGAAAAATGGTGGAGTAAAATACCTATGACGGGCAGTATTGAGATAGATATTTTAATAATGAGAGCATTTTTTGAAACTTTGCAATTGAAACCTGAGTGAATGTGTGATTAAGTCCATCGTCAGACATCACCTTTCTTTTTTTCTGTATGACAAAAGGGTCAGTTTCTCCTGAAGGACATCTCCATTTTAAAAATGGAGGATCAGAGGCAGTGAGAAACTGCAAGGTTTTCATCCACCCTTGTGAGGTTCACTCAAGCATCAGAACTTTGGGAAATGATCTCCCATTGAATGTTTCACAAGCATTCATAGTTGCCTAAGGTTAAATAATTTGAAAAATTTTTTTGTTATGTATATATGGTTTGTTATATCCTAGTGGCTTCACTTCTTTGATCAAACACTCACTGAATTTCCAGTTCTCTCTTCTAAAACTCTGCATTCACTTTCTACCTGGCATTGTTTCTTGACCCTGAATACCACTCTGGGAATAAGCATTGATTTCTTTGGTTAATCAGTCAGAAGAATTAACTGAACAATTGTCATATGCCAGGCACAGAGACACAAAGATGAATCTTGAAGGAGCTCTACTGAGAGACAGACACATAAAGAGAGATATGTACTATGAAACTGCTAAAGCTTGAGGTTTTTTTTTTTTATTTATCATCTTTTTTTTTTTTATTATCAGTTTCAAGTATACAGTACATTGGTTAGACATTTATATAGTTTATGAAACTATCCCCCTGTTTACTATATCTTCCGTCTGGTTCTACACTTAGCCATTACGTTACTGACGACTGCATTTCCTGTGCCATGCTTCCCATCCCTATGATCATCTACCAACTACTAATTTGTACTTCTTTAACCCTTCACCACTTTCTCCTAGCTCTGCCAACCCCTCCCCTCTGGCCATCACCAGATTGCCCTCTATATTCATGAGTCTGTTTTCGATTAGTTTGTTCTTTTTGTATCATAGGTTCCGCATATAAGTAAAATCATATGATATTTAACTTTTTTTGTTTAATATTTTGTTCAGCATAATAACTTCTAGGTCCATGATTTCATTTTTTTATGGTCAAGTAACATTACATTGTATATATGAACCATAACTTCTTTATCCAATCATCTGTTGATGGGCATTTAGGTTTCTTCCACACCTTGGCTAATGTAAACTGTGCTGCCATGAACATAAGTGTTTTCTTTGGATAAATATCCAGAAGTGCAATTTGTTGGGTCAAAAGGTAGATCCATTTTAATTTTTTGAGGAAACTTCAGACTGTTTTCCATAGTGGCTATACCAATTTGCAATCCCACCAACAGTGTAGGATGATTCTCTTTTCTCCACATCTTTGCCAACACTTGTTCTTTGATTTATTGATAATATGAAGCTTGAATTTTATACCTCTTTACCTGAAAGGGCCTCTTCCAAAGCCTTGTGGTAACTGGTGTTTCTTCTTTCTTTTTAAAACAGGGTTATTTAGGTATAATTGACATGTGATAAACTGCATATATTTAGAGTGTATAATGTGATAAGTTTTGACATATGTATATGCCCATGAAATTATCAAACCAATCAAAATAACATGCACATCCATAGGCTCTTAAAGGCTACTCATGTTCCATTGCAATGCTATTTGCTCCTCCCCCATCCTTAGGCAACCACTTATTCACTTTTTGTTGCTATAGATTAGTTTGAATTTTCTCAAAATGTGTATAAACAGAAAAATACATTTTATATTCTTTTTTGTCTATTCTCTTCCCTCAGTTATTCATGTGGTAGTATGTATCAATAGTTTATTCCTTTTTATTGATGAGTAGCACTCCGTTGTATAAATACACTGCCATTTGTTTACCTGTTCATCTGTTGATGAACATTTGAATTGTCTTTAGTTTTGGATTATTACAAATAAAGCTACTATGAGCATTCACATGCAAGTCTCTATGAACATTTGTCTTTATTTCTCTTGTGTAAATATAGAAGAGTAGAATGGTTGGATCATATGATAGATGCATATTCACATTTTTTTAGAAATTTCCAAATTGTTTTCCAAAGTGACTATAGCATTTTATATTACCAACAGCGATGTACGAAGTTCATACCCCTCGACATACTCACCAATACATGATATTATCAATCTTTGTAATATTAGCCATTGAAATAAGTGTGTAGTAGCACCATATTATGGTTTTAATTTACCTTTTCCTAATAGCTAATAATGTTGAGCATCTTTGCACATGCTTATTTGTTATTCATATGTGTTCTTTGGCGAAGTGTTTGTTTAAATACCGTTCCCTCATTTTTTATTGGTTTATTTGGTTTCTGATTACTAAGTTTGAGAGTTTCTTATATATTCTAAACACAAGTATTTTATTAATATGTGATTTACACCCTTTTGTATTTATAATCTCTATTGTAATGTGCATAAACTTTTAGGACTATTATATACTCTTAGTCATTCGAGACTTTAACCAAATGACTTTCTTTATCCTTGATATTCTTTGCTCTGAAATCTATTTTGTCTGATATTAATGCAGTTACTTGAGTTTTATTTTTATTAGTTTAAGTATAATGTATTTTTTTTACTTTTGCTTTTAATTTTTTGTGTGTGCCTATATTTAAAATACATTTTTTTATGCATCATAGAATTGAATCTTGTTTTTTTTTTTTTTTGTCTAATCCGACAATCTCTATCTTCTGATTGGGGTATATAGAGCATCTATACTTAGTGTGATTATTGACATGATTAGATTTAGGCAAATCATCTCACCACTTAGTCTTTTATTTGTCTCATTTATTCTTTTATCTAATTTTCCTTTTATTCTGCCTTCTTTGGATTGAGTATTTTTTATAATTGTACTTCATCTCCTATGTTGGCTTAGGATATATAGTATACGTTTTAACCTTATCACAGTAAAATATCCATGACATTATGCCAGTTTATACATACTACAAAAATCAATGGTATGCTTCCATTTTCCCCCTCATAACCTTTGTGTTACTGTTGGCATACATTATACTTACATAAATGTTATAAACCCCACAATCTGCAGTTAATTTTTTGTTTAAATATTCAGTTCCTATAAAAATATTTTTAAAATAATATAAAGTATCTTCTATGTCTATCCATATAATTGTTTCTGGTGCGCTTTGTTTCCTTATGTAGATCTACATGTCAATTTAGTATAATTTTCCTTCTGCTTGAGGACTTCTCTCAGCATTTCTTGTAGTATAGGTCTGTTAGTGGCAAATTCAGCTTCCATATAACTGAAAAAGTCTTTATTTCACCTTCATTTTTTATAGATATTTTGCTAGTTAATGAAATCTAGATTGGTAGTTTTTTTTTTCTTTCCAGCATTTTAAAAATGTTGCCAAGCTGTTTTGTCATTTGCATTGTTTCTGATATCTACTATCATCCTTATCTCTGTTCCTCTCTGTATAATCTTTTTTTTTTTTTCTGAAGGCTATTACATTTTTTAAATAAAAATCACTGTTTTTATACAATTTAATTATTACATACCTTCGTACAGTTTCCATTGTGTTTCTTGTACTTTGGATATGTTGAGTTTCTTATTTCAGAAGGTTTTTTATTTACATCAAATATGGAGAATTTTCAGCCATTATATTTAAAATTTTCTTTTTCTTTTTTCTTTTCTTTTTCATAGTGTTCAGTTGCATGTATTTTAGGCTGCTTGAAGTTTTCTAACAGCTCAGATATACTATTCATATATTTTTTAAATTCTTTCTTCAGTGTTTCATTGTGGATGGTTTCTAGTCCTGGGTCTTAAAATTCATTAACCTTTCTTCTAAATATATAATCTGTCATTTATCCCATTAAATGTATTTTTCATTCCACATACTGTAGTTTTCATTTCTAAAATTTGGATTTGGTTCTTTTTTATGTTTTTTTTTTTATGTATCTACATAACTTTGAATACATGTAATACAGTTATAATAATTGTATTAATGTTTTTATGAGCTAATTTTCATCTGTGTCATTTCTGAGTTAGTTTCAGTTAACTGATTTTTCTCCTCTTTATGGATTATATTTTCCTGTCTTGTAATTTTTGTTTGAATGATCAAATAGTGTGAATTTTATCTTTTTGGGTGCTATATATTTGTGTATTTATGTAAGTATTTTCCAACTTAGTTCTGGAATACTATTAAATTATCTAGGAAACTATTCAATCCCTCCTTTTTATGATTTGTTAGACAGGATTGTAGTAGTCTTCAGGTTAGCCTAATTATTCCCCTCTACTCAAGCAAAACCCTTCTATATATCCTACCCAATGTTCTGAGATTTAGGAGGTTTTAGGTCCAGTTGATGAGAACAGGTATTAGTCCTGGCCCATTATAATTGCCAGATTTAATTACCTCTGATCCTTGGGTAATTTTTCTCCCTAGCCTTGGATGGTTTTTTCACATGCATGTGCATGTCATTAATCAGCTGAATCATTGAGGTGGGCTCTCTGCAGATTTCAGATTTCTCTCTCTTTACAGACTCCTGTCACTCTGTCCTGTAACCTGTGGTCACTTAGGTCTCCCAGCTATTCCTCTCAACTTAGAGAGTCCACCTGGATTCACTTCAGTTCCCCATTTCTGACCTGTGGCTTGGAAATTCTCTCAAGGCAGTATGCTAGGGAAACTTTAGAGCTTATGTCAAATGTTCCTTATCTCTCAAAGATAACTGTCCTTCATTGCCTGATATCCTGTGTCTTGAAAACCGTTGTTTTATATATATTGCTCTTTATTGATTGTGTGACCTTGCCATTCCATCTTGGACAGAAGCAGAAGTCCTGTCAGGTATTTAATGTTGTATTAATAAATTTGTATCCATTTTTTAAAAGTCCGCCTACATCCATTCCCAAGTCCTCCAAAAAAAAAAAAAAAAAAAAAAAAAAACCTAAAATCTACTAAGCTAATGAATGGATTTTGATCTACATGCCAAATGCTATAATGAGTACATATTTTGGTGGCACCTCACACAGTCCAGAAGTTGATTATGAAGCCATGGTGTTGGAAACTTCCTAGAGAAAATGACACCTGAGTTGTTTCTAAAGAGTAAATAAGAGCAAAGATGAATGAAGAAAAGAGAGTAAGAGGCAGAAGGGGAAGCTAAAAAGAATCTAACTGCCTTTTAACAGCTTATTTTCTAAGAGGCAAACAGACTTTATTATAAAAAAGAACATAAGAAAATAAACGTATGATCTGGCATTTTTGTCAGGGAAAAAGAAAGGGTGGGAGAGGCAGTAAATTTTATTTCAAAGTGACCTTTCCAATTCTTTCCAATTTTAAGAATTGGAAAGGTCATTTTGAATTAATTTTATGTGGTAAATAATGACCACTTAAGTCCTATTTGTACAATACAAAGAAAAAAGGGAAGGAAAAGGAGAAGTCCGAGAAAGATGAAAAGAAGAAAGGCGAGGTTAAAACTGTAGCTTAGTGAAACTATTCAGAGCACACTAATGAAACTTTGTTTTAAATATGAGAATGATCTTTCATAAAAACCAACTTTCCCACAGACTCTTCCCCAGATTTTGAAAAGACAATGAGTTTGCCTCCTAAGTGGTGAAAAGACATTGAGGTTGGGGACCCAGGTAAAATACCACCTGAGTCCCCCAACCTGGGTTACTCTCAGGTAAGAATAGTTACCTGTTCTTCCCATCATGCTTCTGCTTCTCAAAGACTTTGTACATCTTTGCTTAGCTTAGAGTTGGACCCGCTGAAACAAAATGAGGCCTCATTTACTGCCAGCATTCTACTCCTTACTCACTTTGGTATAACCATCTGTAGACATCACAGATTTTCTTTTCTCTTGACAGATAAATTCTTTTTGCTTTTCTGATGTTGGTTTATGTGATGGTTGCTGTTTGCTTCTCTTTTTATAGGAGCAGGAATAGAAAGGAATAGGAGGGATGAGTTTTAGGAAAGAAGCCCCTAAGAGTGTATAATCACCTGTCCCCCCTTCCATGCTGTCCTTTTTTTAATGCTCTGGGTTTCCTGGTTTCTAAGGCCCAGAAGAAAAGTGGACACATGATGCTCAGCCTTGCTAACTTCAGAAAAAAAATCCCAGGGAATCGTAGTGCAATAATGGGTCTTATTATTCCTTAACATTTAATAAAGCCATCAGTGATAGACACTGAACATAAGCTAGTGCAGTATCTACTTTTTGAAAAGCTGAAGGTCAAAAGACAGACCCCATTAGCCATATGATACAGATGGAAAAAAGAGTGAAGAAAATAAGAAAGAAGGGGGACAGAGACAGATCTCCAATTCATGGATCTTTTTTTTTTTTTTTTCCTTCGAGATTATTCTTTTGGGTAGGACCCCAGGAAAGGGATTTTTTTCTTTGTTCCATTTGTTTGTTTGTATTTAATCAAGGTTTGCTGTAAACAGTAAAGCCAAGCTTCTCTTAATCATGCTTGCCATTAGGGGATTTAAATACAAAACTCCTACTTAAAATTACAACTATACTTTAATGAAAAACCTTCCCAACCCACTTCATTTTACATTTTTCCCATTGGTTTTCTAAAATAGGACTGGAAAGTGCTAATAGAGTGTTTTGGAACTTAGAGTTCTTTGTGGTTTTCTAAGTCTCAAAAAAAAATCAGTCCTACTTACTGCCTTATCACCACTAATCAGGGCTTATGTGTGACTGGAAAATTAGAACCTTCACACGTGGTCTCATAGAGACATAGAGGCATGGTTTCGGAGAGAAAACATCTAAACATTGATGTGATTATTATGAACAGAATATTCCCCTGTACCCATGTGGTTCTGGAAGTCATCCAAGTTATTAATAGCTATGGTGACAGGACTGTACATTATATTGTTTCCTCATCGACGAGAACGGAATGTTAGGCTGTGAGGATTGTGACATGGAAACTATGTGGGTTGGCTCTGATGTGCTTTATTTTCTCCTTTTGAGGGCTTTCTGTCTTTTGTGCTTTTTAACCACTGCTTGTGGGCAAACATCTTCGTGGATGATGAACAAGAAATGATCTCATGGAAACAGTCTGGTGGTGACCCATAACTGATTTAAAATAAATAAATACATTGATTACCCTCCAAGGTATACAGAGGAATGTGAAGTGACTTGATTCCCCTAGTGCTGGTTTGATCCACTTAAGAGAATAAATCTGTACCTCTTTATACTGTATCATTGTGTTGAAATGACTGTCCCCTCCTAGGCTGGCCTCAAAATTTTCATTTTATCAAAAAGAGAGCATTTTTGTTGCTACTGAGGTTGGAATTAACTCAAAAAGAGAAGCACAAATTTGGATGGCCCCAGAACTCACTCAGCCTCTCAGACAATAGCCAGCTCTGGGCACAGGAGCACAGTTAGTGCCCCCAGCAGGGTAAAACGAAGAGATGAATAAAAACCACCAAAAAGGACATTAAAAAAAAATCTGAAATGGCATAAAATAATTCACTTCTTCATTAGTTGTTAATACATTTCTTTAATTGTCTATTCAAAGGGAATTTTCCTTTTGCATTTAACATACAAAATTTAAACATTTTTGGAGACATTTTACAAGACACTTTACAGTAAGCTATCTCATCACTTCATTTATTTCTGATTCTTTTAGGTTTTGAAACATGGTGTATGACAAATGGGGAAAGCACCCATCCTCCTCCTCCATGGTTTAGAATTAATTTATTATTATTTCCAAGCAACTTGTTTTCATAATGGCTGGATTTTGATGTTTTAGCAGTATTTCTGCTTTATTTTACTCAACAGTGCAGGTTATTATATAATAAAGACCTGGAGCTCTAGATATTTTGTTTTTTTTATAAACCCTGAAACTACTGTAAGCTTACTACTTAGTAAGTGTTTAAAAATATCAATGGCTGATTGCAGCAAGGGGCTGAGTTATTCTCTTTGAATTATTACTTAGGAATTCATTTGCCTTACTGGTTTTGTATTGTTGCCCATAATAATAATTGGGATGAAATAATTATTATAGACAATTGTATAATAAATTAACTTGAAAAATATCCTGTCTGCCTAGTTTACTTTCAGTTTTAATATAATAGTCTATTTATTTTAAATGTGTAATGGGCTTTTTCAACTGTTTTGATTTCAGGATCTTCTTAGATTTTATGGAGACTCATACATTAGTTTTTAAAATTTTCATTTTATAGTTCTTCCACGATTTTAGAATTTAAAATACTCTTTGGACTTGACAAGTGTGGCTCCATCTTCCAAGAAGTGTGCATTTCAGAGCCTTTGGATTTCCTCCTAAGTTCCCCACTTGGTCAGGCTGAATGTTCTTTTCAATTAAATCATCTTTTAAACCTTACTTGCAGTTTTTAAGACAGCTTTGAGTTTGTTAAGCTTTGGCACTTTGAATTCCTTGTGTTTCTTTGTCTTTTTCCTTGGGCTTGCCGGAGGCAAGGTCTAACACTGTCAAATCGTTAGGGGGAGGGCTTTATTTCCAATTTCAAATCATTTTTATTTTCATCATTCAAAAAGAAATGCTGTGTCTTGGGGATGTGTCAGTGCATACTTTGAAGACAATGGGCTCATGTTTCTAGCACAGTTAATCCTTAAAGTCATTTTTCTGGTTTTTTTTTTTCAACTTATGTATATATTCTTAAAACTAACTTTGTTACCTTGAACGAGTTTCACTCTTCGTTCCAATTAGAGACTGTCTTCTGCTTTGGCATCTATCATCACTTTTATACTTTTGGTTGGGACAAAATCATCTTTTGGCTATTCTATCTCATTTTCTCAAAAATGTCAATTTTCCTATTGTCATAAGAATTATTACATTGTAGAGCTATCATTTAGAAATTTACTATACATCTTCTTACTTCCCTGACCCCAACACACACACACATACACACATGCATGCACGCCCATGCACACGCATAGACATGTTAATTACTAAACCAAGACTAAAACCTAGATTCCTATAGTTACAGTCTAGTGTTCTTTATGAATGAATGGATATCAGACTCTTACACTCTGCACATCATTGTGACTGGTCTATTAATTTTATTTTTCATGGGATAAAATAAAATAACAAATAAGACCCATATGTATTTTTTCTCTTTACCTCAGGACTGTCTGAAATCACTTGAGAAAAGCAAAAGGTAAATATTTTTTTGCCACTTAAACATCTACAGATAGTTAAATCAAAAAATAGTAACTCTAGATAAAACAGTGATAAATGATGTTTCTACAGTTCACATGTAGCATTTAATTTAATATTCACTTTGTGTATGGTAGATATAAATATTACCCTGCTTTTATTGTTGAACACAGATCATGACAGTTGGAAGAATTTTTCATATTCAAATCCTTACACATAGGAAAGCAAAATATTCTGATGCCAAATTATCAACCAACTAGATTTCTTTCTTCTTTTCCATTTTCTTATTTATTTTCTTTCCTCTTTTTAAATACAGTTTTAATTTCACCATCTTTCATAAATGAATATAATCTATTTACATTTACTATGATTTCATATGTGTCTGGAATCATTCTGGTATTCTTAATTTAATCTTTTGTTCTACCTTGCTTTGTTGTTTATTGATGCTTTATTTCCTGTCTCTTCGTTATTTGGCTGGATCGGTTTCTTCTCCAAATTTAAAATTTTTTCTCTATTTGTTTGAAATGTAAAATCTCTATATTATTTCTTGCAGTATTTATCTTAAATTTTAATATGAAGAACTCCAAATTTGGTTGACGGGAGCCCTTTCAAGCCAGCTCCTGTTTTGTGTTGACATAAATACTTCCCTGCATTCTGACCCCACAGTTCTCAGGCTCATCTCATATTTTCTTTGCCACAGAGGTAAAACCTGCCATTTTGAAACCTAGATCTGTGTAATAGGTATATTCACTTCTAATAGGGTTTATTATTTCTAGGCCTTTTCAGTGTATAGAGCTAGGATTTTTAAAAATATTTTATTCTCTAACCTCCAAATCAAATCTGAAACCACAGAATTCGTTCTCACCTGTCTTCATTTTATATTTGTATCTACCTTCTGTGATCCTCAACATTAACATGTTAACTCTTTTCATCAATCCTACCATAAAAACAAAATAGTTCAGAATTATTTTAATAATACCATGCTATCATATGTTCCCTTATCTTTATTTTGGTGATTGTTTCACAGGTGCACAGCATGTCAAAATATATCAAATTATATATTTTTAATAAATATAGTTTAATCTTTGTCAGATAAAACTCAATAAAACTGTTTTTAAAAATAATAATACCATGTTATCAATAGTTACTAAGTAAAGTTCAAGATTTCTTTGAAGTTCTTTTTGCCTTTGGACTATAATAAAGACGTACAATTAAAACCTTATTCAATATAACTTAAATTATTCTTTTAGTGCATATATTTGATTAGTAGAAATACGCATTTTGGTTCATTTGTATCTATAATTAATTTTAGGATTTACTTTTTATTATTTGGATTAAGTTTTACCTTTTACTATGGAAAGAACTTAGATGTGTCAGAATTATATAAAAGGGTTATTCAGAGATTTATTATTTCCAATTCTCTTTTTAAGATCATTTTCACCAATTTCCTGAAATATTTTATTAGGTTTGAATCTATCTTATTCTTGCTTCTCTCTTTTTTTTTATGACAGAAAAAGTAGCACGCTACATATATTTTTTGGTGGTTTGCTTTTTTCACTAAACAGTGGATCTTTGGGATCACTTCATACCAGTTTGTAGAGCTCTTTCTCATTATTTTTTAAAATAGATACATTTTTCTAACTTATTAATAACTTTTGAATGTTTGCAAACCTGATAGGTGAGAAATTGAATCCTTTTCTGTTCTTAAATTTGAAATAACAGTATTTGTAACAGCATACTCCTTCCTGGACTGACCAATTCTCTCACTTTCCGTAAAGTAGGCTCAATCATTCATGAGCGTAGGTACACCTTTGTATATTTTTGTTCTTTTTCTAGTTCAGTCACAAAACAATTAAATATACTACAACCTATGAACTCAATTTTAATATTCATTGCCACCAACACACTCTACATAAAAAAGTAAAAGACAATAGAAAAAATAGGAAAAATTGGAAAATATAAATTTCCTTATTTTTCCATCTATCTATATTTCTATATCTACCTATCAATCTATCCATCCATATTATCAATATTCCTATATCTAACTGTCTTCCTACTTATATATGTAGATGTATATGTGGTAAAGCAAACAAGATATATGGATAGTAAATTCAGTCCTCATTCTGGGCTATTTTGATATTTCTGAACTGATAGTTCTAACTTGCTTTTTTTCTGACCACTTTCAGCCAATCCCATAAGTAGCCAGGATTCTTTTCTAGGGGAGCACCCCAACCTTCAATTTTTGAAAGGTCTTGGAATCTTGCATGTGTAGAGTTGCTGTGCTCTATAATCTACCTTATACCACCAAAAATATTTATATGACCAGTAGGATTCCTTGATTTAAGACATTCTTATTTCTAATCCATTGAATTTTTCCATGAAAATGACAAATGGCTCTACTTGCACAGAATCCACTGCTGGTCCATTGGGATCAGAAATCCACCACAGTCATGTGACATGTACATCAATGGAAAGATTTCTTCCTTGTATCTAAGATCACTAAATTCATAGAGGTCAGTGTAATATCACAAGATCTGTGAGTGTGCTATGGTCTTTAAATAAGGTAGGAATACAATCTCATGGAAAAGGAAAAGAAGAATATCACTTGCTAGTGGGGAGGGAAGATTCAAGAGTTGGTTGGTTTTGAGGTATTCAGAGTAATTCATTTCACTCATTAACCATTGTTCCAATTCTTTGAGCCTCACACTTTAGCAAACAATGCCTTAATCTTGAGATCTGTGAGTCTGCACACTTCAGACTTATGATCAGATAATGATTTTTTTTACTGCATCTGCTTCAGGTTACAAGAGATAAGATATTCTTGAAGACATAGAAGCTCCCTGGTCTCCTGACTATGCCATGAGCTGAGAATGAAAAGCCCTGAGTTTTTTGTTCTTTACTTTTGTGATCTTCAACACAGATGAAAACAACGAAGCATAGTCCTTAACCATTGTATCTCTGATTTCTGCCATGCTCGAACCCCTTCAAAGCCTTTCCTTCGTTATTTCCAACAATTCCAGGGGATTACTTATCTCCTTCATCACTGGATACCATGCACTACCAGTGTCCCATCCTTTAATGCTAGCAGAATCTTTACTGTCTTTAAATCTAACCAGGTCAGATAACATATTTCAGATTCTCATTTCCCTGAGAGTCTGTTGTGTGTAGCTATCACTGGTACCAGTTACTGTGCCAAAGAAGGTTTAGATGAGGAAACAGCCAAATCCAGCTAGTTTCCCCCAGATTTTTCACAGGATATTAAATGGCTTATAGAATCTTAGGGAGGGCTAAAGAATAGTCTTTAAATTGAGCATTAAAGATTTCTGTACTCCAAAGCTAGGCTGCTGAGGGAGATGCTAAGTTTTTGAAAATCAGGAAGATGGTTTCAGAATCAGAAAGTAGCTCCAGAGCCTCTTCCTCACCTTCCACATTGGAAAGCTGTCCTCGAAATTACCTACTACATACTTATGTCAACATAGTTCTGATTGATCCAATGGTTGTTTCTTCAACTATAATTTCTTTCTCTTGTTGAAGTTATTGTCTTTCTTTTCTTTTTCTTTTTCTTCTTCTTTTTTTTGTTGTTGTTAATTTAAATTTAGGTTCACTGAGAAAATGTAATGAGCAGAGAGATAAAACACACATAGCTGCCCACTGCAGTGTCATAGCTTAGGTCAGGCATAAGATGCTATGTGTAACTGGCCCTGCCCCTTTCTATACTTTCATAAGAAGTGGGCAGCTGAAACCATCTATGCAATTATGGGACAATGAAAACATCCAGGTTGGAGAGGTGGTTTTGTTAGAAAATATTTCCAGAGCCCACTGGCTAAGTTAAATCAGACCTGTGGAGCCTGTGGTCTCAAGGGCTATTTGCAATACATTATCATTCTATTTTATCTTACAACTGCCATCTCCATTTTATGTATGAGGTTAAAGAAACATGCCTAAGATGGTTTATCACTGTCAAGTGCTTATAATCTAGCTGAGGAATCAAAATGAGGACAACTATCCCAAATTTGAAGACCAGGTTCAGACAAGGTGGTGAAGAAACATAACAGGAAGCAAATGGGCTGGGCAAGATTTGTCTTTCCTACCACGGCCCCAGTCTTTGCCTTAGACCTAGAGGGGCCCATGTGAACTCTGTCACAGTGACAAGTTTTACAACACATGATTTTGCCTTCATCCTTTAACCTGAGGCAGTTAAATGTTGTGCTGAATTTGTTTGCACTGCTACCTTAGGGAAGGGTTAAAATGTGTAGCTGTGGGTTTCCATTTGAGATTATTTTCATGGGAAGCTGGGAGTGCTGAAAGTGCTACCAGGAGATGTTCCTTCTTGACTAGTCCAAGTGGCCCAAGGACTCCTGCTACCTGGGGCACTGTCTTCTCCTCTTAATGAGCCATTACATGCACTGATCTTATCAATTCTGCTTGCCCGAATTTATTCATTAGTAAGTAGTAGGTCAATGCATTCTGTGGGCCAAAGACTATTCTAGAGTCTGAGGAATACCAAGATTTCTTAAGTCCTCACAGTACAGTGATAATAGAAATTATGATACCAGTTGACAGGTGCTATGGTGAAGGTATATGCAGAGGACTTTGAGCCCTTGGAAAGAAAGGGTCATTTAGAAGAATACAGCACATCTGAATTTCTTTCCCATTTCTAGGGCATTCTACATTCTAAATGGCAATATACTCTTCTCCTCATCCTATATTTGCCCTTTTATGTTTCAGTATAAAAAGTATTTTAGAAAATATTTTCATCACTCTTTTAAGTAAAGCTTTTTCTTTCAAATTTTTCTAATATTCTGCACTTCATCTTCATAGTACTTGACAACATCAGTTTTTAAATAGTTATATGAAGAATTATTTGTTTAACCTTTTTTCTTCCCACTAAATTGTAACTTCCTAGGAGCTAGAATTGTATCTGTTTAAACAAGACCATGTATGCAATGCCAAGTATGCAGAGGAGGAGCTTTATAAATGTATGTTTAATTTTGAATAAGTGAACTTGCTTTAGGTGTCCCATGAGTAAAATAAAAGCATTTGCACAGAGAAAGTTTCACTGTGAATTTGGTACCAAAATATAAGTTCTTTTTCCCAGTTGAAAAATGCCAGTAGAATGTTTTAACTAATTCAGTCTCATTCTCATGTTCATGGCTAATCCAAGATGAGAATGCAATTATACCCCCCTTCCACTGCTCTCTCTTTGCCCTCCTCACCTGGCTGATGAGAGGAACAAGAGCCTCAGCTCTTTCTCAGTTCTACCAATGCCAAGCAGGTGTATAAGCAGCCATACTGCAGCAGGGAGGGACACTAACCATCACATACTACTGCCCAACACTCCTCACAAAATGAGTCATCCACTTTACAATTTTCAATGAGCAGAAGTTTTTGAATATGCGACCTTACTCCTGTAAAGTCTATAAAAAAAAGAGGATATATAGAGTCCATAGAGGTGAAAGAAGATGAAGAAGAAGAAGAAGAAGAAGAAGAAGAAGAAGAAGAAGAAGAAGAAGAAGAAGAAGGAGGAGGAGGAGGAGGAGGAGGAGGAGGAGGAGGAGGAGGAGGAGGAGGAGGAGAAGAAGAAGAAAGTATTCAAGAAGAAAACATTTGTCTGATATTTGGAAGGGTAGTTTTAAATTTTGCTATACTTGTCACATTGATTTATTTTCTAGTGGTATACTTTTCAGGGTAAATGATTCCATTATGTTTCTGAAAGCATAGACCACACATCAATTGAATTTTCTCATTGAGAGAAAATTTGTTTTCACTTCATTTTACCTGGTTTTAATGGCCTGACAGGAGCCATGGGAAGGCTTATTCTTGATTAAGAGATAGAAATTCAAGTCAATTCAGTGTTAGGTAAAACTTAAAAACCTGTAAGCAAATTGTAGACAGAAACTTTGCACCAGGAATAGTTATAAATGAAAATATCAGTATGACTAGCATAAAGCAAACTACTATCTAAATACTGAGAGTAGCACTGAAAACAAAAACATTAGTGATATATAATTTATATCTGTAAAAATTATAACCTGTAAGAGTGTCAAAACCCCAAAACTCAAACTGAAAAAGAAAACACAGGGAGAAAGAAAACAATGAGTATTATAAATTTTCCAGAAAAAAAAAAACAAAGCAATTTTGAATATGTTTTCTCATTATTGACCCTCTCTGAAGCCAGACTTAAAGTGTACATATATAAAAATTTAAAGTTTGGGTGATACTTTTGCCTACATTAAAAATAGGGTGCTTCCCGTGGGAGAAGAAGGAGTTAGAGCCTATGAGCTCCCTGGTTTAATGCAGATTATAACTCTTGGCACTCAGTTTTATCCAGAGGAAACCTTTTGATGACATCATTCTTCTATGTGAGTGCAGAAGACAGTTTGAAATGTGTGAGACATGATTTCTCTAGTTTCATAATGATAAAAATGGAGAAATCCATTTTGGAGAGAGGGCAATATATACCACAATTAACAGCAGACTCCTTTAAGCAGCGTAACTGGAGTAAGGCCTGTCTGAACTAGTGGAGACTTATTGAACATTTAAGGAAATTACATGTTTTATATACTTTTAAGGATATATCTGTTGTAGGGTTTGAGACTGTGACTCTTTCTGCCTCAGTTTCCTCTAAAACCCCAGAACGACAGTGGTGAGACATTACAGTGAATGTGAGACCCTCTCTATAACATATGCAGACTTTACAAGTGGAAGGAACAAAAATGTGTTTCCTGTCTCCTGGGCCCCTAGACAAAATAAAAGATATGAAAATGGATCAGAGAGTAGATTGGGAAAGATCAATGAGAGACTTCTTTGGCCACACTGAAAGTTCCCATGACCACTGTTAGGAAGGGGTGTGGGATGCATTCTAGCCTTCAGTGCTAAGTTTAGTAAAAGGGGCTTCTCGAGGACCCCCAGAGAATATGAGGGAATGTGTTTATGCATCAGGGAGACACAGAACCAGTACCTTACCTAGGTCTAATGGGACTCAGCCTCAGTGTGTAATACCACTGGAGAAACCTTGAAAACTAGAGTTTACTGGCTACTTGCTTTGGAGGAGGGGCCAAAGAGTGTTCCTGCACTGGGATCTGCCCACTCTGCTGGGGTCAGTGCCCTATGGAGGGTCTCCCAATAACAGATGTGGGCTGCCTGGAGGAGCCAGCATGGGCATGGACAGAGCGGTGTGGCTCAACTTTATACATGCATGTGAATTATCTGCAGGTCTTGTTAAAATGCGAACTCTGATTCAGCAGGTCTGGGAGTGGGGCTTCCAGGTGATGTCATTGTTGCTAGTTACTAGAGCACACTTTGAGGGCCCTAGAGCACTGCCTGATGGAGTCTCCTACAAAGATTAGGGAGATCTCAGGGAAAAGCAGCATTCTTTTTGATTCCCACAGACTCAAGAGGGGGTCATCAACAGCACTGGGAGAAAGCTAAAGGGAGAAAACTAAAATAGAAATACAAGTTTACTGTGTTAAGATACTACATTCTGTGATTGTTAAAACAGCCGACTTGAGTAACAAACGTGGGTAGGGATGGAAGCTCAAGACAAGTGAGACAGCTGTAAATGAGACAGGGTCACATGCCAACTGTTGGTGTAAAACTAGGAGATACAGCAACTTGTACCTTTAATGAGCTTTTTCTTTGAGTCAGTGTGGGTACACTTTTGGCTTTTGAATGCTCTGGGGAACGAGTGCTCCACTTTTGTAGGGTTTGCCTTTTCATCAGGGGCTGAAAGGCAAGTAAGTGTTCTAGTGATCAGTAATGAGACAGTATCACCTCAAATTGCCTACTTCCTTACCCTTGGCAGCCTTTAGTAGTTGAGGCCAATACTATGTGGATTTCCTGTGGCCTCTCTTGTCTTTCGTTAGGAAACTTTTCTTGTTTTTTAAAATAGGAATATTATCCTTTTATAACAGCCTCTAAACCTAAGGGAATAACAACAGTTCTCAAATTGCAAAAGTTGCTGAAGAAATATTTCCCTTACAATTTACATGTAGGTACAACATATTTATATTAAAAAAGTTTCCAAAAAGTTACTTTTGTAATATTATTTTATACAACAGTGTTGATGAACAATAATAGGGACTCTGTTAGGCAGACCCGCTCTTTCTAACACAAGCCCTAGTTTAATTGAATTCAGTTTAATAGATCCCAAAAAATAGGTTCGGTAAGAAAACCTCTCTTCAGAATGTGACAGAATTTATACACTTTTCAACTAATTGTTTTAGATCATGGACCTCCAGCCCCTTTGTTTGCTGAAATCTTAAAAGATCAAAACCTCAAACTGAATTTGGTTTTATTCCATTTTTCTTTAGAGCTTTGATCTCCCCCTTGGAATTTATCAATAGTTTTATTCTCTTTCATTTTCTTTAGACTTTAGAAACTAAGTGGTGACATCAGGAAAATGTCATCTGGGTAAGCTCACAGCCTTCCTTTGAAGCAGCACATGTTCCCTGGGGCTATAGGAAAAGCAAGCTAGCAGATATGCCAGGATGTCTGTGGATGACTAATTCAAAGGAAAGAAAAGACACATTTAATGCATTCTTCTTATAAAACAACAATTGAAATGAATGCATAGATTTATTCACCTTTAATATTTTTTTACGAGAAGACATCAAGATTTTCTTCTGCTATTGTAATGATATGGTAAACTAAATAAAATCCATATTATATTGTGCTGATATCAAAGCATACAAAAATATTTTAGGCAGAGATTCTTTTAAATCTCAAAAGTGATCTGAGAAATTAGAACAGGTGAAAGAGATATATGATTGGCATCTAATAAGACTTACCTTTTGAAAAAGTCATCTTTAAAGTTTTACAAAGCATCCCGGATTTTAGAGAAACTTACTGAAACTGTAATAATGGAACATCCCAGGGGTTTTCAGTACTTAGGTAAAGTAAAAAACTACAAAGGTATTCTTTCCAGTCTGTAACTCAGCATGCTACAACCCTTTGCTATGTGGGTATCTTTGTAACTCAAATGGATAGAACATTGTAGTAGAATTTGTTTGATAAAGTCATTGTTTATGAATAAGATGTAAAGAAAGTAGTATGGAGGTAGAGGATATAGTTTTAATTTTTTAAACCAATGCTGTTTTGGGAAAATATGAGCATTGTAGAGAATTTACCATTGCACAATAAATAGAAATATAATTGTTTTCATCTTCATTAAATGGATATTTATTTGCAACTAAAAACAATTTTAAAAATTTAATGAAATTACACACTAAACTTTTACTTGGAACCCAGTTGAGGCTCTTTTTCCTAGCCAATTTAAGAATGTTTTTGTTGAAAATTTCCCGATAAAAATTAAAATAAAAACAAATCCTATTAACTTCTAATTAAAGATATACATATAAAAGTTAGAAAATAAATTAGCAATGCAGAGTGTGAAATGTGTCCCATTCTGGAACATTGTGTTACAACTTCATGCTGTTTATTGTGGTATAAGTTGAATTTGATCTCTGGCTAGAAATTGACAGCAATAGAATTTTGACAGAAATGAATCCATCCTTTCAGACTATGGAATTCAAAATATACGTTTTGTCCAAGTTGTGTAATTTGTGAAGTTCATTTATAAACCTAATATTTTAACTTGTTGTTGCTTTTATTAGGTAGATTTATGTAAGCGTAATTCTTCTAAATTAGATATCGCTATTTAAGAATAGTAATGATACATTTTTAACTCTAAAAAAATACATTTTAAATCATTTTAACCCACTATATACATTTTTATAGTTTTTTGAGACCCCTCATAAAGCATTTTTTTTTCAAAGCAATAAAATTGGTCAGTGTTTGAACATAGGGTAATAATTCATACCAATTATATTGCTAAACATAAGGTTTTAGGCCTGATAATATATCACAATTCATACCTATGGTCTGATAGCAATTAAAGTATCACCCTTTTGTATATTTTGCAAATACACATAATTGTCAAAATCTTGCTTATGTGGGAAAACATTCACTGCTTTATTATACAGAATAGTAGCTCTGTTTATTTTCTTGATAATGTTATAATCATTAGAAAACCTTTCTGAGAGTAGCCTTAATTCACACAGAGACTTGGATTTTATCTCATATTTTTTGTGACTATTAATACTGTTGCTACTATCATGGTTATTAATGCTTTTGATTCCCTGCTGATTTTTCTGTCATGTTAAGTAGAACAGGTACAATCAGATGGTTCTAAAGTGGTGAATAACACATACCTGAAATCTCCACACTGAGGAGAAAACAAACAACTATAAACACAGAAGACCTTAGTGTCTTAGGAGTTTGTGTTTTAGAAAATTTTCAAGGGGTTTGGCCTCTAGCTTTAGAAGATCAACAAATGTTAGATGAGAAAAAGTGATTACTAGACAGATTAAATATTTACTATTTCATGATGATCATGGCACCTTTAGTAGGTGATTGTCAGGTTCAGCTTATACCTGTACGAGCCCTAAACTGTGACCATGTTAGTAGAATAAAGTGATGTTCTTCAAACCTACGTGTACTTGGGACCTCTTACTTCATCTGACCTTTCCCATCGCAATTTCACACAATGATGTGTCTCCAAAAAGGTCATTTAATTTAAAGTTTATAAAGATATATTTCAATATAAATATTAGAAAATTTGTGTATAGCAAATTAAAATGTCATAGACTTTGGAATCATAAAGATGAGCGTTTATATTCTGATAGCCTTCTTAAAGCTCTGAGTTTTAATTTTGGGATGATATTTCACAGATGATAATACTTACCATGGAGACATGTAATACAAATAAAATGTGCAGAGCACCCAAGACAGTCCTAGCAAGTGCTCAGTGCACACTTGAAACTAGTTCTCAAAAGGTAAAATGTTTGAACAGTTCACTGTTCTTTCTAGTCTAAATAAATATATTGTGTGTGTTGGGGATGGGGAATCCAGTTCAAACTTTTAATTTAACCAAGATCTCTAAGTCCTGAAATGTGCAAGTGATGGCTAAAGAAGCTGTGTATATGAAAGAAAGTTGGCTTCTTCTGTTGCTTACTGGCTAAGGTTAGGAAGTCAGTCATCAGGGACATTGAGGGGAAAAAGGCAGGTAGACTGTGGGGCTTGGTTGTTGTCAAACTGGAGGTTAGGCGGAATGCCTCCCTGTGATTGTCGGATGGCATCAATAATTTATCCGTTAATCAATGTCTTTTATCTTCTGTATTCTTATGCTTTGACATCTGGGACTTGGCGACCCTGGAAGAACTGTCCCTCCCAAGGCTAGCCAAGTCCTAGAGATAGTAGACAACTCCAACTAATCCAGAGCCCACAGCCCAACTATACCCTTTATTGGATTCTCCAGTGCAGTATCCCCCTGCCCAGGGCCAGGTACCAGATAACCAGATTCAGCCTCTGAACCCTGGGGCCTGCCAAAATTGTTCAGACTCATCCATTCCATGTCTGCATGCCCTGCTTCGCCCATTCCTTCCCATGAAACCATGAAAATAGCTTCAGCCCACTAGTTTACTCACTCCATCCGCCTCTTGACCAACTCAGGTATTTCACGTAGCCTCCCCCAGACTGGTGTGGGATTTGTGAATATAAAAAACTGTCTTCTCAGTGGCAGCCACCTCTTGATCTGTTGGCTTGTTATTATTCCTAAATAATGAACATATTATTCCTAGAAGTGACATATGCCTACATAATTATATCTAAATAATCATAAAAGCTTTATCTGAAAACAAACCACTGGAACCTTAAGCTTGCAAAATGTTGTGAAAATAACACATGAAAAGAGGCTGGATAAATGAGATCATTTAATTGCTCCTACTTCTCTGATCAGGAAACAGAAACATTCATGGAAGACAACAACAATAAATATATAAAACCACAGAAGAACATAGTTGTACCCTTTTATTGGCACGGTAACTTTTCAAAGGCTGGTATGAATAAAAAGTTCCAAGTAGCAAGACATGATGGTCTGATGTTACTGCTCAGAACTTCCCAACAGCCAGCAGAAGCACATCAATAAACAAGGCAGTTGCATTACAGGAGGGTTGAGGATACACAGTAGGTGAGCCATGCAGTGAAACTCTGAGAGGACAATTGTCTTGTGATGCAGCATTACTGCTTGAACCAGTAAATCTCGGCGTGCTTATTTGTACTGTAAAGACCTTTGAATAGATGTGACCCTTTCATTCTAGCAGTTATGAATTTGAAGCCATACGTGTTGAGTGATGCAAAATTTCCTGTAACCTATGCTAAAGTTGGGAGATGAAATTTAAGTAAGTAGCTCACAATCCCACATATCCAAAAATACAGGGCATAGGAAGGAACTGCCTCCTAATCAATGAGTGAAATATCAAACATAGGACTCAGTCTGTATGTTTGCGGGGCTTGACACTGGCAAAGCTAAAACAACAACATAGTCTTGAGATTTTTAGGTATTTTCAGTTAAAAAATGATAAGTGAAAGAAAAAAATCTAGAAATGATTTTTTTTTTAATCTGTATTTCCAAGAAAGGGAGCACCACCAATTGCATAAAGTTATAAAAAACAGTAATAAACGTAAATAATTTTCAGGTATGTAATTCCAATAAAACACAAACACCTACAAAGAAATAAAACGTATGTCCTGTAGAGTGTATTATATTAAATGATTGGAATACAATAAATGTGTGGTCAGACTATATAAAAACAAGTGTATAGTATACATGGATCCCTCCTCTCCTCCACCACTCTTCCTTCCCTTTCACCTCATCCACACTATTCACAGCCTTCCTTTAGCTACCTATAACCATGGAGCCTGATAACCATGGAGCCTGAAAATCAGTGTATTCCTGTAGAATGAGTAAGAAAACACACACACACACACACACACACACACACACACACACACACACACACACACGGAATCTTGTGTATTTAACTTCTCTGTCCTGTGCTTTTCTGTGTAAATGTGTGGAGAGAGCACCCAGCATGTATCAGAGGCAGCCTTCTGTCAATGCAGCCTCGAATCACTACGCAGTTTTATCCTGTGAGTCAGTAGTTTGGACCACATCAAATGGTCGTGTCCCAGAACTCAGAAGGCAGCCTGCTGCAGGAGGCCCCTTCAGGCTTCTTCAGAAGAGTCGGCTTTTTGCAAGGAGGTGGGGGAGGCGCTCTGGGCTCTGAGTGCTGCAGTATTTGCTGCCAGTCTTCTCTTTCCTCACAGAGCTTCCGCCTCCAGTCCAGGAGTTCCTGCAGGGCCACACTTTCATTCTCTGAGAGCCTCAGCTGATGGATTACCTGTGGGAGGAAAGAGGGGAAAAAAGGAGTAGCACCGAATATATACTGCGAATGAGCAAGAAATAAAATAGCAACACCTGGATGCCAAGGGGCTGGACCAGGGCTGGACAAAGCATTCCCTATAAAACCTCCATCTGCACTCAGCAAATGGCATCCAGCTAGATTGGCTATGTGCTGTTGAATTAAGATGATAAGCGGAACAAAACATTTAGGATTGGTACACTGGTTAACACGTGATATACCTGCAAGTGACACAATAAAGAATCAAATGTCTGTTTGCCTTCTGCCCTCTATTATTATATACATTCTTATGACACCTTGTACTTTTTCTTCATTTAATTTATTACAGTTATAACTCTGTCCGATGTTTTTGGATTTCTCAGGTTTCACCCCATTCTAGAATCCACTTCTCTGTCTGTGCACTGTTACTAGCCAACATCTTTTAAGGTACTGTGACTCTATTCTGACCACCATGTATTAACTCAAGGATGGACCCCTACTCAGGAAGGCCCATTTCATAGTCAATGTTAGCAGAGGACCACAGGAATATAAAAACATTTTAAGAGTTAGGTGTGGCAAGGGACAGCCTCTGAAATATCAAATTAGCTTAGTGGAGGCAGGGTAGCTGTGTTTGAGAATACCTGGAACCTCACTGGTGTGTCAGTGCACAAGCTATTTTGTGGCAATCAAAGCAGTGACCTAAACTAGCACCTGTGTGCTCCTTCAGACCTTGAGACCACAGAGATAGGAATTTTAGAGGCCTTTGCAGGAGAGCATCAAAATGCACATTTGTATTCGCTACTTCCTCTATCTTCCTTAGGGTACCAGAAGAAAGACACCCTGGAGACTGAGCTTGCCCCCTGACGCAGCTAGGGTACTTCAGGACAAGCAGGTTATATTGTGTTGGGCTCCCCCTTCTGCCAGCAGCCAGCAATTTATAACAACTGGACATTGTAGAAACCAATTTATCTGTTAATTCTAAAGTGAATATGCTGATTTAAAAAATGATATTCTGGACATGGAGAACAAATGAGAATGGGAATGTTGGAAAGGATTTAGAAGAAATTTAGTTGGTTCTTCCCACCTTCCAAAGCACCTACCACTTTGTTCCAGTGCCACTTCCCTTTTCTTTATCAAAACAAAGGAAAATAAAACAAAGAAGGACACAAGTGGTTGGCTCTTATGTGGAAACATATACCTGAAAGAAGCACGGGCAGTCAGTGACCCATGGACAGTTCTAAAACCAACACTTTCACCCGGGTACCTGAGCCTATGGTTTACTCAAGGAAGAAAATTTTAAAGCCTAGAATCAAGAAGATGGGCAGAACGTTGAAACATGGTGGTAAAACACAGAAGCAGGGAGGTCAAACCCATATTCAGAGCTCATTAATTTTGGGGGCTGATTTTTAGCAAAATGAATTTTCCCAAATTGAATTTACAGGCAGAAAGAAAAACAAAAACAAACAAACAAACAAAAACCTAAGTGTGGAAAATAGGACTTGATTATCCAATCCCTGAAGTAACCTACAGGCATCAATAGAAAGTGAGCTGCTGCTAAAGCAGCATTGTCCCATTTTAAGAGTATTTTTCTCTAGCATCCAGGGCTGTATCAGAAGGACCTGGTAATGAGGCATTCTCCTGCTTGGAAGGGTCTTGTGGAAGTCAGCTTGCCTTTACTTTCAGAGAAGTGAGCCAAGAAAACAGGGTGGAGGGTATACACAAAAATTACTTATTTAATAAACAATTTTGAGTGTTAAATATGTGCCAGGTACTTCTCTAAGCACCTTACAAATGTTAACTCATGTGATTCTCCTAAGAACTCTATAAAGCAGTATTAGTATTTTACAGATGAGGAAACTGAGACACAGACAAGTTAAAAATTTGCCCAAAGTCACATAGAAAATGGTGGAACCAGTCTAACTTCTTAACTATTACCCCACACTGCTATCATTTACCTAACAATTGTTGTCCAGGATCTGATATATGCTGAAGATCAGGGTCTCTGTACCACCTTCCTTTTCCCTTCATTTTCTAAATAGTATTTGAGTGAAATCTGTATGTTTCCTTCACTAATATATTTTAGTTCCTCTATTTTCTCCACTAGTGTATGCAGTATTGATTACATTTAGCTTTAGTCTCATTTACTTTATGAATACTGAATATCTGTATATATGTTCCTTGGCACACATTCAGCATATAATAGCAACTTCTGAAAAATGCTGTGACTAAATTTATTTTTATGAGAGAATATTTAATTGATGGAAGGGTACCTCTACAATCTGAGTTGATTATTTCCCCAAAACTGCCTTGAGATATCATCTTTCTTGAGTAATACAACTTCATATTGATCTACTTAGACACAAAACAAAAATTTCCACTTCTGCATATGATATTGTAGGTCATGGCAGATTATTGTTCCCATCACAAAAATGATAAAAAATGAATTGATTATAAAAATTATATTTTTAAAATATCATAAAACTCTGGCAAAACTGAGAACTAGAGATACTAAAATTCTGGATGGAGAAAATTTTTCTGAGTGAACAGAAAGAAAAACCACACAATACTTTACAGGTACATGAGACTCAAGACACAAATTGGAAACTTGAGGATCTTCAAATGCATGGCCACTTTCCCCAAGGGACATTTGTTAAGTTCTTCAACAGTATAAATAAGCAATGCCTTGGGCCAAAAACTTATAAAAAGTAAAGTAGAATCTTCTACAATGATAGAGATGCTTCAGAAGCAAAAAATAACAGGAGAGATGGTAGCTTCAAGCACCTGATTAGTCTCATCTTCAAGACTTTTGGGCTTTAAAACTGAGTGGGCCACATGGCTGGAGAGTGGGGCCAGGAGCTCCAAAATGCAGAACTGAAGCTACTGTAATGTTTCAGTAATATAATTACTGAAACAAATATCTGACAGGTTCTCAATAAGAGCACAGGAGGCCTGAGGATTAGTGGAGAACCAGAAGTAGACTAGTTCTCTTATACAGCTCAACATTGAGATGATCTACCCTTGTCTTTGCTTCCTAACAGAGGATGGTGGAAGCCTTTTAGGTAGAAAACATTACTTTAGCATCTACAGTTTGTTTACACATAATGTATACTGTGCAACCAGAAATTACTATTCATGTGAGGAGTCCAGAAAATTTGTCAAAGATCAAAAGATAAAACAGATTCACAGATGACCCAGATTTAAAGTTAGTGGATAAATACTTTAAAATACCTCTGATTAAATGTTTAAGAGAATAGAGAAAAAGATGGACAAATAGAAGAAATGGCAGGATAGACATAAATATAAAAAAAGTACCAGAAGTAGAAGAGACATAAAGAATATGGCAAACGAATCTTCAGAGATGTTTCCAAAATTTGTGAATAGCATCAATACAGACATTTCAGAAGCTCAGCAAACCACACAAAAGATAAGCACACAAACCATCACCAACAAAATAAACACTCACAAGGCAGATGATATTAAAAATGCCAAAAGCCAAAGAAAACACACACAAAAGGCTTTAAAAAGCCAGAGGAAAAAGACACATTGCCTTCAAAGGAAGGACAATGAGAGTGATAGCTGACTTCTAAACAGCAACACTGGAAGCCATAAAACTAACTGCAGGTTAAAATACTGAAAGAAAGCAATTCAACCTAGAATCCTATACTCAAAAAAAAAAATCCCTCAAAATTGAAAGTGAAATAAAAATGTTTTTAGACAATCAAAAATGAGAAAATTGACCATCAAAAGTCTTGTGTATATATTTTTTAAAGTGAAAGAAAATGATCCCAAATAAAAAAAATGAAAATTTAAGAGATAGAGACACATGAGTAAATATAAATGATATGCTTGCAATGTCTCATAGACTTTAAATTATATGTAAAACAAGAATGGATGCCAACAATATCTATAAGAGGGGGTATATGGAGTTAGAGGTTCTAAGGTTCTAGTATTAGGAATATGGTCAAAGTAATAAAGTCTGTTAACATGTAAAAAGTTAAGGATGCATGTTTTATTCTCTAGTGAAACTACAAAGGTCTACTGAGATAATGTATAATTAATAAGTTAATATAAAGGAAACATGAAATAATAAATATTCAATTAATCTAAAAGAAAGCAAGAAGGATATAAAAAGAATATACAAATGGAGGCCGACTCCTAACAAAACCGAGTAAAGCATAACACCTAGACAGAATTCAAATCTCTACCCAGCAGTTGACGTTACTCTTCCATGGCCTGATGACATGTGCTGGATTTATCATCATGTTGGTGTGAGTGTACAACTCTGTCCTCGTACAAAGAACAAAATACATCCATTCTTAACCTAAACTCTTTTCAGCAGCTTTTCATAATGACCAAAAAACATATACTAGGACCTTCATAATAGGAACAGATTTATAGTTAGTCACTCCATAGAAGCAGTGCCAATCTGCTGAGAGTGACTTGCAGTGGCTGTTCATCTGAATTAAAATTATGTAAAGAGATTTTGATATAAAATGTCCCAAAACTCCCAAGTCAGTGCTCTACTGAAAAAAAATAAAATAAAATGCTCTCTATCCTTTCAAAGCATTTCAATGTTTATTAAAAATATCTGAATTCCCAAGTACACTATAAAAGGTGAAACTTATATACACAAATCATTAGAAAGCACTTTCTTAATGAGGATATTGATGTCTTGAATAATGTATTGAGTAGAGAAGAATGCCATCTTTGAATCAACAACCAAGAGCTTTCTGTGGTTTCTTGATAAGCGAAAATTTGACTGATGTTTGCAATAATCAGCTAATGCTCAGGATAAACCCTTTCATTGAGAGATCCATGGAACTTTAGAACTTTATTTTCTATTATGGAGATTAATAGGTATTGAGTAAAATCTAATAGATATATAAAGATAGTTGCCAGAATGGCATAAATGAGATGTTAAAATATTAATATTATTGATCTTTATTTAAAAAAAAAACAAAAACAAAGACTCTTCACATGTTATGTCTTAAATGAAGGTTAAAATTCTGTGTAAGCATATATGATAGGTCACCACTTTCAACACAGTAAAGTTCAGAGGGCATTTTAAAATTACAATCTGTGAGACAATAAATAAAAGAGCATAAGATGAGGATAGTATGCCCTGACTAATGATGTCTGCTTTATTTAGATGTATTCAGTTTATTTGGTTGTGAGGCATAAGAATCATATTTGTTATAGAAAGTGAAACAGCTTTAATATTTTAGAATAGCAAACAAATGCAACTATAAATCCTACTTAAATGGTGGTCAAATAATATATATGCAACAGAAAATATTTCAATCTTAGTAGTGTACAAATATCTAAATCAATGTTACTCCATTTTTTAAAATTTCATGTCCTATTGCTAATAACAAAAACCCTCACAGGTTCCCTTATTATTTAATATTTCACAATAAATTAAATATTACCATTAAAAGGTAATAATGGTTTTCTAATAAGAATTTTAGTTTTTATATTGAAAAGAAGCCATTTCTTTTCATAAAGATAAGAAATGACTCTGAGGATTAGGGATGCTGCTAGCAATGTGGTCTTGGAGTCAGCTGGCTTCACACCAGGTCTCATTTATCCAGGTTTGTTTGTAGAACAAGGATGCTATACTGTTGTGTTTGAACTTAAATTTGTTTTCTATGGCTTTAAAAGATATATTTCCACTCCAAGTCACCATTTCAGATAGCTAGTCATTTATTTTATTTTCTGGCACGTTTTACATAATAGTGTTGACATGCAAAATTATTATCTTTCAGAACCAGAAGAAAAGTGTTATAACTGGAAAAGTAAAAAGTGTCCCACAACTATGAAACTTTGGAGGTCTACATCATACTTCTGTCTTCTATGAATGTGACAAATGCCTTGCTTTTAAACGAACTTTTAGACATGTAAATCACACAAGTATCTTAAAGTATTGCACATGGCATAGAGATGGAGTGAACTAAAAAGGGGGGGTTATTTTTAAACTTTTTCTTTTTTTATCATTTACCTGGAAAAGGAAGTTCTATGGGAGAGAATCTGTAGAGACTTCAAAGAGGTGGTAATTTTCATTTAAATTTTGAAAAATGAGATGGTCAATTAGTTGGAAAAGAGGGATAGAAACATCAGGAAGAGGTGTTTCCATAGAGCTTGATGTAGATAAGTGCCAGTAATGATAGTGAGCTTCATCTTTAATAGGGAATCACAAATCCATGATGACTTGGAGGCTGGTTTGAACAGATGGTATGGTTGACAAACTCAAACTCCTGAGTCAGAGTGCCTGGACTGGAATACTAAATTTGCCACTAAATGGTTGTATAACCTTGAGCAAGTCTGTCAGCTTTTTCATCTGTAAAGTGGGATCACAGAAATAATCTACCTCAAAAGGATGAGTGGGCAAGGATTACATCAGTAATCCTTGTGGGCTACTTAAAAGTGAGTGCTCTGTAAATGTGGGCTAATATAATTTTGTCATTGTTAGTTCTTTGTCTGAGAAAATCTCTAAACATTCTGAATTATAATTACCCTGATGACTCAATCAGACACTGTTAAATGAAAGCACTTCTTACAATTTATGGTACTATGTAAATATAGTTTTTTCCTTATTAATAAGAAGCGCTTCATATACTGAGCAACACACTGGATTTATGGCATGACTATGATTTACATATGATTTAAAACTAAAAGTTATACAGGAAGAAAATGATGAAAGGTCTAAAGGTTTTTTAAATTTTAGGAGTAAGATAAAAATGGTATACAAATACTTCACTGAGTAATTTAAACAACTGTTAAATGTTTTTATATTGAGACTTGTATATGTATTTTTAGAGGTCCTCAAGTTCTTCATTAAAGTTTTTTACACTTTTATTTTTATGACAGATTTTTTAAAAAGTAATGTAATTATTCTTTAGATTACTTGAATATCTACTTTTTAAACTAGCACTCAGTGAGATTTTATTTTCTGACTTTATATTTACAAGCACACTGACAAGTAATATTATTTATATTGTTATAGGTTAATGAGAAAAGAGTAAATATGCAAGTAAGGCATTCTATTCTCCTCCAAGAAAAAAAGTAATGGATTTGACAGCATAGGTTAAGAGTAGTTCGAATAGATAAAAAGTGATAGAGATGCGGGTATAACCAATGGCATAAGATGGTAAAAATGTACTGAAGTTCATGGAATCTGAGTCAGTACCATATTCATATTTTCAACAGTATTTTTATGTCAGCTAAATAAAATCATGCTTATTATAAAATGTGAATTTCATCTTTTTTTTTGTTTTTGTAGGTTCTACTGAATTTTTTAATTTGCTTTGGCTTTGCAGCTGTAATGAGAGCTAAAAGAGATTTTAGGTAACGATGTATGATATACTTAATTAATATTATAATAAAATAATTTAAGAAATATTAAAAGGCAAGGACAATTTCTTTTTCATTATAAGAGGGTCATATATATTATGAAAGTGAGAAAAATGCTGATTGATGTGGGTAGAATTCCCTGTGGGTAGAATTAGTTACTGCTTGACAAGACTATGGGTGTCCTTTAGAGTCCGCAATGAGTAAATTAATCTCTGCCCAGCACAATGCATGTGGTGCACTTACTTAGAGGGTTTAAATGGAGCTAATGTATGGATGCCTGGATGCATGTTTGAGAAAAGGAACAAATGTTATTATAGTACAGGCATACCACATTTTATTGCACTTCCCTTTACTGCTCTCCACAGATAATTTTTTTTTTTTTTTTTTTTTTTTTTTACAAATTGAAGGTTTGTGGTAACCCTGAGTTGAGCAAGTCTATAGGTGCCACTTTTCCCAACTGGCTCAAATGATGGCTAGCATTTTTTAGCAATATAATATTTTTTAAATAGGGTATGTACACTGTTCCTTTTTTATTCTTTTTTCTTTTTTTAGACATGCTACTGACCTTTTAATAGACTACAGTATAGTGTAAACAATTTTTATATGCACCAGGAGACCAAAAAATTTGTGTGACTTGCTTTATTGTGATATTGCTTTATTGCGGTGGTCTGGAACCGAACCCGTGATATCTCTGAAGTATGTCTGTATATTAGACATGTAATTTCATTTTCTTTTTGGAAACTTAGAGGCAACTGGGTACCTCATCTCCATCAAAGCCACGAAAGGGAAAGGAAGAGCATGCCTTTAAGAAATGCCAGACTGACCCTGGACAAATTCTCATACTTGAGATGCAGTTTATATCTCACAGATTCAGATAACACTATAAAGCCCTGGGAACTTATTAAAAATGTTCTGCTGCTCTGAAATCACATAGGATGTGGGTGGTCCCAGACCCATCGGTTACTCTGGATTCGGACATGCCTAGATGGGTTTGAATGGATGCCGAGTGGGGTCACTGAAGAGACTGGGACTCACCACAGACTTCAGGGTGGCTAATGAATGCAACACCTTACCCGACCAAATAAGCTTATCCTATGCTATGGTCTGAATGTTTGTGTTCTCCCAAATTCACATGTTGGAATCCTAAAGCCCAGTGTAATGGCATTAGGAGGTGGGAGCCTCTGGAAGGTGATTTAGGTCATAAGAGTAGAACCCTCATGAATGGGATTAGTGCTCTTATAAAAGAGATCTCTTAGGGCTCCCTTGCCACTTCTGTCATATGAAGACACAGTGACAAGTCTGTGACCTAGAAAACCGCCCTCATTGGATCATGCTGAATACTAGCTCCAGAACTGTGAGAAATGAATTTCTGCTGTTTATAAGCTACCTGGTCTGTGGTACTTTGTTACAACAACCTGAAAAGACTGAGACATCTTATGCCCACAATTACTATATTTGGATGGTATGGAAAAAAAAAATGGTTTTACATTATAATAGGTATACAACCCAGGCTTCTAGAAAGGGTACATGCTATCTGTCAGCTTAACAGTCTTTGAAAACAAAACTTGTTGATGGAGAATCTAATAACATATTAGGAATTATTATGTGATTTTTATTTTTAAATTTAATATTTGAAAGAGGTCTGAAAGCTTCAGAGCTTAGGCACTGCTTGTGATTCAGTATGAGAAAGCAATGAGACACAGTTTACTGAGAGTTGGGACAATCTGATCCCTCAAATAAATTGACAACAAGACCCACTTCACAACCACTGGAGGCCAGGTAGTATCACTCAAGTCCATCCCTACCCTGCCACCATGTAGGCTGCACTTAAGGGGAAGTCAGTATTTTTAATTTACACTCTCTCCCCCGTCAGTTTAGACTGCTTAACATGTGGCCTTTGTTGCACAACTATAGCTTCATATTCTCCATTCATTCTTAAGGAAGGATTACAGAAGGGAGAAGCTAAGCCATCTACCTTTAATAAATAGGCATGCCTCTTAACACCCCATTTTAAGTTTGCAGCACATGTGAACAGGTACAGAAATGATCCTGTTCCAAACTCATTTCCTTGAGGGCTAGGATACTCATCTTCAAACAAAATCCCTTCCTTTTAGCAGGTTTTTAACAAGATTCCTTCATTGAAACAGTAATCCTTAGAAAATAGTGCTACTTAAGATACTGGTGATTACTACCTTGACAGCTCAGTATGGGGGTTAAAAAAATGCCTTTATTCTGTTATTGGGAAAATCTTACTGATTTGATATTTAGCAGTTTAAGATGTGAATCTAGTTTCCATTTCTCCAGCTGGATTTATAAAGTATTTGTGTTTTCTAATGTCTAAGAGTTTGATTAAGAAATGTAAAGACTGAGTTTACTCACGTTCTACATCTAAAGTGGGACACTCATAATTAGTTAACTTATTTTCAGGGGTTAAAAACCACTAAATCTCCTACAGCTTAGAGGGAAACACATGATGTTTTAAAGGCTTAATGAGGTTTATTACTTATATATTTATTTATTAATTTTTAATAGATGTCTATTGCATCATTAATAGAGATCTATAAGATAAACTAATTAAAAATGAGATATAAATTTTCTTTACTTCCTGTGGATATGCATGTCTATGAATAATATTAAAAAATGAAAATTAATAATTTGCTGATTTTTACTTTAAGTCTTTCCCCTCTAGGATAAAAATAGGCTTTGTTAAATAATTCATATGTAAAATTATGTTGCTGTTCATTTGTCACAAAATTGATTTTTCTATTGACTATTCACCCAAAGGTGAAAAGAGGCATTTACTGACATTTATGCAAATTAAAAGAAGGCAACATCTTGGCTGACTGAATAGTGAATGTTAGTGTTTCAAATGCAAATCTCATTTCCACTTGATGCTAACAAGATGTTGGAGGAAAAATGTTAAAAAATGAAACTTGAAAATCACAATTTGTAAAACCAAAGTTTATCTAAATACATCCTGAAGGTGTGGCATAAAATGAAATGTGATTCAAAAAAGTCTTTAATCAAAGGGTTCTATATTTCCATACTTCTAAAAAAATCAAGATAATGATTTGTCTAAACAAGTATTTCTGGTTTAGACAGAAAAGAGTTCATCCTTCCTAATTTAGAAATAGTCATTTATACAGCAGTCCAATTAAGCTCCATTCTAGCTATTTTGTTCCCTTTGTTGCCTAAGGGTTAAATAAAGGGAAAAATATCCTTTATAAGACTTGTTACAAGTTCTATTGGAAACAAGAGTAGCTATATTTGGACAACCAACAGTGGAGAGGAGACAGAATTATAATTTTTTCATATTATCTGTACCCTTTGATTTCTTTAAAATAGTAACTTCTGTTCTTTACTTTTATAAGAAGTAATATTATATTGAAACACATTTAATATAATTTAAATGGACATTTATTTGCATTTTGCAGCTGATTTTAAGTATATAACTATGAATAAGAATAGACTCTGATGAATGAATACATGTTTCTTTCTATTAACGGAAAGTTATAAAGTAGAAATTTATGATTATACAGCACATGATGCAATATAATTAATTTGTGACATTTCAGGATATGGATTTTGTATGAGCTCTGGTCTCTTATCTCAATTCATTTAAAAAACATGGCAGTATAAGTGACTAGTAAATTGTAGCAAAAATTGATAACATTTATTTAGAGTATGCTTATAGTAATGACATATTATAGTAATGGGGTGCAAATCCAGGAACTATATAGAAAAACATAAATCTATTATATTAGAAACATAGAAAGTAAGAGTATTATAATTCCTTTTAAAATATTTTTCTTGAAATTATATGGAAGACTCACTGCAAACACCGGGAGGTATTACTGAGGAAAATTAATCTACTAAATTTTCTTTAAAAAATAAATCTGTTCATATAATTTTCTCATTCAAAAATCTTCAATGCTGCTGCCTCGCCTTAGCCTAAACAATCAAGCCCACATACCTTAGCATGTTACATAAAGTCCTATATTTTCTGGCCACATCAATTATTCCAGCTTCATCATCATCTATTTTCACATAGACTCTATACGTCAGTCTAATCAGATGCACTGAAAACGCACTCTGTGAGTTTATTTATCTTCTGTATAACAGTCCCTTTCATGCACCTAAAGATACAATCCTCTGAATTTCTAAAGCCCATTTCCAAAAGTCATCTTCATGATACTGTTTTATATTCTTGAAGCATTTTTGCATGTTATTATTCTAATAGATTCTCATAACTATGTGAAACAAGCAGGTTATTTCACAGATGCTGAAATTCATCTTTAGAGCCCAAACTCACTTAGCTAGTAAGTGGTAGAGTCAGACACAAACTTAAATACATTCAGTTTAGTCGATCTTCTTAGGTATTAATTACATTGCCCTCCAAGTAGTTTCTATGTCTGCTAATCAATGAACATATGTACTTTAAATGATTATAAAATGGAAGATGCTATGATGAGTTCTATAGGACTTAGAATCACACAATATGACCTGCTCCCGTAAGAAGCATCTATTCAAACTGAGCAATGAGACATACCTACATAAAGAGTTAAATGAATAAATGCTTAAATAGGACACCAAAGCAAAAATGTCACAAGAAAGCACAGCATTAATTGACTAATAAATAATATGTATAATTACTGTTGTTGGAATATAGAGAAGACATGACTCATTTCAAAGGCAATATGGCCAAGAAATTCATATTGGGCTGTGGGATTTTCTTCTGGATTAAAAGGATGAGTAGGATGCAAAAAGGAGAAAGGACATTTGGGTTGCGTGGTATAAGTAATGATGTTCATACTTTTGTGCATGTCTGCATTTACAGTTACAAAAAAGAAAAGAGAAAAACAGTGCAATGTGGTGAACAACTTAAGAGTTGGCTTTGAACTAGCAATAGAGCTGTGAACAAGTCTTTCCTCACTTGTTGGATTAGCCAGTATCTTAATTTGCATTGTTCTGTAAGACACAGTTTTACCTGTTAAGTTATTCATTCTTCAAGACATTTTTTTTTTTCTGGAAAGAACCACAATCTGTATGTTATGGTGTTAAATAAAATAAGAATGAAGAAAACCACTGTATTAAATTCAATTTAAAAAAAAACTATTAACCTAATCAAAAAAGATTTAAAAAACCAGCTATAATTAGGAAAGGAGCATAGTATAGCAACTCTACTGGCCATGGAATTTACTGCGTGGGGGAAAGCATCCCCTCTGTTATCAACCTTGATTTTCCCTCCAAATTATAGTTACCAATTACCATTTGAGAACTAGAGGTAAGAGAGGCAATTCTTTATAATCATTCAATCAAAAAGTTTCTAAAAATATTAACTTGTTATAGGGAACTAACTTTGTCCCTGGAGAAAATCAAGTCCATCTATTCTTAGAAATTTCTGAGAGACTAGTTGCTAATGAGTTACAAGCTTTAGTTTTATATATATGTGTGACTTGGTGGGAGCACCATTGATCATTATTTTGTATTAAAATACCTGATAATCAATATTCCAATAATTTTATCATCAGAAGATGTGAACAGGCATAATTTTTGCTATCTTAAATAAAGATGGCTAAATAATGGAGGCTAAACTTAGTTAAGTATTATAATAACAATGCTCAGCAGCATGTAAAACATTAAGACACTAAACATGTAAAACATGTAAAATATTAAACCAAATAAATGCTGAAGGGTGTCAGTGTTACCCAACATGCTATAACAGGCAGACCACAAATACTAGTGCCTTGACACTAAAGTATATGGTTCATATTAAGGCCAAAATGGGTGTTTCTCATCAGTGGATTGATTTTCTTGCATATTGTCATGAGTGTACTTTGCATACTCTTGGGTCATGGAGTATTCTATATCTGGCTTTTGGATAAGAAAGGACACAGGATATTCATAGGCAAAGGGAGGTTTGTATGGGTTAAGCTTGGAGGTGGATCACACCCATTCCACTGGCTAGATCTCAGTTAATATGAGTACTCCTAATCACAAGGCAGGCTGGGAAATGTAGTCTAACTATGTGCTTAAAAAGAAATGAATTTGGTGGGCACAGTGTCTGCCACTGTGAACCTGGCGAGTTAATTACAGTGTCTTTAAGACATAGTTGTGGTAAATCATGCAGGTACAATGCTAGACAAAATAGGGAGAGGAAGGCATATTTTAGGAAAGATTAAGAAGGAAAAGAGAAGATTGCCAAAGTAGGCAACATATAAGAGCAAATCTTTTTAATCAAGACTTCATTCTAAAAATAGATAATAAAAATTACCTACAAGTGTATAACATTAATTTAAATCCACTTGGGCTTCAAAATCTAGGCTTTTTATATCATTGACTTCATGACACTTCTTTGCAATGTCACAGTTCTTTTTTTTTAGAACCTATTTCTGACAGAGTCAGAAATACAAAATGAAAGTTTCAAATAATGATATAATCATAGAGATCAGAGAAGAATCAGGTCTCAAGGTTTCCTAAAGTCAAAAAATAAATGCTGTCATCATCGTTACCTGATTATGTTTGAGCACAATGGAAAAAGGCACTACGCTAAATGAGTAACAGAATGTGGGGCCCAAGTGCCCAGGTGTCTCCCTTCCAGTTAGTTCCCTGTTACCTCGAGCAGTTATAGAGCTATTTGTCTCATATTTTCCACTTACAAAAAGGGCAAATATTTACCCTTAACTTGTATTCTAAGCAAACTAAAGTTCTAAAAATGGTAAATGGTTTTGAAGAAAGATAATACAATATAGTCATAATTGATATGTAGTTTGTAATTTAAAAGTACCTCTTTTCTTGAATTAACATTTTATGATTAATGGTAATTTCAACTTCTCTTCATTTCTTCATTTCAACATCTACTAATATGTAGAATTACTCCACACTAGCCATGCTGGTCATCTTGCGTTTCAGACATGCTTCTGTCTCAGGGCCTTTACTGTTCCCTAACCTGAAATGCTCTCCCTTGATGGCAACGAACTTTCTGAATTCATTACTTTACGTTTGCTCAGTGAGGTTTTTTGACAGCCTGATTTAAAATAATAACTCAACCCAACCCTCCTCTACATCATTCTGGTCACTTCCAGTCCACTTACCCTGTTTTAGTTTTTAAAAAATATTTTTACATAACCCCTCCACCCGTCCATGGGAGATACATTCCAAGGCTCCGAATAGATGCCAGAAACTGTGGATAGAGCTAACAAGTACTTTACAGCTTCTTTTTGGCATATTGGAGTTGCTGGCATCGCTATTCTTGCCGGCATCATTATTCTTGCATTTTGGGGGCTGTAATTAAGTAAAATAAGGATTACTTGAACACAAGCACTTAGATACATGACAGTTGATCTGATAACTGAGAGGACTATTAAGTGACTAACAGGGAGGGATGATTCACATCGCAGGCGGTGCTGGGTGGGAGAGCGCGAAATTTCATTGTGTTACTCAGAAACAGCATGATATTTAAAACTTATGAATTGTTTATTTCTAGAATTTTCCATTTAATATTTTTGAAATGCAGCTGACTGTGGGTGACCTAAATCACAAATAAGAAAGGACTGCTGTATTACTTTTAAGAATATTATACATTTAAAAGGTAAAGGGATTAAGAAGTACAAATTGGTAGTTATAAAATGGTAATGGAGATGTAAAGTACAACATAAGGAATATAGTCAATAATATTATAATAACTATGTATAATGCCAGGTGGGTACTGGACTAATCGGGGGATCATTTCATAAATTATATAAATGTCTAACCACTGTGCTGAAACTAATATAAAATAATATTAAATGTCAAGTGTAACTAGAAAAAAATACTATGCATTTTATTTAATTACTTTTTGTTTGATTTCCCATGCTAGAATTTAACTTCCACGAGGGCAAGGGTGTTTGTTTTATAGACCAAGTTATCCCAAATGCCTAGATCTGTGCCTGGCACAAGTAGATCTTCAATAATATTGGTTGAATAACTGAATAAATGAACATCTGAAATTCAATTTTATTCAATTTTATTCAATACTATATGTATATTATTATATACTTTACGTTGTTTTATGTACTATGCATAAATCCGTATATATAATATAACAATTAGTTATATACATTAAAACCATGTATATTATTCTCCATAAGCAATATAAGAGATCTTCCAAAATCAATCATTTTTTATTGTGACTTTCATATTACCTGTCAACTTCAAAACCTAATTACCATATAAAATGTAACATTAATATTCTCCAGTCACTGATGCAACTGCCTGTGATCCTATTTACCAAGGCTACTGGTACATTTTTAACATGAGGGTGAATTAAAATATTTGATAAAGTTAGGAAATAATCCATTAGTCTGTTTCTTTTAATTCTTCCGAGGCTGCTATTGGTTGAAATTACATAGAGCTGGCGATTTTATTAAGTGCTTTGTTTTTGGAATACAAAAATGATTAAGATGCATTAGTGTGTTTTCTATATGCTTAAAAGTCTGTCCGGGTCTACACACACATGATTATAATACAACAAAATAAGTTATATAAAAGAGATTTGCATTACAGAATTTCAGGAACCAATTTATAGCCGAAACTACTTTGCTTGGCAAGGGTGCTCAAGGAATTCTATCGAGAAAAGTAATATTAAAGAAGAGTAATATTAAAGCCAGAAATAAACGGAGAGAAAAGTCCACTTCTGGCAATGCACTCAGCACTAGGAGGAAGTCAACAGTATAGTATTATTTAGTATAAGGTGTGGAACAATTATCAGTACAAAATGTAAAATTATGTTGCTAATTTACACTATTCTCTAAAAACAAATTCCAAGTAGCTTAAAGTCCTAAATGTGAAAAACAAACCTCAACTATATACATATATCTTAAAATATATATAGAAAGAAATCTTTATAGCAGCAGAGTAAGAGATATTTTTCTTTTTCTTTTTTTCTTAATAAGAAATATTTTCTTGAATAGGATAAGGAAAGCACAACCCATAAAGATAAGAATCAATCAATTTGACTACATTAGCATAATAAATTTATGTGTGATAAATACATAGGCTGGGCTAAGATGAAGTAAGCTCACTACATCCTATTTCTCTTACTGATTATAACGAAAATTTTGGATAAAATACACAAACAACAATTTGAACACTCAGAAAAGTAAACAAAAACAAGTGATTTGTTGAAGGAATCAAAACTTGAAGAACGAAAGCACAAGCAGGACATGCTCAGATTAAAGAAAACAAAAAGAATTCTTAGACTTTCTGAGAATGAAATGCTAAAGGAGATTCTTCTGGGTGAAGTGAATGACAGTGGAAGGAAACATCGCCAGGAACTAAAGAGAGCCACCAAAATGTTAAGTCATAGGGTCATAGAAAAGATGATTTTTCTCCACTAAAGTTGTCTAAAACATGTATGACTATTGCAATTAAAGTTATAACTTTGAGAGAACATATTCAATGTATCTAGATGTAATGTATGTGACAACCATAAAGTAAGACTCAATAATGGAAGTTAAAAGGAACAATTACATTTCGTAGGCATTTGGTGATTGCAGCACCATGGACCTAAGCATGTGTGGTTAGGAAGCACACAGTGCACATGCAGCAGAAGGCAATGGTAAACCACTCCTCCATTTTCTTTTCTTATTCTTTTTTTCCCCCGTTATTGGGGAAGAACAGAGAACAAGTACTAATAGCCTTGTTGTCAATGATGCAACTAGACCAAAGGCAGAAGACTGTCTAGTAGCCAAGGTGCACAAAGGCAAAAGGACAACACAATGTTGCACCGCATGTACAATTGAATGTGAAACCTAAGCAGCACAAAGCAAGGTAAACTGAAGACCATAAAGCAAGAAGGGGAACATCTAAACATTATAGTGCTTGGTGTTAGGAAGCTAAAATGGATTGGAACGGGACATTCCCAGTCAGATAACTGCAAAGTGCTCTTCTATGGAAATGAGAAACTTAGAAGAAACAAAGAATGGCTTTAATACTGAGGCAAGATGTAGCACAGGCAGTTAGGGGTTATGATATAAGGTCAGCCCAAATAACATCAATCAGATTTCTGGGAAAACCTATTAACTTAATCATTACTCAAGTCTATATGCCAACTACAGAGGCTGAAGAAGATGAAACAGAAAGCTTTTACATAAGTATTTAAGAAGAAATCGATCATATACCAAAACAAGGCATGCTGACAATTATAGGTGATTGGAATGCAAAAGTAGGAAATAAAGCAGAATTGAATGTTGTCAGAAAATTTGGGGAAGGGGTCAGGAATGAAGCAGGAGATTGGCTCGTGGATTTCTGTGAAGTCAACAACTTGTCCATCACAAATGCATGCTTCAAAAAACCGAACAGATGACTATATACATGATAGCCAAGTTACCAGATGTCCAATAGAAATCAAAATAGACTATGTATTTGGAAGCAGAAGATAGAGAAGATGTATTCTCTCTGCCAAAACAAGACCTGAAGCAGATTGTGGTAATGACCGCAAACTGTTAATATCAAACATTAGAGTAATGCTGAAGAAGAGCACTGAAAGAATTGTAGTGACCAAATCTAATGCTAATAACATTCCTGATGGATTTAAAGTCCACATAAAAACAGATTTGCACTGTTAAACTTAAATGACCAAGAAATAGAAGAATCAGGACTGAAACTAGAAATAGAAACTAGAAATAATGAATGCAAAAAGACAATGCTAGAAGTATAAAGGAAAGAAAAATTAAGAGAGATGACAGAAGAAACACTAAAATTTGTTAAAGACAGGTGAGAGGAAAAAGTAAAAGGTAATATAAACAAAGTTAGAATCCTGAACATAGCTTTTCAATGACTGTCATGTGAAGATAAAGAGTACAATTACAATAGTTAATGTAAGGAGGTAGAAAAGAAAAACAAGAAGAGACTGCTACAGAAGATTCAAGAAAATAAAAGGGAAATTCAAACCTAGACTAGGAATGCTGAACAACCAACAGGGAAGCACACCATCTGACCAAGAGAAAATAAAGGGAAAGTAGAAACAGATTTCTGAAGATCTATACAGAAGAGACAAAACGATGACAAATACCTTTGAAAAGATTTCTATGAGGAAGAACCTGTAATTCTAGAAAGTGAAGTGAAAACTGCCCTGCAACTATTGGGAGAAAATAAATCACCAGAAGTACATGGGATACCAATAGAATTATTTCAAACCACAGAGACTGAATCTGTCAAAATTCTAACAAGAATAGAACAAATATGGCAACAAAACAATGACCTACATGCATTCAATATATACTCCAATTTTCAAGAAAGGAGATGCCAGGGAATGCAGTAACTATAGGGCCATTGCTCTAGTTTCCCATGCAAATAACATGGATATTCAAGCTGGATTCTCATTGTAAATATATGCTGGATACTGGAATGCTCCAAAGACTTTCAGAAGGTTAGGCTGTGTTTTATAGACTACAGTATAGCCTTTGACTGCACGGACCATGAAAACCTTCGGTTGCTCTGAAAGAAATGGTTGTGCTTCTACCTTTGATTGTCCTGATGAGTAAACCTATATAGTGGGTAGTCATTGTCAGGACGGAATATGAAGACACTAAATGGTTTCCTATAGGCAAAGGTGTCAGACAAGTGTGCATTTTATCTCCCTATTTGTTTAATCTGTATGTAGAACATATATGAAAAAATAAGCTAAACTCAGTGGGAAAGAGTGAAAATTGTAAGAAATATCAATAACTTAAGATATTCAGAAGACACTATCTTACTGGCAGAAAGCAGCAATGATTTGAAACAGCTTCTGATGAAAGTGAAAAAAGAAAGTGCGAAAGCAGGATCATATTTAAAGGTTAAGAAGACAAAAATCATGGCTACACAAGAAGTACAAAACTTTAACAGACAATGATACCAAAATTGTTATAGATTTTGCTTACTTTGGTTGAATCATCAATTCAAAGGGAGACTGCAGGCAAGAAATCAAGAGAAGGCCAAGACGTGGACGGCCAAGATTTGGAAGAAGTGGGAAAGATCACCACGAGCAACGATGTCATTAGAGACCAAGGCTAAGATCATCCACACCATCATATTGCCAATTACTATGTACAGATGTGAAAGTTGGACAGTGAAGAAGGCTGACAGGAAAAAATAGATTAATTTGCAATACGGTGTTGTAGGAGAACACCACGGATAACCTGGATGACTAGAAAGATGAACAAGTGGGTTCTAGAACAAATTAAGCCTAAAGTATACTGAAGGGAAAAATGACAGACTCTGAAAGTGCAATTACAAATGGAAGCTTATGCACTGACTTCACAGTGGGATTCATCTTGGTGCGGCAGGCAGGAATGGGATCAGGACCTGGAATATATATTTCTCGAGAAATATGGTGCCAGACAAATATACTAAAATGTTAAGATTTACTGAAGTTCAGTGTTTTACTAATCACTGTCACTTTCTCCCCTAAGTTTATAATATACCATAACAAAATATTTTTGAAAATCACAAACATGACATACTTTATCAAAATTCCAGGTAAGTGTTGGATCCTGCTGATTCAATCTAATTGCCTACATATTTTAAGTAGTGTCTATTCTTTTAGAGTCAGAATTGATGTTCAGAATAACAACCTTGAAAAAAAAGAAATACTATGATAATAATACCAAGCACTTTTTGAGCACTTATTATATTGCAGGCAGCATGCTTGACATATATTCTTTTTAATCAATCTGAAAAATAATTTCTACTTCTAGAACCACATATTAAGTAACAGATATGGAATTCATACCTGTTATTTTTCTTTTCTTTCTTTAATTTAAAAAAAAATAGATTGAATTAATATTGAAAGTCTAAGTTAACTAGAATTTAAAATTAACCGCATTATCTTAGTTGCATCGTCACTCCCTCCCTTATGTAATAGTGTTGGCTAATTGCAGCTTTCCCATCTGGAAGGTGAGCATGCAGAGAGCATCTAAGACCTTTTTCCTCTTTAAAAACATAGTCACAATTCTGATCTCTTATTCTTTTAATATTTCTTATAATTGAATTCTCCTCATTGATTATAGTCAATGTCTTCATTAGGAAAGCACTATGCATTTGAATACATTTGGGATATACGCATGCTGTAATTTTATGAAGGAAAAAATACAAAATATAGGAATTGGTCTTGTTTTTTTATTTTCCAAGTTTCTATATATTTTATAGGATATGTCCCTTTAATATTGAAAATGCTGCCATTTAACTCATTCCATCAAATTAAATTACTGCCTTTATCTCTTGCACATAATTTGAAAGTCATGAGTGGTACATACTGATTCCTGGAAAACTCTGGTTTATGAAAAAGTTTCCTATGCTAGAACTTCTGTTTGTAGCTTATAAATGAAATTCGTACATATTTTCTTCTGAAATGGTTATCTAATTTCCATTTCCTATCATGTGCTTTAGAATTACCCCTAATGATTAAACTAAATGTATCTACATTTAGTTATTTTATCTAATACACTTTCTTTTCCATGACACAATATATTTCAAAGCAGTCCATGTGACAAATAAAATGAACATAGAAAGAAAGCACTGGGTTTATTTAGTGCCCTGCAATTCTTCATTTCGTTGATATGTGACATTACAAAAAGGTTTCTTTGATCATTCAGTAAAACAAACCACATAACAATTTGTTTCTTGATGTGGATCAATTGCATATTGATTATATTATGGCTTTCATTGATAGCTGTGTTGGGAGTGGGCTAAACATACACTAAGCTCTTGGGCGCTGGATTGCCATTATTTTATCAGAAACCATTAATGATTTCTTACAATAAATATTTAAATGTGACAGATATTAATAAAAAATTTTGTGCTTTTTTAAAAAAAAGAATATTAAAAAAGTTTGGCAAGAAATATGATAAATGTCCATAATGAAAATCAAAGATCATAAACCATACAATATTACTATGGAGAATAGAGAGCTGAGAGGAATAAAATACCATGAAGTGAAAGCTGGTAAAGTTAAAATGAGAATGTAAATACAAATAAACTGTGCTTAAATGAAAAAAGAAAACATCTCATTTTTCAATGTCAAGTGTGGACCCCTAAATAGATGTGTAACTAGCAATTTTATGCCAAAGGCAAGCACTAAGTATTTATTTTATCCAGCCTCATCTGGTACCCTCCTGTCTTCAGGACACCCATCCTGAGCTGCTCATACTTTTGCTCTATTTATAATCCAGGGGCATCCTGTGTCAGGTTACCTGGCCTTCTGAGTCAGCAGAGGATTGTAATTACAGCAAAAAAAAAAAAAAAAAAAAAAAAAAGCTGAGAAGCCATACTTGATTAAAAAAATGTTCTTAGTATTTCATTCACTGCTTAGTCTTTCACCACTGAGTTACTTTTAAAGGAATGCATCATTTCAAATGGCATGAACAAAAAAATATACATTTTACATCTTATAACATGGCAAGTAGATAAATGACATGTTTTTATAAATGCTGTCTAATTCTAAAAACAATCTGAAATAGTTTCTGTAACCTATGAAATTTCAGATTTGATACTGGATGTGCCATAAAAGCCCTTTCCAGGGCCAGTTTGCGGAATTCCATGATGTCATACATTCACTGCTGGTTTGATTCATACCAAGTGCTTTGGAAAGACATGAATATTTTATCTTGGTCCACAGCATAGACCCACCAAGGCTTCTATATAAGGAAGATAAATGAACACAGCCATATTCAAGTTAATGTCTCACTTTTCACTATCTTCAAATATTTTAAATAAAATTAATTTTTTCTACTTTTACATAAAACATTTTTTGCAAATAAAAATTATGCAATTACAGAATAGAAATTATATTTTCTATCTTCTGTACCTTGAAGAAACAACTATTATCTATTGAGATGCTACCCCTATCAGAATATGTTTTATGCATATATCAAGAAAAAGTTTGTATGCATTATGTAAAAAGACAAGTGTTTGGATATAAAGTAACTTTTATGGATAATAAAGATAAAATCAGATTAGTGTGTCAGTTAAAATTCTTATTTGCGAGCAACAGTAACTAGGTCTGGACATCTTAATAGGTAAAAGTTTTACTGGAAGGAGAAACAATGACATGAAGTTAGAAGGAAAGATGAGGCAAATGGAACAAACCAAGGTGGTTGCTGTGGCTGCAAAAGACATACACTGACTGACATCTGCTGCCGCTGGAAGGAGCCATGACTGCCAGATGGGACCCCTTATCCCATGGCGATGTCTATTCTGTCCTTTCCATTATGTCTCTCAGTCCATAATCCATGGGTGATATAGATTGACTGAGCCTAACTCATGTGTTTGTTTAACTGTCAAAGGAAGGAGGAAGAGGGAGTTTCTCCCCTTATACTGTCACTGTGGTAGGTGAGAAATATGTGACTGGCAGCTAAAAAAATGAGTCATAAATACCGTGGCTAGATTTTTGTTTCGAACCAAAAATTCTTTAAATTCTATGTAAAAGTTGAATGATTCTTGCATTCCTTCTAATGGGTTATGGTAAGTTCATTCTCTAAAGAGGACGTATAATCTTGACATTATACCTATGGTGTTTGGCAAATTACTAAATCTATTTCCTGTTTTCTTTATCCACAATAATGTCCATGCATTTTATCTTCCTTAAAGTTATTTTATTAAAATCACTGATGATGCTAATTAAAATATAGATATCCTCAAAGAAGTATTATTAAATTTTTAGTCAACAATTTAATTTTACGAATGCATGCTCAGTCAGTCCAGGAACTAATTTTATAGAATTCCTATTCAGCTGCATTAGTAGAAAATCTACAATGCAATATGCTTGTATGTGTCTATATTTCCTCAATAAATGTCACACAAGAGGCACTTATGCTCAAAGACCTGTGGCCATTATACATAGTTTCACATAACTTGTATAGCTTCTCAGCAGTGAGGAATGTGTCCTACCATGAGAATGCCCACACTTTTGCATGGAAGAAAATGAGTCTGGTTTTCCATTTCTTTGAAAAAATGCACTGTGAGATAATTGGAGGCAGAGATGTTTGCATTTGAAAACAAGCCCCCATTGAGAACTAGGAATGGAAAATTATTCCTGATGATCTTTCTCATTTCCTTTTGTTTCTTGGCTAAGTCTATGAAAGATCAGAGGAATAGTTACAGAGATGCCTATTCTATGTACCTTCTTTCAAAATTAACCCTTTTCTCTATGAATTGCATTGCAGTGGGAGCGCCGGAAAGGATGTTAGATGGCCTATCATTCGCTCTAACGTACAGGAATCAACCCTATAATAAAAATCAAACCAGTGTTCATTGCAAGTAAGGTCCCGTGTGAATTATCTTAAATAAAGCATCTGCAATGCTTACAAGGTAAAGTAAATGCATCTCTAAGGAGCAGAGGAGAGATTAGGACAATCTATTATTGCAACCAATCAGCATTTTCTTTCTATTTCAGTGTCTATATATCAATGTAAGTGATATCAGCAGATTGCCTCCTGTTAGATTTATTTTTAAGATTAAAATTATTGATTTTTCTTACTACCTCATCAGTGTTATTTTAAAAAATCTCAGCTGATAATAAAGTCATGCCAAATATTCAGATGAAAACTGATCATTAACTAGATAGTTGATTTCATAAAAGCATCTGGATACTTGACTGAGATTTTTAAAGATTTTATGTAGATATTTGACATAATAAAAGTTGTACTTACTATAACTTCATACAAAAAAAAAAAGATCCTGTGGCTAACTCTGAATATGTTGATAATAAAGTCTTTGATATAGTTGTTTGTATATGACCTTGAATGCAAAGTCCTATCTTTTTGAAGATAATTTTTGAAAATAGTATTTTAAAATTCAACATAAAAAGAATGCTAAATTATGTAATATAAATTCTTTTTTCTTCCTAAAAACACTTGTGATTTTTATTCCTGAAGTGATAATTCTATTTTTTTGAATTTTTTAAGGCCAAACACATTAAGCAATATATGCGAAACCACTGAAACACATCAAAACAATTTCGTGAACTCTCATTTTCATTTCACAGTGCTCTGATCATATGTTATATTTTAAATAAGTTTGGATTACATAGAATTTGGAGGTAATAGCTGAGATGTAATGGCATGCCATAAAACCATAGGTGCTTCAAGCATTTTATTTCCATGTGTTGTCATTTAAAGACCTCCCATTTTAGCGGAGGCTAAATGAAGAAAACATATTAACATCATTCAGTAAATTTTATATGATCTTCTCCTGACAGTAATTTAAAAATACCACAACATAAATTATGCCCACAATCTTCCATTTAAAATCATTTATTAATTTTTATTTGCTTTTGACATTACTATTTTTTAAACCAGGAAAAAAACTGGATTTAGCTGAGACAGAAGAGAGAGAATGCTGAGCTGAAGAAACTTAGGGCAGAGATGAGAATAACTGCCTTCTTTAGTCCTTGGTCATACTGTAATGAATCTTCTTGGTCATACCTTAATGAATCTCCTGTCATAACTTAAGTTCAGTTATTATTGTATATATGAATATCTGGGGATCATTACCTGAGTGGTGTGACTTTCTCTATGTGTCTGAAATGTTGAGGTCGCTGTCCCACTCACAGACAACCTGGAGTATCCATCTTCTTCAGGTAAACCTGTTGAGGTTAATACAAAGTAGTTAAGCTGTGTGTCTTTCCCCTGAACAAAATAAGTTGTGTATTTACCGTGATAAACTAAAATTGTTACATTTTTTGGATTGACATGATCGTAGGTAAACACAAATTGAATAATAAAAATTTTCCAAGAAAATGTGAGACTACAAAGTATTGAGGAAGTTTTATTTAATAAAAGAGGAAATATACGAGCAAAAGAGATAAATTGATAATGAAGAAATATACCATAATAGCACAAAAGTAAGCAAAGTCAGCAAAGAAGTATTGAAGAAGAGAAGGGGAATTTTTCTAGAAACTGAAAATTGATGAAGCATCAATGGGGGGATAAGAAGTATATATGGATAAAAAAGTAAAGTTTCCTTGAGTTTCTATAAAAGACAGAGTTTGTATTTAAATTGTAGGGTAGCAAAGAAGGGATTAGAAGACAGATAAGACACAATCAAGTGTGTGTCAGATGAATTTTATTGACTAGTCTAGTTTATATAAAGGGAGGAAAGAGATTGAGTAGAATTCCATGACAAAATGATCGGGATAGCTAGCTGCACAGCCATAACAGACCAATTCATAATCAACTATACAGAATGAATGATGGGCTTGAGAAGATTTATATCTCCTCTCCCTCAAATAATATAGAAGTACTTATGAGGCACCAAAGAATTTTTATTAATTATCTCTCATTACAGAAGCAGGGTTTTTCAACCTCAGCACTGCTGACACTTTGGGCTATATATAATTCTCTGCTGTGGGGGCTGTCCTGTGCATCACAGAATGTTTAGCAGCATCGCTGGTCCCTACCCTAGATGCCAGTAGCACGTTTCCAGTGCGACAACTAAATATGTCCCCAGACATTGCCAAATATTTCCTAGAAAGCAAAATCATCCCTGACTTAGAACGATTGTGAGAGAGAAAGGGATCAGTATCATCACAAGTGACTTATTTGGAAAAATAAATAGATTAAAAATAGCAACTACCCAATGGAATAAGTTACCTAGAGAACTTCAAATTCTGAAGTGACTGCTATTCTCATCTGAAATCAGAATTAGCCAGAATGCTGTAATTGCTTAAACATATATATGATTCCTAAATTTAAAAAAATCGTACTTTTCCAATTACAATACAGAGTTAGCTGTTCAGGAAAGTACACAAAATCCTATCAACACATAACAGGGCCTCCCAATTGATCTTCCTGTTATGTACACAAATACCTTCTATGGAAAGTTTAGCTTTATTGAGACTGGGTAGACCAAGGCCAGCACCTGAAAACTGTGCTGGAGAGTGGGTCCCTGCTATAAGCAACAGCAATGTCTTCAGTTGGCTGGGTGAATATTGTATTAGGGACTGTGCTCACAGGTGTGGAAAAGGTTCCAATCCAGCAGTTAGTGTTAGAGCGATCTGGAATCTAAACAGATGGAAGGGAGCATGGGAATCTAAGATCAGGCACAACTTGGACTTCCAGGCAACTAAAGCAGCAGATAGTTGCCAATAATAATATGTGTCTAGGTAGCAGGGCACAGCAAAGGGTTTGGGACTTAGCATGAAGGAGGGATGTCAAATTGTATGTGTGTGGAGGGGACAAATGGCTGATTGATAAGCAAGACAAATGTCCACTTCTAAAGAATCTGGTTCACTGAGTCCAGGAATCTGAGGAAGGGGAAGAAAATTGTAATCCATTTTTCAAAAGTAAATTGTAATTAGAAGTTTTACTCTCCAAATCAAAACAGAAACTCTGTTTAGTGAAGATACACACTCAGAGCCAAATCAATAGTATAACGTGTCTTATATAGTGTCAATTAAATAAAGTAAAGAAATATTTATGGTTGGCCTCTGAATAAAGAAGGTGCAGGGAAATACAATGAAGAATAAAGAAAATTTTCTACTTGTGAGAAATTTAACTTAAGTGGGAATGACTCTTACCAGAATACACAACAGAATGAGTTAAGGGGTAAGTAGGAGCACAGGTAAATTGATCAGGTTTTTGGAGAAAGCAGTGATTAATTCTAACTGAAGGGATTAGAGGAAACATGATGGTGGAGATGCCAAAGGGTCCAGGCCTTCCAGGATAAGAAGGATTTTGAAAGATGAAGAGGTTTGAGAAGGGTCTGCCTGGTTGAGAGGACAAATGAGTTAACACAGTGAAATATAAAGAGCTTACTCCCTGTCCAGGGGAGTGGCCTGTAAGAGTATGGACAGAGAAGGGAACCTGGAGGATGTGCTAGAAGGTAAAGTAGGCCAAATATTAAAGGACTTGACATAACATTTCACAGAAATTGGACAATATTTGTAGGCAGTGGGTAGCACTGTAGGTTTCTGAGAAGGGATATGACACCATTTTACCTGTGGTAAGTTAAAAGTCATTTCTTACCTGCCAATTAAAGAAATCATTGACCCCAGAACCTATGGCAGGGTCAACAGAATACGAACAGATGGCTTCAGGATGAGGAAGGAGACTATGTGGGAATGGAGAGCCAAATGATGACAGAGCAAGAGTGAGGTAGAAGAGAGGGGTGCCAGAGAAATTCTGCATGAAGAGGTCTCCTCCTGATGAAGGAGGAGGTGAGGAGAGTATCTGAAATGAGAAGTGTGGGGTGGAGGAAATCCTTGACAGCTATAGAAAATATGTGAGAACTACATTATGGCTAATATACCAAGAGAGTGTAGCTAGATAAAATAATACCTGGGAAGCACTGAAGTGCAAAGGAGGTCACAGGGCAAGATTTTTTTTTTTTTTTTTTTTACCAACACAATATTTTATTTTGCTGCCAATTAAAAGCAGTACATTTTTAAAGACAAATGATCAAAAAGTGACATTAAAGGCACAAACCATCAAGAAAATCCAAACATTAAAAATAAATACATCTTAAAAATATCGTAAAAAATGCTAATTCAAAAGAGCAATATAGAACATTTAAATATATTAAATAAAAGGCTTTATTTTTCTTAAAACATCCTACAAATCGAAATAAGGTCCTACCCTCAGATTTTAAAATATGGGCAAAGACTATGCATAGAAAATTAAAGACAATACAAATGACTGCTAAGTAATAAACATGTTCATTCTCACTATTCAAAGAAATGCATATAAGACTACATAAACTACCTATTTCCCTATCAAGATAGCAAATATTTCAAAACTTATTATTATAGAAATTTTGTACACATATAAAAGTAAAGAAAATATGTAGTGAAACTCCAGTACTTATCAACACACTTTAGAATTTTCATCATTTCAATCTTGTTTCACCTATTCATTATCTCTTTAGAAAAAGATTTCAGAAATTTAAAAAATTTCCAGGAAGTCATTTAACCTGCAAATTCTTGAGCATGTGTCCCTAACTGACAGGATTTTTTTTTTTTTTTTTTTTTTACATAGAATTTCCTCATTCAGCTAAGGGGAACACTGTTACGCAAAGGCTCCAGAAAAGCCCTAAAGTCTTTTGGGTAGAAAATTCCACTGTGCATTCCCCCAGGGTTGAAGGTTTCAGTGTTGAGGAGGGGGACATTAAGGTTAACCTAGAGCCATCTATTTGTTGATTTCCATTGGAAGGTAGGTTTCCATCACAGAATGATTGTTTATATATATTTATGAGCTTGCTCTAGTTTTCTCACGGCCCTAGCCATCTCCCCAGTCCAGGCTCTGAAGTGACAATTCCTAGCTTAAACAGTTTTCTGTCCCTTCCTCTACATATTTTTTCTACAGTGGCAACAGTGTGCCTCAAAGTACTGATAAGCATGCCCATTTGATATGAAACCTTCATTTAAAACAAAACAAAACAAAACAAAACAAAACAAAACACTTGCTCCGATTATAGCAAGGACTAAGGTCTTCTGAAATTGTACCATCCTACCTATTTCCCTGCTCTTCTGCTTTGAGAAAGAATGCTGAGGCTCAGGGGAAGGCATTCCAATCATGCTGATCTGAACCTCAGAACAGATACTGACACTCCATAGGCTGGGCTACTCTTCACTGGAGCTTGGCAGACGAGAGTCGGAAAGTCATCAGTTGTGATCAAGGGTCCAGGCAGAGGGAGGAGGCTTTGCACTCTTTCTACAGTGTAGCCAAGTACTGCTCAGAGTTGTGTATATTAAACCTTCCCCAGGACACTCAAGAGGGATGGTTTTTAGGACATTTTCTTCATCAGTTATGGTGTGTATTTAGCCTCTTGAAATGTATAGAATGATTTTTGAAAAAAATGTGAGACTGAGGTCATGAAGTCTATGAGCAGAGCTCAGTAGGTTTATTTAAAATCTTCTAAAGAAGAGAATGGGATAGACTGTAAATGGTGGTGTGACAATGCACTTTATATGGTTAACTAGTTACAATCTGCTAGTCAAACTCCCTGTCATTTCATGGGAACCCAAAAGTGTTTAGTCAATAGCACTGGGGTTTAGATTCATTTTTTATGTCCTCCCAACTTACCAAGCACTCCCTAATTTTTCTCTCTTTTTTTTTCTATGCAATTGGACATCTGCATTCACCTTCCTCTCTGACTACCTATTCTATATCTCCATGTCTGCCCTTCTCAAGGTATATTTCTCAAAGGTTGACACTCTGCATAGTTTCATGGTCAGATATTCTTTTCTCATTTCTCTTCATACTTTTTCCTCAGATGCTATAAACAATCCCCATTTTTCAAGCTTCCTTGAAAAACTGCCTTTCTTAGCTTTCCATTCTGGAATCCTCATCTAATTCCAACACTCCAATCATTTATGTAACAATCATCGATAGCCAGAAGTCCTTCTTAGCTTTTGAACTACAAATCCAACCCACGGAATTAAATTCCACTTAGAACTTCCTTTTCTCTGTTAAGAGTGCACTATTCTCCCTTCATCTTTAGTCTCAAGTTCTTGGAGTCATCCTTCACTCCCTTTTTCTTACTTCTTGTACCAACACATTCTCTAACACTCTTGCTGGGTGCACACAGCCTGTAATCGTTCGAATAAAGGAACACAAAGCTGGTACTCCCAAAGTCAAGTTTCTGTTCCATTGTTTACCCTGAATAATGGAATCAGGCAAATTTCTACAAAATAGCACACCGTGCTCCCTCCAAACAAGAGCAACCATTTCAGAGACACTGTTTAAATTGGTGTTCAATGCCCTGTACACATTTTCTTTCCTATCTTATATATTAACAAATATATATATTTATAAAGCAACCCGTTCACATCCCTGCCAAAAAGACATCATGCAGTAATTTTTTTTTCAATTAATGGCATTCTCTTTCTTCTCTGGATTCTGTTTGTTTCGAAAATCCCAACCTTCACCATGAAATGTCCTTAACTCTCCCAGTGCATAAGACTTTACTCTTCTATGTGAGAATCATTATTTATGTTGTTGCTTTGACACTTGTCACTGGCTGCCCTATTTTATGATCTCTCTTGATATGCGTTATCAACATTATATGTATTTTCTCTCACTTTCTGTGTGCTCACAAACAGCACACCTTGGGCTGCTTAGATATCATCGCTCCTGTCATTTTATAGGAATCCAAATGCCTGCATGCAACGAGTGCTTAATTAATGCTCTGATTGACTGATGTGCATACGGCTTTCACTAGGGCTTCCTTTTGCCATTTTGCCCTTTTTATTGTTATAAATCCTCGAACCTAGGGATAAACAGATCCTTTCCCTGAACTCCATCCACATATCCCAACTTCATTCATTCCAGAGACTCCAAATTATAATGTCTGAATACCAGTGTAGACCATCAAAAGGATATGCCTGTTTGACTATACACATGTGTGTATTTGGTCTATAAGTAAATAAGTCGTAAGGCATTGATTCTAGCATTATACTCTGTAAATCTTAGAGAAATTAATCCACTGCTTTGTACTTTTTCTACTTCATACATATAATTTTTGATTTTCTTGGGTAAATCCTCAGGAATCATCTAACTCTAAAATGTCTAAGATTTTTGTCATAGCTGTTTATAGGTAATGTTTATTGGGCACTAACTTTGTGCTAGTCTCTTCATTCTAAATAACCATAACAATCTCATGAGCAAGGTCTCCTGGTTATCACCATTTTTCAGATGAGAAAACTGAGAACTGGAGAGGTAAAGTAATTTGCTCATGGTCATGGGATTAGTAAGCATTAGTGTTGGGGTCTGAACCCAGGGAAACAAGAACAATGCAACACTGCTAAGAAAATTAAGTTGGAAGTAACAATTTTTTGTTCCTCCACTTGAGCCGCTGCAAAATTTGTATACCCAGCATGAGTATTAGAGAACGCATTGGTACAGGAATTGAGAAATAGGGGGTGAAAGATGACTCCAAGAACTTGAGACTGATGATGGGAGAATGTGTACTCTTACCAGAGAAAAGAAAACGCAGGGTCAGCATTTCAATCCAGCTATTTTCAACCCTGACTTCTCAACCAAGGTGGAGGAAATTTAATCAAAGAAAGTCCAAATTAGAAATAATTTAATATGACTTCAAAATAGTTTAACTAGAAGGAAGAGTGGGGCAAGGCTTTCTAAAAGCCTGAGGAGCTTGCTTTCTTTGCAAAGCTACCTTCTGTTGCTCAAAATAGATAACTGTGCAATATTCCAGATTGTCAAGTGAAGACTTGCTTCCTCTGGCAGTTAGCCTTTGAGTCAGACAACAGCATGAGTTCCAAAGAATTTATACATTTCCCATAAACAAAGTGATGTTAAATGTACATATGAATATATTTCATATGCTCCAACCAGAGGCTCCTTTGCCAATCAATGGTTTAGACCTATCTTGAGGCATAGCTGATGAAAGCCATTCTTTGAGGTTCTCAAATCAGTATGGTTTAGTGCTCCACTGGTGCTAAATTCAATATGGTGCTGGAGTCTAAGCAAAGGATGCAGAGCTCTTGGTCCTGCAAATGGTCTCACCCAGGCCTTCCCTATAGAAGACCCTTAATCGCCTCAGATAATCCCTGCTGTGCACTGAGGATGAACAAAATGCAAATAAAAAAGACAATTTTCACAAAATGATAAATATAAAAATCAAATATAACTGTATTCTTTAATTGCCATTTTTCCTGATGTCCAGCAATAACATATATAACATTGAGCAGCACGAGAGAAAATCATACTGAGCATAAAATGCTCTAGTTGGAATTTTTTATATCTGTATTTCCCCACAAAATAAACATCTTTATATTCACAATATTTAGTTTGATATAACTAAAACGTTCTAACACTAAAAACTGTTCTCTAATCTAATGATAAATAACCACAAGTCCAGGGAATAATTAAGTATATACAAAAGATCTAAGTCTGTGTTCACATCAGTAAAAGGATGGCAATTAAAGTAAGTGATAGCTATAATTACCCACACATAACTATATTTCAGCAAATGAACAAACAGATAATTATTTCTGGGAAGCAGAGGTAGCATGCAGATACTGGCATTCAAGAGAGAAATCGTTTCCTAGAAAATAACACTATTTCTGATTCAATTAGAACTTCAAGTTATTTTAAACATTTATTTCCATCTTGTGACTGTATTTAGAAAGCACATTGCATGCTGTAAATTATGAATCAGTACTAATAACTGCTTTAAGAATTATAATGAATATATATGTATATGTATACACATACATATACATATATATATATCATGTGTTGAATTTATTCAATTTTTATCATACTGACTAGGAGACATTTTCTGACTCTGCCCCCTGCATAAGACTTACTGGTTCACTGTAAGATGTAACATTGTTTTTAATCAGTAAATGCTTACTGAGTGCCTAACTATTCAGGGCATTGTGCCGGATATTTTAATCATAGGAAAGTTTTAGAAACCCAGAAGTTCATGGTGTTCACAAAGTAGATCAAACATAGAAAGTGGTTTTATAGGATTAAAAACCCAACTGAAATAATTTTCCTTATGTATGTATAATTTTGAGATTTTCAAGTGGTCTTTGATTAATGACAAGACAGAACTAGCTTTATTTTAAAATCATGTCCCTGTAAGCTTTAAGAAACAATATATAAATCTGTGCTTTAGGGTTTGGAAGTATATTATGTTAAGTTTAGAAGTCTGAATTCCTAGAGATGTAATTTATATTATTTTAGGGAAATAATTTCAAGAGATGTATTTCACAAAAATTTCCATTTTGGTCTAGAGATGTTTTTTTGTTGTTGTTCTGTTGGTTTTGGTTTTATTTTGATTTTGGGACTAAGAATCAGTTTTTTGTATTGTTTGCTAGGGCCATTTGCCAAGCTATAGTTTTTGTCTTTTGAATCAAAACACAAAGTAAATATTTTAGTGAAAGGAAGCTTTTCCTCTTTTTACGGTAGGATATGCATCATCCAAGGTGAGCTAGGGAGAAGGCATGAAGTGAAATTTTAGCAAAAGTGATGGGTATATGGTCATCTTTCTCAAATGATTGTATATTCAGTTTTGACCATTCAATATATTTTAAATTCTCTTTTGTTTAGTGGCTATTCTTAAATATCCCAAAATTGAAAGAAAAAGAGAAATGAATTACCTTCTTACTAGATATATGCAACCTTTGTGAAATACTCTTCTATCACACACTTGATGCCTATTGTTGTTACTTATATTCCATTTTTATTATTTTAAGAATATTCAATTTGAATATAAGGGCATACAATGTTTTTATTTAATTTACCTCCTCAAAGAGGGTTATCATCAGAGATTTCAGAGAGTAATTGTTTTTTGAAAAGATTATATATCAATATTTCTATCTAAACACAAATCTGAACATTACACATTAACATGGAAAGTTTTACAAAATACCTATTTTAATCAAGTTGGAGTAATACATCATAAACTCCCAGTGATATTTTAAGGGTGGAAAATAAAAAAATAATTTTAATATCCAACAAATAGGGCTTGGTTATTTGAACTCATAATAGTCCTATATGATGGAATGCTATGCATCTAATACCATTAACAGCTAGCTATAAACAATGCAGATCTATATTTGTTGACATAGAGATAAATTATATGATTTCCTAAGGGGAAAAAAGCAGATTATTAAAACTATATGTATAGTATAACTCAAACTTCATAAAAACAAAGCCAAATATATTATGTAGACATGTACATATGTTTGCATTAAAAAATAAAATTTGACATAGTGGAATATCAGACATATTTAAAATATTTCTAGGTGATAGAATTATGGTAGTTTTTAGTCTTTATTCTTTCCTGTATTTTCCAAACTGTCAAATAGAGCTTGTGTAATTTTTATAACTTGTGTACAATTATAAGTGCCATATGAATAATGATATATATTTTAAGAAAGCTGCTGAAGTCATTGAAAAGAATACATTAAGAAAGGCCAATACTTTGGGATCCTGGGAGCTTATATCATTATTTGCTGAACTTTTGTCTGTTCTTAGTGGTAATAAATTTTTGATAACTACATTTCTTTTTGCTAGACGTCTTTACTGCTAGTCTAAAAATCCTTTGTGTCTTACAGGGGTCATTCTCCCCACCTCTTCAAAACACCATTAAGCCTCCTTCTGGTGAGCCAAATACTTCTAATCCTTATATGTAACCCCTGCTTCATATAGAGGGGAAAGATTCATAAACACTTTTGGCATTTCTTCTCTGTGTGTGCGTGTGCGTGTGTGCGCACACACACATGAATGCAAGTCATTAAGTCAGTTTTTTTCTTAGCCAACAGAACATTCCCACATCATTCTGGAGACCTTAATGCTAAGCTTAAACAAACCTGCCCCATCCAACTACCACCATCAACGACTTCCAAAGTGCTACTCATGATTAAAATTCCCTGGCTAGTTTTTATTCTGTATCCATTCTCCCCTTCCTCCTTGGTAAATCAGCAATGAACGTCTTTGGGTCAGCAATATGCTCAGCTGAAAGCTCACCTTCCCAGCACTGATCCTGAGGACAGCAAGAGATAAGACAGCAAGTCTCTGAGGGCCGTTAACTTCCACAGTCCTGGATAATTAACACCCATTCTGAAATCTCCTTTCCTCTCTTCCTCTCTCTCACTTAATATTTTTAAACTGGGACTGTAACTACAACAGAAGTCAAGAAATAGAAATTGTCGGCTACCCAGAAGCCTCCTCCATCATTCTCTTTCCAAATCACTGTTGGCTCTTGCTCCTCCAAATGAAGTAAATCACTGTCCTGACTTTATGGAAATCCCTTCTCAGAGCCCCTCATCCTTGCTATTCTGTTCTGTAATTCTACAGGGTGTATTAGAAAAAGTAGTGTTACCTTGTGGTTTTAATTTGCATTTCTCTAATTGTTAGTGAGGTTAGACTCTATTAAAAATGTTTATTTAAGTGCTTGTTCATGTATCCTGTCCTATTTTTTATTCAGTTGTTCTTTTTGGTTTATTTTTAAGTAAACTGACTATGACCCTTTGTTGCTTAAAAATGTTGACAGTATTTTCTCTCCCACTCTCTCTCTTTCTATATATATTTTAATTATTTTTTATTTTTTAAATGTTTCTCTCTTTACTGTTTGTACTCTTTTCTGTGCAGTTTAAGAAATCCTTCCTAGTAGGGCTGACAATTTTCTATCAATTATATTTTAAAAAGATGAAAAACTATAAATCTTACATAAATGATAATAATTACATATTTTAATGTCAAAAAGCATATGATAAAATGATTGTACCTGAGCAGTAATAACCAAAAAATTCTCTCTTTTCACATCTCTGAGGTTAAAAAAAAAGATATTGTCCTATATTTTCTTCTATAAATTTTATTATTTTGTGTTAGATATTTAGATCTATAATCTACCAGGAATTGTTTTGTTTGTATAGAGTGAGATAGGGGTCAAATTTCATTTTTTTTTCTTCATCTGGATAGTAATTGATTATCCTTTCTCTCGTGCCCTACCGTACAAAGTTGGTCATGAATTAAGTGCTATTTATGCAAGCTGGGAGAATTTTTTTCCTTATTCTTCTTTACTCCTACTCTCTGGAAGAGTTTGTGTAACGTCGGCATTTTTTTTTATTCTTAGAATTTGAGGAAAACATAAGAAAAACCATTTGGGCCTAGAGTTTTCTTGTAGAAAAGTATTCAATTAGATATTCAATTAATTTAATGTTTATGTTACTATTTAGCTTTTCTATTTTTTTTCTCCATTTTGGTTAGCTGTATATTTCTTTTGAGAAATATGACTATTCATCTAAATTTACAAACTGATTTTGGTATACATCTGTTCATAATAATTTCTTTTTATTTTTTAATTTCTGCCAGATCTGTGGTAAGTCTTCTTCTTTACCCATAGTATTGGTTATTTGTATTCACTTTATTTCTCTATTGCCCTTGTAAAATCATTTATCAATTTGTTAAATGTTTCAAAGATTTTTTTTTCAAAAACCCCAGCTTTTACCTTTGTCGTTTGTTTTATATTTCAATAATTTATGTTTTTATCTTTTTTACATCTTTCCTTCCATTTTCTTGATGTTTAATTTGTGGTTCTGTTTCTAATAACATTTTTAACACTGATTTTCAGCTTTTCTTTGTTTGCAATAATATGTATAAAACTGAAAATTTCCATTGATTAAAACTTTAGCAGCATTCCACAAATTCTGTTATATTTTTATTTTCATTAGTAAAAAAGTTTTTTTTGTGTGTGTGTGTAATTGAAATGAAAGTTTTATTTTTCAAATAAATGAGAATTGCTGTTTTTAGATATTTGAATGGTATCTTTTCTTTTTGTATCTTTTTACATTTAAACTATCAGTATCTTCATGTTTTACATGTTCCTTAGAAATCTTAGGCTTTAAAATGTTGTATTAATCAATTTTTCTTTAATGTAAACTTACGCTAATTGAGTCTTTTAAAATTTAATGGTGTTCAATTAATTTTAACTGTTTTCATACATGCTTTTATATCTACCATCTAAGACATTTCTATTTGTCTTAGCTGTCAGATATTCCTATTTTACTTCTTTTTTGCCATCTTTTGAGCTGATTGACTTTTTATTATTCTATTTTACTCTTTCTCTTAGTTTGGGAATCATACACCCCACTACTATTCTTCCAGTGGTTACCTTTGAAATTATAACCTGCTGGTTTGATTTATCAGTGTATGATATTAAACATATATTTTTACCCTCTCCTAACTTCACTAACTTTTAAAAATTGTTTATTCCTTTCTGAATCTCTGAGCATTCTAAGCCTGGCCACGTTTAATTCTTTCTGTTTTTATTTATTTATTTATTTTTGTACAAATATTTTAACTCCCCTTCATTCTTACAGGAGATTTTTAAAATTTATTGCTTATAAAATTCTAGATTGGAAGTTATTTTATTTGAGCATGTCAAATGTTATTTCATTGTCTTTGAACTTCAATTGCTGCTCCTTTGAAGATAATTTGTCTTTTTCACTTCTGGCTGCTTTTAAAATTCATGCTTCTGGTTTCTTTTTATTTATTCTACTCAGACTTTGCAAATTATATGTATGTGTATATATACACATACATACATACATACATACATACATATGTATATACATATACATATGTATATATACATAACACATATACATATGTATATATGTATACACACAATATATACATATATATATATATATATCAAAAGTCACGTTTACAGACTGTAAGATTCACCTTTATTCATTGTACATATCTATGAATTTATAGGATACACACATTCCTGTTTGTCAATAGCACCACAAGCCCCTTGGCTGTTTACTTGGTCTCCTAGAATTACTATGATGAAATCCTAATCCTGGAGGTGATGGTATTAGAAGGTGCGGCCTTTGGCATGACAGTAGATCATGAGAGCAGGGCCTTCAGGAATGGAATTAGTGCACTTGTGAGAGGGTTGCCATACAGCTCCTGCACCCCTTCTGCCATGTGAACACATAGTGAGAAGTGGGCAGTCAGCAAGCAGTCTGCAACCTGGAAGAGGGCCCTCACCAGAACCCAACCATGCAGGCACCCTGATTTTGCCTTCCAGTCTAGAGGACTATGAGCAATAAATTCCTACTGCTTATTAGTAATTCGAACTATGACATTTTGTTATAGCAGATCGAAAGGACTAAGACAGCAGTCTATCCCCTGCCACTACACCTGGCCTCTGGCAACCACTGATCTGCTTTCTGTCCTATAGTTTTGCCTTTTCCAAAATGCTCAAATAAATGGAATTGGACTTACAGTCTTTTGATTCTAACTTTTTTCATTTAGTGCAATGTGTTTGAGATTCATCTATTTTATTATGTGTAATTGTAGTTCACTGTTTTTATTGCAGAGATTTTCCATGTGCTAGTCGGCCTGAAAAATGGCCCCTAGTGGGCTCACCTCTAGGCACTCACACCTTATGTGATCCCCTCCCATCGAGTGGACTGAATCTTTGACTCCCAACAAACAGAATGTGGCAGAAGTATGGATGCACTCTCCAAGAGCAGGCTGTGTAAAGACTACGACTTACATTATGGGTGTTACTTCTGGCTTTCTTGTAGATTGCTTGTTCTAGGGGAAGCCAGTTGCCCTGCTGTGGGACCACCCTTATGGAGAAGCTCATATAAGTGAGCCTAGAAGTGAATCTTTCTGAGGCTTGCCAGTAAGTAGCCAGGTGAGTGACCTTGAAAAGAACAGCGTGGAGGAAGGTTGAGCTGAGTTATAACTTTAAATCAGGCAGTCAACAAAAGCCTCAGTGAGCAAACATAAAGTAAGGAATTTAGGAAGTTAGCTGATGGCAGGTGAGAGCAGTTAAGGTAGGGGAACAGCAAAGGCCTTGAAATAGAAACTAAATTGCAAAACAGCCTGTGTGGCTTGAGTGGAGTAACTCTATGTATTACTAGATGTTTAAATGAAGAGAAGTTGAAATTATCATTAATTACAAAATGTTAATTCAAGTAAAGGGATACTTTGTACCAAAGGCACTCAGCTCAGTCACATCCAGATACATGACCCACAGAAACTACGAAATAATAGCTGTGTGTCGTATTTACCCTCTAAGTTCTGGGGAGTAATTTTCACACAAATAGGTAAATAATACGAGCCAGTCGCCAGTTGAAGGACACCTTATTTTCAGTTTTAGGTGATTATGAATAAAGGCACCATAAGCATGTGCATACAGATGTTTGTGTGGATACTGTTTTCATTTCTTTTGAGTGTAAATACCCAGGAGTGGGATTGGTGGGTTACACAAAAAGCGTGTGTTGAACTTTATAGGAAACTGCCAACTTAAGTCTGTTTCTTGATGCCTTCTCTCATCAGTGTCAGAAAATTCTCTACCATTTCTCACCAAATCTTTTCTCTTGCCCAGATACTATTTCTTCTTTCCCTAGGATTCCAATAACCCTTCTCACTGACTATATCCTTTATATCTCTAAACCATTTCCTGGAATTTCCATTCTTTTTTATTTGTGTCTCATTCTTGATATTTTCTTGATATCACCTTTCACTTCCCCAGGGTATTTTTTTTTTTATGACTGTGTCTAATTAATAAACTTGAAGTCTGTCCCCACAATCCTAGGGGGCAGTCAGAAGCACAACCCCAACTTCTTTGGACTTGGGAAGTGCCACGAACATCCCTCAGAGAATATATGGGGTTCCTTGTTTAGCCTCCACTTTTTTCAGCCCCTTTCCAGTTGTTTCACTGTCAGAGCGGTTTTCTAGTGCCTTCAATTAGATTAAACAAACAAAACAATTTTGTTAAGCTCTTTTGGATGTTTTCAGAAAAAGATTAGTCTGAATCTTCCCATCAACCGTTATTAGAAGCCCTGAGCTTTTATTTGTGACAGAAATAAAATATTTGTTTAAGCTACTATTAGAGAATTGTTGGATATATACAATCAAGCCAATTTCTAAATGATACATTCATTGATACACTCAAATTAAACACTTAAAGCCAGTTTGGCATTTATCATTTCTTTAGTATTATTTTCCTTCACCCTTTTTAGGTGTGAGAAAAAGGTGTATGTGTCAGAAAAATATATATATATATATTTAATTAAAAATACTGTTAGAACATCCATCTCCTTCTGCTCAGTATAAGCCTCATTTTACACTGGTTCCCATAGACCAAATATTCCATAAATATCTCTGAAAAGTCAGCTAATACTGAATACAGCTTTAATTCTTTAACTTAACATATAATAAGTTGACAATATACCCTACAGTGAAGCTTCATAGTTTATATTCTATTTTCCAGTTTTTAAGCCTATTTTGTTTTTATGTTTTAAATCCATTCTCCCTAGAAAATTGATACAACTTAAACCTTATCTATTTTACTTCTGAGTTTAAAAAGTGCTTACCATTTGAGACGGAATTTCCATTTTCAGTAGTGACAGCACTTGAGAGTGAATTAGATAACTGAATTCCATGGTTATTTGCATTTCTATCTTGAGTCTCTGATGCAATTTCTGATGTACCAGGATCATCTCGGCTAGTTAGGTTCATGTTAGTTTCAAAACCTAAAATAAATTTTAGAAAATATTATTCTTTTCTAATAAAATACACTGAATAAGTTGAAGAAAATACTGAAATAAAATAATATAACTTATGAAATCAAATACTAATTACATTTAAAATGATAAATTGGTAGTAATAATCAAACTTATGTTCTATAAGATATTTATCAAATTTCACCACAACATTTTTAAACATAATGGGAAATAGTTAACTGGTAAAAATGAATTTCATAATTTGTTATTTTCAAACATATCTATACAGAATTTTGATATCATAGATCAAATAACTTGTCATTATAACACTTCACATTAGAGAAGGCTATTTCCTAAAAGACATGTGGCAGTAAGTTCATGTTTCAGAAGTTTTCTGAATTATTAAATTAAGTAGAGCTGAGGCAACCTTATAGCTTAGAGACAAAATAAGAAATATGTTTTTGACATTACTATAAATGTGTTATTATCCTTTTAGGAATACTAAACTTCAAAGCCCCACTCCTGCATTCTATACACTAAGAATATTACCTAAATGTTTATTGCATATCCCAAATTGAGTACTCGGAGAAATGCAAACACAGAAATCATTGTCCAAATTAGAGTGAAGAGCCAAATAAATATATATATTTTTAAACTATGTGGTAATAATAAAGTAAAATATAACAAATGCTAGGGTTTGCAACAATCTGATAGATTTTTCTATAATGACTGCGTTATCCTTAGTCAGGTTCTACAAGTGACAGTGTGCAAATCAAGCACAATTGTCATCATGGTATCGGGCGTGGCCCTCTCCACCTCTCGCCTCCTCCACCTGAGTCACATTCCCTCTCAGCCTGGCTAAGTATACCTGGGATTGGCTTTTGCTTTCCCAGGGACCTCAAAAATGCTCCAATCTACCAGGAGATTTCTGTTTAACATCAGGGATATACATGCTGCTTCTGTTCTTGTCTCTTGGTACATAATAGATTCTGGCTGTCTTTAGTTAGGCCTTTTTGAAGTTTTAGGCTAATAAATTATTCAAAAGGAATAATAATTATTATACTCTATAAGTGGTAGAACAGTTTATCTCCCATGATCCCAATAACCAGTATCTCAACAGGCAGAGTGGTTATCCTTGTTTTGCTGAAAAGGGAATTAAAATCGCCCAGGGTCAAGTATCTGGGAAGAGGTGAAACAGAACTATAACCTTTGTATTCTGATTATTCTTCAGTTTTTGTTTTTCACTAAAAGACAAATTATACTATGTCATTTCCATGCTTTAAAATCTTAAATGAATTATGTGCCTAAAGGTAAGAAGGAAGGATCATTGGGAGGAAAGGAGGGAGGTGGAAGGGAGGGAGGAAGAATGAAGCAGGTCAGCCAGTCCTCTAGAGCTTGTCTCCCAAGGCCAGGCTTCACTTGATCCTTTTGAATACTTCCTCCTGGACATTCTTTCCTCTTGTCCTTGACATTTACACTCAAATAACACTACAGGCCACGGACATTTCCCTAGATGCTCCATAATGACTCTCGTTTCAGTGCTTCGGTCTATACATTCTCTCTATCTATCTCGAATGTGCTCTCCACTTATCAACCCTACCTCTTTCTACCCACCAGTGAGGGTCTTGTTCAGATGACCTGCAGTGCAATGACCAATCATTTACAAGTAAAGCACAGAGTGCTGCAGAGAGAGGAGCCTGGTCTTCCCAGGTAGAGTGGTGGCCTAAGGTTTAGAGCAGAAAATGCTGAGTAAACAGAATGAAAGCAAAATGGGCAGGGCTTTAAAAACCAGGAAGAAAAGTTTATATTTAAGTGATCTAGTGAGCCACTGTAGCTCCTGACGTCTTGCACTTATAAAACAAGTGAAAAGGCTTTGGTCAAGCCAGCCTGTCTAAGAATATCACGTCGGGTGATCTAAACCATCTCAGTTTCTGACGATGAGAAATTATCAATTACAATGAGAGAATATATGTACAGTTTGGTCAACCTTTTTTTGCCTTTTTAAAAAAATTTTTGGAAAGTTAGTAAATCAGGTTTGGTTTTTAAGCTGTCTCACAACAGACATTCACCTACTTTTACTCCTCTTTAAGCTTTTTTTTTTTTTAAATTCTTAAATCCAGTTGTTTATTGAGTACCTATTATGTGCCCAACACCCTCCAGGTGCTAGAGGCAAAATAAAGAAAACCACAGACAAGCAGCTGGGAATTTAGTGCCCATTCTGACAACAGACAAACAAGCACATAAACAGATAATTAAAAGTGGTAGACTCCCAGCTGGGTAGAAAAAAAATTAATGAGCAGTGAGGGTAGGCAGCCAAAGTTTTCAGGCAACAGGGGGTTCAGAGAAACATCTCTAGGAGGTCACATTTAGGCTCAGAGTAAAAGGAAGGAAAGAAGTAGCTGTGTAGAAAGACAATCTCCCCACATGTGCGAAGACCCCAAACAAGAAACCAGGTAATAGGATCCTAAAGAGCTGGGTGCAGGGAAGCAAAAGGACTGTGGGAAAGGGGTCGGAATATCACCCAGGGTGGGAGAGGCCACCACAAGCAGGAATTGAAGTTTTGTTCTCACTGCAGTGGGAGGTTACAACTAAAGGGTGTGAAGCAGGGAGAACCTCCCTGGGTAAATAAGGGCAGTTCTCTTACATCTGGTGGTGCACAGCACAGTTCTCTGAGACACTGTCGTGACTCTTGGTATGAATATTTAATGCTGGTTTTCCTCATAACTGATTTCTATCTCATAAACAGTTGATATATTTAAGTACAATTTAAAATATAGTAAAAACTTCCATTTTTGCTATTAACGTTAAAAAAAAAAAGTTTTCATACTTCTAATCATCAGGTTAAATTGTAGCCAAGAAATGTTTTTAAATTTGTCACAATAAGCTGTGATCTTTACATTATCTACTAAAATTTTCTCTATATTTTTATAGTAAAAGCATATGTCTGCTCAAGAATGACTCTGGGTTGGAATAAGGGAATAAGTCCCTCTTAAAGTAAAGACATAATAATTAATGGTCAACCTAATGCTTATTAGTCACATTGCTTTTACAATAATTACCGGCTCCTGAGTGTTTATTATGTGCTAATCCCCTGTTAGATGTGATACTTGATTTAGCTCTTGTTTTCCTAACAATTCTGAAGAGTTGTCACTATCACACCTATTTTCAAGATGAAGTCATTGAGGCTTGGGGAGGTTAACCTATGTGCAACATTTCACAATTAGTTTTGCTGATGGATTCAGACTACGGCTCAGCAGGGCTCCACCACCCACCCACACTCATTCCTGTGCTTGGTCCTGTATGTAAAATCTTCCCTCCTTATTTCATTTGTTGATGTAAAAGGTAAGGCAGCTCCTTTACTATAGCTTTATCACCCATGCCTCAGTGGTAATGAAATGGGAAATGCAGGTTTAAAACTTGTATACTAACCACTGAAATAGGGTTGCAAAATTAATTAGAAGTGTCCCCACTTTGCAGTTATCCTTATTCATTAATATTAACTGGGGGGTTCCTGGCTTACTAAATTCTGTGTCAGCCTCTGCTCATAAACACCCTTACTTCAAGTTAAATCCAAACACGTAAAAGTGTCTGTGCCCCAACTTGTTAATTTCTTGACTCAGTCACAATGAGGGTCAAATGCAGAAACTCTCAATAATCTGGTTTTGTTGTAAAGTGTCAGTTTAGCACAATGCTCCTTGTCAAAATTATGCCCATTACTCTGTATTTAAGCACTGAGGGAATGAAAACGATGACAAATCCAGAGGCTGGCATTAACTATGAAGAAGCCTTATTGTAAAAGTGCATTAACAAGACGCATATTTTATGAAGACTTTTCAAAGGAATAATACAGAGAAAACAAAGTTATCAAGCTTGTTTATGCTTCCAAGCAGTGGCCATCAGAGTTTTGAAGGTAAAGAAAAGTTGGTCATACCAAAGGGAAATATTTGAGATTCTTAAGGAATCTAAGCAAAAAAGCAGAGGAGTAAGAACTGTAGAACACTATCTAACAATTTAAGTAAGGTACATCTGGGTCATTTTTTATTTCTGCATCCAGTAAGATCAGTAATTTGTGCAGTTCAGTGGCATCCTTTGGTCAGGTACATCATAATACTGGTTGATTCAAATTCCTGTGGCAGTTTCTTATAGCCTATAAACAGGATTTCTCCATGACCCCTGTCTGGTGTTGTTTTCACAGATATGAGATAAATGAATCATACTGGGATCTGACTCAAAGATAAAGTTTTGGCCTGTATATTAGGATATGATTATGAAACATAAGTATGCAGTGCAGACACATTTAAGTTGAACTGTAATCCAATGAGAGAGTTCCAGCAAAACTCTAAATGTGAATATACAAAAAACAATTAATTGTCCTTGTGTTAGTTTTTATATTACTAAAATATCATACTGGGTGGGTATGATCCTTTGAAACTGTGGTTTTCAATAGGAGATGATATTGCCACCCCCCAACCTCCTTTCCCCCAGGAATATTTGGCAATGTATGGAGCTGTTTCCAGTTGTCACACTGGGGAAGAGGGATGCTACTAACATCTAGTAGGTACACAGCAGGTATGCTACAAAACCCCCATGATGAAGAATTATCTGGCCCAGAATGTCAATAGTGCTGAGGCTGAGAAAACTTATCATAAAACCTAAGGAAGATTGCTCCATTCCCCTACCCACGTCTCTCCACTGGTTTCTTATTTTCTTCAGATTAAGACCAACGGGTTTCCTAAGGCTAAGAGATCCTTCACTGCTCCCAACTAACTCCTCGCTGTATGCACCCCTGCGCTCCTCATTTAGCCTCTCATCCTCCCGGATGGAGTATGGGGTTCTGCTCAAACCTTCCCTGAGCACAAGGACTTGCCAGACAACCTTCTAGATAAAAGCGCCCCCCTCCCTGCCCCAGGTCAGTTTCTGTCCCTACTTCCTGCTTTCAATCTTGTACAGAGTCCTTCTCACTGCATGACACATTACATTTCAATTGTTTGTTTTCTATTTCCTCCCTCTGGAATGTTGGCATTATGAGCTCAAATGCAATGTAGGTGTCTAGAACAGTATCTACCCTTAGCAGGTGCTCAATAAGTATTTGTTGAAAGAAAGAGGAAAAAAGAGAATAAAGGAATGAATTAATTATTACAACAATGCTGTTACAGAAATTTAATTTTCTAAAAGAAACTACACCTTTTGTAACTAAAATAGTTGTTTACTAAATGAAAAATTCACATGAATGACTATGGAGAAATCACATATCACAGTAATAATTTCTCCCCGGTCACATGAGATTATTGGAAACATATGAAAGAATTTCCACTGTTAATAATATGCCTTTGAGTTCTAATCCCTACTTATTTAAAATTACAAGGTAAGGGAAATATCACATTGCATGAGGTGAAATTTTTCTGCTTGTTCAAAGGGCCAGAGCTGTTTGCTTTCTAGCTACGAGTGTTAACTTGAGGAATAAAAGACATGGATATTTGAAATCTACTCCTGACCCATGGTGGGAGGATTTGTGTTTCTAGTATTGTCTTACCAATTATCATTGATAAATATTTCATTATCTTTCTACCAATATGCAAGTTCAATAGATATTTAGTTTTTAAAAATCTTTCACACAGCTTTATGATCTATAATGTCATAAAATTGCAATCAGTTTGGTAAATGTTGGCTCTGACATCTTGATAGCGGGAGACGGGCAGAAGCAGGTTGACCAGGAGTCTAGTTAGTGGAGGTTCCAGACTCCACCCCTACTTGCAAAGCCACTTTTAAGGACCAGGAGGAAGTGGGGCAATGTGTGAACAGTTAACACTTGAGTACCTGACAGCTTTTTCTGTCAAAATTTCTATAGTAATGTAGTTATAATGATTTATTTATTATTCATTCTTTTTTCTCTTTTTTTTAAACAAATATTTATTGAGCATCTACTATGTGCAGATACTGTTTTAGGCATTAAACAATGAGTAATTTGCTTTAATTTCTTATTTAAATTAATGTTCACTTTATTCCATATTTTTTGTCATCTTTATTCTTTTTCTTAAAGAAGTCCCTCCTCCCTCCAGTTACATAAGCTTCAATGTCTGGGAAAAAAGAACCTGTCCCAGGCATACAGGAGTCTCACAGTAGTCTATCTGATCAAATCCTTAACTCTGGGAGTTCACACTCTCTGGGAAAAGAATGGTATGAAATCACTGAATAAAGCCACAAGGCAACATAGCCTCTAGTTCCTATTAACACCATTTTTGATGATCATTATTGCTTTTTGCAGGTCCTTAGAGCAATGTCCAAGTAGGAAAAGCCTTACTCCTAACTAGTCACCGAACTATTTTGCAAGTTTATCTTGATGTGAAAGTGTGAATAAGTTCATGTAAGTGGATGTATGTAAGAAACAAAGGCAGGATTTTGTTGCGGGGAGAGGAGAGGTAAGTTGAAAGCTAAGGAGAGGAATTCTTTAGAGAATGAACGCTAAGATTCTGCTGGGGAAGAGAGAAGTTTCTTACAAGAGAGACAGTAGTTTCCTTGCATAAGTTTGGGCCACCTAGAGGAATATGGTGAGTAGAAGAAGTGACTGAGAGAAGTATTCATTCTACATCAACAGCAAGAAGAAATATGGCCAAGGGCCCAGTAGTTGGTCCATCTCTGGGAAAGACAGATGTCCTCGGGCTGGTGGCCACTCCGGGAGTTAGTAGTAGCTGAACATAGAAGGGAAGAGTGGTGAGCCATCAGCTGATCACATTCTTTTTCCAAACTGGGAGATTTCGCCATGGATTCAACAAGTATTTATTAAGTTATTAAGTCCTACGCAGTCCAAACTTTATGGTAAGATTTAGCTGAAAGTTTTTAGAAATGTATATCTAAAAAAAAAAAAAAAAAAAAAAAGATCCCTTAAATGCTTGCATTCCAGAGCGGTGATAAGACATAATAAATGACAGGAATTTATGGTACAAACTGATGAGTGCAAGAATAAAAAGCACAGACGATTATACATCTATCTTGGGAATTTAGGAATGAAAAACCACTGTAGCATTCTCATCCTACTCAGCTGAGTTAATGTAGTATGTGTGTGTTTAAAGCCTTTGACACATAAAATGCCAACATGTGTGGGAGGGACATCCAGGGTGCATTCTAATGGGTGTCTTTTCTCAAGCTTCTGGGTATTGACTTGCTCAAAAGGTGAATGCCTTCATGGGGCCTTCAGTGCAAATGTTAAGGTAGCAGAAGACCAAGGTCTGGAACAAATGCAGTTTAAAATGCCCCAGGAATCCAAGGGGTGGGGCTGCAATAGCCAGGTGAGCTTTTAGGGTGTGGGCAGGAGCAGAAAACACTGAATTTTAAAGCATTAACAGAATGTGGAGAAGAGAATGGAAAGGGAAGCAAAAAGTGTAAAGCAAGAGAGTCAGAACTGAGTGGGCTCAAGAGAGAGAAGAGGCTGGCTCTGTCCCAAGTCTGCCCTGGGAAGTGGGAGACGCTTGGAGTTTATGTGGCATCACACAAGTGGGCTCCAGCAAGCATTCTGAGTAAGGGCATGACATGAAGAAGACTATTTTTAAAATGTTATTAATCTATCCAAAAGTGTACAGCTGGATTAGCTTCAAGGAGAGATCAGAAATGGAAAAGCAGTGAGAATTTAGACTCAGGACACCAGGGAGTGGGCTAAATTAATCCCTTTAAGCTGAGGGACAGGGAGTAAGTCAGGGCCAGCTAGGTGCCCAGAGATGAGGATGAGTTTGGTGCTGTGCATGATGACTTTGAAGTGATAGTTACATACCTAAAGGCTAAACTTTGTGGCAATTATTTGAACAAGAGCATTTATTAAGACAAAAAAAAAAAAAAAAAGCCTAAGAGAGACTTAAGAATCTCTCAGTAGGGAGGCTTTCTTCCAGGAAACTCAACATTCCAATCAATGAATAAGGAGACAGAAGGTGACACACAAGTGATAGCGGATACAAACAGGCAGGTGCAGGCTTGAAGTGGGGGAGCACATGGGGCGGGGTGGGGG